>CM040439.1:2839831-3439831 GCA_022702705.1 Papilionanthe hookeriana x Papilionanthe teres | reverse complement strand
AAGTTTGGAATTCCCACCTGCTGAGCTGCCTCATGCCCAATGGCCATTGGAGTTGTTCTTCCCTTGCCCAGAGGAGCTGATCCCAGCCATTAACTCCCTCTGGGAAGCCATGGCCATGGCTATTTAAACCAGCCATTCCTCTCGGCAAAAAAGGTTGGCTAAACCAGACCTTCACAGAATCCCTTCAAACTCCTCACAAAGCTTCCCCTAGCCAAGAGCAATCCATCCGCACTGTTCTCCTGCCCTAACTCCCACTGATTGAGCTCAATTTTGGAGCTCAATTCTCAGGCCAGAATAGGACACTCCCAAATCCTCCACCAAAATCAAATTAAACTCACCCACACCTGCACAAGACCAAGAGAAGGAGTTCCCAGGTGAAAGCCCCCTCTCCAGGCCACTCATTTGTTCTAGCCTCCAAAGGTTGAAATCGGGTCCGGTGGAAACCGAGTTCAGGCAATTCCCGGGGCCGGAGACTTCATCTGGAGCTTGCTTAGGTCCAATCAAAGGTGACACAACTCTCAGATCGAAGCCACACTTTTCTGAGCAAAGGTATGAGCTCTCTCTTCTTCCCAAGCTTCTGAACATTCTCTATTTTGATTGGGTTAATTTCATGCCACATAAACCGTATGGATGTGTTCGTCTCTTCAAGACTAATCCATAGAGCATAAGAACACGAAAATACGTTGAGAATCGAGTGAGATTATAGGGTTTTGGTATGGACGGTCACGGGTGCACACCAGTCGTAGACGATGACCAGGAGCCGTTGGATCGCGCGTGTATCGAGTGGACGGTTCAGATTGCACCGGACCAGGGAATGTTATGTGAACCGCAGGCCCCCGGAGCGCTGAGTCAGATGACGGTGCCGAATCAAAGCGCGCCGCGTGGCCTTTCGGAGCTGCCGAGGATTGCGTGGCGTCGCGTGGATAAGTAGGAAAATAGGGTATTTTTCTATTTATTTAATTATCAGAACTTCAAAAATTCATAACTTTGTGTAGAAAAATCATAAAAATAAAATAAAAATACCCTCTTACTCAGTGAACAGAGGAGAATAATGTGGAAAAGAAATCAAGTCATTTCATTAAGTATTTTATTTTAAATGATTTATTTACTCTCTGTATTATTTTAATTCTCCATTTGCATAGGCAATTCACCATGGCATGAGACCATAGGGCTTTTGAAGCCTCTGAACTTGGGAACATTCCTTGAATTTTCCAAGGTCAGAGGCCATCCCTATGAGAAGTTATTGATTTTTCAATTGCATGTTACTGCTTTGAGTATTTTAATTCTAATAATTAGCATGTTGAGAAATAAATTCTAGGAAAATTTGGTGATGTTTCTTATGACCAGAGGACCCTAGGAAAAATAGGTTTTGAACTAATTCACTTGGAACAACCCTAATTAGCCTAAACACCCAAAATTGAACTTTAATTAATTAGGGTTAACTACACATCAAATTAACTTGAAAATAATTCTCCACTGATCTTTAGGATTAGAGGAACATCACATAAAAATTTGAAATCAATTGGAAATGTTTAACCCCACTAAATAGATTAATTAAGTCACATAACCAAAATCAAACTTTAAAAATTCATAACTCACAAAATACTTTTCAAAAATTCACAAAAATAGTTTTGGGGCTTCTCTGATATCAGAGAAATTTAGGAAAATTAAAATTGTAATTTTCTAAAAAAGTTGATTTTTATCATTATTTTAATATTTTTAATAATTAAAAAATAATAAAAATCATAAAAATATTAAAAATCACACAAAATGTCACATTTTGAATTCTAATCACCTAGGAACAAACCAACCTAAGTCTCTAGAGTAAGATATTGAATTTTAAAGGCTTAAAACAATTTTTGAATTAAAAAAATGATTTTCTTTAACATTTCCACTAAAATAATTCTAATAAATCAAAGAAAAATAAAAAAAAAAAAAAATTTGGTTCTTTGATTTCCCTGAGGTTAGAGAGATTTTTGAAAAATATAAAATCCTTTTTTCAACTTTTATTTCTTTTTTAAATTAATTAATAATCCAAAACTCAAAATAATTCTAATAAATAAAATACATTTAAAAAAATCACCAAAATTGGTCCAAATGGTCCTCTGATCATTAGGAACATCCCATAATTTTCTTAAGGACAGAAATATTTCCTTAGTCATTTTATTGAATTTTCCTTGAAAACCCCTATTTTCCATTAAAAAATAATTACATAAATAAATTAAATACAGAAAAATCACATTTTTTTTCCTCTAATGTCTTAATTGATATGTGAGTGAGGTTACATAAAAATTTTAAGTTCACTTGAGCTTAGTTTAGTGGGTTATAGAATTATTAAGCTTGAAGGGCAAAAGGGTAATTAAAAATTTTAACCCTTAATTAAAATTTTAGGATTAATCAAAAAGGGGAGGGTAAAATATTTGATTTTAAACTGATTTTGGATGATTGAAACTTAAATGAATGAGGGTAGAAACCTACTAACCATTTCAAATATAATTAAAATAAAACTTTAATTAATTAATTAATTGAAATTTTGGAAGAATAATAAAATTGAAATTATTAAAGTAGGGATATTATTAAGAGGATATTTATTCTTTAATTTATGAATCCCTAAATTAATCACTTCAATAATATTTAATTTTTAACTAAAAGGATAATCCTAACTTAAAATTTAAAATGTTAAATTAAATTAAATTAAATTTAAGATAAAGATTAAAATTAAATCAAAATAAATTAAATCAAATTAAGTTGAATTTCAAATTAAATTAAATTTAAATTTAAATTAAATTAAATTAAATTAAATTAAATTAAATTAAATTAAATTAAATTAAATTAAATTAAATTAAAATCATTTAACAACACACCCAAATGAAATCATTAAGAGTTAAACCAAACACTTAAAGTAAACTTAAAACATAAAGAACTTGAACACTATTCCAAACTTAAACTAATTTTTTATAATTAAGTCAAAATTAAAATTAAATCATTAAGTTTAAATCATTAAAATACTTAATAAGTTGATTTGCCCTTTTAAAGCTCTTATTATTATAACTCTTAAATGAAGTATCAAGTGAAGTGTTACTTCACTTATAGGATATTCAAATGTCCTAGTTCACTGAGCAAGGGAACGAAACTTAACCCCTGGATGATTAATTCACCTGTGCAACTAAATTTACTTGGACTCAAAACAATCCCAGAAATATTGAAAAATTTTTAAGACTCGTCTTAAGCACTTCCCCAATATAACAAGATGTTTTATAAGAACAATCGAATCTAGTTGATCTTTGATGAAGAAAATCATCCTTAAACCAAACCAAGAACCTAGACGTCTAGGAGATGACTAGTTATAGGATTAGGAATTTGGTAGATAACCAAAACCCTTACCCTTAGCTTTACCTAGGTATTTCTTGCAAAATATTTAAATGCTTTAACATGTGTTTTAAGTGCAGCTTGGGATGACGGGAAGACCCTCCAGGTACGCATTTATTTTATTGCAATTTACTTTATTGCAATTTACTTACGTGCATTGGCTTTACTTTTTCTTGCATGATAAATAAAACTGTTGCATGAAAACCAAAACCTTTAGGATAGTCCCTGAACTGAAACCAAAACTAAATTAAAAGTCATTGCAAGATAAAATTCACCGCCACAATATTCCAAAATGTAAAACAACTCAAATTTTAATCAAAAACAGAACAACAAAACTACAATTATAACTAAATTAAAACGTCTCGTTGAATGATCGGGAATACCTCGGATGATGTAACCCACGTGTTGCTAACGGGATTTCCCACGGTCTAAATGAAAGTGTGGAACTCATTCAGTTGAGTTTAGCAAATTCATCTGGACTAAGTGAATTCGATGAAAATAATGGTGCCGGGATGATAGAACCGTGGGATCTTAATCGGTTCTGTTTAAACAACTTTAAGATTTGTTTTAATTAAAATATTAAAAAAACTTGGATTTTAAGATTTTTCTCTAAAACAAAACACTTTTCTCACCTCTTGATTGTCACCTTCTAAAACTAAACCTCTGCAACAACAAGGAGCTCGGAGCATGGTGGGCAGCACGTCCATCGTCGTCAGCAAAACAATTCTACATCAGTTAAACATTCCTAGAATTAGACAACAAAACCATAGGATTTCAAGGAAGTTTGCCTATTGCAACATAAATCCTCAACTCTTCGTTAGGCATTTGCATGATCATGTCATGTAAATTAAGCCATAACCGGTCTTAGGACTCCGAAGTAGTCGTTCGATACGACATAAACCCTCATATCTTCAAGGCTATTTGTATGATCATGTCGTACGAATATAAGTCCTAACTAATTAAAATTGGCAGGATTATAACATCAAATAAACTCCCAAATTGAAGCCAAACAATTGGATAGTTTGGAAAGTTGCCAAGATTCTTCTTGGATCCTCAACTTCTCCTACTTCTCTTCCTTTGGACTCCTAAAATAAACTTGTTCCAAATTTGAGCTGATCCCTATTGAAATTTCCAAAATCCAATCCTTTGAAAACCTTAAAATTTGAAATTCTTGAGAGCAAAACCACTGATCATTATCGAGAGTTTTCTTAAATGATTCCCGTCATTTAGGATGTAATTAACTATAGGGGCTTGCCCTTATAGGGAACTTTAAGAACCCAGGTAATATAAACCCTGCTTAATTCATTAAGCAGGGGAACTTGTCGGCTTATAAAATTGGTTCGCAGACCAAACAGATGTCACAGATCTTCTAGTTTATTTAATCGAGCCCCATTATCAAGCAGTGTGTCTATTCTTCGGGATAGATACACGGTTTGTGATGCGGTGCTCGTTTATATAAACTATTTGGGATGTGAGATCGGTTTGATTTCATATCTTAAAATTTTCAAATTTAAAATTATTTTCAAAATCAAATACTACTTTCTAAATTATATATATATTTAAATTAAATTTAAAATTTAAAATTCGCCGACAACTTCTGTAGGCGACCACCTTTTCAAAACACTTAACCTAAAAAAATATGCCGACAAGATTGTCATCAAGCCAACTCTTGAAAGTGATGCAATCCTCTATCTTGTGTCAGAGCATCTGGTGGTAAGGGCAATAGTTCGGATGATCTTTCTTGTTGACTTCCTCCGACCTCTTGGGCTCTGGTAGCTGAAAATCTGGTGTCTTCATTAAACTGCGGAACATCTTCGCTATTGCTTGAGTTTTGAATGGATATTCTCTATTTAGAAGTTCTCTTAAGGTACGCGATGAATGAGGCGGCTGTTCATAATGCTGAGGCGACTGATTGCTCGGACGAGGTTGCTGATAGCCCTGCTGAGGTTGCTGATAGATCTGTGGTGGTTGTTGGTAAGTCCGTTGAGCTTGTTGGTAAGTCCGTTGCGGTGGTTGGTAACTAGGTTGTGGCCGCTCTGGTGGTATCTGCATTGGCTGCTTGCCCTTATCTACTGCCGCGATGATTCCGGACTTCTTTTCAAATGTCTTCACAGTTTTCTGCTTATCGGTCTTATCCACGAAACTTAACTGGTTTGCCTCTTCTTGCAAGCTCCCGGCCTTGCTAAGCAACTTCTCGAAAGTCTTGATTGTAAATCCTTTAAGGAGAAGTGCTATCGGGCCATGGATACTCTTAAGCAAGAAGCCGACTGCATGTTGTTCTTGAAGCTGTGGTTCACACTTCATGCTTAAATTCCTCCATCGAAGTATGTAATCCACTAAAGTCTCATTCGGCTTCTGTTGCTCCACCAATAGATCACCGATAGTGATGTGGTGCTGAGCCCCGACAAACCGCTTAACGAAGAGGTTCTCTAGTTCTGAAAAGGTCTTTACTGAAATGTTCGGCAATTCTACGTACCAGTCAAAGGCAATCCCTGACAAACTGCTGACGAACTGACGAAAGAGTAAAGCGTCACTCCCACCGGCATTGCAACAACTAGCACGAAAATGTGCAACGTGCTGCCCCATCAAAAGTCTTGAACAGAGGTGGTACGAAGCCTTTCGGGTATTGGACCACATCGAACTCTTCGGGGTAAGGTCTACCCATCTGAATAGATGCTCCACTCTTAGATTGTGCTAGGGCTTCTCGCACCTGCTGTTCTACCATGTTCTTAATGTCCTTTTCTGGAATCATGCTTTGTGCAGAATACTTCTTTGGTTATTCGTCTCCGTTGACGGATGTGATTTCTTTTCCTCCATCTGCAATATGGATAATCTCTGGGGGTGTTTCTTTCTGAGGTTGTACCTGACTCTGGAGAGTGGCTAAAGCGACAGCCATCTCTTCCATCCTCTTTGCCATCTGGGAAATTGTGTCATCTCTTTCCCGAAGCTATGCCCTCATCACTTCTGGTTCATCTCTTTCCACAGCTACCGGAGCACCTTGCGAAGCTGATGATAAAAACTCGTCATCCATGAACTCTAATGAGTCAACTTCATCCTATAGTTTTTCTTCTCTTTCTTTTGCTAACCGTAGGATGTCGGTCCTTAACTTGTCCATGGCATCCTCTAGTGGCCTTTTCTGCACGGTCTCGCAGTTTTCTCGTGACGGTTGTTAAACTTCCTTTCCGGAAGTCCCCTTTATTGCAGTAGCGCTTTCTTCTGATTCAAGTCTCCTGACGAGACTTTTCTTCTCAGGACATTGTTTTGGTCTTAGCTCGCCAGTAGTAGGTCATCATACCATCAACACAGCCGGAAGCCTAGGACCGGATTGTCTGTCGGCTATATGCTGGAAGGTGGTATCTTCCCTAATTTGCAGACCCGATACAACAACAGGTGAACTGGCTTTTAACTTCTTCTTTGGTTTCTCTGTGGCAGCAACAGGCTCTATTCGTGGTCCGAGGTGGGATTTAGCTGGCACCCGTCCCATCCTTCTTAAGATTTCTGACACAGGGCATCTTTCTTTCTTTGCCAATCTTTTTATCACAGCTTGCAGTCGAGGAAATGGCGTAGTCTTATCCCTTTTCCTTTTGTAATTGTTGTAGTACGCAGGTTGGGGTAATGTAGTGGTGATCGTTCGGACATCTTCTTCATCTGATGCAGCAGAGAGAGGGTGAAACCTGCTCCCTTCCAACAGAGGTATATACTCAGGCAGTTCTTCTCTTTCCTCAGGAATTTCTTCTAGAAAAGCAACTTCAGCAGTTTTGGTTTTCTCGATCTTGGCGATCTTTCTGCTTCTATTTCTCCTTTGAGTTCGAGTTAGGGGTGCAACTCTTGAGCTGAACCCAATCTAAAAAATAGATGGTATTGTAGCAAAATCTGTACCCTCCACAGTGACAGGCTCATCACATACTTGGATTTCCTTCCCCTTCAGGTTGGCAGAAGTCGGGGTAGGTGCAGAGATGACTAGACCGGTGGGGGTAGAGGCAACAGTCCTCCTACGAGCAGTAGTACCTCTTTCAGCTGGAATCCTTTGCAGGGGAGGGAATTCTTGAGTCGATTTCAGGTTGAACTCAATCAGGGGTTTCTCAGTTTCTAACACTTTGTCCATTAGTGTGAAGAGAGTGACGTTAGTGAACTTGATATCTGTGTTACCAAATCCTTGTCTGAAACGGATGATCCCATTGTCAGGAAGCTCATCCTTGTAAACGGCGAAGTCCATTCCATTGGTGAAGGAGAAGATTAACTTTAGGGCAGTCATATTCTGCAGGGCAGATTCCGAATGTCAGTCCCGAATTATGCTTCCTTTTGTCGCAAAACTTAGGACGAAAAAGAAAGATTCTGAACACATTTTCATTTATCTTAGTGTATTTTTGATTTTTAAAAGAGATTGTTTATTAGAAGGTTGTTTATTAGCAGGTTCATTTGTTAGAAACAAAACGATTAAAGGAAAAATGTTATTAAAAAGGTAAAGGGCCCGATTTAGAATTGGAAAGGAAGAGAAAGTCTTATGCAAGACTTCTCGACTCGAAGGACCGCTCCTAAACTAACACCTATTGGGGGTCCACCCCACCTCAGAAAAGAGGTAAAAGGATCTCGGAACCTCTCCGTTTAGGGGTGTCTAAACAAAGTGGCTCCTAAATCCGAGAGGAGTTGGCTATACTCATTCAAGACGTAAATGAACGGGGTATTCCAACGGAAGAATGGTAGCTTTGGTCCACTAGGGATATGGACTCACTATCGATTTATGAAAGCAAAACCATCTAATCAAAATGGAGAGAGGAACTAGTCCCCAGCGGAGTCGCCAGAAGCTGTCGGCATATTTTTAGGTTTTGTGTTTTGAAAAGGGGGTCGCCTACAGAAATTGTCGGCGAATTTTAGATTTTAAATTTAATTTAAATATATATATATATAACTTAGAAAGTAGTATTTGATTTTGAAAATAATTTTAAGTTTAAAATTTGAAGATATGAAATCAAATAGATCTCACATCCCAAATAGTTTATATAAACGAGCGCCGCATCACAAGCTGTGTATCTATCCCGAAGAATAGACACACTACTTGATGATGAGGCTTGATTAAATAAAATAGAAGATTTGTGACATCCGTTTGGTCTGCGAACCAACTTTATAAGCCGACAGGTTCCCGTGCTTAATATAAAGAATTAAGCAGGGTTTATATTACCTGGGTTCTTAAAGTTCCCTATAAGGGAAAGCCCCTATAGTTAATTACATCTTAAATGACGGGAATCATTTAAGAAAACTCTCGATAATGATCAGTGGTTTTGCTCTCAAGAATTTCAAAGTTTAAGGTTTTCAAAGGATTGAATTTTGAAGATTTCAATAGGGAATGGATAAAATTTGGAACAGTTATTTTCAGGAGTCCAAAGGAAGAGAAGTAGGAGAAGCTGAGGATCCAAGAAGAATTTTGGCAACTTCCCAAACTATCCTATTGTTTGGTTTAGATTTGGGAATTTACTTAATGTTTCAATCTTGCCAATTTTAATTAATTAAGACTTATATTTGTATGACATAATCATACAAATAGCCTCGAAGATGTGAGGGTTTATGTCGTACCGAACGACTACCTCGGAGTCCTAAGACCGGTTAGGGCTTAATTTGCATAACATGATTATGCAAATGCCTAACGAAAAGGTTGAGGATTTATGTTGCACTAGGCAAACTACCTCGAAGTCCTATGGCTTGGTTATTTAATTCTAAGGAATGTTTTGCTGAAGTAGACACAAGTTTTGCTGACGAAGATGGTCGTGCTGCCCACTATGCTCCAAGCTCCTTGTTACTGCAGAGGTTTGGTTTTAGAAGATGAAAATCAAGAGATGAGAGAAGTGTTATGGTTTAGAAATCTTAAAGTTCAAATGTCTTTTAGTGTTTTAATTAAAATAAATCTTAAAGTTGTTTAAACAGAACCGATTAAGATCCCACGGTTTCGTCATCCCGGCACCGTTATTTTCATCGAATTCACTTACCCAGTATGAATTTGTTAAACTCAACTCGAATGAGTTCCACACTTTCATTTAGACCGTGGGAAATCCCGTTAGCAACACGTGGGTTACATCATCCGAGGTATTCCCGATCATTCAACGAGACATTTTAATTTAGTTACAATCGTAGTTTTGTTGTTCTCGTTTGTGATTAAATTTCGAGTTGTTTTATATTTTGGAATGTTGTGGTGGTGAATTTTATCTTGTGGTGACTTTTAATTTAGTTTTGGTTTCAGTTTTGTGGCTATCCTAAAGGTTTTAGTTTTCATGCAACATCCTTGTTTAACATGCAAGAAAAGTAAAGTACAATGCATGTAAGTAAATTGCAATAAAGTAAATT
This sequence comes from Papilionanthe hookeriana x Papilionanthe teres, assembly GCA_022702705.1. Taxonomy (NCBI): domain Eukaryota; kingdom Viridiplantae; phylum Streptophyta; class Magnoliopsida; order Asparagales; family Orchidaceae; genus Papilionanthe; species Papilionanthe hookeriana x Papilionanthe teres. The sequence goes on along the minus strand of CM040439.1, from coordinate 3,430,126 downwards.
GCAATAAAATAAAAGCGTACCTGGAGGGTCTTCCCGTCATCCCAAGCTGCACTTAAAACACATGTTAAAGCATTTAAATATCTCGACAAATACCTAGTAAAGCTAAGGGAAGGGTTTTGGTTGTCTACCAGAATCCTAATCCTATTGCTAGTCATCTCCTATGACGTTTAAGTTGTTGGTTTGGTTTAAGGATGATTTTCTTCATCAAAGAACATTTAAATTCAATTGTTTTTCTAAAACATCCCGTCATATTGAGGAAATGCTTAGGACGAGTCCTAAACATCTTTTCAATACTTCTGGGATTATTTTGAGTTCAAGTAAATTTAGTTGCACATGTGAATCAATCATTCAGGAGTTTAATTAAACTTTGTCTCTTGCTCAGTGAACTTGGGTATTTGATTAACTGATGAATGAAGTGACATCTCACTTAATACTCTATTTAAGAGTTATAATAATTAAAGCCGTTAAGGGCAATTTGGTTTATTGAGAATTTTAATCATTCTTAATTTAAAGTTTGAGTTAATGATTTAAAGTGATTTAATTTAATTATGAGGTTTTAATTAATAATTTTAAGTTTAGAATAGTGTTCAAATTATTTTAGATTTAATTTAAATCTTTACATTTTCAATTATCTTAGTATTTCAGATTGATGTTCATGTTTTAGTTTTACTTAGATAGAAAGAGGTGTTGAAATTATTGATATGTTTTGATTTAACTCTTAATGATTTCGTTTAGGTTTGTTGTTAAGTGATTTTAATTTAATTTAATTTAATTTTATTTTAGTTTAATTTAGTTTAATTTAATTTAATTTAATTTATTTTTAATTTAATTTAATTTTAATTTAATTTAATTTTAATTTAATTTAATTTTAATTTAATTTAATTTTAGTTTCAATATTTTTAATTTAATTTAATTTAATTTTTAAGGTGTTAATTTAATTTAATTTAAACTTTGACTCGACTTAGTTTAATTTAATTTAATTTAACTCCAAGATTTTAAATTTGATTTTAATTATCGGACCATTTAACATTTTAAGCTTTAATTCATTTAAGGGTTATCTTCTTTTAATTTTTAATTTAATTAGTTTGGATTATTATTTTAATTTTTAATTAAGAACTAAATTTTATTGAAGTGACTTATTTAGGGATTTTTAGATTAAAGAATAAATATCCTCTTAATAATATCCCTATTTTAATAATCCAAATTTTAAATATATTCTTTCCAAAATTCAAATTATTTAATTAATTAGAGTTTCATTTTGATATTTTCAAAGTGTTTAATGGGTTTCTACCCTTTAATTTCCCTAAGTTTCAATCATCCAAGAGAAAGTTAAAAATCAAATATTTTACCCCCCCCTTTTGATTAAACCTAAAGTTTTAATTATGGGTTAAAGTTTTTAATTACTTTTATGCCCTTTTAAGCTTATTTATTTCATAACTCATTAAATTGAGCTCAAATGAATTTGAAATTTTTTATGTCACTTCACTCACATGTCAATTAAGACATTAGAGGAGAAAAATGTGATTTTTTCAAATTTAATTTATTTATATAATTATTTTTAATAAAAAATAAGGATTTTCAAGGAAAATTCAACAACATGACCAAGGAAAGGTTTCTATCCTTAAGAAAATTATAGAATGTTCCTAATGACCAGAGGACCACTTGGACCAATTTTTGTGATTTTTGGAATTATATTTTATTTATTATAATTATTTTGATTTTTAGAGTATTAATTAATTTTAAAATAAAATAAAAATTGAAAAATAGATTTTATATTTTTCTTAAATTTCTCTGACCTCAAGGAGTCCAGAAAAACAAATTTTATAATTTTTTGATTTTTGTTTGATTTATTAGAATTATTTTAGTGAAAAATGTTGAAAATTCATTTTTTAATATTAAAAATTACATTAAGCCTTTAAAATTCAATATCTTATCCTAGGGACTTAGAAAAAATATTTGGTTTGTTCCTATGTGATTAGGAGTCAAAATGTGACATTTTTATGATTTTTAATATTTTTATGATTTTTATTATTTTTTAATTATTAAAATATTAAAATATTGTGAAAAATCAACTTTTTTAGAAAATTCCAATTTTAATTTTCCCGGACTCCCCTGATATCAGAGAAGCTCCAAAACCATTTTTGTGAATTTTTGAAAAGTATTTTTGGAGTTATGAATTTTTAAATTTCCATTTTGTTTATGAGGTTTAATCAATCCATTTGGTGGGGTTAATCAAGTCCAATTGATTTCAAAATTTTATGTCCCTAAAGAGCAATGGAGAATTGTTTTCAAGTCAATTTGGTGTGTGGTTAGCCCTAATTAATTCAAATTCAATTTTGGGAGTTTAGGCCAATTAGAATTATTATGAATGAATTAACTCAAAATATATTTTTCATAGGGTCCCCTGATCCTAAGAAACATCACCAAATTTTCCTAGAATTTATTTTACAACATGCTAATTATTGGAATTAAAATACCTAAAATAGTGACATGAACTTGAAAAATCAATAACTTTTCACAGAGATGGCCTCTGACCTTGAAAAATTCAGGGAATGTTTCCATGATCAGAGGCTTCAAAAGCTCTATAGTCTCATGCCATGGTGAAATGTCTATGCAAATGGAGAATCAAAACATTAGAAATAGTAAATAAATTATTAAAAATAAAATACTTATCCAATTAACTTGATTTCTTTTCTACATTATTCTCCTCTATTCACTGAGCAAGAGGGTATTTTTATTTTATTTTTGTGATTTTTCTATGCAAAGATATGAATTTTTGAAGTTCTGGTATTTAAATAATTCAAAAATATCCTAATTTTCTACTTATCCGACTCGGCGCCACGTCAACCTACGGCGGATCGAAAGCCCACGCGTCGCTCTGTGATTTGGCGCCGCCATCTGACTCAGCACTCCAGGGGCCCGCGGTTCACGTACCATTGCGCTGTCCGGCTTGATCTCGACCTTCTGCTCGATACACGGGCGATCCAACGGCTCTTGGTCATCGTCTACGACTGGTGTGCACCCGTGACCGTCCATACTCAAACCCTAATATCTCTCTCGATTCTCAATGGATTCTCGAGTTCTTCTACTCTATGGATTCGTCTTGAAGAGGCGAACTCATCCATACAGATTATAAGCTATGAAATTAACCCAAACAAAATGGAGAATTGCTGGAAGCTCGGGAGGGTGAGTGAGTTCATACCTTTGCTCAGAGAAGTGAAGCTTCGATCTGAGGGCTGTGTCACCTTCGATTGAGTTCAAGCAAGCTCCAGATGAAGTCTCTGGCTCTGGGGAATTGTCTAAGTATGAAAGTGACCAAGGCCGATCACAAAGCTTGGAGGCTGGAAGCAATGGCTGGCCTGGTGAGGGGGCTTTTGCTGGGGAACTTCTCCTCTTGGGCTGGTGAAGGTGTAGGGTCAATCAATTTGAAGATTGGCTCACTGTAGTGAAGTGTCCTGTTTTTTGGGTGGATTTTCAACTCAGAAATTGAGCTCGTTAATGGGGTTTAGGGCAAAGGAACACCGGGGATCAACCGCTCTCGGGTTAGGAGAATATCTTGGAGCAATTTTGGCGGAGTTTCCTTAAGGTCCGGTTCATCACCTTGTTTGGCCGAGAGGTGAGTGGGTTTAAATAGAGGTGGCTGGAGGGCCTCCCAGGGGGGTTTAATGGCTTGGATCCACTGCTCAGGGCAAGGGAGGAACATCTGCAATGGCCATTTAGGTTGGGACAAGTCAGCTAATTCAAATTGAATTTTTGATTCAAATTAAGCCTCTCGGCCTGGTGGTTTCCGGCGGCTGTGGTGGTTTGCCGGCCAGGCATGGGTCACCCTCAGGGTCAGGGAGGTCCGTGCTTGAGTTTGGTGCCAACAATTGGCTTTGGACATGTGTAAAGGAGTTGGATTGAAATGGCATGGGGAGAAGGTTATTTTGGGTTCAAATGGGTCAACCCATGGCTTTGGGCTTGGTGCACCACCCAAGGCCCGGATCTAGGCCGAAAAGATTCATTTGGGTCAGCCAAGAGGAAATGGTGTAGTCTCCATCAAGGATTAGGTGGCTAACTTGGTTTAGTGTGTATCATGGATGAGGTTAAAAAGCTTAAGGAAGGCTTAAGAAAGGGGCCCCTCCATTTGCCATAAATGACATGGTGAGGTGTCAAAACTCTCATGGCTTCATATGGCTTGTAAATGGCTCACATTTGGCTTACATTTGGCTTGGAAAAGGTTGGCTTGTTTCATGAAAAAGGGTTTTAAAGATTTTTGGTATTTAGGGGGTAATTTGGCACATGGCTTAGTTTAGAAAAATTCAATGATGAATTTGAAACATAGGGAATGATTTAATTAAATGGATGATGAGATGAAAGTGTCATGTAGGCTTTGGATTGATTTTGGGCTTTTTTGAATCATTTTGGATGGGCTTTTAAAGTGGTTTAAGGAAGTGGGCTTTTGGATTTAAAATAAATTTAGGATGAAAATTTTGTAAAGGATTGTGCCAAATAAATGTTGCAATTGGTTTAGGCATGTGTCATGAGTGATTTGAAACAAGTTTAAAGTGATTTTGAATTGAATTGGGTTGAATTTAGGCTTTTTTGGTAAAGGGGCCAAGGTAGGCCAAATTGGGCTAACTTGGGTTAAGGTTTGGCTAATGTTGGATTTGATGTAAAATTAATGTTGAAAAATGTTTATGGGAGTGTTACAAAGAGTTTTCAACTTTGGTTGGGCTCTAATTTTGGGATTTGGGTTAGGTTTGGGCTTAGGTTAATTTAAGGGATTTTGGTTTTGGGTTAGGTTTGGGTGGAGTTTAGGTTCACATTTTGGGCAAATCAAGTTAGTTTTTTGTTTGTGGGTATGTTAGGAAGGTTTTAGAAAAGTTTTGGGGCCAATTGGGGTTGAGTTGGGTTGGTTTGGGCTAAGTTTAGGTCATGAGCCAAAATTGGGCCTTTAGGCTTCAAATTGAAATTAGGCCCAAATGCCAATCAAATTGGACCTGGATTTGGTCTAAATTGATATTGGGGATATTGAATTGAAGTTTAGAATTGGATTGGACCAAAATTGAGATCAATTGGGGTGGTTTGGTTTGACATTAGGTTCACTTGGGTTAAAAAATGGGTCAAATTGGGGGTTTTAGTAAAAGTGGGGTAAATTGTCAAAATTGGCCCATGGTGTAGTTGAACAAAATGAAATTGGGAATATTTGAGATTTTCTGGAATTTTCTAGGAATTTTTAGAATTTTTTGGATTTTTAAGGTAAAAGGGTATTTTGGTAAATTGGGCGGGGGGGTTTAGGGGTATTTTTGGAAATTTTGGTATTTTTGGCCAAAGATGGTCAATTTGAGTGGTGGGAAGTGTCTAGGATTGATTTTGAGGGATCTTGGGTAATTTAGGTAACTTTGCAAATTTTGGGTCATTTGAAGGGTCTTTGGTAGGTTTGGTGGGTCTGGGGTCCTGGGGGTCAAAAACTGAAATTTGAAAAAAGAAAGATTGATCAAGTGTGAGTGAAATGGAATCATTTTGGTTGATCCATGAAGCCATATTAAGCCCATATGAGCCTTGAGAGGACTCATTTGAGGCATTCACTATGTTGTTCCTAACCCTCTTAGCCAGGGGCTGAGGGGTTAAGGGCCATCCATATGAATTACCTACATGAGTCAGGAAGTCAAGTTGGGTGAGAGTGTGGTTTTAGGACTTGGAATGTGTGTGAGAGTGTAGTGCATGTGCAAGTCAACTCTCACTGCGACCAGTGCTATCCAGTGGTATTCCTAAGGCCAAGAAGTCCTATAGGGAACTCATCCTTTAAACCTCCACATTTGATTTCAACCCTCTAGGTGATTAGGGGTCTACAATCAAACTTGTGGGGTTTGCAGGGATTTAAGAAGTAGTTTGAATTTCTAAATGGTGGGTTCCATTTTTAGTCCTCTAAGATTAGTCAAAGGAAAAGCCTAAGGCTAGATCCTAAGTACTAAAGAGAGAAGCAAAAGACCTCACCAAAATTGAGGTCAACATTAATATGCAAATTCAGAAAATCAATAGAAGAATATTGGATCTAGAAAGAAATGTGAGGGACAATGATATGAATCAATCTGAAAAAGAAGAGCTAAATGAAAAATTAAAATTTGAGGATTTTGTAGGAATCCCTAGATCCGAAAATGTTTGGGCGATTGATCGAGGATTACTTAATTGGAATTTTGATCCAGGTGGAATCATTTGTCTGCCTAACGACGTTAAACCAAGCGCTTTATGGGAGGTAACCCATAGTTATCGATGTGCTTTGATTTTGTGTGCTTGAGAGTCATGATTGTTAGTGTTGTATTGTATTTGCTTTATAGTGGATTGATAAGTTTGATTGTTGATTGGTAGATGTTTGGATTATTAGTACTTTGATCTGATCTTTGTCTGTGTCTTGAGGGAGGTGATTCCTTTACTTCTTATTATGGCTAGACTTGATCTCTTGTAGTAGTTGGATTGACGAGTCCACTATGACTTGGGTCTCACCCAGACTTGAGTTTTACAAGAGAAATCATGAATTTCGAACATTGATAGTTCCATCTTAATTTGTTACTTCCATTCTGTAACTTTATTTTCATTAGGTAGGAGTCGCGAACCTATTTAATGAATACTATGTGGTTTATTTTACATTATCTTTGTAACTGTTTGATGTGGTTAATTGAAGGGATTAGATGATACCTGAGATTGGTGTCCAGAAACTAATTTATCATGGATAATCTTATCTTTGGGATTATAATCTATAAAATCATTTTAAAAAGTACCTAATTTACTAGTGTAGGGATTCCGTTAGAAATTCGAGGTAAATTAGTAAGATGTGATGAGTTAAAAAGGATGAATTGACCTCATTTATCTTATGTGTGTTTATTTTTGTGTTACAATTTTATATAATAATTGAAGAACATTTTTATATTCCCTTGCTGATACATGCTATGCTAGTTAGACTTTTATTTAGTGAATTTCATTCTGGCATGATTAGTTTAGATTTACTTTCTGCTACATGATTCCTATCCTCATTAACAACTGTAGATCTTTCTGAAAGACACTTGTGGTAGATAGAATTTCTAAATTGTTTTTCTTCCTACTTAGATTTTTTGTACTAAATGCTATATATGTTAAAAATTAAGTTTGGGGGTAGGAAGAAAACTAAAATTTTGATGTGAAAATACTTCCTTTAAGTGTAATTTTATTACAAGCTTGTTTTAGGTTAGCTTTACTTTCTCCTACAGTCATTCTATCCTGATTATGCATGTATATGAATTTGATAGGATGTAGTAGTAGTAAGTAGATTCAACCTTTACTTTTTCTTCCTGCTATATTTTATGGAGTTAATTGCAAAATATTTTTGAAATTTAAGTCTCGGGGGAAGAAAAATATTAACACTTATTTGTTCTCAATTGTTATATTTTCAAAAATTATTAGCATAACTTCTGGCAGTTGAACCTCGCTTGAGATAAATAAAACTTTTTATTTTAGATGAATATTATGGAAGGATTGGATGAAAGTTTTTAGTAATAAAAGTTAATTTTATAAGGATAAGATATTTGGTATGAAAGAATTTGATTATAGTTAACTATTTAAAGTAAATAAAACTGTATTTTTGAAATGTTAAGAGACTTAAAGTATTGTGTGTTAAGAAGAGATTGCGACTTTAGGATGAATAATAAAGCTCATACCTAATTATAAAGTAAGGATGTGTTTCAAGTTTGAACTTTAGAAAGAGGAGAGTAAAGTTCAAAATTATTACAGGCTTTCCAAATATAGTAATCCTCATTAAAAAAAAGAAAGAAAAAAAAGAGAGTGAAAAAAAGGGGATTGAAAATGATCCCGAAAGAAAAGCAAAAAAAAAGAAGAAAAATATTTATGAGGAGAAGCTTAAGGAGATGCCTAATCAAAAATTGGCTTCACTTGAGTCACCCTAAAGGGATAACTTGATTTCATTTCTGAATTTATATTTAAATTATTGGCCTGCATTCTGATGAAGTTTGCATAAACTCCTTTTTCACATAATCTTACAAGGCATTCTTAATGTAACAAATTATGGTTTATCTTGAAATAAATAGAAGACTAGAACCCTTAGACTTGATTGCTGAATATTCTTATACTTGTAGTGTTAACCCGAATTACTGAATTTCTTTCTAAAAGTCTAACCAATATATTCTTTTAAATGAAAAATTTTTAGTGTCTTACAGGTGAAAAGTACATTGCCCTGAGTTATATTTTTATGTAGTAAAAGGGTTACTTGAGGACAAGTAACGGTTAAGTTTGGGGGATTTTGACACGCCTAAAATATATACGATTTTTTGTATATGATTTTACTCGTTTTTCATGATATTACACTTTAAAGGAAGGTATTTTCTATATTTTTTGATTTTAGGTATAAGAAATGGTGATTTGAGCAAAAAAAAGCAAAAACAGTGCAATTTGGAGAAAAAACAAGCAAGAAATGAAATTTTGCCCTGACACCTTTCGATAAGTCTTTCGATGCTTAATCTATTCTACACTTCTTACATATTTTTGAATTATATTACACTTTAAAAAAATGTTGTTTTTATACTTATTTTGTAGGGCTATCTGTTACGAACGCAACGCAACTGAAATGGGATGAAACGGAGCTGAAACGAAGCCAAACGGAGCAAAACGGTGGAGATGTGCAGCAGTCTGCTCGCCGACGGTGGCCTCGATCTTGCCGACGGTGAGATTTTCCAGAGACGGCCAAAATATGACTGAAAAGCTCGCCGACAGCGGCCTCGAACCCGCCGACAGCGCCCGGGAAGGTTCTAGAACGACTTTTGGCAGTTTTGGGCCGAAATTCTACGTATTTGGACGCTTTTTCGAAGGGGTGCTTAAGGAAACTCTTAGAAATTCGTCCACACTCTTTAAATTAGTGAATTTAGGAGAAAAAAAGAGAAGAAACAATAGAGGAAAGTAGAGAAACAAGAGAGGAATGTTTAGGATTCTTAGATTAAGAGTAAAAATGTAGATTTCTACCCTTTTAGAGAGATTGGAGAGGAGATTTTGAGAGAATTTGTAAGGGATTGCACTAGCATTGCATGGATCGATGGGAGACTTTGTGGGAGAGATCTTCGTCTTTCTTTTAAAGGAAAAAAGCTAAGTATTGTTCTTCATTATCTTATAATTTTTTAAACAATCACCTAGTGGATTTGCTTTGGTTAAATAAAGTTTCTGTTGTATTTTCTTCATGCTTTGTGACGCATCTCTCTTACTCTTTCTTCCTCTTTGAAAATAGTGACATGAGAAGATTATGCCATTATTTTCATTTTAGTTTTCTTTTGTAATGAGTAGAAATCATGTTTAGGATTTTGTGATGCTTGCTATAAGATGTTTTAATTATAAATGTGATGGTTTTTAGTTGCACTTTGTTTACATTACAAAAAGAGCTCGTTGTAGTGTTAAAATTCGTTGCAATTGCATTGACCCAAAAGGGTGGTGTAATTCTCAACAAAGTGGAACCACATTCGAATTTCATGGATGGTGAAGTTCATGGGAGTTGAGTGCAAATAAATAGGGAAATAATATTAATCGGGCATAGAATTGGAGATTTTAGAGTGACAGGCTAAAATCCTCAATTCGGTCCTATCATTTGGGCGCTGAAATGTAGATTGTTAGCCCTCAGGCGAGGGGAACGTGGAAGCTCCAAAGTGAGAGCCGGTATCCTCCCAGCCTAGCCTCAGATTCAGTAACCAAGCATAGGATTAGTTAATGTTCTTTATGCCTGGACCAAAGGGTAAAGAATAAGATTGCTCCTATTTGGCACAGACAATATTTAATGTATCTCATTCCTATACATTATCCATTTCATTACATAAGAATTGTAGTTTTTAGTATCTCAAAATTCTCTAAACCAATTCATCCAAAAAGGGTTATCTTTCGAATTAATATTTACCTTTAGTTATAGTTTCTATCTTTACATTTAACACTTGTAATTAGGAGTAGTTGCTAGATAAAACACAATTTTAATCGACATTTCAAACTAAGGAATATTAGTAGTAGACTAGAATTTGACTAAAGACTTCTTACTTCACTTCCTCATGGGATCGATACTGGGGTTTTTAAAGAAAACTTTATATTACTTGAAGAGATATGTATACTTGCGTAGTACCCCTAGTGTGTAAAATATTTTGTAATTTTTATATCATTTAAGATTTTGCACACTAGTCACTATTTATAAACCGGGTTAAGTTTTTGGCCATCTTTTAGAAGTTAATTTACTGCATAATTGCGGGTCGGGTCAAGTTTTTGGCGCCATTGCCGGGGAAGCTTCGGTAAGGACTTTAGAAGAATTTTAGTTGAAGTTATTAGGCTTAGACTTGAAAAACTGTAGTGTCGTAAAAACTATTTCTGTGTGAAAAGTTTTTTGTTGTGTGAAAAAGTGTTGTGAAAAAATTATTTGTGTGAAAAATAAAGTGTTCGTGAAAATATTTTATTGTATTGAATATATTTCATCTATTATTTGTTTAATTGTTAATATATTGTTTGTTGTGTTACGTATGCAAAATAAAGGATCTGCAGGACTTGTGTCGTATGATCCTGAGTTTGAAATAAAAAAAAAAATAAAAATACAGAAAGGACTCGAAAAGCTAGAAATGGAAATGGAAAACTTTCAAGATAATAACATGGAAAATCATCATACTTCATTGAGGGATTACCTAAATCCTACGACAGATAAAATTCACTTAAGTATACAAAATTCTGTCGTAGAAACTGATTCATTTGAAATAAATCCTGAGATTATCCAACTGGTGCAGAACAATCAGTTTGGGGGAACACTTTTGGAGGATCCCTATTTACACTTATCAAATTTTCTAGAACTTTGTGCTACACTTCGTTATAACGGTATGTCAGACGATGCTGTTAGACTAAGGCTTTTTCCTTTCTCACTAAGGGATAAAGCTAAAATGTGGTTATACTCATTAGCACCTTGTTCTATTAAAAATTGGGAGGAGTTAACTCAGAAATTCTTAGCTAAGTATTTTCCACCTTCAAGGACTATTAAACTTAGAAACGATATTATCTCATTTTATCAATATGAAGGAGAATCAATATACGAAGCCTGGGAAAGATTTATGGAACTCCTAAGAAAGTGTCCACATAATGCTCTTCCCGATTGGTTAATCATTCAAACTTTTTATAATGGGTTAGTAGGATCCCTTAGGTCTATAAATGATGCTGCCATTTGGTGGATCATTAATGTTAAAACCATTTGATGAAACATATGCCTTAATTAAAGAAATGGCTACAAATGAATTTCAATGGCCCTCTGCAAGGGTAAATCAGAAAAATGTAGCTAGCGTTCATGATACTGATGTGATTGCAATTCTTGCATCTCAGGTTGCTGCAATATCAAGGAAGTTGGACCAATTTGGAATGAACCAACCTCAATTTACTCCTGTAAGTGAGGAAAGTTCATTAGAGCATATAATTGATTCTAACTTATCATATGATGCTTTAAATATCATAAACAACCCATATTCTAACTTTTACAACCCAGGTTGGGAGAACCAGCCTAATTTTAACTGGAATCATACTGCTGATAGTGGAAACCAACAATGGGAAAATAATCATGCAAATCCTAATGAAAGTTGGAATAATCAGGGGAACACAAACTATAGACATTCATATTCACCGGACTCTAACAAAAATCAACAATTTGAGGATAAGAAGATGTTTATGGAAGAAGTGGTATTGCAAATGGGAAACCAGTTGCAAAGTCAAAATGCTGCGATTAGAAACATAGAGAATCAACTGGGACAAATTGCTAATTCACTTAGCAAGTGACCCCAAGGAACACTTCCTAGCAACATTGAGATCAACCCTAAAGAGAACACTAATGAACAAGTAGAAGCTGTTCAATTAAAAAATGGAAGAGAGATAGAGGATGTGGTTAGAAAAGAGAAAGATGTTGTGAGAGAAACAAAGGAGACTAAAAGACCTGAAGAACATGTTTCTAAGGATCTAGAAAAATTAATATCTCTAACTAAAATCAGTTTGGAAAGAACACCACCTCCATTTCCTCAAAGACTTAGACAACATGAGTTGGATAAAAAAATTTCAAAGTTCATGAATGTACTTAAGAAATTAATGATAAATATTCCTTTCACTGAAGCTTTGGAACAGATGCCAAGTTATGCAAAGTTTATAAAGGATATATTAAACAAGAAAAGAAAATTTGGGGATTACGAGACAGTTGCACTAAGTGAGGAGTGCAGCGTTATACTTCAGAAAAATTTTCCTCGAAAACTTAAAGATCCTTGTAGCTTCACAATTCCTTGTGCAATTGGAGAAACATTATGTGGAAAAGCTTTATGTGATTTAGGAGTGAGAATTAATGTGATGCCTCTATCTATATTTAGAACGTTAGGTTTAGTTAATATTTCTCCTACTACTGTAACCCTTCTGTTAGCTGATTAATCTATCATGTATCCAAAAGGAGTTATAGAAGACGTGCTTGTTAAAGTGGATAAATTTATCTTTCCTTTGGACTTTATTGTAATAGATATGGAGGAAGATAAAGAAATTCCAATTATTTTAGGGAGACATTTCCTTGTTACTGGACAAGCTATGATAGATGTGCAAAAAGGAGAGCTGACTATGAATATTAATGACCATGAAGTCACTTTTGATGTATTAAAGACTATGAAATATCCAGCTAAAAGAAAAGATGATTGTTTTTTGATAGATAAAATTGATTATCTAAGTAAAGATCGTTTCCAAGAAAGTTTTGAGAGTAAGTTAATAAATGAGATTGAAATAGACTTTCATGATGATTCGAAAAGGTTATTTAAAGAAGACTTTATGTATGTTAAGAAGAGGTGTGAAATGATGGATGCTACCAAAATTAGTAAAATTTTAATTCCATTTGTTGAAAAATCTCATGAACTTAAGATGGATGTACCCCATAAAATTTTAAAGCTTATCTATTTAGGAAATTCATCTACACAACCAGTCTTTATATCTTTAGATGCGATTCAATCACAAGAAAAACCTGAATTGAATGATGAACAAGATAAAGTTATTGAGCTAAGACTTGGAAGAGAATTTAAGGATAAATTTCAAAAGAACTTTGAGTTGAGAAAAGAGGATAAGGATATTGGAAGACCATTGGAAGAAATTCCTAAGGAATTAGAAAAACTTATTTCCTCAACTAAGATAGATCCTCCATCATTTAATAATTATAAAGGTGAAGAATTGGAAGATAACTTGAATCATAAGAGTGAAATAGAAGAATTTGATCCTGAATCTGAATTATCTAGAGAGAATATGATCCAAAATTTGGGAGATCTTGAATTATCTTATAATGATCCATTTCTAATAAATTTCAAGGATGATATTAATATGTAAATTCAGAAAATCAATAGAAGAATATTGGATCTAGAAAGAAATGTGAGGGACAATGATATAAATCAATCTGAAAAAGAAGAGCTAAATGAAAAATTAAAATTTGAGCATTTTGTAGGAATCCCTAGATCCGGAAATGTTTGGGCGATTGATCGAGGATTACTTAATTGGAATTTTTAATCCAGGTGGAATCATTTGTCTGGCTAACGACGTTAAACCAAGCGCTTTATGGGAGACAACCCATAGTTATTGATGTGCTTTGATTTAGTGTGCTTGAGAGTCATGATTGTTAGTGTTGTAATGTATTTGCTTTATAGTAGATTGATAAGTTTGATTGTTGATTGGTAGATGTTTGGATTATTAGTGCTTTGATGTGATCTCTGTCTGTGTCTTGAGGGAGGTGATTCCTTAACTTCTTATTATGGCTAGACTTGATCTCTTGTAGTAGTTGTATTGACGAGTCCACAATGACTTGGGTCTCACCCACACTTGAGTTTTACAAGAGAAATCATGAATTTCGAACAATGATAGTTCCATCTTAATTTGTTACTTCCATTTTGCAACTTTATTTTCATTAGGTAGGAGTCACGAACCTATTTAATGAAAACTATGTGGATGATTTTACATTATCTTTATACCTGTTAGACGTGCTTAATTAAAGGGATTAGATGATGCCTTAGATTGGTGTCTGAAAACCAATTTATCAGGGATAATCTTATCTTTGGGATTATAATCTATAAAATCATTTTAAAAAGTACCTAATTTACTAGTGTAGTGATTCTGTTAGAAATTGGAGGTAAATTAGTAAGATGTGATGAGTAAAAAAGGATGAATTGACCTCATTTATCTTATGTGTGTTTATTTTCGTGTTACAATTTTATATAATAATTGAAGAACATTTTTATATTCCCTTGCTGATAGATGCTATGCTAGTTAGACTTTTATTTAGTGAATTTCATTTTGGCATGATTAGTTTAGATTTACTTTCTGCTACTTGATTCCTATCCTGATTAATACCTGTAGATCTTTCTGATAGACCCTTGTGGTAGATAGAATTTCTAAATTGTTTTTCTTCCTACTTATATTTTCTGTACTAAATGTTATATATGTTAAAAATTATGTTTGGGGTAGGAAGAAAAATAAAATTTTGATGTGAAAATACTTCCTTTTAGTGTAATTTTATTACAAGCATATTTTAGGTTAGCTTTACTTTCTCCTACAGTCATTCTATCCTGATTATGCATGTATATGAATTTGATAGGATGTTGTAGTAGTAAGTAGATTCAACTTTTACTTTTTCGTCCTGCTATATTTTATGGAGTTAACTGCAAAATATTTTTGAAATTTAGGTTTGGGGGGAAGAAAAATATTAACTCTTATTTGTTCTCAATTGTTATATTTTCAAAAATTATTAACATAACTTCTAGCAATTGAACCTTGCTTGAGATAACTAAAACTTTTTATTTTAGATGAATATTATGGAAGGATTGGATGAAAGTTTTTAGTAATAAAAGTTAATTTTATAAGGATAAAATTTTTGGTATGAAAGAATTTGATTATAGTTAACTATTTAAAGTAAAGAAAACTGTAATTTTGAAATGTTAAGAGACTTAAAATATTGTGTGTTAAGAAGAGATTGTGACTTTACGATGAATAATAAAGCTCATACCTAATTATAAAGTAAGGATGTGTTTCAAGTTTGAACTTTAGAAAGAGGAGAGTGGAGTTCAAAATCATTACAGGCTCTCCAAATATAGTAATCCTCATTAAAAAAAAGAAAAAAAAAGAGAGTGAAAAAAGGGGATTGAAAATGATCCCGAAAGAAAAGCAAAAAAAAAAAAAAAGAAAGAAAAATATTTATGAGGAGAAGCATAACGGGATGCCTAATAAAAAATTGGCTTCACTTGAGTCACCCTAAAGGGAGAACTTGATTTCATTACTGAATTTATATTTAAAGTATTGGCCTACATTCTAATGAAGTTTGCATGAACTCCTTTTTCACATAATATTTCAAGGCATTCTTAATGTAACAAATTATGGTTTATCTTGAAATAAATAGAAGACTAGAACCCTTAGACTTGATTGTTGAATATTCCTATACTTGTAGTGTTAACCCGAGTTACTGAATTTCTTTCTAAAAGTCTAACCAATATATTCTTTTAAATGAAAAATTTTTAGTATCTTACCGGTGAAAAGTACATTGCCTTGAGTTATATTTTTATGTAGTAAAAGGGTTACTTGAGGACAAATAACGGTTAAGTTTGGGGGATTTTGACACGCCTAAAATATATACGATTTTTTCTATATGATTTTACTCATTTTTTATGATATTACACTTTAAGGGAAGGTATTATATATATTTTTTTATTTTAGGTACAAGAAATAGTGATTGGAGCAAAAAGAAGCAAAATCAGTGCAATTTGGAACACAAACAAGCAAGAAATGAAATTTTGCCCTAACACCTTTCGATAAGTCTTTCGATGCTTAATCTCTTTTACACTTCTTACATATTTTTGAATGAGACTACACTTTAAAGAAAGGTTTTTTTTATGCTTATTTTGTAGGGCTATCTATTACGAACGCAACACAACTGAAATGGGACGAAACGGAGCTGAAACGGAGCCAAACAGAGTAAAACGGTGGAGCTGTGCAGTAGTCTGCTCGCCGACGGCGCTCGATCTCGCCGACGGTGAGATTTTCTAGAGACAGCCAAAATATGACCGAAAAGCTCGCTGACAGCGGCCTCGAACCTGCCGACAGCGCCTGGGAAGGTTCTAGACCAACTTTTGGCGATTTTGGGCCGAAATTCGACGTATTTGGACGCTTTTTCGAAGGGGTGCTTACGGGAACTCTTAGAAATTCGTCCACACTCTTTAAATTAGTGAATTTAGGAGAAAAAAAGAGGAGAAACAATAGAGGAAAGTAGAGAAACAAGAGAGGAATGTTTAGGATTCTTAAATTAAGAGTATAAATGTAGATTTCTACCCTTTTAGAGAGATTAGAGAGGAGATTTTGAGAGAATTTGTAAGGGATTGCACTAACATTGCATGGATTGACAGGAGACTTTGTGGGAGAGATCTTCATCTTTCTTTCAAAGGGAAAAAGCTAAGTATTGTTCTTCATTATCTTATAATTTTGTAAACAATTACTTAGTGTATTTACTTTGGTTAAATAAAATTTCTGTTGTATTTTCTTCATGCTTTGTGACGCATCTCTCTTACTCTTTCTTCTTCTTTGAAAAAAGTGACATGAAAAGATTATGTCATTATTTTATTTTACTTTTCTTTTGTAATGAGTAGAAATAATGTTTAGAATTTTGTGTTGCTTTCTAAAAGATGTTTTAATTTTAAATGTGATGGTTTTTAGTTACACTTCGTTTACATTACAAAAAGAGCTCGTTGTAGTGTTAAAATTCGTTGTAATTGCATTGACCCGAAAGAGCGGAGTAATTCTCAACAAAGTGGAACCACATTCGAATTCCATGGATGGTGAAGTTCATGGGAGTTGAGTGCAAATAAATAGGGAAATAATATTAATCGGGTGTAGAATAGGAGATTTTAGAGTGACAGGCTAAAATCCTCAATTCGGTCCTATCGTTTGGGCGCTGAAGTGTAGATTGTTAGCCCTCAGGCGAGGAGAACGAGGAAGCTCTGAAGTGAGAGCCGGTATCCTCCCAGCCTAGCCGCAGATTCAGTAACCAAGCATAGGATTAGTCAATCTTCTTTATGCCTGGACCAAAGGGTAAAGAATAGGATTGCTCCTATTTGGCACATACAATATTTAATGTATCTCATTCCTATACATTATCCATTTCATTACAAAAGAATTGTAGTTTTTAGTATCTCAAAATTCTCCAAACCAATTCATCCAAAAAGAGTTATCTTTCGAATTAATATTTGCATTTAGTTATAGTTTCTATCTTTACATTTAACACTTGCAATTAGGAGTAGTTGCTAGGTAAAACACAATTTTAATCGACATTCCAAACTAAGGACTATTAGTAGTAGACTAGAATTTGACTAAAGACTTCTTACTTCACTTCCTCGTGGGATCGATACTGGGGTTTTTAAAGAAAACTCTGTATTACTTGAAGCGATACGTATACTTGCGTTGTACCCCTAGTGTGTAAAATATTTTCTAATTTTTATATCATTTAAGATTTTACATACTAGCTGCTATTTATAAATCGGGTCAAGTTTTTGGCCATCTTTTGGAAGTTAATTTACTGCGTAATTGCGGGTCGGGTCAATTAATCACTCATCTAGGTTACTCTTGCTCAGTAAATTAGGATGTTTGATTATCCTTGTGAGTAAGGTGACATTTCATATTATGTTTCATTTAAGGAATAATGAAAGCCTTTAGGGGAAAGTTAGTTTATTAAGGGATTTTAACCATTCTTAATTGAAGTTGGGATTAATAGTTTAAAATATTTTAGTTATAAAGTTGTGATCAATCTTTTGTTTTTTTTATTATTTTTTTTAAGTTTGGAATAGTGTTCAAGTTGTTTAATTCAATTAAGTTTTATTATTTTAAATAATCTTAACATTTCAGATTGGTCTTTTAAATGTTTTAAATTTATTTTTAATTTAAGTTTCAAACATCTTCATATTAGCTTTAATGTCTTGGAGTATTCCAATTTAGTCTTAATATTTTGAATTTATTTTAATTTAAGTTTTAGACAATTTCAAATTAATTTGCTTTAGTGTTTTTTTTAGTTTAATTATAAGATTTTTTCAAAATTATTCCTTTCTTAAAATATTGATTTCAATCATCATTTTAAAGTTCCATTAATTTATATTTAAATAATGTTTGATCAAATTATTGATTAAGGGATTTAATTTAGAGGATTAGAACTCTCTTATATTACACCCCTTCGGTCTTAATTATTCAAGCTTTAATTAACCTTCCAATTTTCATGTGATTTAATTAATGCATCTTCTTTAATGTTTTAAAGTGGTTTAATGAGTTTCTACCACTTAAACTCCCTATGTTTCAATCATCCAAAATAAAGCTAGGATCAAAGATTTACCTTTTACCCTTTGGTTAAGCCTAAATTTTAATTAAGGTTAAAACCTTTTAATTACCTTAATGCCCTCTTAAGCTTATTCATCACATAATCCATCAAATTAAGCTCAAATGAACTTGAAATTTTTATGTCACCTCACCCACATGTCAATTAAGACACTAGAGGAGAAAATGTGATTTTTTCTATTTTTAATTTAATTTATATAATTATTTTAATAAAAAAAGGGATTTATAATGAAAATTTCATAACATGATCAAAAGGAAGTTTCTATCCTTAGGAAAATTATGAAAGATTTATATTGACTATAGGATCACTTGGACTAATTTTGGTGATTTTTTGAATTTTATTTTATTTATTATAATTATTTTGAGTTTTGGGGTATTAATTAATTATAAAATAAAATTAAAGTGAAAAATGGGTTTTATATTTTTCTTAAATCTCTCTAATTTCAAGGGGCTCTGAGAAACAAATTTTATATTTTTCTCATTTTTCTTTGAATTTTTAGAATTATTTTAGTGAAAAGGTTGGAAAATTCATTTTTTAATATTAAAAATTGCCTTAAGCCTTTAAAATTCAAAATCTTTATTTAGAGACTTAAGAAAAATATTTGGTTGATTCCTAAGTGATTAGGGGACCAAATATGACATTTTTATGAATTTTAATATTTTTATGATTTTTATAATTTTTTTAATTATTAAAATATTAAAAGTTAGGTTAAAAATGAAGTTTTTAGAAAAAATCCAATATTAATTTTTCTAGACTCCTCTGATATCAGAGATTCCCAAAAATTATTTTGGTGAATTTTTGAAATGTTTTTTAAGTTTTATGAATTTTTTTAGTTTAAGTTTGGCTATGTTACTTAGAAAATCCATTTAATGGGTTATACCTTTTTTAATTAATTTCAAAATTTTTATGGGGCTTCCCCTGAACCTAAAGATCAGTGGAGAATTGGTTTCAAGTTATTTTTATTTATAATTTGTATTAATTAATCCAATGTTAATTTTTGGTCAAGTAAACCATTAGGATTATTTACAATGTTTTGTTCATGAAATAATTATCCCAAGTTCCTCTGGTTATAAGGAACTTATCCTAATTTTCCTGGAATTTTTCAAACAGTATGCAAATTATTGGAATTAAAATACCAAAACAGGCATAAAAATTTGGAAAATAGATAACTTACCATAGACATAGCCTCTGGCCTTGAAAAATTCAGAGAATGGTCTCAAGATCAGAGGCTATAAAAGCCCTATGGTCTCATGCCATGGTGAATTGTATATGTGAGTGGAGAATTAAAATACTCAAATCAGTATTAAAATCATTAATAAATAAATACTCAACCAAATGACTTGATTTCTTTTCCACATTATTCTCCTCTATTCACTGAGCAAGAGGGTATTTTTATTTTAATTTTGTGATTTTTCTACACAAAGATATAAATTTTAAAGGTTCTGGTATTTAAATAAATCAGAAAATACCCTATTTTCCTACTTATCCAACGCGGAGCCACCTTAACATACGACAGTTCGAAGCTTTGGGCGCCGCCATCTGACTCGGCAGCCATGCGGCCCACGGTTTCGTTCCATCATCCCGTCCCGCTTGATCCTGACCATCCATCCGATACACACGCGATCCGACGATTGCTGGTCATCGTCCCGACTGGTGTGAGCCGAGAACCGTCCACATTCGAGCCCTAATATCTCGCTCGATACTCAACTAAATCGAGTGCGGTTTCTTCCTACATGCTCGTCTAGACTAGGGCTACACATCTATATGGCTAATGCGCATTAAAATTGAATCAAAATAAATGGAGAATCGCTGGAAGCTCGGGAGCAAGAGGAGTTTCCATACCTTGGTCCAAGAGGTGAAGCCTCGATTGGATGTGCTTGGCACGTTCATTGGAGTCCCAGGAGGCTACATATTGAACTGTTGCTCTGGTGAAATTCCTAGGTATGACTTCGTCCAAGCCCGATTTCAAACTCTGACTGATAGAACAAATGGCTAGTCTGGTGAGGGGGCTTTCACTGGGGAACTTCCTCTCTACCTCTGGTGAAGGTGTGTAAGAAGTTAATTTGGTTTCTATGGAGGTTTTAGAGATGTCCTGTTTTTGGCCTGATTTTGGATTAAGAAATTAAGCTCAGCCAGTGGGGTTCAGGGCAGAAAAATAGTGGAGTTGAGCTTCTCTTGTGTGGGAGGAGCTCTGGGAGTGATTTAGGGAGGTTTTGTGAGAAAATTGTTCAAAACCTTTCTCATGGCTGAGAAGAGGTGTTTAAATGGTTAGGGCCATTCAGTTGGGCTTGTGTTCAATTGAGGGGTGTATTCAACTACTTAGGTGAAGGGCAGCAAGTCTCCAATGGGAATTTTGGCTGAGGTGGCCAGTTGGGGAAGTTTGGGTGTGCTTAGCCTAGTGGTGGCTCTCGGTTTTGACTCCCTCCGGCGACTAGGCCGGCTGGTAAGGACAAGGGAGCTGGCCCCTGAGGTCAGGTGAGCCAGGGAGAGGTTTAATAGTGATTAACAGTTGTGGGGAGGTTTGGGGCAAGACTAAAAGAGATTTAACCATTTAGGGGAAGAAATCCCATAAACTGGGGGACCCTTGGTCCATGGCTCACTTAGCTTGGGCTAGGTGGATCTAGGGTGGTTCCTAGGATTCAAATAGTGGTTGTGGAAGAGTTGGTTTAGCCACATTTGGTTCAATTTGGTTAGGTTAGGCTATAGATTCAATTTGGCTCACTTGGGTTTAGGTTGGGCTAACTTGGGTTTGGGTTTGATTTAGGTCCAAGTGTCTTGAGCAACATTGTAGAAATGATTGCCATGAAGAACTTTCATGGAGACATGAAGAGGTTTTAAGTACAATTGATAGGTCAATTAGGTAGATTTTGGGATTTTGATTAATTTAGGCAAGGTTGGATCAACTTGGGTCTAAGTTGGGTTAAGATGGGGTTTAGACCCAATTAAAAGTTTTAAATGGTTTAGGGGAATGTATTGAAGAGTTCCCAACATCAATTGAGAGGAGATTTTATGATTAGGCTAATCAATTTGGTAGATTTAGGGCATGAATTCAATTTAAGTTAAAATGGGGTATTTTGGATTTCAAGTGGGTTTAGATCAAGCTTTGGGCTCAAATTGGGATAATTGAATGTTGCATGGGTTTCATGGGAATGTCATGGAAGGTTTAGGATTGAAATTTGGAAGGAAAAAGGTTCACATTAGGTTAATTGGGGTTTTAGATTAAATTGGCAAATTTGGGGATTTTGAATTTCAAATGGAATTGAACTCAAATGTAAATCAATTTAGACTTAGATTTGGTTTAGATTGGTAGTGGGGATGTTGAATTAAAGTTTAGAATTGAAATTGGGCAAAATTGAGGTCAAATAGGTTGACTTGGTTTGACATTGGGTCCATTTAGGTTAAAAATGGGTCAAATTGGGGATTTTGATAAAAGTGGGTCAAATCGGCAAAATTAGGTTATTCTGTAGTTAAATAAAATGAAATTGGGAATATCTGGGATTTTCTGGAATTTTTTGAGAATTTTTGGAATTTTGGGCCAAGAGGGGTATTTAGGGTATTTCGAGGTTATTTGGAGGGTATTAGAGTATTTTGGTGGATTTAAGAGGTGGGAATTGTTTCAAAATTATTTTTAGGATTTTTTTTGAATTTTGGGTAATTTTTTAGGAAATTTTAGAGAGTTTTGGTAATTGTAGGGGCAATTTAGGTAGTTTTTAGGTAGGTTGAGGACCCAATGTCAAAACCAAGAATTTTGGAAAAAATGGAATTTAGTTATGGTTGGGAAGTTTGGAATAGCTTAGGGTAAGCCATGGACCAAGAAATGTCCATTTTGAACATCTCATAGGTTGTTCCTAACCCTCTTAGCCAAGGGCTAGGGGTTTGGACTTAGCCACATGAGTGCTCCAATGAACCGGGAACCAAGATTGGGTAGAGATGGTTTAGGGATTAGGATGGGTATGATAGTGCAGTGTGTGCAAGCTAGACCTCACCAAGACCAGGCCACCCAGAGCAGTCTTAAGGCTTGAACATCCTGTAGGAATTCATCTTTGTCTTCTTACACATTGGTCCCAACCATCCAAGTGATTTGGAGGTTGATGACCATCTGTGTAGGATTCCAAAGAGAATCAAGATTTGGTTTGAATTTCTAAAAGGTGGGTTCCATCTCTAGTCTTCAAGGACAGTCAAGGAGAAGTCCTATGGCTAGATCCTAAGCACTAAGAGGAAATAAAAGACCTCACCAAAAATGAGGTCAACAAGAGTGTCTTTTCATTTTGTTTAGGAAATCTAGGTTTTGTGTTTTCTCTTCTAAGGAGTGTAAGAGGAGAGGGAAAGTGAGAGATTTCTTCTTCCTTACTTAGCTAAAGAGAGAATTGTGTGCTGTTGTGAAGAAAGAAGAGGAGTCAAAGGAATTCCTTGAGATTTACTTAGGGAAGAGTTTGAAATAAGTTGTTTTTTCTTTACTTTGTTTGTATGACATTGTTTCTATATAAAAAAATCCATGTTTTGTCATCTTTTTCTCATAAGTCTTTAGTAGATTTCTTTGTCTTTCTCTTTTTTATGTGATGTGTTGATGTTGTGATATGGAAATGATGTGCTGATTTTTTTTGGAGAAGTTTTGATGACCTTTTCACTTCGAAATTCATTTACTTTTTGATCTGGCCAATTGAATTGTAAAAAATTGTTGAAAAACATATGTTTCGAAAGGATTATGAGTTCCACAATAAAAGTCAAGGTCACATTCAATGTCCATGAATGAGAGACATAGTTCATGGGGAATGAGTGCAAATAAATAGGGAAATATACTTTGATGGGCGTAGAATTGGCGATTTAAGAGTGGCAGGCTGAAGTCCTCAATTTGGTCTTAATGCATGGAAACTAAAGCGAGAGTTAGCCTTCAGGGGAAGGGAAGTGGGAGCTCTTAAGTGAGAGCTAGTATCCTCCCAGCCTAACCACCGATTTGGTGACTAAACTTAGGATTAACCAATGTTCTTTATACGTTGAAAAAAGGGTAAAAAATAGGAATGCTCCTATTTGATACAATACATTTGCATCACTGATCTATGTCATAATAATCATCATATTATAATTAAAAAGGAGGAAGACTCTTTCTTACAACTGAACTTTGTTATAAATTTAGTCTTGTGTTAGTTTAACTTGTTAGAGTTTAGAACGTACTTTGGTAGAAATAGTAACTACAACTGTTTATCTTTATTTTAAGAATTTAATTTACTTGCAATTGTGCTGTGATTCGATAAGTGATTTCTGTGCTACGCCATAAAATTATAGCCTCCCTGTGGGATCGATATCCAAGACTCCACTAGAGCCCTGTATTTCTTGAGCGATACGTATATTTGCGTTTAATTGTGTGACTCATTATAAAACTAAATCAATATATATATTTATGTATATATATATATATATATGTATATATATATATATACGTATATATATATATATATGTATATATATATATATATATATATATATATATATATATATATATATATATATATATATATATATATATATATATATATATATATATATATATATATATATATGTATATATATATAGATATATATATATATATATATATATATGTATATATATATATATATATATATATATATATATGTATATATATATATATATATATATATATATATATATATATATATATATATATATATATATATATATATATATATATATATGTATATATATATATATATATGTATATATATATATATATATAAATTTGAGTTCATAAATTTTGGCAAATTAAAAAAGTCGCACCACGATTGCGAGATGCAATCCTTGAGTTTTATGCTAACTTGCGGTGGACTGAAGAAGAATATGTGCTGGTTCGAGGACAAATGGTAGAATTCACTCCTACACGAATTAATGCTTTCTACCAGTTGAGAGATAATCCATTATGTGAGTATAAATCTTTTGGTACTGTGGATGCTTCCTTAAATGAGGAAATTACTTTTCTTACTGATGGAAAAGGGGAGTGGAAAACGAATCAAAGGCAAAAGATAAACTTTCCTTCTTCCACTCTAAATGTTGCATCTAAAGCCTGACATTTTTTTTTTTAATTTCTGCAAGACTACTACCTACTTGTTATCATAGTGAAGTTTCAAGAGAAAGACCTATTTTGAGTTTTTGTATCCAAAACATGAGAATAATTGACATTGGTGTTGTTATTCATAATAGTATTCAGACTATAGCTAAAGGAGAAACCACTGGAGGATTGAGATATCCTACCCTGATTTACAGATTGTGTATACAATCAGGAGTTGAGGTTGATAATAGCAAAGAGTTGGTTCATCCTTTAAAGCCTATTAGTAAATCCAACATTCACACTTATGAATCTCATGTAGGATAGAGAACTGGAAGTAAGAGTATTGAGGTTCCCTCTACTAGTCTACCTCCGGAACTCCTACTATTTCTGATGTTATGGAGTAATTAATGATGCAACAGGGTCATATTACGAGGCTTCATAGCTGGATTGATGGATTAGAAGCAAGATATGGCATCAATGATGATTATCAGAGGAGAAGAGTGGAATATAATATAACTTATTGCCCGATATAAATATATGCATACTAAAATCTTCTTCCCCGACAACGGTGCCAAAAGTTTGTCCCGAAGTCCTCTGAAGATCAACGTACTAATTAATGCTTTAAAAAATATATGTTATAAATAATAATAGCGACTAGTGTATATAAATATAATTTTATGGAAAATATTTTACACACTAGAGGTTCTACACAAGTATACGTATCATTTCAAGTAATATAGGGCTTTGAAATAAAGACCCCAGTATCGATCCCACGAGGAGAGAGTTATAGATCTTTAAATATTTTTATTTTAAAGTATTTCTTTTATAATTAAAAATAAAATATCTTTAATTTACTAGATGCAATAATAAAGCAGAAATAAAAAAAATTGATGTAAATAACAATAATAAAGTAACTTTCTCCCTTTCAATTAATCCAAGATTTTCTAAGATAATGATAATATTCGTGGAGAATATAAATTTATAGTATTGTGCTAAATAGAAGCATTCATATTCTTTACCCTTTGATCCAAGTGCAAAGAACATTGGCTTGCCTATAGATCAGGTCCGGATGTATTGTTAGTAGAATGGGTTAATCTAAGCTCACACTACTAGATGTCCAAGGGTGGCTATGGTCGGCCCTACTAGTGACCCTTTCCTTTTCTATAAACCAAATCACAAGAATTTAGTCTGTCACTCTAAAAACTTATCAATTCTATGCCCATTATATAATATCTTCCTATTTATTTACACTTCACCTTGAATAACCCGCACAAGGCCTTCGACTACCCAAGGATTTATGTGATATCTACAAGTTAAGAATTCATCTTCTAGGTCTCAAAACTCTTCAACAGGTTTTAACAATTTAAATGACAAATTTAAATAGTAAATTAAGAACCAGTATTAATATCATCACAATGTTTTGAAAATATATGATTTTTAATTCTCCGACGAATATTGTATTATCTTATTTATCTTTTCATAATTGAAAGGAGAAAGTAAAGTAACTACTCAGAACACATTGAAATTAAATAACAAAATATAATAAATAAACTTTGAATCAAAATAAAAATACTTATCTTAGATGCTTCTCCTACTGAATTTTTGATTCTTACTGACTCCACAGCGTAATGAACTACAGATGCACCAACTCTTTCAAACTCTAAATACAAACTCTAAAATAAACTCACTAATTTATGAAAGAAAGTAAAAAGGTGGCCCTAATATGATCTCTCTAATTCTCTCTCTAGATAGGATTCTAGATAGGGAGGGTAGATGGGGTGTTTTTCTCTGAAGGAATACCCTCCTATTTATAGGCTTCAAGGGTTGCCTCCAGGCACCTCTTCAAAATGTGTCCACATTCAATGAATCTTCTAGAAGGTGTGTCTGGCGCCTAGGAGCCAGAATCTGGCGCCTAGGCGCCGGACACTACGTCCAGTTCTTCGCACATCTTTACTTTGGATCGCACCTCTTCGCGATTAAAACGGTTTTGAAGCGTCCAAATACATTGTATCACATGTCCTATAAACCAGGAACAACTGCCAGTCTTCTAGAAGGTCCAATAACCGCTCATACCGTCAAAATAACTGCCCAAAATTTGTCAAAAACTTAACAGTTTTCTGTATCGAGCTGGTGCTTAGGCGCCAGACTCTGGCGCCTAGGCGCCAGGACAGTAATTTTGAAAATTTTGCATTTTGGCTCCATTTTGGCTCAATTTTTGCTCCTTTTTGCTCCTTTTTCATATTTTTCTCCTTCTTGAGCATTTTTGTATCACCTACATCCAAAAACACAAAAATACCTTTCATTAAAGCATAATATCCTTAAAATTTAATAAAAATCAAGGCATAAAAATATGTATTTTTTCTTGGATCAAAATCCCCAAACTTAAACTTTACTTGTCCTCAAGTAACCCTTTTTACTATATAAAATTTATAACATTTGGAATAAAAAGGTAAATATTTAAGACTCCTTATGATTTTTGATTTTATAAAGGCTTTAGTAAATCATTAACCAAATTTCACTAACTAAGTTTAATTTTAAGAATTTAAAAATATTCTAACTACCAAATCATAAGACTTCAAAATTTTTTCATTCACTTCAAAAATAATTGTATTTTTTATATTAAGATCACATAAATTATTCACAAGAAAAAGATTTTCATGAAATTCTTTTCTAATAAAAATACATGCATAAAAATTAAGTAATAAACGTAATCAGTTTTCTTTTTATAAGTTAATTCAAGGGAATCCAATTTTTGATTAGGCATTTCCTCAAGCTTCTCCTCTCTTTTTCTTTTTTCTTTTTTTTATTTTGATTTTTATAAGGAGAGGATTACTGTATCTGGATAGCCTGGTAATGGTTTTGAACTTCACCATACTTAACTTATATTTTCAAACTTATACATTTTCACTTAATTATTATAACATAAATAGATTTCAAAAAGAATTTCAATCTATTCTATTTCGAGTTATAATTTTTGATTTCTTAATACTTCTAAAATTCAATTATCTCTACTATGAATATAAAAATTTCTTAATCTTATTCTTCTTTAAGTTGAATAATTCTATTCTTAAAATCAATCAAAGTTATTAAAATTTTTGATTAAGTCCACTAAATTTTTTATAATTTCAAAAATTTAAGTGATCATAAATAGATTCTTCATTCTTCATGTTATGTTAAAAAAAATTTATTTTAAGAAAATATTAGTTCTCAAAGGACAAATAAAATTTAAATTTGAATGTATTTTCCCTTTCCCCCAAACTTAAGTTTTGGTCTATCATAAATTTTTTTTTTTTAAATATGAGAGAAAGAAAAACATAATTTTAAAAAGAAATTTCTATACGTATAAAAAAAATTCTAGAAAGAAAAATTTACTTCTACACATGCTTTTATGAATAATACTGAAATAATGAAGCAAGTATAAAAGTAAGCAAGCTCATTAGTAATTAAATTAAATGATTATACTACTTATAATAACATAAATAGAACAACAATACTAACTACTAAATAGTAGGCTGAAACAGAAATAAACATAAATTTATCCAAATTTCAATCTTAAACACAATACATTAAAAATACTCTAACAATAGTCTTAACACCCAACAATCCACACAAAGTAAATAAACAAATCTAAACTAGCAAACAACAAACAACAATCAGTACTAGCAAACAAACTAAACTAACAACAGACTTATCACAATTCAGAGGTAAATCAGACCACTAATCACTATCTGTAGCCTCAGCATAGTCATTATCACCAAAAGAAAACTCAACATCCTTAGGATCAACATATGGTGAGAAACTAAGAAAGGTAGGAAACTGAATATCATGCTCTCCCTTCAGGAATCTAACGAGAGCTTCATCATACTCAGCATCATAACTACTCTTCCTCTGGGTATACTCAGATAAATGATCAATTTTCTTATCAATAGAATTAATTCTACAGTGAGTTTGAAATAACTCATGCTGCTGCTCCAAAAATTGATCTTGCATCGATTCCCAAAAACTAGATGGTGGTTCAGCAGTAGAAGTAGAAGGTCTGGAAGTGGAAGGTCTACCTGAAGTGTGTGCAGAAGTAGAAGGAGTGGTTGATCTCTTCCCTCGAAGACGATCATATATACTAACACTCTCCCGCCCGATTGGCTTGGTAGACTTCGGCTTCTCCTCGAAATATCACGGTGACTCCATTACTAACACATAAAGAATAGATCAAAGATGGGAATCCCAGTCCTACGAAGTGCTTGGATCTAGCGATGAGACTCCACGGAATCATAAATGATACCGTCGACATCTATCGGCTTCCTCTCCCGAATGCGGTAATTTAAGATAGCTCGATCTCTGGTGACTTCACTCAGGTGGTTGGAAGGTAGAAGTCTAGCAGAAATAAAATAATGCCAAGCCTTTAAAATACCATTTAACTTGGAAGATTTGAAGTTTACCTGTTTGTCATTCCGGATCTTCCAGGCTCCAGTGCCGTCAGTCAAATAAGCAATAATCATCTCAAGATCTCCCTCAGATGGAGATAATCCTAGTGGCACTCGATGGTAGGTGGCAGTCCATAAAACACATTGATCCTCTCCAGAGTAAATCTTATTCCAATACCTCTGACGAAGACTTCGTAGTCTTCCGCATCTAAAAAGTTAGCATAAAATTTGCGAACGACTGGAATAACAGCAACAGCAGTGAAATAACAGAATCGTTGCCAGTTGTGCGCAACGATTGTGTTCTCGATCATTTCACCCGGATTGTAAAAGCTTCGCTCCAAGATTAACTTTCTCGACGTTGCAAATTCGTGATATCAAAAATACGCTACCGCAGTCGCGAACTTGCTACTGTCAAAATTTTCTCGTCCCTTCCCTCGCTTAGATTTCGGTGCCATCTAAACGTGAAAGAAAACAAGAACAAATTTAGGAATCAAATATTTAAACTCTTTTTAAGTTTAAGAAACTTAAAATAAGTTTAAAAATCCAAATAGAATACCTAAAAATCAAATTTTTTCTCAAAATTTCAGTTTTTAGCAAAACATAGGAAAAACTATGGTGAAAATCGAAAATAAATGGATTAGAGTGCAGATCTGACCTCGAGACGAAGACATCAAGTGATTTCGCGCCCAAATACTTGATGTTTTGACCTCAAAATGGATCTAAGAGGTGTATTTTCGTGAAAATGGGGAAGGAGATGAAGCTTAGGCGTCATCCATGGCTAATGGGGTTTATATGGTGTTTTTCGGGTAAGCAAGCCGAACCGGCGCTTAGGCGCTGAGTTCGGCGCCTAGGCGCCGTACTCGCCTTTCACAAAAATCACTCTAAAAATTTTATTTTCCACCAAAATTCATAAATTCAACTTCCAATTACTCATATTAGACTAGGGCTTCAGTTTCTAACTTCCAAAACATTTTCCAAAAATTTTATAAATTAAATATTAAATCCACCAATCAAACCCAAGGTTTAAAATCAAACTCCTCTAATTTCCATTTATAATCTTCAATATTGGCTCAATACACTTCAGATAAGTATAATATAATGATTCAAGTCCTAACACACAATCAAACAACACAATTTGAAAACAAATACAACGCACATTGAACATGAAAGCAAATACACAAACAACACAATCGATTCACTAAATCGATACAACGACTCACTAGATAAATCACAATCTCACCAAATTACTATCTCATTTCCATTATCTTTACAATGAAGATTGCTTGGCCTACTAAGGAAGAATACTAACGCTCTTGGAAAATCCATAGCCGTTTTCTCATCGATCCACTTGTTCTTCGCATACATCTCCACTTGGGCATCTTGATAAGACGCTAGATGATCAAATTAGTGTTTCGCTTGCCATTCTAGATGTTCAATCTGATGATACATCTCATGAAGGTGATCTCCAATACTCTTGAAATCCGCTTCAAATTTATCAAGACAACTAGAAATTTTCTCCAAACTTACAACGATGAAACCATTGAAGTAGGGTTGAGGATCTTTTGGACCTTTGTCTCTAGCCTCTTCTCCAAGATTTCTCCTCTCCATTTCTTCAAAAATTCTCTCTAATCTCTCAAGAATGGAGTGTATGGGTCGAAATATTGATTGCTTAGGGATTGGGGACGAAGATGGGTTAATTTAAAGGTGAAAATCGTGTGAAAAACTGAAAGTTTTCGGTTTTTACACGACCCAGTAACCGTGGTGCTTAGGTGTCAAATCTGGCGCCTAGGCACCGAACCCATCGACACACAGCTTATTCTAGCGCTTAGGCGCCGAATTCTGGCGCCTAGGCACCGGAACCATGTTCGACTCCGTTTCACCTAACGTCAAATTTCAAGGTTTCGTTCTCCAAAAATAGGTAAATTATAATGGTAAGATCAGAACAATCTCAATAACACAATTATACATAATTTCAATGAAGGTTAACTTGATCTCCCTCACATATGAAATGGAGTGATCCAAAGTCCAAACTTTATATACTTCAAGATAATTTTTAATTTTCTAAAGTTATATAAAATTAGTCAAGACCGAGGCATAACCATACATTAAAAATGTAAAAACACACTAAAAATAAAATCTATGGGTTGCCTCCCATTAAGCGCTTGGTTTAACGTCGTCAGCCCGACCTAAGTAATTCTTTAATGAGTTTAACTTAATTCATAAGCCTCTTTATAAATCTTTTTAATGTCTCCCAAATAAGGCTTTAATCTTAATCCATTAACTTTAAAAAATTTTCCCGTTTTGGGGTCTTTAATATCCACAGCTCCATATTGTTGTAATTTTTCAATTATATATGGTCCTATCCATTTTGATCTCAATTTTCCAAGAAAAAGTCTTAAACGAGTATTAAATAGTAATACTTCTTGTCCAGGCTCAAATATTTTTCCTGAATTCTTTTTATCATGTAATACCTTCATTTTCTCTTTATAAATTTTTGCATTATCATATGATTCATTTCTTAATTCATCCATCTCATTTAATTGCAATAATCGTTTTTCTCCTGCAGTATTCAAATCAGAATTAAACTACTTTATCGCCCAATAAGCTTTATGTTCAAGTTCAACAGGTAAGTGACAGTGTTTTCCAAAAACTAAACGGTAAGGTGAAATTTTGATTGGTGTCTTATAAGCTGTTCTATAAGCCCATAATGCAGAATCAAGTCTATCAACCAATCAGTTCTTTTAGGATTAATAGTCTTCTCTAAAAATATTTTAATTTCTCTGTTTGATACTTCAGCCATTCCACTTGTTTGTGGGTGATATGCAGTTGCAATTTTATGTTTGATTCCAAATTTTTGTAGTAATGATTGAATTCTTATATTTCTAAAATGACTTCCACCATCTGTGATAATTACCTTAGGCATTCCAAATCTTGAAAAAATCATCTTCTTTAAAAATTTAGATACACTTTTGGAGTCACAGTTAGGCGAAAGCTACGGCTTCAATCCACTTTGAAACATAATCAACTGCTAATAAAATATAAATTTTTTCAGATGATGGTACAAATGGTCCCATAAAGTCTAAACCCCATTTATAAAAAATTTCAACTTCCAATATATAGTTTAAAGGCATTTCAACTTTCTTGGATATATTTCCCATTCTTTGACATCGATCACATGTTTTAACATAATGTCTCACATCTCTAAATAAAGTAGGCCAATAAAATCCTGAATTTAAAATTTTAAATGCAGTTTTACTTATTCCAAAGTATCCTCCAAAATCGGAATCATGACATTTTTGAATAACAACATAAGTTTCTTCATAAGGTACGCATCTTCGAATTATAGAATCTCTTCCTAATTTAAATAAATGAGGATCTTCCCAAATATAATATTTAGCATCATTTTTAAATTTCTTAATAAATTTTTCATCCAATCCATAAGGTAGAATATTGCTAACTAAATAGTTAACTATATCTGCATACCAAGGTGTTTGGTATCCTTGAATAACATATAAATGTTCATCAGGAAATTTCTCATTTATGTTTTCTTCAGTAATAACATCATTCTTAATTCTAGATAAATGATCAGCAATTTAGTTGTCTGTTCCTTTTCTATCCACTATTTCAAAATCAAATTATTGTATAAGTAAAACCCATCTTATCAGTCTAGGTTTAGCATCCTTTTTTGACATTAGATACTTAATAGTGGAATGATCAGTATGAACTATGCATTTAGTACCAAGAAGATAAGGTCTAAATTTATCAAAGGCATATACTATAGTTATAAGCTCTTTCTCAATAGAAGTGTAATTTCTTTGAGTTTCAGTAAGAGTTTTACTAGCATAATATATAACTTTGAAAATTTTCTCATATTTTTGTCCCAATACATCTCCAATTGCAAAATCACTTGCATCACACATTAATTCAAAAGATTTATTCCAATTAGGTGCAATAATGATAGAGTGCGGTTATTAATTTTTCTTTTAAAATATTAAAAGCATTAACACAGTCTTTGTTAAATTCAAATTTAGCATCTTTTTCCAATAAATGACAAAGAGGTTTAGCAATTATAGAAAAATCCTTTATATATCTTCTATAAAATCCAACATGACCTAGAAAACTTCTCACATCAGTGACAGTAGTAGGTGGTTGTAATTCAGCAATAATTTTCACTTTTGCTTTATCTACTTCCATCCCTTTTTGTGAAATCTTGTGACCAAGTACAATACCTTCTGTGACCATGAATTGACATTTTTCCCAGTTAAGAACAAAGTTTGTTTCTTCACAACTTTTCAGAATTTTGGAAATATTTTCTAAACAAGATTCAAAAGAAGTTCCAAAAACTGAAAAATCGTCCATGAATATTTCAATTCCTTTGTCAATCAAATCACAAAATATTGACATCATACATTTTTGAAAAGTTGCATGTGCATTACATAAACCAAAAGGCATTCTTCTAAAGGCAAATGTTCCATAAGGACTTGTAAATGTTGTTTTCTCTTGGTCCTCAGGAGCGACAGGTAATTGATGATAACCAGAATATCCATCCGGAAAACAGAAATATGAGTGTCCAGCTAATTTATCAAGCATTTGATCCAAGAAAGGTAAAGGAAAATGATCCTTTATAGTGGCTTCATTTAATTTCCTATAATCAATGCAAATTCGCCATCCAGTAACTTGTCTTGTAGGAATTAGTCTACTTTTATCATTGACACTGACAGTTACTCCTTCTTTCTTTGGAACACAATGAATAGGACTTACCCATTAAGCTATCCGAAATAGGATAAATAATACCAGCATCTAACCATTTAACAATTTCTTTTTTAACAACCTCTTTCATGATAGGATTTAATCTTCTTTGCGGTTCAATAGTAGGTTTAAAATTTTCTTCCATTAAAATTCTATGCATACAAATGAACGGGCTTATTCCTTTTATGTCAACAATTGTCCAACCAAATGCTTTCTTATAATTCTTTAACACTCCTATCAATTTTTCTTCTTGATCTTTACTTAGCTCAGAAGAAATAATAACGAGTAAAGTTAATGAATTTCCTAGAAATGCATACTTTAAATGTGAAGGTAACATTTTTAATTCCGAGTTCGAGGGCTTTCTTAATTGAGGGTAAAAGTATATCATTTTGAGTTATGTCCAAAGTTTCCCAATTATCTTTAATATAATGAGTTTCTTCTTTTAGTTCTTCATCTTCATCGGTTAATAATTCAAATTTTTCTTCAAAAATTACTTTACATTTTTCTTGATAATGTTTCTTAATTAAATAATCAATCATATCCATTCGATAACATTTTTCTTTGTCAGGGTACTTCATTGATTTAAGGACATTGAATTTAGTCTCTTGATCATTAACTCTCATGATTAATTCTCCTTTTTGTACATCAATCATAGTTCGTCCGGTCGCTAGAAAACGTCTCCCTAAAATAATAGGTATTTCTTTATCTTCTTCCATATCAAGTATAATGAAATCTACAGGGAAGATAAATTTATCTACTTTAACAAGAACATCCTCTATAACTCCTTTAGGGTAAGTGATAGATCTATCAGCTAACTGAAGGGTTACAGTGGTGGGAGTAATCTCTCCTAAATTCAACCTTCGAAAAATAGAAAATGGCATGAGATTAATACTTACTCCTAAATCGCATAAAACTTTTCCACAAAACTTTTCTCCAATAGCACAAGGTATAGTAAAACTTCTAGGATCTTTAAGTTTTTGAGGTAATTTCTTTTGAATTATTGCACTACATTCTTCACTTAATGCAACAGTTTCAAAAGCTTCAAATCTTCGTTTCTTACTTAAAATATCTTTCATAAATTTTGCATAAGTTGGCATACTGTTCCAAAGCTTCAGCAAAAGGTATGTTTATAGTAAGTTTCTTAAAAATTTCAAAGAACTAAGAAAATTGATGATCAAACTTCTGTTGTTTAAGTCTTTGAGGAAAAGGTGGTGGTGGTTTTTCAACTTCCATATTAATAGAAATATCATTTTGATCTTTATTAGGAGAAGGAGTTTCTTTAGATTTTTCGATCTCTTCGACCTCGATCTCATTTTCGGTTTCATTCTGCATTCTTTCTTTTAATTCCTTTCCACTTCTAAGTTGTACAGCTTTAACATGTTCATGTTCTTTTCCAGTTTCTTTTGGATTGATTTCAACATTACTAGGAAGTGTTTCTGGGGTCTATAATTAATTAAATTAGAGATTTGTCCCATTTGATTCTCAATATTACGAATAGCATTATTTTGATTTTGTAATTGATTACTTAGTTGTAAAATTAATTCTTCTATAGATAACTTTTTCTGTTGATTGTTAAATCCAGGGGGTTTATAATTTGAATTAACTTGATTATTCCAATTTCCAGTGGGATGAGATTGATAATCACCCCATTGCTGTGAATTATTCCAGTTAAAATTAGGATGATTTTTCCATCCAGGATTATAATAATTTGAATAAGGATTATTTTTACTAGCAATAGCTTGTAAAGTTTGAATAGTTTGAGAATCTTCAATATTAGCAGAGTTATTATGTGATATATTAATAGCAAAACTATCTAATTTCTTAGACATTGCTGCTACTTGTGAAGCTAAAATAGAAAAGGCATCATGAATAATTGCCATTCTTTTAGGGTTAATCCTTTTAGAAGGCCATTGAAAATTATTGTTAGCCATTTCTTCAATTAAAGTGTAAGCTTCTTCAAATGATTTAGACATTAAAGAACCTCCAGCACCAGCACCAATAATTGATTTTAAAGATCCAATTAATCCATTATAAAATGTTGGAATAATTAACCAATCAGGTAAAGCATGTTGAGGACATTTTCTTAATAGTTCTTTAAATCTTTCCCAAGTTTCATAAATTGTCTCCCAGTCAAATTGACTAAATGAAGTAATATCATTTCTTAATTTAGCAGTTTTAGAAGGAGGAAAATATTTAGCAAGGAATTTTTGTGCCATTTCAGCCCATGTTTTAATAGAACCTGTTGCTAATGAGTTCAACCACATCTTTGCTTTATCTCTTAAAGAAAAAGGAAAGAGTCTAAGCCTAATAGCATCATCAGAAACATTGTTATATTTAAAGGTAGCACAAAGTTCTAAAAAACTAGCAATGTGTAAATTTGGATCCTCATTTGGTGTTCCACCAAATTGATTGTTTTGAACCATTTGAATAATAGACGGTTTAAGCTCAAAAGAATTAGCATCTACAGTGGGTATTTGAATACTACTATGAAGTTCATCAACTGTAGGGTTAGCATAATCCCTTAATGGTTTATAAACATTTTGATCATTAATTTCAATTGGATTTTGTAAATTGTTATGTAAATTAGTCATTTCTTAAAATTTTTGAATTTTTTTTCCTTTTTTAATTCTTCTAACAGTTCTTTCTAATTCAGAATCTAAAGGTAATAATCCTTCAGATCCAGAACTACGCATAAAAAGTCAATTAGCAAGAATTAAAACAAATATATATGTTTTTTTAATATAGAAAAATGAATAAAATAAAATAAAAATACCTAAAATTTAAAAGTTTGCCTCTGCTCTCCCCGACAACGGCGCCAAAAACTTGACCCGATATAAATATATGCGTACTAAAATCTTCTTCCCCGGCAACGGTGCCAAAAGCTTGACCCGAAGTCCTCTGAAGATCAACGTACTAATTAATGCTTTCAAAAATATATGTTATAAATAATAATAGCGACTAGTGTATATAAATATAATTTTATGGAAAATATTTTACACACTAGGGGTTCTACGCAAGTATACGTATCGTTTCAAGTAATATAGGGCTTTGAAACAAAGACCCCAGTATTGATCCCACAAGGAGTGGGTTATAGATCTTTAAATATTTTTATTTTAAAGTATTTCTTTTATAATTAAAAATAAAATATCTTTAATTTACTAGATGCATTAATAAAGCAGAAATAAAATAATTGATGTAATATCAATAAGAAAGCAACTTTCTCCCTTTCAATTAATCCAAGATTTTCTAAGATAATGATAATATTCGTGGAGAATATAAATTTATAGTATTGTGCTAAATAGAAGCATTCATATTCTTTACCCTTTGATCCGAGTGCAAAGAACATTGGCTAGCTTATAGATCGAGTCCGGATGTATTGTTAGTAGAATGGGTTAATCCAGGCTCACACTACTAGATGTCCAAGGGTGGCTATGGCCGGCCCTACTAGTGAATCTTTCCTTTTCTATAAACCAAATCACACGAATTTAGTCTGTCACTCTAAAAGCTTATCAATTCTACGCCCATTATATAATATCTTCCTATTTATTTGCACTTCACCTTGAATAACCTGCACAAGGCATTCGACTACCCAAGGATTCATGTGATATCTACAAGTTAAGAATTTATCTCCTTCTAGGTCTCAAAACTCTTCAACGAGTTTTAACAATTTAAATGGCCAATTTAAATAGTAAATTAAGAACCGGTATTAATATCATCACAATGTTTTGAAAATATATGATTTTTAATTCTCCGACGAATATTGTATTACCTTATTTATCTTTTCATAATTGAAAGGAGAAAGTAAAGTAACTACTCAGAACACATTGAAATTAAATAACAAAACATAATAAATAAACTTTGAATCAAAATAAAAATACTTATCTTAGATGCTTCTCCTACTGAACTTCTAATTTATACTGACTCCACATCGTAATGAACTACAGATGCACCAACTCTTTCAAACTCTAAATACAAACTCTAAAATAAACTCACTAATTTATGAAAGAAAGTAAAAAGGTGGCCCTAATATGATCTATCTAATTCTCTCTCTAGATAGGATTCTAGATAGGGAGGGTAGATGGGGCGTTTTTCTCTGAAGGAATACCCTCCTATTTATAGGCTTTAAGGGTTGCCTCCAGCACCCTCTTCAAAATGTGTCCACATTCAATGAATCTTCTAGAAGGTGTGTCTGGAGCCTAGGAGCCAGAATCTGGCGCCTAGGTGCCGGACACCGCGTCCAGTTCTTCGCACCTCTTCACTTTGGATCGCACCTCTTCGCAATTAAAACCGTTTTGAAGCATCCAAATACATTGTATCACATGTCCTATAAACCAGGAACAACTGCTAGTCTTCTAGAAGGTCTAATAACCGCTCACACCATCAAAATAACCGCCCAAAAGTCATCAAAAACTTAACAGTTTTCTGTATCGAGCTGGCGCTTAGGCGCTGGACTCTGGCGCCTAGGCGCTGGACTCTGGCGCCTAGGCGCCAGGCCAGTAATTTCAAAAATTTTGCATTTTGGCTCCATTTTTGCTCCTTTTTGCTCCTTTTTGCTCCTTTTTCATATTTATTTTTGTATCACCAACATCTAAAAACACAAAAATACCTTTCATTAAAGCACAATATCCTTAAAATTTAATAAAAAATCAAGGCATAAAAATAGGTATTTTTTTCTTGGATCACTTATCATGATGCTCAGATGAGATTCATGAAGGGAGAAGCTGGTGTGATATTTCCTACTTGCCCCCGTTATATTCCATACCAGTTTGAAGAGGAAGAAGGAACAAAGGAAGAAAGAGAAGATGAGTGGTAGTGTAGCATTCTTTATTTTTTTATTGTTGTTTAGACTTTTGTGTTTGTTATTTGTTTTTGTGTACTTAATGTGTGTAGTGATTGTACTCTTTTTAGTTTATTTAAGTTGTATTAAAACTTGTGTTTGTTTGTTTATCAGTTGTATTAAAATTGTATTGGATGTTGTATTAAGTATTTAAAGTTATGTTTTAAATTTTCTTCACCCTGCAAATCTTTGATATATATGTGAACAATACTTCTAACTGTTTTATGCCTGTAGTTTAATTTTTTATTAATAAATGCATGCTTTAGAAGAATTAAAAGTTCGACACAAAAAAAGGTTAGCTTGCTTTTTATTTTTCTCTCTCATTTATTAATTTGATATACACTAAAAAACTCAAGTTTGGGGGTTGAAAAGTTAACATTTATTTGTTCTTAATTAAAACATATTTTGAAAATTATTTTAACATGACTTAAAGTAGTTGAACTTAACTTTAGATAACTAATTTTTTTTATTTTATTTAAATATCATAGTAGATTTGAATGAAAGTTTTTAGTAATGAAGGTTAACTTTATGGGGCTAAGATATTTAGTATAAGAGGGATAGACTATAGTGATTATTTAAATTAAAGAAAACTGTATTTTTGAAATGTTAAGAGTCTTAGAAGTTTATGTGAGGAGAAAAGATTGTGACTCTATGATGAATCATTTAAAAGCTAATATATATATATATATATGTATATATATATATATATGTATATATGTATATATATATATGTATATACATATATATATATAAAGTAAAGAGATGTTTCATGTTCCAACTTTAAGGAGAGGAGAGTGAAGTTTAAAATTATTAAAGGCTATCCAGATATAGTAATCCTCATAAGAAAAGAAAAAAGAAAAAGAGAAAAATAAAAAACGAAAGGATTGAAAAGAAATCCCAAAAAGAAAAGAGAAAAGAAAGAAAAATAAAATTTATGTGAGGAGAAGCTTAAGAAGATGCCTAACCAAAAATTGGCTTCACTTGAATCAACTTAAGGGAAGAGCTTAGTTACATTTCTGAATTTATATTTAAGTATTAGCATCTCTACTAATAAATTTCTCATGAGCTTATTTTTCATATGATCCTTCAAAGTACCCTTAATGTGACAAATTATGATTATTCTTGAAATGAATAGGAGACTAGAACTCTTAGACTTGATTACTAAATGTTTTTACACCTACAGTTTTAACCAAAGTTACTGAAAATATTTCTAAAAGTCTTGCTATTATATTCATTTAAATAAAAAATCATAGTATTTTTAATGTAAGGTTCTCTACTAAGAGTCATATTTTTATTAGTAAAAGGATTACTTGAAGACAAATAATAGTTAAGTTTAGGGAATTTGATGCACAAAAAATATGTTTGATTTTTCACATATATTTTGTACTCATTTCTGGTGATATTGCACTTTAAACAAAGATAACTTTCATGTTTTGATGCAAGTATGATGTTTTTAGGCAATTGGAGTAAAAAAGAAGCAGAAAAGAATGAATTTGAAGCGAAAAAGGGCAAAACCCATAAATCCGAAGTTCTGGTGCTGACGACGCCAGAATGGGTACTAACGGTGTGTTTTTCCAGAGGCTTTAGAATTATTATGGGTGATAGGGCGCCGACGGTGTCTAATATTGGTGAAGGCTAGATTGAATGTATTTGGATGACATTTGGAAAGATTATTGAGGCATCTCTTAGGGAAATCGTCCCTAGGCTATTTTAACATGATTTTGGTGCCAAAATTGAGGAGAAGGAAAAGAAGAAAGGAGAGTAGAAGAAGACGAAGTGGTGTGAGTGTTTGTAAAGATTTTAGAGTCTAGGGTTTGTAAAAGTATTGTTTTGGGAGGGATTCTTCTCAAAAGATTCGTAGGAGGAGAGAGAAAGTAAGAGATTGCTTCTTCCCTACTATTCTAAGAGAGAATTATGTGTTATTGTGAAGTGACAAGGAGATTCAAAGGAACTTCAAGGGATTTGCTTGAGGAAGAAATTAAGATATATTGTATTTACTTCTTATTATTTGTATGACTTTTCTTTTATTTATAAAATCTTTGTTTTATCGTATCTTCCTCATGAATTTTGAGTAGATTTCTTTGTCTTACTCCTTGAAATGATATATGGTGAAGTGATGGTTTAGATTGGATGTGCTATATAAATGTTAAATAATTGTGATGATTTTTCACTTCGTACATCATTTACTTTTCGATCTGGCCAACTGAATTGTTAAAATATGTTGTCAAACATACGATCCAAAAGGACTATGCTTACTACAATAAGAGTGAAGATTACATTCAATGGTCATGAATGAATGATGTAGTTCATGAGGGTTGGATGCAAATAAATAGGGAAACATGGTTTATTGGGTGTAGAATTGGATATTTTAGGGTGATAGACTAAAATCCCCAATTTGGTTCTACTGTTTGGAAACTAAAGCGAGAGTTAGCCTTCAGGCGAAGAGAGGTGGGAGCTCTAGAGTGAGAGCCAGTATCCTCTCAGCCTAACCATTGATTTAGAGACTAAACCTAAGATTAGCCAATGTTCTTTATAGTACTTGGAAGAGGTTAAAGAATAAGTATGCTTCTATTTGGCACAATATAAGAATCTTACTAATATTTATCATTCACTCACCTTAACATCATCGTAAGGGGGAGGATACTTTCTCAAAATTTGAACCTCGCAATACAAAACTTATTGTAGTAGTAGTTAACTTTAATTTAAAGTTTGAAGAGTACTTTAGTGATATTAAAATCTCTAGCATCGTTAAACTTTAGCAACTTTGGTATTTACTGTAAGTGCATTGCAAATTTAAATATTGGATTTATGTGTTATGCTTAAATGTTTGCTTCCTTCCTGTGGGATCAATAACCAGGACTCCGCTAGAGCCCTATATTACTTGAGCGGTCTGTATAATTACGTATAGATTGGCTGCTTTTTTATTAAAATGATTATACTTTGTGACTGAACTGAAAAATATTTTTAAAAAACTTATTCCTAAGATAGTAGCCCCGATCAATTACTAAATATTTTTACCTATAGTTTGACCCAAGCTATTAAAACTAATTTAAAACTCTTGCTATTATATTTATAAAACAAAAATTGTAACAATTATAAAGTTAAGTTCACTACCATGAGTCATAATTTTTATGTAGTAAAAGAGTTACTTGAGGACATGTAATAGTTAAGTTTAGGGGATTTTGATGCACTAAAATTTGTTTAATTTTTAACATATATGTTATACTCATTTTTGGTAATATTGCCCTTTAAAGGAGGTTATTTTCATGTTTTATTATCGATATGTTGACTTTTGCTTTTGGAGAAAAGAGGAAGCAAAACAGAAGAGATTTGGAGTAAAATGAAGCATTTTTTGGAAATTGCTCTAGCGTCGATGGTGCCAGTATTTAGAGAAGGTGCAGAAATCCAGATTTTGCTTTGGTGCCGACAGCTCCATGACAGTCAATTACGAATTTTGGCAGATTCAATGTATTGAGACGATTTTTGGATTGTTTCTTGAGGCATCTCTTGGGAAATTTGTCTTTACACTATATTAGAGTGCTTAAATTCCAGAAAAGTAGGGGTGGCGTGAGTAAGTGAGAGGAGAAAAAAAGGAGAAATTAGTGTAAGTTTAGAGAGTAAAGTAAAAGGAAGGTTTTCTCTAGAGTTGTAGGAGAGGAAGGAAAGTGAAAGATTTCTCCTTCCTTAATTTTCTAAGAGAGAATGGAGTGTTGTTGTAAAGAGAGAAAGAGATTCAAAGGAACTTCTATGGATTTGCTTTGGGGAAGAGTTTCAGATAAGTTGTGTTTGTTAATTGTTGTTTGTCTGAACTTTCTTTTATGTATAAAATATGTGTTTTGTTGTATATTCCTCATGAATTCTAAGTAGATTTCTTTGTCTTTCTCCTTACAATGAGATATGTTAAAATAAGAGATAGATTGGATATGCAATTTAAATGTTAAATACTTGTGATGATTTTACACTTCGTACTTCATTTACATTTCGACCTGGCCTATTAAAATGTTAAATTTTATTGTGAAACATACGATTCGAAAGGACTATGCGTTCTATAACAATGTGAGAATCACATTCAATTCCATGGATAATAATGTAGTCCACGGGGTTGAGTGCAAATAAATAGGGAAATATACTTTGTTTGGCATAGAATTAAAGATTTTTAGGATGATAGACTAAAATCCCCAATTTAGTCATAGTGTTTGCAAACTAAAGCACGATTTAGCCCTCAGGCGAGGGGGAAGTGGGAGCTCTGGAGTGAGAGCCTGTACCCTCCCATCCTATCCACGGATTTAGGGACTAAACCTAGGATTAGTTAATATTTTTTATGTAATAGAAAGAGGGTAAAGAATAGGATTGCTCCTATTTGGCACAATACAATTTCCAATAATCTAGATCTTTCATTAAACATAACTTCATTACAAGGGAAGGATACTTTTTCCAATTTGAATCCTTCTTTACAAAATAGTAAAACTTTGTTTAGAATTAATAAATTTACTTTGAAGTTTAAAAAGTGCTTTGGTAAACTTAGTATATTAGCATCATTAAACACTAGCAACTTGTGCTTTTCACTTGTAAGTTTTATATACTTTGAACGTTGTGTTTTAGTGTTATTATCATAAATTTACACCTTCTCTGTGGGATTGATAACAAAGACTCAACTAAAG
The DNA here is from genome assembly GCA_022702705.1 of Papilionanthe hookeriana x Papilionanthe teres. NCBI lineage: Eukaryota > Viridiplantae > Streptophyta > Magnoliopsida > Asparagales > Orchidaceae > Papilionanthe > Papilionanthe hookeriana x Papilionanthe teres. The sequence goes on along the minus strand of CM040439.1, from coordinate 3,387,008 downwards.
CCCTGTATTACTTGAGCGATACGTATACTTGTGTTTGTATCCTGATGACTATATAAAAATATATAAATATACAAAATACCACATCATCTGTTAAAGACATATTGAATGAAAGGAATTGCTTTGGGTGATTATAGATGTGATGGACACACTAAAAATTGTGAAATGACTTGCTTTTATTTCGTTTCATACTTCAGGACTCTTCTTTATGTTTTCGGGATTTAATTCCTACTAGAACACAGAGGATTCTGTTGTAGGATAATTCTTCTGTTTCACGATGTTTTCAAATACTCTATAGAGTCGATGTATATGTGATTTTCTTTAGGTTTTTTGCATTTAAATGGAGGTAATTCTTCAATGTTGTGGATATTTTCTTCTCCTTGTGCGGTAAAGAGCAAATGAAACTTGCTTCCTCTAAATAAAGGAGAGGTCTTAAGTTCAATATAATCTATTTCATTCATTAGTCATGCAACTTTTTCAGGAGCCTCCTATTCTAATTCCATCTTTGAGTCTTATTTAATACCAGAGTGACTTCATTAGATGAGCCAATCTTAAATGTCATTTACATTTTGAGTAGTTAACAAATTGAATCAATAATTTTCTTGGTTTCTGGTTTCTCATAATGTTGAGGAACAACAACGACAGCTACAAATATGACAGTCTTAACAACCATCTTTTTTAATAGTAGAAAGTCTACGTGTGATTCAATGTTAAAGTATGACAAGCATACTTTGTCCACTTTATAGAAGTTGGATTAGTTGAAACCCATTCTGAGCTTGATTGGGGACCTACCATTCAGATATCTTGGGTTAAAGGTCAGGTTACTTCCATTTCTGAGAGGAAAAAAAGTTAGGGAGACATCTTACCTATAGCGTGTACAAAAAAATATTAATAGAGAGTCGACTATAGAATCTTTGAAAAATTTTTTGTATGAAATTGAGATCGGAGTTAGGCTGTAGAAGCTTTCAAGGATTATCGATGATGACACATGTCCCAAAATCCTATTCATTAAGCATAGTTTAGGTGAACAAGAGGGAACATGATTAAAGACACACAATAAGACCGAGAGATTTAGATAGTTTTGATGAATTGATTAAGAGCCCGATAGAAGAATGGACAATTGCACTTATTACAAAAGATGGAAAGAAGAACCTCTCCAAAATAGAGTAGCCAGAAGAAGCCTCTAGTGGGAGATTCTTTTTTAGAGACAACCATAGAACATGAAGGATTTTATTATCTGAATTATTGGATATGACATTCAAAGAATAACAAATAATCTTGAAAAATAAATATATTACCTAAAAATGGGTCTAATCATTCAAATAAAGAAAATCTATAGATTTAAGGAACAATTATTTTTCTCTTACCTTACTAGTGCAAGATAAAGTTTATTTTGATTATTACGTCTTGTTCCAAATAAGGGTAAGTCCTAATAGTTTGTTTCATCTTTAGAGCTATGAGGCCTAAATAAAGCTCTCGATTATTGTGATCAGTTCTAATTGCCCAAGAATATATTTTCCTAATTAAATTGAAGGATCAAAATTGAAAGAATTAAGTTTCAAGGGATAAGACTTATAGTCCGATGATGATGCATCACGGGAAAGGCCTAAAATGTAGAATAAAATTTGAAGAGAGATTTGAAAGAGGCATGTATTAAGTTTGATCTGATTAGATAAAGCTAGAAGATAAATCAGTAGTATTAAATTTGACTGACAAGAAGTGTTGGAAACTCTAAACCATTGATAGAGTCAGGTGGGAGAGGATTACTAAACTATAAATGAAGTCCTAGACTCTATAAGGAATTCTATAAGCAGGCTAACCTAGACATTGAGAATAACATCCTCGGTCAGGATACCCATGATTTTCCTTTATCCCAGTAACGTTGGAATCTGTTAACTATGACCAACTTCATAATCAAGAAGTCCCCTCAATGTCATAGAATGGATGATTCATTTAAAACGATATGAAATACCTTTGTTAGTAACAGTGGTTTACCTCATTTTATGATAATTCCTCTATTCTCTAGAGGTAGGTTTACTGTTTTGTATGTCCTAGTCCTTAACAAAAACTAGGTACCTAAACTAATTTAGGCTTATATACTTAGATCAACATGGGATAAGTATAAGGTCCTCTGTTTGGTGTCTAAGTTAGCTAATCTAAGGTTCTTATCAGATCTACCTAGGTACTGTTGTTGTTAATTATCTTTATGTGTTTTAGATGCTTATTTAAGATTTATTATTTTAATTTATATCTTTTTTAATCCTTATGTTTGTCACTCATGCTAAGAAATCAAGGTTTTCTAAGTTTTGTGTCTGTTTTGTTTGAAGTTTAGTTTTTGGTGTTTTTGGAAAAAGCTTAGAAGTTCTTATCCTTCTTTTCGTTTTAGGTCTATATTTCTTTGTTTTGTTTTTGAACATTAAATAACATATGAAATGAAGAATGAAATAACACACATAAAATATTATATAAAATTTGCCTTTGATTAGACTTGGGCTAAGGTCAACCTGAGGTATTAAGAACTTCCAACTCAAGTTAGCTTAAGCTTAAGGTAATGGATCAATTCATTCGGGTTTGGGTTGGACCTAGAATAGCTTAGGTTGACTTGGATTAAGTTTTGGTTGACTTTGGCTAAGCTGGATTGACGCAAGTTGGCTTAGATTAGATTTGGTTTGAGTTTAGGTTTATTCAGGTTGACCCGAATTAAGCTGGATTGACTCGGGTTGGCTTAAACTTGATTAGGTTTGAGTTTAGATTCATTTGAGTTGATCCAGGTCAGGCAAGATTAACTTAGGTTGGGTCAAGTCTAAGTTTGGTTAGGGATGAGTTAGAACTAGATTGGGTAAGGTCTAGGTGTAGGTTTGGGTTTGGGCTAGACCTTGGTTGGATGATCCACTGAAAATTTGATAGCTTTTTAATGTCCATTTGAGACCTGCTTTTGATAATATTACACTTTAAAGAAAGGTATTTTCATGATTTCATGCAGGTACAATGATTTTAGACCTTTGGAGCAAAAGGAAGCGAATATGAGCAAATTTGGAGAAAAATGGGGGAAAAGTGCATTTTATTTAACTTGTGCAGAACGGTGCTATCACCAACACCGGACCGCGCTAATTTACAGAGACTTTGGACCCAAAAGTGGAAAATAGCACCGGACGGTGCCCTATCCTGCACTGGAGCGCACCCTATCCCGAATTTAAACTAGATTCAATGTATTTGGCTGGATTTTGGAGGGATGCTTTGAAGAAACTCTTGGGAAATCAGTTATGGCTGGATTTAAACTACTTTTGAGCCAAATTTAGAGAGGGGGGAGATATTAGAGTGTGTGAGAGTGAAGAGTGAGTGTGTCTTTTCATTTTTTAGGAAATCTAGGGTTTGTGTGTTCTCTTCTAAGGAGTGTAGGAGGAGAGGGAAAGTGAGAGATTTATTCTTCCTTACTTATCTAAAGAGAGAATTGTGTGTTATTATGAAGAAAGAAGAGGAGTTAAAGGAATTCCTTGAGATTCGCTTGGGGAAGAGTTTGAGATAAGTTGTCTTTTCTTTACTCTATTTATATGACGTTGCTTTTATATATAAAATCCATGTTTTTTGATCTTTTCCTCATGAGTCTTGAGTAGATTTCTTTTTTCTTCCTCCTTTTCATGTGATGTGTTGATATTGTGATATGGAAATGATATGCCGATTTATTATGGAGAAATTGTGATTACCTTTTCACTTCATAGTTCATTTACTTTTTGATCTGGCCAATTAAATTGTTAAAACTTGTTGGGAAACATATGTTCCGAAAGGATTATGAGTTCCAAAACAAAAGTGAAAGTCAAATTCAATGTCCATGAATGAGTGACGTAGTTCATGGGGGTTGAGTATAAATAAATAGGGAAATATACTTTGATGGGCGTAGAATTGGAGATTTCAGAGTGACAGGCTGAAATCCTCAATTTGGTCCTAGGGTTTGGAAACCAAAGCGAGAGTTAGCCTTCAAAGGAAGGGAAGTGGGAGCTCTAGAGTGAGAGCTAGTATCCTCCCAGCCTAACTGTAGATTTTGAGACTGAACTTAGGATTAGCCAATGTTCTTTATGTGCTTGGAAAATGATAAAGAATATGAATGCTTCTATTTGGAACAATACATTTTCATCACTAATCTATGTCAAATAAATCATCAAATTATAATTGGAGAGGAGGAAGATTCTTTCTTGCAACTGAACTTTGTTATAAATTTAGTCTTTTGTTAGTTTAACTTGCTAGAAGGTTAGAATGTACTTTGGTAGAATTAGAAACTATAACTGTTTGTCTCTATTTTAAGAATTATAATTACTTGCAATTGTGCTGTGATTCGAGAAGTGATTTCTGTGCTACACCTTAAAATTAATTGCCTCCCTGTGGGATCGATATCCAGGACTTTACTAGGACCTTATATTACTTGAGCGATACGTATAATTGTGTTTAATTGTGTGACTTAATAGAAAACTAAATCAATTTATATATAAATCTGAGTTTATAAATTTTGGCAAATTAAAAAAGTCGCACCATTGGGTCAGGTCTAGGTTTGGTTAGGGTTTAAAATAAAACTGGGTTGGGCTAGGTGTAGGTTAGGTTGGGGTAACTTAGGTTGGGTCAATTTTAGGTTAGGTTAGGGTTTGGGTTAGAACTGGGTTGGGTCAGGTCTATGTTGGGTTAGGGTTTGGGCAAAGACCTGGGTTGGGACAGGTCTAGGTTTAGGTTAGGGTTAAACTTGGGTTGGGTGTAGTCTAAATTAGGTTATGGTTTCAGTTAGACTTGTGTTGGATGAGGTTTAGGGTTAGGTTTAGTTAATGCTTTGGTTGTGTTAGCTCTAAGAGCTTTCGGTCAGAACTAGGTTGTGTTAGGTTTAAGTTTGTGTTTGACATTTGGTATGTTGTTTAGGTTGGAGTTTAAAGTTTGGGTCAGGTCTTAGTTGGCTCAGACCTAAGTTAGGTTTAGAGTTTAGGTCAGGTTTGAGTTGAGTCAGGCCTAAGTTGGATTTTGGGTTAGACTGAGTTTGAGTCAACCTAAGTCCAGCCTAAAACTAAACTTAATCCAAGGTTTTTCAGTTAACCTAGTCTAACAAGACTTTAAAAAAAATCTATATTGAAAAGGAAAGGAGGGAAGCTTTTTGGAGAAGAGGAGGCTGACCTGAAGGAGGAAGCTCGCAGGTGGACTTTTTCCTTTTTCTTCCTCTATTTAGGTTTTCGTGCCAAGGAATTGGGGATATGCTGGAATTGATTATCTCAGGATGCTAGAGAGTGTTGAAGACCACATATTGATATGCTTGGAAGGCGATGGTAGAACGAAGCGACAATTCGTGGCCTGATTCATGGACAAAGGCATCAGATCATTGATGTGTTAAAATCAGTGGGCACAGAGAGTGGCTACGCAAAGTACCACTACAGTATAGTTGAGCATGGTCATGCGTAGACCTGGCATGAACATGCCAAACAAAAGATGGGAAGATTCAAATATTGAACATTTTGGCTACTTCAGACTGGGAGAAAATGTTCGTGCATGTTCTATGTGACAAAAAATGTTGTCATTACTAGTTGATACATATTCTAAAAAAATTCAATTGTACTATCCGCAATTTATTAACAAGATTGTAGCTATACACCATAGCCACCTCTTATTTTAAAAATTATATTTGATTGTTTTATTTTTGTTCAATGCAAGCATGGAATAATTTTAAGTTCTTCACCATCAACATGACCAACGTAGCTAGCTTTTTTTGAATAAACTAACATCATTCTAGATGCCTTCATCATGAGCAATTTGAACCTGGATAACTGTATTTTCCTGAATCAGATCCATAGCAAATTTCTCCTCCATTTTTTTCACCAGTAGTTCAGTCTTAAAAACCTTCTTATGTTTGTCTCAAAAAATTTCCCAATTCCATTTTTTTAATGCAAAACCATTTCTTTTACAATAACCACAAGCAAACCCAAGGAAAAGCCCCAACATAAATGCACCAATTCTGCAGAACAACTTCATCAAAATTTGGATTGGTGGTCCACACATTAATAAATCTGAAAGGCATAATTTTGGTTTGGGAATAATAACAACCTTAACCAGTAAAGGTGAGTGATCAAGGAAAGCTTTAACAAGATGTGCCACTTCAATAATTGCGTAATTGAAGTACTATTTTTAAGCACCCTATCAAACCTTTCAAAGATGTTTCTTCTTCTCCAAGTTAAAATACTACCAATAAAGGGACTCTCATACAATTCAACATTACTTTAAGTTTTTCCATAGTCCTAAAACAAGGTGGTCTTCCTCCTTTTTTATCAACTGGATTATCAATTACATTAAAATCAACCCCTTCTCTTCATAAATCCTAGGAGAATCAACAGTAATATGCAAACCTTACCTTCTGACACGCCTAAAATATATACGCTTTTTGCTATATCATTTTAATTTTTTTTTTGATATTGCACTTTAAAAAAATGTATTTTGTATGATTTTGGTTTTAGGTACAAGAATGGTGATTGGAGCAAAAAGAAGCAAAAACGGTGCAATTTGGAGCAAAAACGAGCAAGAAATGAAATTCTGCCCTGACACCTTTCGATAAGTCTTTCGATGCTTAATCTCTTTTACACTTGTTGCATATTTTTGAATGAGATTACACTATAAAGAAAGGTTTTTTTTATGCTTATTTTGTAGGGCTATCTGTTAGGAACGCAACACAACTGAAACAGGGTGAATCGGAGCTAAAACGGAGCAAAACAGAGCAAAACGGTGGAGCTGTGCAGCAGTCTGCTCGCAGACGGCGGCCTCGAGCTCGCTGATGGTACAAATATCCTGAGAAGCCAAAAATTAAATGCAAAAGCCCACCGACAGCATGGTCGGGCCTGCCGACGGCGTCCGGGAAGATTCTAGACCGACTTTGGGCGGTTATGACCGAACTTCAACGTATTTTGACGGTTTTTCGAGGGGTGCTTATGGAAACTCTTCAAACTTCGTTCCTACACTTTAAAAGAATGAATTTAGGTTAAAAAAAGTAGAGAAATAGAAGAAAACCAAGAGAGGAATGTTAGGAAAATCTTGGAGAATGTTTAAGATTCTTAGATTAAGAGTAGAAATGTAGATTTCTACCCTTTTGGAGAGATTGGAAAGGAGATTTTGAGAGAATTTGTAAGGAGATGTTCTAGCATTGCATGGATCGACGGGAGACTTTATGGGAGAGATCTTCATCTTTCTTTCAAAGGGAGAAAGCTAAGTATTGTTCTTCATTATCTTATGATTTTGTAAACACTTCTATAGTTGATTTGCTTTGGTTTAATGAAGTTTCCATTGTGTTTTTTTCGTGCTTTGTGATGTATCTTTCTTACTCTTTCTTCTTCTTTGAAAATAGCGGCATAAGAAAATTATTTCATTGTTTCTATTCTACTTTTCTTTTGCAATGAGTAGGATTCATGATTAGGATATTTTGATGCTTGCTAAAAGATGTTTTAATTATAAATGTGATGGTTTTTACTTGAACTTCATTTACATTACAATAAGGGCCCATTGTATTGTTAAAATTCATTGTAATTGCATTGTCCCAAATGGGCGGTGTAATTCTCAACAAAGTGGAACCACATTCAATGTCTGTGAATGAATTGTATAATTCATGGGGATTTAGTGCAAATAAATAGGGAAATATAATTATCGGGCATAGAATTGGAGATTTTAGAGTGGCACGCTAAAATACTGAATTCTGTCCTATCGTTTGGGTGCTGAAGTGTAGATTGTTAGCCCTCAGGCGAGGGGAACGTGGGAGCTCCAAAGTGAGAGCCGGTATCCTCCCAGCCTAGCCGCAGATTCAGTAACCAAGCATAGGATTAGTCAATATTCCTTATGCCTGGACCAAAGGGTAAAGAATAGGATTGCTCCTATTTGGCACATACAATATTAAATGCATCTCATTCCTACACATTATCCATTTCATTACATAAGAATAATAGTTTTTAGTATCTCAAAATTCTCCAAACCAATTCATCCAAAAAGGGTTATCTTTAGAATTATTATTTGCACTTAGTTGTAGTTACTATCTTTACATTTAACACTTGCATTTAGGAGTAGTTGCTAGATAACACACAATTTTAATCAACATTTCAAACTAAGGATTATTAGTATTAGACTAGAATTTGACTAAAGACCTCTTACTTCACTTCCTTGTGGGATCGATACTGGGGTTTTTAAAGAAAACTCTATATTACTTGAAACGATACGTATACTTGCGTAGTACCCCTAGTGTGTAAAATATTTTCTAATTTTTATATCATTTAAGATTTTACACACTAGCCGCTATTTAGAAATTGGGTCAAGTTTTTAACCATCTTTTGGAAGTTAATTTACTGCGTAATTGCGGGTCGGGTCAAGTTTTTGGCGCCGTTGCCGGTGAAGCTTCGATAAGAACTTTATTAGAATTTTAGATGAAGTAATTAGACTTAGAGTTGGAAAACTGTAGTGACGTAAAAATTGTTTTGTGTGAAAAGTGTTTTTTGTATGAAAAAGTGTTTAAGAAACTGTTTATATGAAAAATATGGTGTTTGTGAAAATGTTTTGTTGAGTTGAATATATTTTTCATTTTATTTGTTTAATTGTTAATGTATTGTTTGTTGTGTTAAGTATGCGAAACAAAGGATTTACAGAACTTGTGCCTTATGATCCCGAGTTTAAAAGAAATAAAAAAATAAAAATACAGAAAGGACTCGAAAAACTAGAAATGGAAATGGAAAACTTTCAAGATAATAACTTTGAAAATAATCATAATTCATTGAGGGATTACCTAAATCATACGACAGATGAAATTCACGTAAGTATACAAAACCCTGTCGTAGAAGCTGATTCGTTTGAAATAAATCCTGAGATTATCCAACTGGTGCAAAACAATCAGTTTGGGGGAACTCCTTTTGAGGATCCCTATCTACACTTATCTAATTTTCTAGAACTTTATGCTATATTTCATTATAATGGTATGTCAGACGATGCTGTTAGGCTAAGGCTTTTTTCTTTATCGCTGAGGGATAAGGCTAAAATGTGGTTATACTCGTTAGCACCCGGCTCTATTAAAAATTGGGAGGAGTTAACTCAAAAATTCTTAGCTAAGTATTTTCCACCTTCAAGGACTACTAAACTTAGAAACGATATTATCTCATTTTGTCAGTATGAAGGAGAATCAATATACGAAGCTTGGGAAAAATTTAAGGAACTCCTAAGAAAGTGTCCACACCATGCTCTGCCTGATTGGTTAATCATTCAAACTTTTAATAATGAGTTAGTAGGATCCCTTAGATCCATTATTGATGCTGCTGCTGGTGGTTCATTAATGTCAAAAATATTTGATGAAGCGTATGCATTAATTGAAGAAATGACTAAAAATGAATTTCAATGGCCCTCAACAAGGGTAAATCATAAATATGTAGCTAGTGTTCATGATACAGATGCGATTACAATTCTTTTATCTCAAGTTGCTGCAATATCAAGGAAGTTAGACCAATTTGGAATGAACCAACCTCAATTTACTCCTGTAAGTGAGGAAAGTTAATTAGAGCATATAATTGATTCTAACTTATCATATGATGCTTTAAATACCATAAACAACCTATATTCTAACTTTTACAACCAAGGTTGGGAGAACCATCCTAAATTTAACTAGAATCATACTACTGATGGTAGAAACCAAAAATGGGAAAATAATCATGCAAATTCTAATGGAAGTTGGAAAAATCAGGGGAACACAAACTATAGACCTTCATATCTACTGGAATCTAACAAGGATCAACAATTTGAGGATAATAAGATGTTTATGGAAGAAGTGATATTGCAAATGGGAGACCAGTTGCAAAGTCAAAATGCTGCGATTATAAACATTGAGAATCAACTGGGAAAAATTGCTAATTCACTTAGCAATAAACCCCAAGGAACGCTTTCTTGCAACATTGAGATTAACGCTAAAGAGAACACTAATGAACAAGTAGAAGCTGTCCAATTAAAATGTGGAAGAGAGATAGAGGATGTGGTTAGAAAAGAGAAAGATATTGTGAGAGAAACAAAGGAAACTAAAAGACCTGAAGAACATGTTTCTAAGGATCTGGAAAAATTAATATCTCCAACTAAAATCAGTTTTGAAAGACCACCACCTCCATTTCCTCAAAGACTTAGATAGCATGAGTTGGATAAAAAATTTTCAAAGTTCATGAAAGTACTTAAGAAGTTAACGATAAATATTTCTTTCACTAAAGCTTTGGAACAGAAGTCAAGTTATGCAAAGTTTATAAATGATATATTAAACAATAAAAGGAAATTTGGGGATTACGAGATAGTTGCACTAAGTGAGGAGTGCAGCGCTATACTTCAGAAAAATTTTCCTTGGAAACTTAAAGATCCTTGTAGCTTTATAATTCCTTGTGCAATTGGAAAAAGATTATGTGGAAAAACTTTATGTGATTTAGGAGTAAGCATTAATGTAATGCCTCTATCTATATTTTGAAGGTTAGGTTTAATCAATATTTCTCCCACTACTGTAACCCTTCTGTTAGCTAATTGATCTATTATTTATCCAAAAGGAGTTATAGAAGACGTACTTGTTAAAGTGGATAAATTTATCTTTCCTTTGGACTTTATTGTATTAGATATGAAGGAAGATAAAGAAATTCCAATTATTTTAGAGAGCCCTTTCCTTGTTACTGGACAAGCTATGATAGATGTGCAAAAAAGAGAGTTGACTATGAATATTAATGACCATGAAATTACTTTTGATGTATTAAAGACAATGAAATATCCAGCTGAGAGAAAAGATGATGAATATTTTTGGATGGATGAAATTGATTATCTAAGTAAAGAACATTTCTAAGAAAGTTTTGAGAGTAATTTAATAGATGAGAATGAAATAGACTTTCATGATGAGTTGAAAACGTTATTTAAAGAAGACTGTATGTATGTTCAGGAGAGGTGTGAAATGATGGTCGCTACCAAAAATAGTAAACCTTTAATTCCATATGTTGAAAGATCTCATGAGCTTAAGATGGATGTACCCCATACAATTTTAAAGCCTATCTATTTTAAGAATTCATCTACACAACCAGTCTTTATATCTTTATATGAGACTCAATTACAAGAAAAACCTGAATTGAATGATGAACAAGATAAAGTTATTGAACTAGGACTTGGAAGATAATTTGAGGATATATTTCAAAAGAACTTTGAGTTGAGAAAAGAGGATAAGGATATCAAAAGATCATTGGAAGAAATTCTTAAGGAATTAGAAAAACCTATTTCCTCAACTAAGATAGATCATCCATCATTTAATAATTATAAAGGGGAAGAATTGGAAGATAACTTGAAACAAAAGAGTAACATAGAAGAATTTGATCCTGAATCTGAATTATCTAAAGAGAATCTGATCCAAAATTTGAGAGATATTGAAGTATCTTATAAAGATCCATTTCTTATAAATTTCAAGGATGATATTAATATGTGAATTGAGAAAATCAATAGAAGATGATTGGATCTAGAAAGAAATATGAGGAACAATGATATAAATCCATCTGAAAAGGAAGATCTGAATGAAAAATTACAACTTGAGGATTTTGTAGGAATCCCTTGATCTGAAAAAGATTGGGCGATTGATCGAGGATTACTTAATTAGAATTTTGATCCAGGAGGAATCATTTGTCGGGCTAATGACGTTAAAACCAAGTGTTTTATGGGAGGCAACCCATAGTTATCAATATGCTTGAGACTCATGATTGTTAGTGATCTATTGTATTTGCTTTATAGTGTATTGATCAGTTTGATTGATGATTGGTAGATGTTTGGATAGTTAGTAGTTTGATCTTCATGTGTCATGAGGGAGGTGATTCCTAAACTTCTTATTATGGCTAGACTTGATCTCTTGTAGTAGTTGGATTAACGAGTCCACTGTGACTTGGGTCTCACCTAGGCTTGAGTTATACAAGAGAAATCATGAATTTCGAACATCGATAGTTCCATCTTAATTTTTTACTTTCTTTCTGCAACTTTATTTTCATTTGATAGGAGTCGCAAACCTATTTGATGAATACCATGGGGATGATCTTACACTATCTTTATAACTGTTAGAGGTTCTTAATTAAAGGGATTAGATGATGCTTGAAATTGGTGTCCGGAAACTAATTTATCAGGGATAATCTTATCTTTGGGATTATAATCTATAAAATCATTTGAAAGTACCTAATTTATTAGTGTAGTGATTCCATTAGAAATTGGAAGTAAATCAGTGTGATGTGATGAGTTAATGGAAGAATTGACCTCATTTATCTTATGTGTGTTTGTGCTAGTGTTACAATTTTATATAATAATTGAAGAACATTTTTATATTCCCTTGCTGATACATGATATGCTAGTTAGACTTTGGTTTAGTTAATTTCATTCTGGAATTTTTAGTTTAGATTTACTTTATGCTACATGATTCCTATCCTGATTAATAACTGTAGATCTTTCTGATAAACACTTGTGGTAGATAAAATTTCTAAATTGTTTTTCTTCCTACTTATATTTTCAGTACAAAATGCTATATATGTTAAAAATTAAGTTTGGGGGTAGGAAGAAAAATAAAATTTTAATGTGAAAATACTTCATTTTAGTGTAATTTTATTATAAGCATGTTTTAGGTTAGTTTTACTTTCTCCTACAGTCATTTTATCCTGATTATGCATGTATATGAATTTGATAGGATGTTGTAGTAGTAAGTAGATTCAATATTTACATTTTCTTCCTGCTATATTTTATGGAATTAATTGCAAAATATTTTTGAAATTTAAGTTTGGGGGGAATAAAAATATTAACTCTTATTTGTTCTCAATTGTTATATTTTCAAAAATTATTAGCATAACTTCAGCGAGTTGAACCTCGCTTGAGATAACTAAAATTTTTTATTTTAGTTGAATATTATGGAAGGATTAGATGAAAGTTTTTAATAATAAAAGTTAATTTTATAAGGATAAGATATTTGGTATGAATGAATTTGATTATAGTTAACTATTTAAAGTAAATAAAATTGTATTTTTGAAATGTTAAGAGACTTAAAGTATTGTGTGTTTAGAAGCGATTATGACTTTATGATGAATAATAAAGCTCATACCTAATTATAAAGTAAGGATGTGTTTCAATTTTGAACTTTAGAAAGAGAAGAGTGAAGTTCAAAATCATTACAGGCTCTTCAGATATAATAATCCTCATTAAAAAAAGGAGAGAAAAAAAAAGAAGAGAAAAAGAAAAGAGAGTGAAGAAAAGGTATTGAAAATGATCCTGAAAGAAAAGAAAAAAAAAAGAGAAAGAAAAATATTTATGAGGAGAAGCTTGAGGAGATGCCTAATTAAAAATTGGCTTCACTTGAGTCACTCTAAAGGGAGAACTTGATTTCATTTCTGAATTTATATTTAAAGTATTGGCCTACATTCTGATGAAGTTTGCATGAACTCTTTTTTCACATAATCTTTCAAGGCATTCTTAATGTAACGAATTATGGTTTATCTTGAAATAAATAGAAGACTAGAACCCTTAGACTTGTTGCTGAATATTCTTATACTTGTAGTGTTTACCTGAGTTACTGAATTTTTTTCTAAAAATCTAACCAATATATTATTTTAAATGAAAAATTTTAGTGTCTTACAGGTGAAAAGTACATTGCCTTGAGTTATATTTTTATGTAGTAAAAGGGTTACTTGAGGACAAGTAACAGTTAAGTTTAGGGGATTTTGACACTCCTAAAATTTATACGCTTTTTGCTATATCATTTTACTTATTTTTTTATGATATTGTACTTTAAAGGAAAGTATTTTGTATGATTTTTGGTTTTAGGTACAAGAAATGGTGATTGGGGCAAAAAGAAGCAAAAACAGTGCAATTTGGAGCAAAAACGAGCATGAAATGAAATTCTGCCCTGACACCTTTCAATAAGTCTTTCGATGCTTAATATCTTTTACACTTCTTGCATATTTTTGAATGAGATTACACTTTAAAGAACGGTTGTTTTTATGCTTATTTTGTAGGGTATCTGTTAGGAATACAACGCAACTGAAACGGGGAGAATCAGAGCTAAAAAAGAGCAAAACGGTGGAGCTGTGCAGCAGTCTGCTCGCCGACGGCGGGAATATCCTGAGAAGGCCAAAAATTAAATGCAAAGCCCCTTCTACAGCCTCCTCGGGCCCGCCGACGGTGCCCAAGAAGATTCAAGACCGACTTTGTGCGATTATGACTGAAATTCAACGTATTTGGACGCTTTTTCGAAGGGGGGCCTTATGGCAACTCTTCAAAATTCATCCCTACACTTTAAATGAACGAATTTAGGTTAGAAAAAAAGTAGAGAAATAGAAGAAAAACAAGAGAGGAATGTTAGGAAAATCTTGGAGAATGTTTAGGATTCTTAGATTAAGAGTAAAAATGTAGATTTCTACCCTTTTGGAGAGATTGGAAAGGAGATTTTGAGAAATTTGTAAGGAGATGTTCTAGCATTGCGTGGATCGATGGGAGAATTTATGGGAGAGATCTTCATCTTTCTTTCAAAGGGAAAAAGCTAAGTATTGTTCTTCATTATTTTATGATTTGTAAACACTTACATTGTAGATTTGCTTTGGTTTATTGAAGTTTCCATTATGTTCTCTTCGTGCTTTGTGATGTATCTTTCTTACTATTTCTTCTTCTTTGAAAATAGTGGCATAAGAAAATTATGTCATTGTTTCCATTCCACTTTTCTTTTGCAATGAGTAAGATTCATGATTAGAATATTGGGATGCTTGCTAAAAGATGTTTTAATTATAAATGTGATAGTTTTTACTTGCACTTCATTTACATTACAATAAGGGCCTGTTGTATTGTTAAAATTCATTGTAATTGCATTGTCCCGAATAGGCGGTATAATTCTCAACAAATTGGAACATCATTCAATGTCCGTGAATGAATTGCGTAATTCATGAGGATTAAGTGCAAATAAATAGGGAAATATAATTATCAGGCGTAGAATTGGAGATTTTAAAGTGACAGGCTAAAATTCTCAATTTGGTCCTATCATTTGGGTGTTGAAGTGTAGATTGTTAGCCCTCAGGCGAAGGGAACGTGGGAGCTCCGAAGTGAGAGCCGGTGTCCTCCTAGCCTAGCCGCAGATTCAGTAACCAAGCATATGATTAGTCAATGTTCTTTATGCCTGGACCAAAGGGTAGAGAATAGGATTACTCCTATTTGGCACATACAATATTAAATGCATCTCATTCCTATACATTATCCATTTCATTACATAAGAATAGTAGTTTTTAGTATCTCAAAATTCTCCAAACTAATTAATCCAAAAAGGGTTATCTTTAAAATTATTATTTGCACTTAGTTGTAGTTACTATATTTACATTTAACACTTGCATTTAGGAGTAGTTGCTAGATAACACACAATTTTAATCGATATTCCAAACTAAGGATTATTAGTAGTAGACTAGAATTTGACTAAAAACCTCTTACTTCACTTCCTTGTGGGATCGATACTGGGGTTTTTAAAGAAAACTCTATATTACTTGAAACAATACGTATACTTGCTTGGTACCCTAGTGTGTAAAATATTTTCTAATTTTTATATCATTTAAGATTTTACACACTAGCCGCTACTTATAAATCGGGTCAAGTTTTTGGCCATCTTTTGGAAGTTAATTTAATGCGTAATTCCGGGTCGGGTCACCTTCCAAAGTTGATCTTTGACAGCAGCACTGCATCCTTCTTAAACAATGAAGATCTAGACTATGTGCTCCAAATTGTAACTTCCAAATGCAAAAAATGATAATTATCAATGAAGTAGATTGCATACTAGGCCTGATATATGGTTAGATTATTATATTAAAATAAACATATAACTTTGCCCAAGAAAAGTATGAGTTGAATGTATTATTTTTGGAATGAATCAGTGGATAAGTAAGATCCATATGTTAAATGAACAATCTGGCGCTTTATGCTTTTAAAGGTTGCCTAACTATTGTTGTATGGTTTTCTCAATCTAAAAGAGTTGAGCTAATTGATCAGTGATTCATAAAAATGTCCATAAAGAGTTTTCATATGTTTTGTAATGGGAAGGAGACATTGTCTACAAATATTTTGGTAAAACAACCATTCAAAAATTACTAGGTAGAAATTATAAGAAGTGATGACAATGAAGGCATTGCCAGCTTTGAAAGATTGTAAAGTAGTTCTTAGTATTGAATGGATCCATAGGTAACATTTAAGTTCTTATAAATAAACTATAGAGATTAGGGTAAGGGGACTACTACTTTATGAAGCTATTTAGTACAAGAGTTTATAGTAGGGACCATTATCCTTTTGCAGTAGAAAATAAAGTTGATTTGAGTTTAGGGTATACGGAGGTATAGTCCTTGAATAATGACACGCCTAAAATATATACACTTTTTGCTATATCATTTTACTCATTTTTGATGATATTACACTTTAAAGGAAGGTATTTTGTATGTTTTTTGATTTTAAGTACAAAAATAGTGATTGGAGCAAAAAGAAGAAAAGACGGTGCAATTTGGAGCAAAAACGAGCAAGAAAACAAATTTTGGCTTGACACCTTTCGATAAGTCTTTCTATTTTTAATCTCTTTTACACTTCTTGCATATTTTTGAATAATATTACACTTTAAAGAAAGGTTATTTTTATGCTTATTTTGTAGGGCTATCTGTTACGAACGCAACGTAACTGAAACGGGGCAAATCTGAGCTGAAACGGAGCCAAACGGAGCAAAATGGCGGAACTGCGTAGGATGGGCGTCGGGGGCGCCCAAATCGGTTTCGGCGGTGCCAGAAGCCCGAGACCACGAAAATAGGGCACCACCAGCGCACTATTCAGCGCCGGCGGTGCTCCGGACGGTTGAGATGTGAAATTGGGCGGTTTTTGGCTAAATACATTGAACCTGGACACTTTTTAGAAGGTTTCTTCATGCACCTCTTGGGAAATTTGTCCCTACACTATTTTAAACCGAATTTGAAGCCAATAAAAGGAGGAGAAGTTAGAAAAATGTAGAGAATGATTAGATATCTTAGAATAGGAGTAGAAATGTAGATTTCTACCCTTTTGGAGAGATTGGAGAGGGGATTTTGAGAGAATATGTAAGGGATTGTTCTAGCATTGCATGGATCGACGGGAGACTTTGTGGGAGATATTTTCATCTTTCTTTCAAGGGAAAAAAGCTAAGTATTGTGTTCTTCATTATCTTATGATTTTGTAAACACTTATTTTATGGATTTGCTTTGAAATGAAGTTTTCCGTTGTGTTTTCTTCGTGCTTTGCAATGTCTTTCTCTTACTCTTTCTTCTTCTTTGGAAATAGTGGCATAAGAAGAATATGTCCTTGTTTTCATTCTACTTTTCTTTTACAATGAGAATGATTCATGTTTAGGATATTGGGATGCATGCAAGAAGAAGTTTTAAATATAAATGTGATGGTTTTTACTTGCACTTCGTTTACATTATAATAAGAGCCCATTGTAGTGTTAAAATTCGTTGTAATTGCATTGACCCGAAAGGGCGGTGTAATTCTCAACAAAGTGGAACCACATTCAATATCCGTGAATGAATTGCGTAGTTCATGGGGATTGAGTGCAAATAAATAGGGAAATATGGTTTCATGAGCGTTGAATTGGAGGTTTCAGGGTGACAGGCTGAGATCTTCAATTTGGTCCTAAGTTTGGTAACTAAAGCGAGGGTTTGACTTCAGATGAAGGGTGAGTGGGAGCTCCGTAGAGAAAACCGGTATCCTCCCAGTGTCGACGAATGGAAAGAGATTGGTGTGGAATGTCGATATTGAGGAGTCGCCATCTAATATTAGCCTAATTTTATTCCTATAAATCCCATGAAAGATTTGAGGAATTTAGGGCTAATAGTAGAAAAGGATGTTTATGACAATCCTTATAGAAGAATATCCTAGAATAATATATCCTAGAATTTTCATATAAAGAAAATAATGGAAAACCAGAGATTTCGTTGTGGGTTCTTCTGGATCTCCTATGAAACAAGCTTCATAGTTAATCACATCTTAAACAATTTTTAATTGTTCAAGAAAACTTCTGATTAATGTCAATCATTTGTTTTCTAAAATTTTATTTTTAAGGAGAGATGTACCCATTATCACTCCTAAATGTCATGTCATATTTATTATTTTAAAGTTTTGATTTTGTTTTTCATGTCGTTATCTTAAAAGTTTTGTTGTTGTTTTCCATGTCGTTGTTTTGTTTTGTTTTGGTGACTATCCTAAAAGTTTTTGTTTTTGTTTGTCCATGTCATTGTTTTGTTTCATTTTGAAAATATTATGTTTGGTGGCTATCCTAAAAAATTTTGGTTTTGTTGTTGTTTGTCCAGAATGTCATCTTGCAAAACAGAGTTAGCACATCCTATAACATGCAAAGAAAATCTAAACGAAACTTTTTGTCTTCACCCTGCAAAAAAAAGATTGTCAGAAAATAATATCATGTTCATTGTTTTGATTTAACATGTCCTGGATGTCGGTTTATGTCAAATTATATTGATTACTGTTTAATTTTGTCAAAATATCAGATTAATTTCATTTAATATCGATATTTGTCAAATTTATATTTTAAATGTCAATTTTATGTTGGTTATGTTGATTTATGTTTGAAATGTCGAATTAATGTCGGTTATGTCGATTTTAGATTGAAATGTCGAATTTATGTCAGTTATGTCGATTTATGTTTGAAATGTCAAATTTATGTCGGTTATGTCGATTTTGGTTTGAAATGCGAATTTATGTCAGTTATGTCGATTTATGTTTGAAATGTCAAATTTATGTCGGTTATGTCGATTTTGGTTTAAAATGTCGAATTTATGTCAGTTATGTCGATTTTGGTTTGAAATGTCGAATTTATGTCTTGATTTGAGTTTAAACTTGAATTTTAAATTTATGTCTGTTTGAATTTGAGTTGAAAGTTGTGTTAGATTAACTTGAGTTCATATTTGTCTGAATTTAAGTTAAAAGGTTTAAAGTTAGAGTCAATATTGATTGAATTAACTTGGGTTCATGTTTGGTTGAACCTAATTTAAATTCAATGTTGATTGAATCTAATTAACTTGAGTTCATGTCTGTCTGAACTTAAGTTAAAAGGTTTAAATTTAGATTCAATATTAATTGAATTAACTTGGGTTCATGTCTGGTTGAACCTAAGTTAGATTCAGTGTTGATTGAATCTAATTAACTTAAGTTCATGTCTGTCTGAACTTAAGTTAAAAGGTTTAACTTAGAATAGACTTAATTAAGTTTTAAGCCTTGTTTAAATAGGACCTAAAGGTTAATCAAGTCTAATAAATTATAAATTAGACTTAATTAGAATTACAGACCATCTAAGTCCTTTTTAAATAAGGCTTAAGTTTTAATTAAGTCATTTAGCTGTAGTTTATTGAGACATTAAGTCTAATAAATTAGACTTAGGTCATGATTTGTTGTTTTAAATCTCAATTGCTTGATGATTTAATTAAGTCTAGGATATTAGACTTAATTAAAATTTTTTGTTGAATTTAGGTTTGAATTTAGTTGGATATAGTTTGGTCTTAAGTTAAGATTTGACTTAAGTTCAAGTTAAGTTGAACCTATATTTAAAGTTGACTTAAGTTCAATATGGGTTGAACTTACATTAAGTTTAGGTAAGACTTAAGTTCATGTCGGGTTGAACCTAAGTTTAGTTTTACTTAAGTCTAACATGGTTTAGACTTAAGTTGTGTTTGGGTTAGACTTGGATTCATGTCAGGTTGAATCTAAGTTTGGTTTGACTTAAGTCTTAAGTTAGGTTTGAGTTTGACTTAGGTTCATGTCGAGTTGAATCTAAGTTTAGTTTGACTTAAGTCTATAATTTAGGTTTGACTTAGGTTTATGTTGAGTTGAATCTAAGTTTGGTTTGACTTAAGCCTAGTGTAGGTTAGACTTAAGTTAGATTTAGGTTTAACTTAGGTTTATGTTGAGTTGAACCTAAGTTTGGTTTGACTTAAGCCTAGTGTAGGTTAGTGTCGGCATATTTTTAGGTTGAGTGTTGTATTTTTGAAAAGAGGTCGCCTACAGAAATTGTCGGCGTATTTTAGATTTTAAATTTAATTTAAATATATATATAATTTAGAAAGTAGTATTTGATTTTGAAAATGATTTTAAGTTCGATCTCACATCCCGAATAGTTTATATAAACGAGCACCGCACCACAAACCGTGTATCTATCCCGAAGAATAGACACACTGCTTGATAATGGGGCTCAATTAAATAAACTAGAAGATTTGTGACATCCGTTTGGTCTGCGAACCAATCTTATAAGCCGACAAGTTCCCCTGCTTAATATAAATGAATTAAGCAGGGTTTATATTACCTGGGTTCTTAAAGTTCCCTATAAGGGCAAGCCCCTATAGTTAATTACATCTTAAATGAAGTGAATCATTTAAGAAAACTCTCGATAATGATCAGTGGTTTTGCTCTCAAAATTTCAAAGTTTAAGGTTTTCAAAGGATTGAATTTTGGAAATTTCAATAGGGAATGGATCAAATTTGGAACAGTTTATTTTAAGAGCCTAAAGGGAGAGAAGTAGGAGAAGCTGAGGATCCAAGAAGAATCTTGGCAACTTCCCAAACTATCCTATTGTTTGGCTTCCATTTGGGAGTTTATTTAATGTTTTGATCCTGCCAATTTTAATTAATTAGGACTTATATTTGTATGACCCAGTCATGCAAATAGCCTCGAAGATGTGAGGGTTTATGTAGTACCAAACGACTACCTCGGAGTCCTAAGACCGGTTATGGCTTAATTTACATAACATGATTATGCAAATGCCTAACGAAAAGTTGAGTATTTATGTTGCACTAGGCAAACTACCTCGAAATCCTATGGATTGGTTATTTAATTCTAAGAATGTTTTTGTTGATGTAGATTTCAGTTTTGCTGACGACGATGGTCGTGCTGCCCACCATGCTTCGAACTCCTTGTTGTTGCAGAGGTTTAATTTTAGAAGTCATAAATTAGGAGATGAGAGAAGTGTTTTGGTTTAGAGAAAATCTTAAGATCCACGTGTTTTTAATATTTTTTAATTAAAACAAATCTTAAAGTTGTTTAAACAAAACCGGTTAAGATCCCACGGTTCCGTCATCCCGACACCGTTATTTTCATCGAATTCACTTAGTCCAGATGAATTTGCTAAACTCAACTGAATGAGTTCCACACTTTCATTTAGACCGTGGGAAATCCCGTTAGCAACACGTGGGTTACATCATCCGATGTATTCCCGATCATTCAACGAGACGTTTTAATTTAGTTGCAATTGTAGTTTTGTGTTCTGTTTGTGATTAAATTTTGAGTTGTTTTATATTTTGAAATGTTGTGGCAGTGAATTTTATCTTGTAATGATTTTTAATTTAATTTTGGTTTTAGTTTAGGGACTATCCTAAAGGTTTTGGTTTTCATGCAATAGTTGTTTATCATGCAAGAAAAGTAAAGTGCATTTGCAATAAAGTAAATTGCAATAAAATAAAAGCGTACCTGGAGGGTCTTCCCGTCATCCCAAGCTGCACTTAAAACACATATCGAGCATTTAAGTATTCCAACAAGTACCTAGGTAAAGCTAAGGGAAAGGTTTTGGTTGTCTACCAAAGTCCTAATCACTATAGCTTAGTCATCTCCTATGACGTCTAGGTTCTTGTGTTTTGGTTTAAGGATGATTTTCTTCATCGAAAGAATAATTAAGTTCAATTGTTCTTATAAATATCCTATCATATTGAGGAAGTGCTTAAGACGAGTCTTAAACATCTTTTCAATACCTCTAGGATTGTTTTAAGTCCAAGAGAATTTAATTATACAAGTGAATTAATCATCTAGGAGTTTAAGTTTTGTTATCTTGCTCAGTGAATTAGGACATTTGAATATCTTATAAGTGAAGTAACACTTCACTTAATACTCCGTTTAGGAGTTATGACAACAAAAGCTTTTGAGGGCAAATTGATGTTTAAGTGATTTGTGATTTAATTTAATTTTAATTAAAGGGTTTAAGTTTGGAATAGTGTTCAAGTTGTTTTAGATTTATTTTGAATTCTTTATGTCTTAGGTGATGTTATATTTAGTTCAATTTAATTTAATTTAATTTTAATTTAATTTAATTTGGTTTAGTTTTAGTTTTAATTTAATTTTATTTTTTAATTTAATTTTAATTTTATTTTAACTTGATTTTATTTTTTATTTAATTTAATTTAATTTAATATGTTTTAATTTAATTTAGTTTAATTTAATTTAATATGTTTTAATTTAATTTAATTTAATTTAATTTAATTTAATTTAAATTTTAATTAAATTTTATTTTAATTTTAATTTTAATTTAATTTTAATTTTATTTTAATTTTAATTTAAATTTTAATTTAATTTTATTTTAATTTTAATTTAATATTTTATTTTTTATGTTTTAAAGATGATTTAATTTAATTGTTAAAGTATTAATTTAATTGAAATTTTGGAAGGATTTAATTTAAATGTTTTAACTTTAATTTAATTTAATGATTAAGTCTTTTAGCATTATAAATCTTGAGTTTGGATTATCATTTTAATTAGGAATTAAATATTATTGAGGTGATTAATTTAGGGATTCTTAAATTAAAGAACAAATCTCTTCCTAATAATATCCCTATTTTAATAATTCCAATTTTTCATTATTCTTCCAAATTTAATTAATTATTTAATTAAGGTTTATTTTAATTATTGTTTGGTAGGTTTCCACCCTTTAATTACCTAAGTTTCAAACATCCAAAATCAACTTAGTATCAAATATTTTACCCACCCTTTTAATTAAACCTAAAATTTTTAATTATAGGTTAAAATTTTAATTACCATTTTGCCCTTTAAACTTACTAATTCCATAACTCACTAAATTGAGCTCAAATGAATTTGAAATTTTTATGTAACTTCACTCACATATCATTCAAGACATTAGAGGAGAAAATGTGATTTTTTCTGTATTTAATTTATTTATGTAATTATTTTTGGTGGAAAATAGGGATTTTCAAGGAAAATTCAATAACATGACCAAGGGAAAGTTTTTGTCCTTAAGAAAATTATGGGACATTCCTAATGACTAGAGGACCACTTGGACCAATTTTGGTGATTTCTTGAATTATATTTTCTTTATTATAATTATTTTGAGTTTTGGAGTATTAATTAATTTAAAAATAAAATAAAGGTTGAAAAATGAATTTTATATTTTTCAAAAATCTCTCTGATATCAAGGAAACCAGAGAACCAATTTTTATAATTTTCTAATTTTTCTTTGATTTATTAGAATTATTTTAGTGGAAATGCTAGAAAATACATTTTTTTTAATTTTAAAATTACCTTAGGGCTTTAAAATTTAATATCTCATCATAGAGACTTAAGAAAAATATGGGGTTTGTTCCTAAGTGATTAAAATTCAAAATGTGACATTTTGGTGAATTTTATTATTTTTGTGATTTTTATTATTTTTTAATTATTAAAATATTAAAATAATGCAATAAATTAACTTTTTTAGAAAATTTAAATTTTAATTTTATTAAATTCCCCTGATATCAGAGAGACTCCAAAACCAATTTGGTGAATTTTTGAAAAGTATTTTGAAAGTTATGAATTTTTAAACTTTAAGTTTGGCTAAATGGCTTAATCAACCCATTTGATAGGGCTAACCAAGTCCAATTGACTTCAAACTTTTATGGTGGGTTCCTCTGATCCTAAAGGTCAGTGAAGAATTGATTTCAAGTCAATTTGATGTATGATTAGCTCTAATTAATTAATGCTCCATTTTGGGTGTTTATGCCAATTAGGGTTATTCCAAGTGAGTTAACTCAAAACCTATTTTCCCTAGGGTCCTCTGGTCATAAGAAACATCACCAAATTTTCCTAGAATTTATTTCACAACATGCTAATTATTGGAATTAAAATACTTAGAATAGTGACCTAGAATTGAAAAATCAATAACTCTTCATAGGGATGGCCTCTGACTTTGGAAAATTCAGGGAATGTCTCCAAATTCAGAGGCTTCAAAAGATCTATGGTGTCATGTCATGGTGAATTGTCTACATGCATGGAGAATTGAAAATGTGCAGAGAGTAAATAAAACATTAAAAATCAAATATTCAATGAAATTAAATGATTTCTTTTCCACATTATTCTCCTCTGTTCACTGAGCAAGAGGGTATTTTTATTTTATTTTTATGATTTTTCTATACAAAGATATGAATTTTTGAAGTTTAGTGAATTAAGTAAATAAAAAAAATACCTTGATTTTCTATTTAAAACGGCGGCGCTGACTCATCCTAGGCATCTCCGAAACGCCGCGTGTCGTGCTGCCATTCGACGCCGCCACTTGAGTCAGCAGCCCGGGTCCCGCCTTCGGCGTATCATCCGCCGATCCGACCCGATCTGAGCCGTCCGTCCGCGCATGTATTGAATGGACGGCATCTGCTCATCGTCCCCAACCGTTCTCACCCGAGAGCCGTCCACACTAAAACCCTAAGAACTCACTCATTTCTCAACGGATTTTCGTGTTCTTGTGCTCTATGGATTCATCTTAAAGAGACGAACACATCTATATGGTGATCATGCATTGAAATTAAAGCATTTGAAATAGACAATCTCCAGAGGCTCGGGATAAAGAGTTAGCTCATACCTTAGCTCAGAGAAGTGTGGCTTCGATCTGAGGGTTGTGTCACCTTCGATTGGGTCCAAGCAAGCCCCGGATGAAGTCCCTTGGCACAGTGAATTGTCCGGGTATGATTTTGACCAAGCCCGATTTCAACCTTTGGAGTCCGGAACGGATGTGTGGCTCGGAGAGGGGGCTTTCACCTGGGGAACTCCTTCTCTTGGTCTTGTGCAGGTGTGGGTGAGTTTAATTTGACTTTGGTGGAGGATTTGGGAGTGTCCTGTTCTGGCCTGAGAATTGAGCTCCAAAGTTGAGCTCAATTAGTTGGGATTAGGGCAAGAGAGCAGTGGGGATCAAATGCTCTAGGTGTGGGGGAGAGTCTGTTGTGATTTTGGCAGAGTTTCCTTAAAGTTTGTTCAGCACCTCCTCATGGCCGAGAGGGGTGAAGTTTAAATAGGAGAGGCTGGAGGGCCTCCCAGGGGAAGTTAGGGACTGGGATCAGCTGCTCTTGGCAAGGGAAGAACAGCTGCAATGGCCACTGGGCATGGGGCAACTCAGCAAGGGAGAATTTCAATGTTTGGCTCCTTCCAAGGTCTCGGCCATGGTGTTTTCCGGCAGGCATGAGTCACCATCTTGACCAGGAAGGTCAGGGCTTGGCAATGGTGAAGTCAATTGGGTTTGTACATGTGTAAAGGAGTTGGATCAAAATGGCATGGGGGCATGGCTATTTTGGCTCTAAATGGGTCAACCCATCCTTTTGGGCTAGGTGCACCACCCGAGGCTTGGTTTAGGCTGAAGAGAAAGTGATTTGGATCGGCTTGATTAGTGGGGTCAAGTCACGATCCAAGTACAATTAGGATTAAACATGGTTTAGGGGAGACATGGAAATGGTTAATCACCTTAAGGGAATGTGGAAAGGATCTCCTCCTTTTGCCCAATGTGGTAAGGTCACATGTGAACAACTCACATGGCTTGCATGTGGCTTAAGAGTGGCTTCATGGCTTATATATGGCTTGGGAAAAGTTGGCTTGGTTTCATGAAAGTGGGTTTAAGGAATTTTGGTATTTTAGTGGACAAATTTCATGAAGCTTGATTTGGAACTATTTGGTTATTGATTTTGGAACTTAGGAAGTGTTTTAAATCATAGGTATGATGAGAGAAATTTCATGTGGGCTTTTGGAATAAGTTTTGGGCTTTTAAATTTGTTTTGGATGGGTTTTTAGGAAGGTTTAAGAAAGTGGGCTTTTTAAGCTTGGAAATAAATTGGTGGATGGGAAATTTGTAAAAGTTTGGGCCAAATAATTGTTGGGTTTGGTTTAGGGATGTATCATGAGTGATTTGAAACAAATTTGAGGTGGTTTGGGTTTGAATTGGGTTGAATTTGGGCTTTTTGGTAAAGTGGCCAATGGTAGGCCAAATTGGGTTAACTTGGGCTAATGTTGGGCTAATGTTGAAATTGGTGTAAAATTAATGTTGAGAACTGTTTGTAGGGCTGTTTCAAAGAGGTTTCAACTTTGGTTGGGTTTGGATTTTGGGGTTTGGGCCTATTTGGGTTAGGTTTAGTTGTAGGCCCATGTAAGGAGTTTTGGCTTTGGGTTGAATTTGAGTTGGGTTTGGGTTCAAATTTTGGGCAAATCATGTTAGTGTTTTGTTTGCAGGGATGTTAGGGAAGGTTTAGAAAAGATTTGGGGTTAATTGGAGTTGAATTGGGTTAGTTTGGGCTAAGTTTGGGTCATGGGTCCAAATTGGGCTTTAAGGTCAAAAGTGAAATTGGATTCAAATGCCAATCAAATTGAGCTTGGATTTGGTCTATATTGGTTTTGGGGATGTTGAATTGAAGTTTAGAATTGAATTGTACCAGGATTTGGGTCAATTGGGTAGGTTTGGTTTGACATTGGGTTCACTTTGGGTTAAAATGGGTCAAATTGGGGATTTTGACAAAAGTGGGGTAAATTGACAAAATTGGCCCATAGTGTAGTTGAACAAAATGAAATTAGGAATATTTGGGATTTGCTGGAATTTTTTGGGAATTTTTGGAATTTTTTGGATTTTTGGGTCAAGAGGGGCATTTTGGTAATTTGGAGGGTATTGGGGGTATTTTTTGGAATTTTGGGTATTTTGGGTAAAATGGTCAATTTGAGTGGTGGGAGAATTTTTAGGATTGATTTTGAGGAGTTTGGGTGATTTTGGAGAGTTTTGGAAAATTTGGGTAATTTCAAGGGTTTTGGGTAGGCTAGGCGGGTCTGGGGTCCCGGAGGTCAAAAATTGAAAATTTAGAAAATTGAATATTGGTTAAATGTAAGTGGAATGAAATCATTTTGGTTGAGCCATGAAGCCATATCAAGCCCACATGAGCCATGAAGCCATATCAAGCCCACATGAGCCATGAAGGGACTCATTTGAGGCATTCACTATGTTGTTCCTAACCCTCTTAGCCAAGGGCTTAGGGGTTAAGGACCATCCATGTGAATCACCTTCATGAGTATGGAGGTCAAGTTGGGTATGGGTGTGGTTTTAGGAGGTGTGTGAAAGTGTAGTGTATAAGTGTAGTGTGTGTGTAAGTCAGCCCTTACCAAACCAGACCACCCAGGGCAGTCCTAAGGCCAAAGAGTCCTATAGGAACTAATCCTTTAAACATCCACATTTGATTTCAACCCTCTAGGTGATTAGGGGTCTACAATCAAGTTTGTGGAGTTTGCAGGGAGTTAAGAAGTGGTTTGAATTTCTAAGTGGTGGGTCCCAATTCTAATCCTCTAGGATAGTCAAAGGAAAAGCCTAAGGCTAGACCCTAAGTACTAAAAAAGGAAGAGAAGACCTCATCAAAAATGAGGTCAACAGTTAGAATTAAGTTTGATTTAGGTTTGACTTAGGTTTACGTTGATTTGAACCTAAGTTTGGTTTGACTTAAGCCTAGTATAGGTTAGACCTAAGTTTGATTTAGGTTTGACTTAGGTTTATGTTGAGTTGAACCTAAGTTTGGTTTGACTTAAGCCGAGTGTAGGTTAGACTTAAGTTTGATTTAGATTTGATTATTTAAGGTTAATTAAACCTAATTTAGATAAGGTTTAATTCGTTAATTAGACTTATTATGGGTTAAGTATAATTATTTAAAGTTAATTAAACCTAATTTAGGTAAGGTTTAATTGATTAATTAGACTTATTATGGGTTAAGTATAATTATTTAAAGTTAATTAAACCTAATTTAGGTAAGGTTTAATTGATTAATTAGACTTATTATGGGTTAAGTCTAATTATTTAAGGTTAATTAAACCTAATTTAGGTAAGGTTTAATTGATTAATTAGACTTATTATGGGTTAAGTCTAATAATTTAAGGTTAATTAAACTTAATTTAGGTAAGGTTTAATTGATTAATTAGACTTATTATTTAAGGTTAATTAAACCTAATTTAGGTAAGGTTTAATTGATTAATTAGACTTATTATGGGTTAAGTCTAATTATTTAAGGTTAACTAAACCTAATTTAGGTAAGGTTTAATTGATTAATTAGACTTATTATGAGTTAAGTCTAATTATTTAAGGTTAATTAAACCTAATTTAGGTAAGGTTTAATTGATTAATTAGACTTATTATGGGTTAAGTCTAATTATTTAAGATTAATTAAACCTAATTTAGACTTATTTAGATAAGGTTTAATTAATTAATTAGACTTATTATGGGTTAAGTCTAATTATTTAAGGTTAATTAAACCTAATTTAGGTAAGGTTTAATTGATTAATTA
Source organism: Papilionanthe hookeriana x Papilionanthe teres (assembly GCA_022702705.1). Lineage (NCBI taxonomy): Eukaryota > Viridiplantae > Streptophyta > Magnoliopsida > Asparagales > Orchidaceae > Papilionanthe > Papilionanthe hookeriana x Papilionanthe teres. The sequence continues at coordinate 3,358,632 of CM040439.1, read as the reverse complement.
GACTTATTATGGGTTAAGTCTAATTATTTAAGGTTAATTAAACCTAATTTAGGTAAGGTTTAATTGATTAATTAGACTTATTATGGGTTAAGTCTAATTATTTAAGGTTAATTAAACCTAATTTAGGTAAGGTTTAATTGATTAATTAAATAGGTTTAAATGATATTCTAAACTTAATTAAGTCTAATTTTATCATTTTGGACTTAATTTAGTGAATTTTGGGTTTAATAGGTTTAAATGATATTTTAAACCAAATTAAGTCTAATTTTGTCATTTTAGACTTAATTAATTAAATTTAGGATTAAATAGGTTTAAATGATGTTTTAAACCTAATTAATTCTAATTTTGTCATCTTAGACTTAATTAATTAAATTTAGGGTTTAATAGGTTTAAATGATGTTTTAAACCTAATTAAGTCTAATTTTGTCATTTTAGACTTAATTAATTAAATTTAGGGTTTAATAGGTTTAAATGATGTTTTAAACCTAATTAAGTCTAATTTTGTCATTTTAAACTTAAGTATTTAAGCTTATAGGTTTAAATAATGTTTTAAACCTAATTAAGTCTAATTTTGTCAATTTAGACTCAATTAAAGTTTTTCCATTAGCCTATCATAGACTAGATTCATTTCAAACTTAGATCATTAAGGGAAATAAGCTTAGTTTATAAAAAGGTGATTTTTAGGATTAAAATCATTTAATTAATAAAGAGTTTTAATCCTAAATTTCAAAATGTTATTCAAAATTATTTCTATGACTTAGAAATAGTTTTCTTAGGGTTATTGTATGTTGCCCTATCATTTCTATTCATTTCCATTTTATTTCTCTTAATTTCAATTTTTTATAATTATTATTTGAAATAATTATAAGATAACTTGAAAATTAGAGAAAAGTGTCATAGACATGTTTTATGTCCTTGAAAATAATTATGAAAGATCCCTAATAGCATAAAGATAAATGCCTCAAAGTTTCATATTTTTTATTTATAAATAATTTTTAATAATTAAAATACTACAGAAATTATTTAATTATTTAAAAATTAAATAATGAGAATAAAATTATGATTTTTATTTCATAATTTTATCCTCTTCAAGAGCTTTCCAGAGGTATTTTTATCATATTTTTGTGACCTCTAGATAAAAAGATATTAATTTTTGAAGTTTTTAAGGTTAAAATTAATTTTTAACCAATTTCCCGCCGCCGTTTTAATCTCCCGCCGACGCGTGTCCTTGTACGCGTCGAACGGGCGGGAGGATCCGCTGCGGGGGGCCGAACACCGGACACCCCGGAGCGCGATCTGCGCCATTCATCCTGAAACACGGGATCGAACGGCTGACATAATTCGAATAAAAATTTGAATTATTTCAAGCCGTTAAACTTCAAACCTTAATATCTCACTCATTTTGTGATGAAATTGAGTGATTTTTGAATCTATGGAATCATCTAAACATGTAGAATATATCCATACGGTAATGCAACATTTCTGAGCTAGTATAACACATGATATATCAAAAATATGAATTATTTCGTGAAAAATAATTCCATACCTTTGCCACAAGCAAATCAAGCTAGATCAGACCTTGTAGTTGTCTTCTAGGACCCCAGTGGAAGATTATTGCTGCAGCAATTTGATCCAAAAGTCGGGCTTAAAGGAGAATTTTGAAGAAGTGGCTGGTTTGGGCTGTTTTTGAGTTTTGCTCAAATTGGCTCGATTGGGTTCAACCTATGGCTTGGATTTGGTTCTAATGGACTGCTAAGACTCTTAGGAAGAGTTCTTATGTAGGGGGTCAGAGGATTTGAGCAGTCTATAGGTATTTCTAATTTTTTCTTCTCCTCTTACTAGGCTCGGGTTTGGGCTCTATTTATTGCCAAGGGGACGCCATGGCTTAGCTTAGGTTGTTCTAGGGGAGTTGTTATCTCCCCTATTAACCCATTGGAGGAGGAATTCGTCTGAGAGGATAGCCATTGTTGCTTCTGCCAAGCTTTCCATGATGAGCTCAATGTTTTGGCTCTCCTCCATTGGATCATGCAAGAGGTTATAAGTGAGGTGTAATTTCTCCTCCTTATTACACTTCACCCTCTAACCTTGGCAAATGGTGACACATATGCTCCCCTCTCATGATTCCATTTAACCATGGTGAGGGGTGGATTTAAGCTTGGTTCTCTCTCTATTGGCTAGCTTAGGAGGTAGGAGATGAGGCTTGGTGTTGGCCGGCCACCTCATGGCCAAGTAAGGGTGAGTCATGGCTTAGGGTGAAGGAGGAAGAGACACCTCATTTTACCCATCATGATGGATGTTAACCCATGGTTAAATTAATTTAAGCTAAGCTTCATTATGTGGTAATATATCTCATGGTGAACTTAATTTAGTCTTAGCCTAATTAATTATGGGAAGGCCATGTGTCATCTTATGTCTTTTCTTTTTCTTTTTTCCTTTTTTTTTAATTTAATTTCCATTTTAATTAATCATGTTATTAATTAAAAACTATTGGAAATTGTTTTATTAATCAATTTATTAATTGAAAATAATTTAAAATTAATTAATTGATTAATTTTATTATTTTTGTTATTTTATGATTTTAATTTAATTTTCATTTTAATTAATTATGTCATTTAATTAAAATATTGAAAATTAAATCATTAATCATTTTAATTAATCAAAATAATTTTGAAATTAATTATTTGATGAATTTTGTTGTTTTTATTTCATTTTCATCTATTTTGATTAAAATAGATAAGTGTTGATCAATTTTGACCTAGGTTGACTCGAGTCGGCTTAGGTTGATCAATTTAATTTTAAAATGTCCGATGTGATCTTTTTAACCTTGTCCTGGTTGATTTGATCACGATATTTGTAGTTTTGTCATTGTGGGGTTTTAAACATGTTATTGGATCAAATGATTGACTTATGGGGTCGACGAGATTGGTCATTGGGTCCGGTTTGACCATTTTGACCAAAGTTGACTTTTTTGGTCGAAAAGGGTGACCTATGTGGTCGATAGGGTTGGTCATTGGGTCGGGTTTGACCATTTTGACCAATGTTGACTTTTTAGGTCGAAATGGTGACTCGTGGGGTCAACGGGGTTGGTCATTGGGTCCGGTTTGACCATTTTGACCAAAGTTGACTTTTTAGGTCGAAAGGGTGACCTATGGGGTCAACAGGGGTTGGTCATTGAGTGCGGTTTAACCATTTTGACCAAGATTGACTTTTTAGGTCGAAAAGGGTGACTTATGGGGTCAACGGGGTTAGTCATTGGGTCCAGTTTGACCATTTTGACCAAAGTTGACTTTTTAGGTCAAAAGGGTGACTATGGGGTCAACAGGGGTTAGTCATTGGGTGCAGTTTGACCATTTTGATCAAAGTTGACTTTTTAGGTCAAAAGGGTGACCCATGGGGTCAACGGGGTTGGTCATTAGGTTCGGTTTGACCATTTTGACCAAAGTTAACTTTTAGGTCGAAAGGGTGTCTATGGGGTCAACGAGGGTTGGTCATTGGATGCGGTTTGACCATTTTGACCAAAGGTGACTTTTAGGTCGAAAAGGTGGCCTATGTGGTCGACGAGGGTTGGTCATTGGGTCCAGTTTGACCATTTTGACCAAAGTTGACTTTTTAGGTTAAAGAGTGACCTATGGGGTCGACGGGGTTGGTCATTAGGTGCGGTTTGACCATTTTAACCAAAGTTGACTTTTTAGGTCGAAAGGGTGACCTATGGGGTCAACAGGGTTGGTCATTGGGTCTGGTTTGACCATTTTGACAAAAGTTGACTTTTTAGGTCAAAAAGGTGACCTATGTGGTCAACAGGGTTGGTCATTAGGTCTGGTTTGACCATTTTGACAAATGTTGACTTTTTAGGTCAAAAGGGTGACCTATGGGGTCAACAGGGTTGGTCATTGGGTCTGATTTCACTATTTTGACCAATGTTGACTTTTTAGGTCAAAAGGGTGACTTTTGGGGTCAACAGGGTTGGTCATTGGGTCTGGTTTGACCATTTTGACCAATGTTGACTTTTTAAGTCAAAAGGTATTGACTCATTATAAATGAGGTCAACAAAAGGGCCCCCAATATGTGTGGAATACTGTATAATTATTCTGCACATATTGGCGTTGACCGAAGTGGTTTAAGAGATGTCTTTATAATAATCAGGAAAGGAGTAGGTGTCATATCGTTTCTAGTGGATGTCAGATGTCTTGTCTGTTGGTTCTGAGAAGGAATGTTTTTCTTGTGTTTAGAGAAGGGATTCACTGGGAGAGAAAACGGATGTCATATTCAAAAATGTCAATGTCGATATTTTGTTAAAGGAATGTCGTGATTTCCGTGTCAGGAAAGGACTTATGTCCTATAACTGGAGAGAGAAAATACATGTCATTTTCCATTTTTCTCAAAATGTCAACATCAAGATTTGGTTAGAGGAAAGCCATAATTTCCGTGTCAGGAAAGGACTTACATCCAATAACCGGAGAGAGAAAATAGATGTCATTTTCTATTTTCCTCATAATGTCAATGTCAAGATTTGGTTAGAGGAAAGCCATGATTTCCGTGTCGAGGAAAGTACTTACATCCAATAATCGGAGAGAGAAAATAGATGTCATTTTCTATTTTCCTCAGAATGTCAATGTCAAGATTTGGTTAGAGGAAAACCATGATTTCCGTGTCAGGAAACGACTTACATCCAATAACCGGTGAGAGAAAATAGATGTCATTTTCTATTTTCCTCAGAATGTCAATGTCAAGATTTGGTTAGAGGAAAGCCATGATTTTCGTGTCAGGAAAGGACTTACAACCAATAACCGGAGAGAGAAAATAGATGTCATTTTTTATTTTCCTCGGAATGTCGATGTCGAGATTTGGTTAGAGGAAAGCCATGATTTCCGTGTCGGGAAAGGACTTACATCCAATAACCGGAGAGAGAAAATAGATGTCATTTTCTATTTTCCTCATAATGTCAATGTCAAGATTTGGTTATAGGAAAGCCATGATTTCCATGTCAGGAAAGGACTTACATCCAATAACTGGAGAGAGAAAATAGATGTCATTTTCTATTTTCCTCAGAATGTCAATGTCAAGATTTGGTTAGAGGAAAGCCATGATTTCTGTGTCAGGAAAGGACTTACATCCAATAACCGGAGAGAGAAAATAGATGTCATTTTCTATTTTCCTCGGAATGTCGATGTCAAGATTTAGTTAGAGGGAAGCCATGATTTCCGTGTCGGAAAGGACTTACATCCAATAACCGGAGAGAGAAAATAGATGTCATTTTCTATTTTCCTCAAAATGTCAATGTCAAGATTTGGTTAGAGGAAAGCCATGATTTCTGTGTCAGGAAAGGACTTACATCCAATAACTGGAGAGATTGGCGAACTCACTAATTTTTTTGGTGGGAATATCCGCTGGGGTTTTGACCTATATAGGTTTAATGATAATTCTCATGTTTAGTTATCACAAGTCATTTATTTCATCATTAAAATTTATTTTATTATTTTTAGGACCTGTCGACATATGATAGACAATGAGGAATATTTTTCCAACATTTTATTTTATTTCCATAAAAAGGTCACCAGTACATATTGTTGCAAGCAAGAACTAACGGTACTGATATTTTACATACCAACAGCTACCGATATATCACACATCGACAACTATAGATATATCACATGTCAAAAGTTCTTATATGTCATAACATAGCTTTGGATATTAACAAGCCGTCCATAAACATCCTACACTCCAAAACATTATTTATCGAAACATGTTTCGAGTGTTTAGACATTTATGGGGTTATGGTAATTCCAAAGGTTGTAGATTCTCCGGTTCGGTATAGCTTTATATCCAGACGAGTCGTTTGTCGGGCTTCATCTGTCGCAAAGTAATTGAGATGCGTGGCTTGTTGACACTGGGTATGCAGTGTTTTACAAAATCTGCACCATTCCCTTGAAATAGGAGAATTGATCCTCGAGTTAAAAGAATACGGCACGTACCTTCAAACTCTCCAGGTCTCAAGATTTGTATCTCCCATCCAAAGACAGCAGAACAGCGGTTCATTAGTGACACGGTGCAAAACGGTCTCTCAAAATCATGGTCATCGATGTGAGGAGGGATACGGTCTCTTTTATCATATATATTGATGATGCAACCGTCGGGAATACGATACGTAGGTAAAATCCCCCAAGTGACAAGTCGTTTAATAACTTGGATTATCACAGTGGGTAAAGGATCGACTTGTTCATGTCGCAAAATTCAGGGAAGATTTCCTTCTCTGTCTCTTGCATAATTGTAGCAACACCCATATTGTAGGGTTTGTCTACCCTTGCCACGATTCCATTTATTAGGTTCAGAATAGGTTTTCCTTTGAAGGAGTCCGATCCTACCACGATTTTGGGCTTTTGTAATATGATCGATGATAACAGTTTGTTCAGCTTCATCAAATATTCTGGTAAACAGTTTAAGACCATCCAAAATATTTATTGTCCTTTTATTCATGTGTTTGTATTGTTCAAAAGTTCTCCACTCGATAGCGTGAATTCGTCGTACCTCTTCCCTTGAGTGATTTTTTTCATCAACCTTTTTATCTGACATCTTCAGACTCTGAGCAGGTGAAGTGATAACTGCTTTTCCATTTTCATTTTTTTTGCAGGGTCTCGATCTATCGTTTCTGAGGCAGAGTTTATTTCCTCAAATGGAGTGTTAATAGTTCATGATTTCAGTTGACTAATATCCTCCATGTTTTGTTTTTCCTGTAATTGTTTTTGTCATTTCAGTCGTTTATTATGATTTCGTCTTTGTGATCTAGTAAGTCCTGTCGCCATATTTTTTGTACCCGATGTGGATGCTCCTTGTACTGAAGTAGTCATGAATTCTCCCTCATCGAGTCGTCACTGATTGTGAAGTCATATTCTTCGGGTTGTCGGAGTTTGAATTCTATCAAAGGTGTTTGCAGATTAACTTCACTATGATTCACCAGATAAAGCAATGATCCATGATATATTGATTCGACTTGCAACAGGTCAAAGTTAAAATGAATTATGGTCCCCTCATTTATATGTCGACAGTCCAAGGTGAAAGTCATGTTATTTCGAAATGAGAAAAATAACCTATTTTCAGGCATTTTTCCTGAAAACAGTAAGATAAAACAACATTTAGCCTTTTAAACATTTGTTTAGCAAATGAAACAGATGTCATAAAGCATCAAAGATGATTTGAAAAAAAAAACTTTATTGTCCCAGTTTATAAATAAATCGTTATTCATTTTTTATTTCTATGTTACATAGTATTTCTTTAGAAAACGTCTATTGATTGGAGGTAGAATTCTTTCTCCTTGACAATCCACCAGTTGGTAGGATCCTCCTGAATATGTCTTTTCAATTACATATGGGCCCTCCCATATTGGTTCAAATTTACCACCTATCTTTCGATGAGCTAGTATAGGTCTTCGAAGAACCAAAACTAATTCGCCGATTCGAAAGGTTACGGGGCGAACTAATTTGTCGTGAGCTCGTATCATTTTTGCTTGATACGAGTTCGAGAGTTTGTTGGGCTTGTAGACGTTTGCCTTCCAAACTTTCAAGTTCTTCGAGTCGTAGTCTAACATTTTCTTCTTCGATTATTTTGTTTGCTTATAGCAATTACGAGAGAAGGAATTTGGACTTAAGTGGTAAAATGGCTTCGGAACCATATACTAAAGCAAATGGTATAGACTGTGTTGGAGTTCGGTATGTAGTTCTATAAGCCCATAAAACTTCTATTAATCGTTCATGCCACTGTCTCGGGCTGTTATTCAACGTCTTTTTCAAGATTTGAACCAATGTTTTATTGAAAGCTTCAGCTAACCCATTAGCCTTAGGGTAATAAATTGTGGAATACCTCCAGTCAATTCCATGTCTTCGGATAAAATTATTCATTTTTGTGTTTTTGAAGGCTAATCCGTTGTCTGATATAACCCTTCGAGGAATTCCAAATCTTAAAACGATGTGTTTTAAAGAAATGAAGGACTTGTTCTGCCTTGACTTCTCTGAGTGGTATCGCTTCTGCCCATTTGGAAAAATAGTCAGCTGCCAAAATAAAGTTATGACCCTTGGAAGATGAAGGATCTATAGGGCCCACTATATCGGTACCCCAACATTCAAATGGCCATGATGCAATAGTTGGGTATAGGAAATTTGGAGGTTGATGTAAAATTACCACATGTATTTGACATTGATGACATTTCTTTGCAATTTCAAGGCAATCAGCCATCATTGTTGGCCAATAATAACCCATTCTTTTTATTTTCATTTTCATTTTGGGTCCAGATTGATGTGCACCACATAAACCTGAATGAACTTCCTTAACAATCTCTTGAGCTTCAACTTGGTTTAAACATCTTAACCACATTTGATCAAAAGATCGTTTGTAAAGAATATCATTTATTAGAGCATATGATAATGCTCTTTGTTTGATTTGGTTGGCAATAGAAGTGTTTTCAGGTAATTTTCCAGTTTGTAAATATTGGATGATTTGTTGTCGCCAATCATCATTTTCGTCATTTATTGTCATTGTTATATTTTCACCGATTTTATGTAAATTATCCATATCAATTTGAGAAAGAACTTGTTGTCCTCTTATAGAGATCGGTATGTCGTCTTCTTCTGGACAGGCAAACTCTTTTACGAGTTTTGCCAGAGCATCTGCTAGAGAATTGTCTCGTCTAGAGATTAAGAAGAATGTTACATCAAGAATTTGTTGAAGTAATTTCAGAGTGTAACGAGAATACTGTTCAAGTCGTGACTTCAAAGTTTTGTATTTGCCAGCAATTTGATTAATAATCAACTGGGAATCCCCGCAGATGTCAATATTTTTAATTTCCATCAATATTGTTAATTCTAGACAGGTTATGAGCGCTTCATATTCGGCTTCATTATTTGTACATGGTTCTATCAAATGATAGGAAAAAGGCTTCATCGTTTTGTCTGGAGTAACGAAAATCAATCCTACTCCAGCTTTGCATGGTATAATTATCTGTTTGTCTTTGTCTTTCCATGCAGATGATGCTCCGTCAAAGTAGAGTTCCCATCGTTGCATATTGGAATTTTTTATTTATGATATTTGTTCATCAGGTAAATCGTCATTAAGGGGTGATCTAGTTGGAATTGGATGTCTTCGCTAAGAAATGCCGAGGATTTGTCTTTTGACGACACGTAACAAGTACAAATGTTATATCAAATTGGAGTAAGATTATTGCCCATCTTGCTAATCTCCCAGAAAGTTTTGGTCGTGTTATTAAATATTGTAATGGGTTAACTTTTGAAATAAGAGTTACCTTATGAGAAAGCATATAATGCCTTAGTTTTTGAACTGCGAAGATCAAGGCTAAACAATGCTTCTCAATTGTCGGGTATTTTATTTCAGTTGGAACTAAACAACGACTTAAATAGTATAATGCACTTTCTTTTCTCTCATCATTTACTTGTGCTAATAAAGCTCCAAGTGAATTGTCCAACGCTGCGGTGTAAAGGATTAGAGGTCTTCCTAATACGAAGTTGCTAAGACGGGAGGGGTTGTCAGATATTGTTTGATGCTTTCAAAGGCGTGCTGGCATTTTTCATCCCACACAAATTTAGTATCCTTTCTAGTAAGGGCAGTGAGAGGTTGACATCTACCCGATAGATTGGAAATGAAACGTCGTATATACGCTTATTTTCCTTGAAAGGATCTTAATTGGGTTAGATTTTTAGGAGGAGGCATATTTAGGATAGCTTCAATTTTGAGAGGATCAATTTCTATCCCACGATGCCGAACTACAAATCCTAAAAATTTTTCTGAAGTGACACCGAAGGCGCACTTTAAGGGATTCATTTTAAGATTGTAGTGTTGTAGTCGTTCAAAGACAATTTTCAAATTGTATATATGATCATCTTTTTGTTTACTATTGACAACCAGATCGTCGACATAACATTCGACTTGATTATGTATTAATTCATCAAAAATCCGTGTCATGGCTCTTTGATAGGTTGCAGTGGCATTTTTTAGTCCAAATGGCATAACCTTATAACAATATATCCCCATAGGTGTCCGGAAAACTGTATTCGCTTCATCCTCCGAAAACATCTTTATTTGGTTATATCATGATGATCCATCCATAAAGGAAAATATTGCATGTTTTGATGCTATATCGACCATTAATTCGAGAATTGGTAAAGGAAATTCATCTTTTGGACATGCTTTGTTCAAGTCCCTGAAGTCTATACAGACCCTTATCTGTCCATTTTTCTTTTTAACTGGTACCATATTGGCTAACCATGTTGGATATTTTTCTTCTCGTATGAAGTCAGCTTCTATCAATTTCTTGACTTCTACAATGACTTGTTGCTCTATTTCAACACGCATTCTCCTCGGAGCTTGTTTAACTGGGATTGTGATTTTATTTATCCCAAGTTTATGGACTGCGACTTCTGGAGACAAACCAGGCATCTCGTCGTAAGTCCAAGCAAAACAATCATTATATTCTATCAACAATTGAGTTATGTCTTTTGCTTCCTCTTCATTAAGGAATGAACTAACAAAAGTTGGTTTTGGATTTTCATTAGTTCTTAAATTTATTTCTTTTAAATCATCAATTGTCGATTTAATTTCTTCTTCTAATTCTGGAGGAGAATCTTCAATTGGAAGATCAGGTAATGATTCAGAATCATATTCTTCAGTGATGGTCAGACAAAATTCTGTGTCATCTAATGGTCCTAGAGTTCCAAATCCAATACCTTCTTTGGATTTATAATTTCGTTTATTATTATTCCACATTTGTTCAATGAAATGTGGTTGTTTTAAAGACCATTGTTTGAGCATTAAACTATTTTGAATAAATTTTTGTGCCCAAGGAGAATACAACTCAAAAGGAATTTTCATTGATTGTGGAAGATTTTCATCTTCTATTTTTACATCATTTTCAGTACAAGAGGAAGTAGAGCCAAGTCTAAACTTAATTGGCTTTTTGTCATCATTATATACTTCTTTAACTATTAGATTCTCAATCTTAGCAACGGAGATTGGAGTCAAAGTCATAGAATGTATATAATGATTGATTTTGTCATACATAGATACAAATTGTCTTTCTTTATCTTCTTCTTCCAAAGATATTTTGAATTGAGGTTTCTTCGCAACCACAGATATCGTTTCTTCTTCAGAGTTCAAGTGGATTTTAAATTTCAGTGGTTTCTTCATTATGATAATCGGATCTTCTTTCCCTCGTCCTCATCCTCGAGTATGAGTTTGACAGGAATTAGTTCCTCTTGTCTTAATTGAAGAAGAATTATTTTCATTTATTTTCTTTTCTTTGTTCTTTTCTCCCACATCCACCATTGTTTCTTTGGAAGACATTGTTTTATTTATAGGAGCATAATATGCTGCATCTTCATGTATATCGATTTCATGAATTGAAAACGGTTGCAGATCTCCTATAATACGACATTCTTGTCCTTTTCGTAGGTATTTTATACAATGGTGTAATGAAGAAGGTACCATTTTATACTCATGGAGCCATGGTCTGCCAAGTAAGGCATTAAAAGAGGTGTCTGAATCAATAATATGAAATTTTGCTGTCGTTGCCAAGTCGGCTATTTTCAAGAGTAATGTTATTGATCCAAGGGCCCATTCTCCTTGTTGATTAAATCCTCTTAACATCATCGCATCCCTTGATAGTTGAGAGGCATCAATGTCTAAATATGCAAGAGTTCTTAAATTCATAATGTTGATTGAAGCACCTGGGTCAATAAGAACTCTTGAAAGTATAGTATCATTTATGTTCACCGTAATATACGAGTGGACGATTGTGTTCGGTTGTTCCAAGCAACAAGTCATTGTCAGAAAAGGTAATCTTTGTTGATTCTTCTAATGGGTAAGCTTCATTTTGGGTAATACTAGCAAGTTGAGTTAAGCAAATATCTGGATCTGAAAGGGCCTTTATTAACGATTCTCTCAATTCTTTGGAAAGTATGAGAGCATCATAGATGCTTAACTTCGCAGGTAATTTTCTTAAATGAGCTAGTACGTTATAATCCACCTTGTTATGAAGATCATCCATATTTCTTTCAGGGGTTTGGGGATGCATTGGAGGAATGATCTTGTCTGGTGTGATTATTTGTCTTTCTTTTTCTTGTGGAGTCATCCTAGGAGGTAAGATTTTTCCACTCCTTAAATTAATTTCAATTATTTCTTCAAGTTGATTATCTGACTCTTTTTTCTCCTAGTCTGAGGGTTCCAATTCTATGGAAATCGGAGTTCCTCGTAGTTGGAGTGTAGCAATGTCATTTTCATTTTCATCATTGTCAGATTTTTCATCTGTATTGTCATTATTTTGGTTGTCTTTAGATTGATCATATACGATTCGAGTATCATCTATAGGGTTAGAATTCAAATGATTATTCTCAGAAACATCGCCCAAAATAGACAAAATATAAGCAAAATTAGGATTGTTATTATTCATGATAGTAAAAAGGAAGTTATACAAAGTTATCGGTTCAAGGATTTTTCGTCCTTCACCCGACATAACTATCCTAGTACAAGAGGAAAATGAACTAGAAGGTATAAAAGGAGTTGCAGCCCCTATACTTGGAAGACCTTTGATCTTTTTCGGTTTCTTGGTTTTCTTTTTCTTTTCCTTCTTGGGAAATTTTGTGATTTGATATTTGGCGAAGATCTTTTCGAAATCTTGTCTTTGTTTCCAGGATTGAGTTTCTCTATCGAAATCATATTGACTAATCCTTTTTCAGGTTCTTTCAAATATTCTTTCAGGATTATTATGTTTCCGTCTTTAAAATTACGCTCTTACCAGTCTTTGAAGACAAAACAGTCTTCAATTTTATGTCCAAGCATTCTGTGATAAGGAAAATAATTAGGATTGTCTTTCATGTCAATTTCTGCTGGCCTTTTAGCTTCTGGTAGCTTAAATTCGGCATTTTAAGCGGACTACGAAATATTTTACTAACGACTTACGTTATAAATGAATATTCTTTATTCATTCTTTCGGCCATTGTTTTCTTTTACGTTGGTACGGGATTGGTTGTTGAAGTTGTAATTGAGGTGATGTCTGTGATATCGAAGAATTCTGTCGTTGTTATTTCTTTTGTTCTGGTTGAATCTGCATCACCTTTTTACATTTTTCTACAACATTTCCAGGTTTATTTCAAACGTTTTGATAGTTTTTGTCTTTTCATTTTTCTCTGTTACACTCATCTGCTTTACTTCTTCTTGGAGATTAGCAGCTTTATTGAGTAGTTTTTCAAATGTCTTTATTGTGAATCCTTTGAGCATAAAAGCTATAGGACCATGGATATTTTTAAGCAATATTCCAACGACTCTGTTGTTCTTGTAGTTGTGGTTCACATTTCATGCTGAGATTTCTCCAACGTAAAATATAATCCACTAAACTTTCTCTCGGTTTTGTTTTTCTACCACCAAATCACCAACGAGTGGTGTGATGTTGTGCTCTCGCAAAACGTAGAATAAAGAGGCTTTCAAGTTCCACAAAGGTTCTGACAGATCCATTGGGATGTTCTGCATACCAGTCGAAGGCAACTCCTGTGAGACTGTTAACAAATTGTCGAAATAGGAGAGCATCACTTCCTCCAACATTACAGCAGCTTGCTCTAAAATGTTCAAGATGTTGTCGGGGATTACCCGTTCCATCAAACATCTTAAAGACAGAAGGAACAAAACCTTTAGGGTATTGGACAGAATCAAATTCCTCTGGGTATGGTCTACCCTTTGGAGTTAATACTCCAGCTTTCACTTGAGCCATTGTTTCTTTAATTTTTTATTCGACAAGTTTTGTAATATCTTTTTCTGGAATTTCATTATGAGGGGAATTCTTTTTCTTTTGAGTGCTTTCCTCAATAACTATTGGTTCTTCTTTATTTTCAAGGATATGAATAGCCTCCGGTCTGATGATTTCAATGGCTGGAGATGGGTTCGTTGGTAGATTTTGCAAAGTTGTTACCAATTCTTCCATCTTTTGTTCAAGACGACTAATTTGTTCATCACGTTGTCATATCACCGCTCGTAATTCATTGGTTGCCTCCTCTTCATTTGGTTCTCATGCTAAGGAAGTAGATCGTGTTTCTACCATGTTAAAACTGGCAACATTTTCATTGAAACTATCAGAAGTATCTTTCTTCCTTTGCTCTGAAAGTTGTTTTATATCATTTTTTAATTTCTTCAAATGATTTTGTAGAATGTTTTTTGTAAGTTTCTTCTTGTGAACTATTCATAGGAGTGTTGGTGGTATCTGAATTTCTTTCAGATGATTTTCATCTCCATACATTATTTTTAAGTAGAGGACAAAAATTTTTAGGTGGTGTATCGTATCCTGTGTGAGGATAATTTGCTTTTTGTAGCATTTGGACCAAATCCGACATTTTAGCAGTTGTATCTTCTGCTCCTGATATCAATTCATCATATTTAGCTTTGTCATTTGTGACTACCACATCTTTTATTCTAGGGCCCAATCGAAATTTTACTAGCACTCGAACACAATGTTTATCAGTTGGAAATTGATAGTCAGTTTCTTGATAGTCAGGATTTTCCATCGCTAAAATTCTCCTTTTCATGGTGTTGGAGACTGCACAACCCATTTTGTTTAATAATTTAGATAGTGAACATCTATCTTTTTGTGCTAACCTTTTAAACACTGAATATATAGCAAGAAATGGAGGAGAGCTTTTAGGTTGAAAGGAATTATCAGTGTATTCAACAGGAATCAGAATATATGGATTTTCTTATAAAAAGGAAAGGTTTCCAAAAATGTTCTGTTGAAATTCAGGTGTTTCAAAATTATCATTTTCGTTCCACCTTTTCTTTCTTTTAAATGAAGGAGTTTTATGAATATTCTTTGAACAAGATCCAATCTCATACATAGATGATGGCGGAGCATCATCTTCCTTGTAAACTCGTTTTCCTTTCCTATCAGCTTGTCTTTTCATTTCTTCAAGGGTATTAGGTTCTTCAGGTGTATATTCAGGTAAATTTTCTGTAAAATTCAAAAAGTTTTCATAAGGTTGTAAGTCAAATTCTTGGAAAGATTGTGTATCAGTTTGATATGGATTATCTAATATGAATTCCGTTTCACTAAATAATCCATAACCATTTTGAAAAAAGGGAGGATTTTCCTCTATTGGTATGTCAAACTCTTGAAAAAAAGAAAAGATTGAATTCGAAAAATCCATTGCGATTTTTCTGAAATTTCAAGAAAAACGAATATTGTTGACTTATTTATAAACTGGGAACTTATTTTTTTTAAAAAAAAAATTGAAATGAAAACAAATGATAACAAAAAATGAGAAGAAAGATCTTCCCCAGCGGAGTCGCCACTGAATCTCTTGTCGACTAATGGAAATAGATTAGTGTGGAATGTCGATATTGAGGAGTCGCCATCTAATATTAGCCTAATTTTATTCCTATAAATCCCATGAAAGATTTGAGGAATTTAGGGCTAATAGTAGAAAAGGATGTTTATGACAATCCTTATAGAAGAATATCCTAGAATAATATATCCTATAATTTTCATATAAAGAAAATCATGGAAAATCAGAGATTTCTATTGTGGGTTCTTTTGGATCTCCTATAGAAGCAAGCTTCTATAGTTAATTACATCTTAAACAATTTTTAATTGTTCAAGAAAACTTATGATTAATGTCAATCATTTGTTTTCTAAAATTTTATTTTTAAGGAGAGATGTACCCACTATCACTCCTAAATGTCATGTCATATAACATGTCCTGGATGTCGGTTTATGTCAAATTATATTGATTACTATTTAATTTTGTCGCAATATCGGATTAATTTCATTTAATATCGATATTTGTTAAATTTATATTTGAAATGTCAATTTTATGTTGGTTATGTTGTTTTATGTTTGAAATGTCGAATTTATGTCGGTTATGTCGATTTTGGTTTGAAATGTCGAATTTATGTCAGTTATGTCGAATTATGTTTGAAATGTCAAATTTATGTCGGTTATGTCGATTTTGGTTTGAAATGTCGAATTTATGTCAATTATGTCGATTTAGGTTTGAAATATCGAATTTATGTTGGTTACGTCGATTTTGGTTTGAAATGTCAAATTTATGTCGGTTATGTCGATTTTGGTTTGAAATGTCGAATTTATGTCAGTTATGTCGATTTTGGTTTGAAATGTCAAATTTACGTCTTGATTTGAGTTTAAACTTGAATTTTAAATTTATATCTGTTTGAATTTGAGTTGAAAGTTGAGTTAGATTAACTTGTGTTCATATCTATCTGAACTTAAGTTAAAAGGTTGAAAGTTAGATTCAATATTGATTGAATTAACTTGGGTTCATGACTGGTTGAACCTAAGTTAAATTCAATGTTGATTGAATCAAATTAACTTGAGTTCATGTATGTCTGAACTTAAGTTAAAAGGTTTAAATTTAGATTCAATATTAATTGAATTAACTTGGGTTCATGTCTGGTTGAACTTAAGTTAGATTCAGTGTTGATTAAATCTAATTAACTAAAGTTCATGTCTGTCTGAACTTAAGTTAAAAGGTTTAACTTAGAATAGACTTAATTAAGTTTTAAGCCTTGTTTAAATAGGACCTAAAGGTTAATCAAGTCTAATAAATTAGACTTAATTAGAATTGCGGACCATCTAAGTCCTTTTTAGATAAGGCTTAAGTTTTAATTAAGTCTATTTAGCTGTAGTTTATTGAGACATTAAGTCTAATAAATTAGACTTAGGTTCATGATTTGTTGTTTTAAATCTCAATTGCTTGATGATTTAATTAAGTCTAGGATATTAGACTTAATTAAAATTTTATGTTGAATTTAGTTTTGAATTTAGTTGGATATAGTTTGGTCTTAAGTTAAGATTTGACTTAAGTTCAAGTTAAGTTGAACATATATTTAAAGTTGACTTAAGTTCAATATGGGTTGAACTTACATTGAGTTTAGGTCAGACTTAAGTTCATGTTGGGTTGAACTTAAGTTTAGTTTGACTTAAGTCTAACATGGGTTAGACTTAAGTTGTGTTTGGGTTAGACTTGGATTCAAGTCGGGTTGAATCTAAGTTTAGTTTGACTTAAGTCTTAAGTTAGGTTTGAGTTTGACTTAGGTTCATGTCGAGTTGAATCTAAGTTTAGTTTGACTTAAGTCTAATGTTTAGGTTTGACTTAGGTTTATGTTGAGTTGAATCTAAGTTTGGTTTGACTTAAGCCTAGTGTAGGTTAGACTTAAGTTAGATTTAGGTTTAACTTAGGTTTATGTTGAGTTGAACCTAAGTTTGGTTTGACTTAAGCCTAGTGTAGGTTAGACTTAAGTTTGATTTAGGTTTGACTTAGGTTTATGTTGAGTTGAACCTAAGTTTGGTTTGACTTAAGCCTAGTATAGGTTAGACCTAAGTTAGATTTAGGTTTGACTTAGGTTTATGTTGAGTTGAACCTAAGTTTGGTTTGACTTAAGCCTAGTGTAGGTTAGACTTAAGTTTGATTTAGATTTGATTATTTAAGGTTAATTAAACCTAATTTAGATAAGGTTTAATTAATTAATTAGACTTATTATGGGTTAAGTATAATTATTTAAAGTTAATTAAACCTAATTTAGGTAAGGTTTAATTGATTAATTAGACTTATTATGGGTTAAGTCTAATTATTTAAAGTTAATTAAATCTAATTTAGGTAAGGTTTCATTGATTAATTAGACATATTATGGGTTAAGTCTAATTATTTAAGTTAATTAAATCTAATTTAGGTAAGGTTTAATTGATTAATTAGACTTATTATGGATTAAGTCTAATTATTTAAGGTTAATTAAACCTAATTTAGGTAAGGTTTAATTGATTAATTAGACTTATTATGGGTTAACTCTAATTATTTAAGGTTAATTAAACCTAATTTAGGTAAGGTTTAATTGATTAATTAGACTTATTATGGGTTAAGTCTAATTATTTAAGGTTAATTAAACCTAATTTAGGTAAGGTTTAATTGATTAATTAGACTAATTATTTAAGGTTAATTAAACCTAATTTAGGTAAGGTTTAATTGACTAATTAGACTTATTATGGGTTAAGTTTAATTATTTAAGGTTAATTAAACCTAATTTAGGTAAGATTTAATTGATTAATTATACTTATTATGGTTAAGTCTAATTATTTAAGGTTAATTAAACCTAATTTAGGTAAGGTTTAATTAATTAATTAGACTTATTATGGGTTAAGTCTAATTATTTAAGGTTAATTAAACCTAATTTAGACTTATTTAGATAAGGTTTAATTAATTAATTAGACTTATTATGGGTTAAGTCTAATTATTTAAGGTTAATTAAACCTAATTTATGTAAGGTTTAATTGATTAATTAGACTTATTATGGGTTAAGTCTAATTATTTAAGGTTAATTAAACCTAATTCAGGTAAGGTTTAATTGATTAATTAGACTTATTATGGGTTAAGTCTAATTATTTAAGGTTAATTAAACCTAATTTAGGTAAGGTTTAATTGATTAATTAAATAGGTTTAAATGATATTCTAAACTTAATTAAGTCTAATTTTATCATTTTGGACTTAATTAAGCGAATTTTGGGTTTAATAGGTTTAAATGATATTTTAATCCTGATTAAGTCTAATTTTGTCTTTTTAGACTTAATTAATTAAATTTAGGATTAAATAGGTTTAAATGATGTTTTAAACCTAATTAAGTCTAATTTTGTCATCTTAGACTTAATTAATTAAATTTAGGGTTTAATATGTTTAATTGATGTTTTAAGTCTAATTTTGTCATTTTAGACTTAGTTAATTAAATTTAGGGTTTAATAGGTTTAAATGATGTTTTAAACCTAATTAAGTCTAATTTTATCATTTTAAACTTAGGTATTTAAGCTTATAGGTTTAAATAATGTTTTAAACCTAATTAAGTCTTATTTTGTCATTTTAGACTCAATTAAAGTTTTTCCATTAGCCTATCATAGACTAGATTCATTTCCAACTTAGATTATTAAGGGAAATAAGCTAAGTTTATAAAAAGGTGATTTTTAGGATTAAAATCGTTTAATTAATAAAGTGTTTTAATCCTAAATTTCAAAATGTTATTCAAAATTATTTCTATGACTTAGAAATAGTTTTCTTAGGGTTATTGTCTGTTGCCCTATCATTTCTATTCATTTCCATTTTATTTCTCTTAATTTTCAATTTTTTATAATTATTATTTGAAATAATTATAAGATAACTTGAAAATTAGAGAAAAGTGTCATAGACATGTTTTCTGTCCTTGAAAAAAATTATGAAAGATCCATAAGAGCATAAAGATAAATGCCTCAAAGTTTCATATTTTTTTGATTTATAAATAATTTTTAATAATTAAAATACTACAGAAAGTATTTAATTATTTAAAAATTAAATAATGAGAATAAAATTATGATTTTTATTTCATAATTTTCTCCTCTTCAAGAGCTTTCTAGAGGTATTTTTATCATATTTTTGTGACCTCTAGATAAAAAGATATTAATTTTTGAAGTTTTTAAGGTTAAAATTAATTTTTAACCAATTTCCCGCCGCCGTTTTAATCTCCCGCCGACGCGTGTCCTCATACGCGTCGAACGGGCGGGAGGATCCGTTGCGGGGGGCCGAACACCGAACTCCGCGGAGCGCGATCTGCGCCGTTCATCCCGAAACACGGGATCAAACGGCTGAGATAATTTGAATAAAAATTCGAATTATTTCAAGCCGTTAAACTTCAAACCTTAATATCTCACTCATTTCGTGATGAAATTGAGTGATTTTTGAACCTATGGAATCATCTAAACATGTAGAATATATCCATACGAAGATGCAACATTTCTGGGCTAGTATAACACATGATATTTCAAAAATATAAATTATTTTGTGAAAAATAATTCAATACCTTTGCCACAAGCAAATCAAGCTAGATCAGACCTTGTAGTTGTCTTCTAGGACCCCAGTGGAAGATTATTGCTGCAGCAATTTGATCCAGAAGTCGGGCTTAAAGGAGAATTTTGAAGAAGTGGCTGGTTTGGGTTGTTTTTTAGTTTTGCTCAAATTGGCTCGATTAGGTTCAACCTATGGCTTGGATTTGGTTCTAATGGACTGCTAAGACTCTTAGGAAGAGTTCTTATGTTGGAGGTCAGAGGATTTGAGCAGCCTATAGGTATTTCTAAATTTTTTCTTCTCCTCTTACTAGGCTCGGGTTTGGGCTCTATTTATAGCCAAGGGGAGGCCATGGCTTAGATTAGGTTGTTCTAGGGGAGTTGTTATCTCCCCTATTAACCCATTGGAGGAGGAATTCGGCTGAGAGGATAGCCATTGTTGCTTCTCCCAAGCTTTCCATGATGAGCTCAATGTTTTGGCTCTCCTCCATTGGATCATGCAAGAGGTTATAAGTGAGCTGTAATTTCTCCTCCTTATGAGCATACACATCACCCTCTAACCTTGGCAAATGGTGACACATATGCTCCCCTCTCATGATTCCATTTAACTTTGTTGAGGGGTGGGTTTAAGCTTGATTCTCTCTCTATTGGCTAGCTTAGGAGGTGGGAGATGAGGCTTAGTGTTGGCCGGCCACCTCATGGCTAAGTAAGGGTGAGTCATGGCTTAGAGTGAAGGAGGAAGAGACACCTCATTTTACCTATCATGATGGATGTTAACCCATGGTTAAATTAATTTAAGCTAAGCTTTATTATGTGGTAATATATCTCATGGTGAACTTAATTTAGTCTTAGCCTAATTAATTATGGGAAGGCCATGTGTCATCTTATGTCTTTTCTTTTTCTTTTTTTTCTTTTTTTTAATTTAATTTCTATTTTAATTAATCATGTTATTAATTAAAAATTGTTGGAAATTATTTTATTAATCAATTTATTAATTGAAAATAATTTCAAATTAATTAATTGATTAATTTTATTATTTTTGTTATTTTATGATTTTAATTTAATTTTCATTTTAATTAATTATGTCATTTAACTAAAATATTGAAAATTAAATCATTAATCATTTTAATTAATCAAAATAATTTTGAAATTAATTATTTGATTAATTTTGTTATTTTTATTTCATTTTTATCTATTTTGATTAAAATAGATAAGTGTTGACTAATTTTGACTAGGTTGACTCAAGTCGGCTAGGTTGATCAATTTAATTTTAAAATGTCCGATGTGATCTTTTTAACCTTGTCTCGGTTGATTTGATCACGGTATTTGTAGTTTTGTCATTGTGGGGTTTTAAACATGTTATTGGATCAAAGGATTGACTTATGGGGTAAACAAGATTGGTCATTGGGTCTAGTTTGACTATTTTGACCAAAGTTGACTTTTTAGGTCAAAAGGGTAACCTATGTGGTCAACAGGGTTGGTCATTGGGTCTGGTTTGACCATTTTGACCAATGTTGACTTTTTAGGTCAAAAGGGTGACCTATGGGGTCAACAGGGTTGGTCATTGGTGCGGTTTGACCATTTTGACCAAAGTTGACTTTTTAGGTCAAAAGGGTGACCTATGTGGTCAACAGGGTTGGTCATTGGGTCTGATTTGACCATTTTGACCAATGTTGACTTCTTAGGTCAAAAGGGTGACCTATGGGGTCAACAGGGTTGGTCATTGGGTCCGTTTTGACCATTTTGACCGAAGTTGACTTTTTAGGTCAAAAGGGTGACTTATTAGGTCAACGGGGTTGGTCATTAGATGCCGGTTTGACCATTTTGAGCAAAGTTGACTTTTTAGGTCAAAAGGGTGACTCATGGGGTCAACGGGGTTAGTCATTAGATCCGGTTTGACCATTTTGACCGAAGTTGACTTTTTAGGTCGAAAGGGTGACTATGAGGTCAACGAGGTTGGTCATTGGGTCGCAGTTTGACAATTTTGACCAAAGTTGACTTTTTAAGTCGAAAGGGTGACTATGGGGTCAACGAGGTTGGTCATTGGGTTCGGTTTGACAATTTTGACCAAAGTTGACTTTTTATGTCGAAAGGGTGACTATGGGGTCAACGGGGTTGGTCATTGGGTCTGGTTTGACCATTTTGACCAAAGTTGACTTTTTAGGTCAAAAGGGTGACCTATGTGGTCAACAGGGTTGGTCATTGGGTCTGGTTTGACCATTTTGACCAAAGTTGACTTTTTAGGTCAAAAGGGAGACCTATGGGGTCAACGGGGTTGGTCATTGGGTCTGGTTTGACCATTTTGACCAAAGTTGACTTTTTAGGTCAAAAGGGTGACCTATGTGGTCAACAGGGTTGGTCATTGGGTTTGGTTTGACCATTTTGACCAATGTTGACTTTTTAGGTCAAAAGGGTGACCTCAATAGGGTTGGTCATTAGGTCTGGTTTGACCATTTTGACCAATGTTGACTTTTTAGGTCAAAAGGGTGACATATAGGGTCAACAGGGTTGGTCATTGGGTCTGGTTTGACCATTTTGACCAATGTTGACTTTTTAGGTCAAAAGGTATTGACTCATTCTAAATGAGGTCAACACCCAGCCTAGGCTTAGATTTAGTGGCTTAACTTAGGATATGTCAATGTTTTTTACATGCTTGGAAGAGGAGGTACTCTTTTGAGGGTAAAGAAGTATTTATGCTCCTATTTGACACATGCAATATTTAATGCATCTCATTCCTTTACATTATCCAATTCATTACATGAGAATAGTAGTTTTTATTATCTCAAAAATTCACCAAACCAATTTATCCAAAAAGGGTTATCTTTAGAAGTAATATTTGCATTTAGTAGTAGTCATTATCCTTACATATAATCAACTGCATTTAGGAGTAGTTGTTATAAAAACCAGTTATATCGACCTTCCAATCTAAGGCTGTTAGTGGTAAACTAGAATTTGACTAAGGACCTTTTACCTTGCTTCCCTGTGGGATCGATAACCAGGACTCTATTAGAGCCCTGTATTACTTGATACGATACATATACTTGCGTTTGAAATTGTGACTTTAAAAAATCATTATAAATATATAAATCTGGGGTTATAAATTCTTGCATATAAAAAAGGTCGCATCAAGTTTTTGGCGCCGTTGCCGGGGAAGCTTCTGTAAGAACTTTAGGAGAATTTTAGTTGAAGTAATTAGGCTTAGACTTGGAAAACTGTAGTGTCTTAAAAATTATTTTTGTGTGAAAAGTGTTTTTTTTTTTATACGAGAAAGTGTTATGAAAAAACTGTTTGTGTGAAAAACAAGGTGTTCGTAAAAATGTTTTGTTGTGTTGAATATATTTCATCTGTTATTTGTTTAATTGTTAATGTATTGTTTGTTGTGTTAATTATGTGAAACAAAGGATCTGCAGGACTTGTGTCTTATGATCTTGAGTTTGAAGAAAATAAAAAAATAAAAATACAGAAAGGACACTGAAAACTAGAAATGGAAATGGAAAACTTTCATGATAATAACTTGGAAAATCATCATAAATCATTGAGGGATTACATAAATCCTACGACAGATAAAATTCTTTTAAGTATACAAAACCCTATCGTAGAAGCTAACTCATTTGAAATAAATCCAGAGATTATCCTATTGGTGTATAACAACCAGTTTGGGGGAACTCCTTTGGAGGATCCCTATTTACACTTATCGAATTTTCTAGAACTTTGTGCTACATTTCGTTATAATGGCATGTCAGAAGATGCTGTTAGACTAAGGCTTTTTTCCTTTCTCACTAAGGGATAAGGCTATAATGTGGTTATACTCATTAGCACCTAGTTCTTTAATAATTGGGAGGAGTTAACTCAAAAATTCCTAGCTAAGTATTTTCCACCTTCAAGGACTACTAAACTTAGAAATGATATTATCTCATTTTGTCAATATGAAGGAGAATCAATATACAAAACCTGGGAAAGATTTAAGGAACTCCTAAGAAGTGTCCACACCATGTTCTGCCTGATTGGTTAATCATTCAAACCTTTTATAATGGGTTAGTAGGATCCCTTAGGCCTATAACTGATGATGTCGCTGGTGGATCATTAATGTCAAAATCATTTAATGAAGCGTATGCATTAATTGAAGAAATGGCTACAAATGAATTTCAATGGCCCTCTACAAGGGTAAATCGTAAAAATGTAGCTTGTGTTCATGATACGGATACGATTACAATTCTTGCATCTCAGGTTGCTGCAATATCAAGGAAGTTGGACCAATTTGGAATGAACCAAACTCAATTTACTCCTGTAAATGAGGAAAGTTCATTAGGGCCTATGATTGATTCTAAATTATCATATGAGACATTAAATACCATAAGCAACCCGTACTCTAACTTTTACAACCTAGGTTGGGAGAACCATCCTAAATTTAACTGGAATCATACTACTGATGGTGGAAACCAAAAATGGGAAAATAATCATGCAAATCCTAATGGAAGTTGGAATAATCAGGGGAACACAAACTATAGACCTTCATATCCACTGGACTTTAACAATGATTAACAATTTGAGGATAATAAGATGTCTATGGAAGAAATGGTATTGCAAATGGGAAACTAATTGCAAAGTCAAAATGTTGCGATTATAAACATAGAGAATCAACTAGGACAAATTGCTAATTCACTTAGCAATAGACCACAAGGAACACTTCCAGCAACATTGAGATCAACCCTAAAGTGAACACTAATGAACAAGTAGAAGCTGTCTAATTAAGAAGTGGAAGAGAGATAGAGCATGTAGTTAGAAAAGAGAAAGATGTTGTGAGAGAAACAAATGAAACTAAAAGACATGAAGAACATGTTTCTAAGGATCTGAAAAAATTAATATCTCCAACTAAAATCAGTTTGGAAAGACCACCACCTCCATTTCTTCAAAGACTTATACAACATGAATTGAATAATTCAAAGTTCATGAAAGTACTTAAGAAAATAACGATAAATATTCCTTTTACAGAAGCTTTGAAACAGATGCCTAGTTATGTAAAGTTTATGAATGATATATTAAACAAGAAAAGGAAATTTGAGTATTACGAGACAGTTGTATTAAGTGAGGAGTGCAGCGCTATACCTCAAAAAAATTTTCCTCAGAAAATTAAAAATCCTTGTAGCTTTACAATTCCTTGTGCAATTGGAAAAAGATTATGTGGAAAGTTTTATGTGATTTAGGAGTGAGCGTTAATGTGATGCCTCTATCTATATTTAGAAGGTTATGTTTAGTCGATATTTCTCCTACTACTGTAACCCTTTTGTTAGATGATCGATCTTTCATTTATCCAAAAAGAGTTATAGAAGACGTGCTTGTTAAAGTGGATAAATTTATCTTTCCTTTGGACTTTATTGTATTAGATATGGAGGAAGATAAAGAAATTCCAATTATTTTAGGGAGACCTTTCCTTGTTATTGGATAAGCTATGATAGATGTGCAAAAAGAAAAGTTAACTATGAATATTAATGACCAGGAAGTCACTTTTGATTTATTAAAATTATGAAATATCCAGCTGAGAGAAGATGATGTCTATTTTTGGATGGATAAAATTAATTATCTAAGTAATGACCATTTCCAAGAAAGTTTTGAGAGTAAGTTAACAGATGAGATTGAAATAGACTTTCATGATGATTCAAAAACATTATTTAAAGAAGACTGTATGAATGTTCAGGAGAGGTGTGAAAAAATGGACGCTACCAAAAATAGTAATCTTTTAATTCCATCTGTTGAAAAATCTTATGAACATGAGATGGATGTACCCCATACAATTTCAAAGCCTATCTATTTAGGGAATTCATCTACACAACGAGTCTTAATATCTTTAGATTCGACTCAATCACAAGAAAAACCTGAATTGAATGATGAACAAGATAATATTATTGAACTAAGACTTGGAAGAGAATTTGAGGATAAATTTCAAAAGAACTTTGAGTTGAGAAAAGAGGATAAGGATATTGGAAGACCATTGGAAGAAATTACTAAGGAAATAGAAAAAATGATTTCCTCAACTAAGATAGATCCTTCATCATTTAATAATTATAAAGGGGATGAATTGGAAGATAACTTGAAACAGAAGAGTGACATAAAAGAATTTGATCCTGAATCTGAATTATTTAAAGAGAATCTGATCCAAAAATTGGGAGATATTGAAGTATCTTATAAAGATCCATTTCTTATAAATTTCAAGGATGATATTAATATGCAATTTCAGAAAATCAATAGAAGAATATTAGATCTAGAAAGAAATATGAGGAACAATGATATAAATCCATTTGAAAAGGAAGAGCTGAATGAAAAATTAAAATTTGAGAATTCTGTAGGAATCCCTGGATCTGAAAAGAATTGGGCGATTGATCGAGGATTACTTAATTGGAATTTTGATCTAGGTGGAATCATTTATCGGGCCCGCGATGTTAAAACCAAGCGTTTTATGGGAGGCAACCCATAGTTAGCAGTTTGCTTTGATTTAGTGCGCTTGAGACTCATGATTGTTAATGTTGTATTGTGCTTGCTTTAGTGTGGATTGTTCAAGTTTGATTGTTTTTTATAGATGTTTGGATTGTTTGTTGTTTTATTTGATCTTTGTGTGTGATGAGGGAGTTGATACCTTAACTTCTTATTATAGTTAGACTTCTATGTTCTCTTGTAGTAGTTGGATTGACGAGTCCACTATGACTTGTGTCTTACCCGGATTTATGTTTTACAAGAGACATCATGAATTTAAACTGTAATAGATCCATCTTAATTTTGTTACTTCCTTTCTATGACTTTGATTTCATTTGGTAGGAGTCGCGAACCTATTTGATGAATAACATTAGGATGATCTCACACTATTTTTTATAATAGTTAGAGGTGCTTAATTAAAAAGATTAGGTGATGCCTGAGATTGGTGTCCGGAAAGCAATTTATTAGGGATAATCTTATCTTCGGGATTATAATATATAAAATCTTTTGAAGTGCCTAATTTACTAGTGTAGTGATTCCGTTAGAAATTGGAAGTAAATTAGTGAGATGTGATGAGTTAAAAGAAGAATTGACCTCATTTATCATTTGTGATGTATTTGAATTGTGTGGTTATGTTTGTGTTACAACTTTATTTAGGTCTTGAAGAACATTTTTATATTCCCTTGCTGATACCTGCTATGCTAGTTAGACTTTGGTTTAGTTAATTTCATTCTGGCATAATTAGTTTAGATTTACTTTCAGCTGCATATTGTTTTGTCCTAATGAATACTTGTAAATGGTTTTGATAGACATTTGTGGTAGATAGAATTTCTAAACTGTTTTTCTTCCTGCTTATATTTTCTGTACTGAATGTTATACATGTTAAAAATTAAGTTTGGGGGTAGGAAGAAAAATAAAATTTTAATGTAAAAATACTTCATTTGATAGGATGTTTTAGGTTAGATTTACTTTCTCCGACAGTCATTCTATCCTGATTATGCATGTATATGAATTTGATAGGATGTTGTAGTAGTAAGTAGATTCAGCATTTACTTTTTCTTCCTCCTATATTTTATGGAATTAATTGTAAAATATTTTTGAAATTTAAGTTTTGGGGGAAAAAAAATATTAACTCTTATTTGTTCTCAATTGTTATATTTTCAAAAATTATTAGCATAACTTCTGGCAGTTGAACTTCACTTGAAATAACTAAAACTTTTTATTTTAGTTGAATATTATGGAAGGATTGGATGAAAGTTTTTAGTAATAAAAGTTAATTTTATAAGGATAAGATATTTGATATGAAGAATTTGATTATAATTAACTATTTAAAGTAAAGAAAACTGTATTTTTTAAATGTTAAGAGACTTAAAGTACTGTGTGTTAAGAAGAGATTGTGACTTTATGATGAATAATAAAGCTATACCTAATTATAAAGTAAGGATGTGTTTCAAGTTTGAACTTTAGAAAGAGGAGAGTGAAGTTCAAAATCATTACAGGCTCTCCAGATATAGTAATCTTCATTAAAAAAAAAGAAAAAGAGAAAGAAACAAAAGAGAAAAAGAAAAGAGAAAAAAAAGGTTTGAAAGTGAACCTGAAAGAAAAAAAAAAGAAAGAAAAATATTTATGAGGAGAAGCTTGAGGAGATGTCTAATCAAAAATTGGCTTCACTTAGTCACCCTAAAGGGAGAACTTGATTTCATTTCTAAATTTATATTTAAAGTATTGGCCTACATTCTAATGAAGTTTGCATGAACTCCTTTTTCACAAAATCTTTCAAGGCATTCTTAATGTAACAAATTATGGTTTATCTTGAAATAAATAGAAGACTAGAACCCTTAGACTTGATTGCTGAACATTCTTATACCTGTAGTGTTAGCTTGAGTTATTGAATTTCTTTCTAAAAGTCTAACTAATATATTCGTTTGAATGAAAAATTTTAGTTTCTTACAGGTGAAAAGTACATTGCCTTGAGTTATATTTTTATGTAGTAAAAGTGTTACTTGAGGACAAGTAACAGTTAAGTTTGGGGGATTTTGACACGCCTAAAATATATACGCTTTTTGCTATATCATTTTACTCATTTTTTATGATATTACACTTTAAAGGAAGGTATTTTGTATGTTTTTTGGGTTTAAATACAAAAATGGTGATTGGAGCAAAAAGAAGTAATAACGGTGCAATTTGGAGCAAAAACGAGCAAGAAAACAAATTTTGGCTTGACACCTTTCGATAAGTCTTTCTATGTTTAATCTCTTTTACACTTCTTGCATATTTTTGAATGAGATTACAATTTAAAGAAAAGTTTTTTTATATTTATTTTGTAGGGCTATCTGTTACGAATGCAACGCAACTGAAACGGGGCAAATCTGAGCTGAAACGGAGCTAAACGGAGCAAAATGGCGGAGCTGCGCAGGATGGGCGCCGGGGGCGCCCAAATCGGTGCTGGCGGCGCCAGAAGCCCGAGACCACGAAAATAGGGCGCCGGCGGCGCTCCGGACGGTTGGGATGCGAAATTGGGCGGTTTTTAGCCAAATACATTGAACCTAGATGCTTTTTGGAAGGTTTCTTCATGCACCTTTTGGGAAATTCGTCCCTACACTATTTTAAACTGAATTTGAAGCCAAGAAAAGGAGGAGAAGTTAGAAAAACGTATAGAATGATTAGAAATCTTAGAATAGGAGTAGAAATGTAGATTTCTACCCTTTTGGAGAGATTGGAGTGGGGATTTTGAGAAAATATGTAAGAGATTGTTCTAGCATTGCATGAATCGACGGGAGACTTTGTGGGAGAGATTTTCATCTTTCTTTCAAGGGGAAAAAGCTAAGTATTGTGTTCTTCATTATCTTATGATTTTGTAAACACTTATTTTGTGGATTTGCTTTGAAATGAAGTTTTCCGTTGTGTTTCTTCGTGCTTTGCGATGTCTTTCTCTTACTAATTCTTCTTTTTTGGAAATAGTGGCATAAGAAGACTATGTCATTGTTTTCATTCTACTTTTCTTTTGCAATGAGTATGATTCATGTTTAGGATATTGGGATGCATTCAAGAAGTTTTAATTATAAATGTGTTGGTTTTTACTTGCACTTCATTTACATTACAATAATGGCCCATTGTAGTGTTAAAATTCGTTGCAATTACATTGACCCGAAAGGACGGTGTAATTCTCAACAAAGTGGAACCACATTCAACGTCCGTGAATGAATTGTGTAGTTCATGGGGATTGAGTGCAAATCAATAGGGAAATATGGTTTCATGGGCATCGAATTGGAGGTTTCATGGTGACAGGCTTAGATCCCCAATTTGGTTCTAAGTTTGGTAACTAATGCGAGGGTTAGACTTTAGGTGAAGGGTGAGTGAGAGCTCCATAGTGACAACCGGTATCCTCCCAGCCTAGCCTTAGATTTAGTGACTGAACTTATGATATGTCAATGTTCTTTACATGCTTGGAAGAGGAGGTACTCTTTTGAGGGTAAAGAAGTATTTATGCTCCTATTTGGCACATGCAATATTTAATGCATCTCATTCCTTTACATTATCCAATTCATTACATGAGAATAGTAGTTTTTATTATCTCAAAAATTCACCAAACCAATTTATCCAAAAAGGGTTATCTTTAGAAGTAATATTTGCATTTAGGAGTAGTTTTTATTCTTATATATAATCATCTGCATTTAGGAGTAGTTGTTATAAAAATCACTTATATCGACCTTCCAATCTAAGGCTGTTAGTGGTAAACTAGAATTTGACTAAGGACCTTTTACCTCGCTTCCTTGTGGGATCGATAACCAGGACTCCATTAGAGCCCTGTATTACTTGATACGATACGTATACCTGCGTTTGAAATTGTGACTTTACAAAATCATTATAAATATATAAATCTGGGATCATAAATTCCTGCATATAAAAAAAGTCGCATCAAATAACACTAACACAAGCAAGGCAATTTAAAATCCAAGATGCTCAAGTTCTTATTAACTTCAAAAAAAAGAAAATTGTGCACTAATTTTATTGTATATAAATGGTTTGTGTTGTTTAAGTAAATCGTGAATTTTACAAGATTAATATAAAATCAAACTTTATACTTTTCAAGGTTGAAACTTTTAGACGAGTAAAATATTACTCAAATAAATTAATTGACTTTAAAATTCAACATGTACATAAATAATGTGCCAGCAACGATATTAAAGAGAATCAACAGTTTGGAAAAGGGAGTACAAGAAGGTCTAGCCCACTACCAAAATATTGAGGTCCAGTTTATCGATCGAGCTACAAGCCAATAATTGACAAATTCATGAGATACACGAGAAGACTATCAGTGACCTAAACCTGAACTATACAGTCAAAAAGGAGAACAAAAGAACATTTGAGCAAACAACTAACGAAAGTCGAACCTATGTGATAGCCTACCTCTCAATTAAGTTGATCCTAGGGAAGATCTAGTTCATACCATCTCCAACCATCACATGGATGACATCTAAGCTCCTCATTAGAGATCAAGAATCGATAGCAAAGTCATATCAACCTGCTAACCCATTTCGACCAAGCTAATCTCGTCGACCTAAAGCCAACTGAACTTAGTCAAGCTAGAAAGTAGCTGGACAACAAATATATACATATAAAATACAAAAAATATCCCATTGCGACCTACTTTAAAGTAGGGGCAAAAATGCAAAATCATTATCATATCCTCTCCTCTATATATAAGGGAATTATTTTATAAATATGACTAGATGGATTAAAATTCATGCTCTATTTCTATCTATTTATCTATTTATCAATCTTTCTCTCTCTCTCTGCCTCTTTTTATCCCCATCTTTCCTTATTTACATTATATTTTTTGGTGCGACTCATAAACAAATCATGATTAAATATCCTAAATGATTTTAGTAGTGTGGATCATGCCACAAACAAAAAAGACGAGTAGCTCAAAAAGAAGAAACCCAAAATAGAGGCATTGACAACATGGACTGCATCAAAGAATTTGTGATCCAACAAATCTAAGAGTTGAATGATCAAATTTTGGATGTTATCTAAGGTGTGCTGACATAGAGAAGAGATCAGCTGCCTCGAGACGAAGGGTCGGCAAACAATGGCAAAAAAGTCCCACAATTTAGGAAGAGAAGTTGACTCCAGATACTTTGATAAATTGGGATTGACACTGATCAATCGTCATCAAATAAGACATTTTGAGGCGTCCTGATAGCTTCACAATGAATTCTATATAAAAATCTATGAGGCTGAGGCCCATGAACAATTTAACATTCAAACACTAATCCTAAAGAGATCTGATGATTATTAAGGGATGAGAACATCGAAGGCTGGCTCACTATTATAATTGTGATGCCCACGACCAATTATGCAAAGGCATGTGGGCTAAGCCAATAAGGCCAAAATCGACCAGACCCTGAGATAGCCAAGATAATGACTAGATGATTTAAGCCTGAACCATTTGACCAAAAAAAATAACAATAGAGCATCTAAGCCAAGCACTATAGAAAAAGTTGACCAAACGCGATAGTCTACCCCTTAGAAAAGTTGATCTAAGAGAGGTTCTAGTTCCACAACATCTCCAACCATCCCATGGACACCTTATGACCACCTCATTAATGCCCAAGGATGGACATCCAAGTCATATCGACTAGCTGACCCATACCGAACAAGCTTAGCAGGACTACTTGATCCGTCAACCAGAAGCCAACAAAACTATGCCGGCCGGGTCAAAAAATAATTGAACGACAAACCTATATATGTAATATGCCAGAAGTAACCTAATACAACATCCTTTAAAACAACACAAATGTAACATCAACATTGTATAATTTTCTGTATAAATAGATAAATTATTTTACGAAAATGACACAATAAATTTTTGTTATTTTTCTGTCTTTCTCACAATATTTTTTGGGTGAGTTTGACTCAGAAAAGTAATGATTTAACATGATAACATACTATAAATTAAAATAAAAAACATTACAGTTTTTAATGTGTACTTAATTTTTATTAATACTTGATGATGAAGATTATGTGGTGCATTTACATGTGATATAGCAATTGAATGTTTAATTTTTCATTATAGATAATGATTTTTTAATTTTTTTATGGATGTCAGCCGGTTCCCATAAGATTGTGCCCGGGGATAAACTCCAATGAGATGTGACAATTAAAGTACTATATCCTTCGGCAGTCCGCCTTACTGCTCATTTTATCGTTTCGTAGCCTCCTGCTCCCAATCACCATCGCTCTATCACAGTCTCTCATTTCTGACTCTAAATTTGTGTTTGGCGGCGATGGCCGGAGGAGAGACTGCTAATGATGTCGGCGATGTAAAGCATTTTCCCGGGAAAATAACGGTGCCCGTCTTCCTCAGTTGCCTCTTGGCAGCAACCAGCGGTCTCATTTTCGGTTACGACATCGGGATATCAGGTAGAAATTAATCTAGCTCAGATCATCTCTGTTTCTCGCTATTCTCAGGCTCGGTTGTCTTCTCGACTAATTCGGTGTTGGATGGAAAGGCGGGGTGACATCGATGGATTCATTTCTGATGAAGTTCTTCCCGACGGTATACGCTAAGGAGAAAGGGGAGAGGAGCACGAATGAATACTGCAGGTTTGACTCCCAGGTTCTAACCATGTTCACATCGTCCCTTTACCTTGCGGCGCTCATAATTTCCATCTTTGCGTCTTGGATTATTCGGGTCTGTGGCCGAAAATGGTCCATGTTCATCGGAGGTGCAATTTTTCTCGCCGGCGCCGCTTTCAACGGGGCTGCGATGAACATTGCTATGCTTATCGTTGGTCGCATTCTGCTCGGCATCGGCGTCGGCTTCGCAACGCAGGTGGCTTTCATTTTTTTCTTTTTGGAAATTTGCGCTAATTTAATCGAAACGTAGATTAAAGCTCTCAAACTTCATCGCTGTTGCAGTTACTACAAATAATTAATGCTAAGAAAAATTAGGCTATTTAATTTTGTATTGGTTTCTGGGATTTGGATTCTTTCTAGTTTTATAATATCTTCAGTTTGATTCAATTCCATTTTATTTTAAATCACATAAACCAGATTGCTTCATTTAACAAAGTTTCACTTAAATTTGTTATTATATTTTTTTCTAAAATTTCAAAATTAAATCAAATCAAATCAACTGATTCAGATTTAGCTCAAACAGAACTCAAACGATCCAAATGATTCAAGATTTTTTTCTATCTGTTCAATTCTTCAATCTAGCCATGTTGTTCCCAATGCCTAACCGATTCCCTTGCAATTGATTTTCAACAAAAGTTTCAATGAATCAAAATTTAAATGAGCCCTGATGGCTGCTTCAAATCTTCAGTCTGCGCCAATTTACATTGTTGAAATGGCGCCGGCAAGTATCCGAGGAATGCTCAACAACGGCTTGCAGCTCATGATCACAGTCGGCATCCTTGCCGCAAACCTCGTCAATTACGGCACCGCTAAGATCAGAGGTGGCTGGGGATGGCGTATCAGCCTTGGCCTCGCTGCCATACCGGCCGCCATCATCACCATCGGCTCCCTCTTCCTCCCCGACACTCCCAGCTCCCTCATCGAGCGCGGCCACGAAGAACAAGCCCGCGCCGTATTGAGCCAAATCCGCGGCAATGATGACATCCAACAAGAGTTCGCCAACATCAAGGCAGCTGGTGAGAAGTCAAAGAGGGTGAAAAATCCATGGCGCAGCATAGTTCAGAGACAGAACCGACCGCAGCTTATGATAGCCATCTTAATTCCATTTTTCGAGCAACTCACGGGCATCAACGTCATCATGTTCTACGCCCCTGTTTTGTTCAAAACCATCGGATTCGGAAGTAACGCTTCACTCATGTCCGCCGTCATCACCGGATTGGTGAACGTTTTGGCTACGTTCGTATCTATCGTCTCAGTTGATCGCGTTGGCCGTCGGGTGCTTTTGCTGCAGGGGGGACTCCAGATGTTCGCTTGCCTGGTATGTTCTTGTTTCTTTGCTTTTCTTTAGTTTTTTTTTTTTCTTAATGTAAAAGGAATAAACTTATCCTATTTAGATACATATAAAGAAAAAGTTCATTCGGGGCCAATATTTAAATTTATTCAAAATTAATTTTTGAAAAATAATCCGAGGCTATAATAACTCTTACTATCCGTTTGGGGCAGCTTATTTGGTGCGGTGGCATTTCAAAACGCACTTAGCTGCATTTGAGTAAGCTGCGTTTTGATAGCTTATGCGTTTTCAAAACGCAGAAAACAACTTTTTCACACCACACCTGTTTAAAAAAAATAAAATTTTGTAATAGTCACCGCACCTAGCTTATCAACAGATTATTCAATAAGCTGCAGCTGCCCCAAACAGACCCTTAATGTCGCCACTTCAACCCTTGGGGCCCTTCATTGTCAGTATGTTTATCTATTTATTAATTCTCTAATCCCATTAAAAACACTGCTTTGAAGCCAATTTATCGCCCAATGACATCTCCTTTTCTGAATAAATCGCCCAATAACACCAATAATACCACAAAATCGCCAAATACAACCACGAAACTCTAAAAAATCACTGAATAAAACTAGTAATACGATTTATTCGTCATAATACTACCGCAGATAACTCTAGATTGTGCCAGAAGCCCAATATTGTCGCACTACAACAAAAATAAAATCTCCGATAACACTATTTCACTGCGAAACCTCGATAACACTGCGATACAGCCCAAACACTACCATGAATAATACCGATCGCGTGGTACACGTTTTAAATTCAAAATTCGAAATTTTGGCCGCGTTTTGGTGGGGATTTCGACATTATTACTTGTTAATTACGTCCTGTAATTAATTAGAGGCGCTCTTCTCCTTATTTGGCCCGTAAACGCATGATTTGAAAAGTTTTTACCTTGAAAAAAAGAGGAGGGATTCATTTAAGAATGATCGAGACATACACAACAAAAAAAAATGGGAGCGACAACAAGAAAAACATGAATCACCCAAGAGGCACAACAAGAGAGTAAAAATAGGAGAGCTCATTTCTTTGCGCAGCGACATTCCCGATTCCTTCGTCGGAGTCGCCTCAGTCGAACACGAAGCCACACCGTCCAAAATCTTCTATAAACACCCAATTGAGGTCGAACCTCTGGGTTTAGGTATAAGCTCAGAATTCACATTATCGCTTTGCTTTCGCTTACACTGGGTAAAAGAACTGGACATTCCATGAACACGTCGTCGCCTCGTTTTCTTTTACTTTTTGCAAGAGAAATAAATATTGCATGTACACATTGTTGTCTTTTCTTTTTTTTTTTCCATTTACTTTTGGCAAAAGAAACGATTATCGCATGTTTATTTTATCGAATCGATCTCTTATTCTCCGTTCCTTTACTTTTGCAAAAGAAATGAACATTTTCATGTCCACTTAGTCTTACAGATAGGTGTGTTTAACTTAAATGATCACACTCAAACAGACGACGTTAGATTTCATTTTAAATCTGTAGATATCTTAACATTTTTGCATGGACGGTTTTGGTTAAATAGATCTTTTTGTCTGATTTAATTAAATCCAAAAATTCATTTGATCTTTAAAAAAATAATGAATGCATAAAAATAAAATAAACATGCACTTGTGCTCAATAAACAGAGGAGAACATTATGAACCAAATTTTGATGACATTTATTTGTTATTTTGCTCTAACATAATTAAAATCTCCGAACATAATTAAATCATAATCAATTGAATAGTGCTTGTCTTGATTTGAAATTTTGAGGGTTTAATAAATATGTTATTAAGGATGTTTTTTTATTTTTTCAAAGGCAGAAAACATCCTTGATGTTAAAACTTTTATTTTTCATGGATTTCGTGCTTGTTTGGTTGAATAATTCTAAAAAATGAAATTAAAATCATTAAAATATAAAATTAAGTTTTCTGAGTTCACTGAAGTCAGAGAAGTCAAATAAAAATAAAAATTAGTTTTTTTTTTTAGTAGAAACACATTTTCCCTATTTATTTATCACAAACAAGCAAAAAAACACAAAAATTAAAATATATTTCAAAAAATCATGAAAATCGCTCTAGTCGGTCCTCTTTTCCTTAGGAACAACCCAAAATTTTTCTAAGGATAGAATGGTCAACTAAATTAATCACTCTTAAGAATTTATTATTTTGAGCTCAAATAAATTCATAAAATAATATAAAAATCAGAAAAATATAAAAATGTATTTTTTGAGTTCACTAAAGTCAGAGGAGTAAAATAAAAATATTGGATTTTTAGAATTAAAATATATTAAATCACAGAAATTAAAATATGTTTCAAAAAATCATAAAATTTGCCCTGATGTACCTCTGACTGCTAAGAACAATTCAAATCTTCCTAATGACAGAAAACATGTTTTTGACCAACTGATTTAATTGTCCTTAGAAGTCCATATTTTTTAGCTCAAATAATGACAATAAATAAATAAATATAAAAAAATATAATTTCACCCCTCAGGCCTTAATCAGTCCATGGGTGTCAACTCCAATGGTCACCATTCACCGGTTTATTAATGAATAGGTAAAGATGTAATTACTTAATTATTATGGATTGGAAGAGATGAAAGCTTGGAAGTTCCAAGACTGAGAGAGGGTTGAGCTTGGAAGTTCACCATTCACCAATTTAAACCTTCAACGAGTGGAGAAACAAAGCTTAATCTTTTCAATCAAAATCAAGCACATAACTCATAAACTTTTTTAAAATTACAGGTTTATCCCTAAACCCTAGGAGCTTAGTAGTGAATTAGGTTCAATATAAATACACTTGAGGAATAGTTCAAGAAAAGAATATAAGTCATCATAAATGAACAAGAAACATTTTAAAACACTACCAACTCAAGCCTAACTGAAAAGTGAGAGTGTATAAGTTCTTCAAATACTATAGAGACACCCTTTAGGAGTGTTCACCCTCATAATTCTTAAACTGACCATTTGTCATACTAATGGGCTAATTAAGACATCAAGACGTTACTGAGCACAATGAAAATATAAAAAATCCATAACATGACCTACTTGGTTAACTCAATGACTTAGTCAAGTCTAAGGAACTTGAAACTGCTCGGGGGGGGGGGGGGGGTTCTAGGGTTATTCAGTGTTACCATTTCTTCTTTCCGAGGGCTTTGCTTTTGAGGGGCTTGATTTCGGGGGTTCTGCCCAGCTTCTCGAGGATTACTTTTTCCATCTAACCCAACATCTAGTCTCTCATTTTCTGGATCTGTTGTCATACAAATCCTTGGTACACTCCATGCTTGTTGTCTCTCCCTTTTAAGTTTCTTTTTTTTATGCTGATCTTCTTGTTTGTGGCATGATCCACGCTTATTGCACCTTTACGGATATTGACTATGAATATATCATGTGAATTACACTCAAGGAATATAGCATAGAAATGGAGAGAGAAAGAGTGCAATGTAAAAATCTGGTTCTCTAATGTTCACTAATTATATAGAAATGACTCCCTTATTTATAGGAAGTGGGGGATAAAGTGAAAAAATAAATGGGTAACATTGCTTTTATGGGGGTGTTACAGGGTTTTTCGAGTATATAGAAAATAAAAGAGCTTATAGTTTGGTTGCCCTATCTTTCAATCATCGAGGACCTATAGTCCTTGGGTCGACCTGGTAAAATTTACCAACTCTATTGACTTGTGGTAATCAGTAGCCCTGATAGTTTTTTAGTAGTATGGATTTCACTATGTTTTTCGGACTTCATTCGATCGACTTGAGTCAGTCGGTTGGTTGTCGTAGTCCGACTGCCGATTGTTAAAACTTTGATTTGAAACCATATTGTTGGCATAAGATCCATCTGTAGAAGGCTAATTACTGTAATTTGATAGATAGTCTACCTCTTTTGACAAGAGGTCTATCTGTAAGGTTTGATAAATGCTTCGTGACGAGATTCTTGGACTCCTAAAAAATCTTGGAAGCTCTTGTGTGGCGTCTAGTGGTAATTGGACGAGAGTTACACTAGTTAATTCCCTCTATTAGATAGTTCCGATATCTTACTTGGATGATCTTCGTTCGGCCGACCCGAATCTTGTTCTGAGGGGTGTGTACCTAGTCATCGGGACCCTTTGGTCTTCTGCGGACGAGATCTCTGCTCCTTCCAATGGGTCATCATTGGCCGTATTTTTCTAGAGATTGGTGCTCACTCATCTCACATACACTCATCATATATACATAAAAAACAAAAGATTAGTTCTTAAGAAAATTCAATCTGTGAGACATGATAATCTATATGTGAAATTTTTGTATTAAAAAACTATTGTGATCACAAATGTTGAACATGAGTTTGAAAATCTTTATGGATAAACAAAACATTTTGTATTTATATGGCCGGAATTATATATTGAAATAAAATAAAAACGTGAAAAAATTAACATGAATTATTTATATGTTTGAATTTGTAGCACATCAATAAAAACATAATTGAAAAGCGGATGAGGCGACGGCTCTATGATTGGAGAAAATATTATATCCAGGCTCTGGACTCAATTTGTGTCTTGAGTCCAGTGATGGGGCACCATGTGTCAAGTGAGCCCCATCGCAATACAATGTTAAAAACGGTGAGACCCACTTGATGCGTGGCGCCCCTATTGAACTTCGGACCGATTGTAATATTTTTTCCTACAATTGAACAATTTCTCGAAGCTTATGATCTAAGCTCACCAGGTGTTAAATTTAAAAACAAAAATTACATCATAAGGTATTGTGACTGTCAATTCGGATCAAAATTTCCAGCAATTTCTTTTTTATTTTTATATATAATTTAAATGGACGTCCAACTCGTTTTAATAATCCCTCCACGCCAGCTAAAATTCAAATGACTTTCCAGCAAGTTAGAATTCGATTTTCATCAGCTGTACTTTCAGGTAACCATCGGAACGCTGATCGCCGTCATGTTTGGAATTTCCGGCGAGGGCGACATCGCTCGCCCCTACTCCTTCACAGTGGTGGTCTTCATCTGCATCTATGTAGCCGGCTTCGCGTGGTCTTGGGGCCCGGTAGGGTGGCTCGTGGTCTCGGAGAGCTTCCCACTGGCGATTCGACCGGCGGGAGTCAGCATTGCTCTCTTGGTCAGCATGCTCTTCACCTTTGCCATCGCTCAGGCGTTTTTGGCTCTCCTTTGCAGGCTTAAGTTCGGCCTGTTCTACTTTTTCGGAGGCTGGGTGTTGATCATGACTGTCTTTGTGGCCTTCTTCATTCCGGAGACTAAGGGAGTTCCAATTGAAGAAATGGTGGTGATTTGGAAGGCGCATTGGTTTTGGGGACGGTTTAGTTCGGATAAAGACGTTCGTTCAGTTGGTATTAGTGAGATGGGTCATGGCAAGGCGGCAGATGCGGCAGATGCGGCAGATGCGGCAAGGCGGCGTCTGTAATCCTTAAGGTTATGGGGGCCCCTAAAGGATTTGAGCTCGCTCTTGCTCTCTAGTCTCAAGAATGAGATGAAAACAAAATATTATTTAAAACTTTATTGAATTTAGAATTGACCTGCATTGCATATCAAAATCGATTAATTTCAAATTTGATAAAAATTCATCAAATTTGAGTGTTTTTTAAACTCACTGCATGCTATGGCTCTTGCAGCCAATGACAAACTAGCACTGATAACCATCATATGCCAATTGCAAACACCCAAACACCCGTCAGAGTACCTATTTCCAGCTTGCCTGCTGCGGCCACAGCCTCCATCGCAGTTGCTTCCCACACCCTAGCAACTAACACGCACATTAAAGCCATTCGTGTCACTGCTGCCACCGATTAGCATAGTGTGCCAAACGACCTAGCTCCCTCAATATTGTATCAAGACACCGAAAGTGTCTAGTGAGCTCCACTGAAAGTTTACAGTGAGCTCCACTCTTACAAAAAAATTTATCCGAGCAGTGTATTGCAATGGGATTCACTTGTTACATGGCAGTGCTCATTGGACTCCGTACGTAAAATGATAACCGCATTTTTTTACATCAGCCATATTCCTCTAAAATATTAGAAATATATTACATTTAAATTATACTGCATTATTTTTTCAGCAAATCAAATTAGTAATTAAGAAAAAAAAAATGCCTTGTAGTCGAACAGATCTATCTTTTCTCACAATTATTAGCGGGGGATTAATATTGTCGTTCATCCATTATTTCGCAAGCAAATATTATTTTAAAATTTTAACTTACAATACATTTAATTTAGAAGAAAGTTTTGATTATAATTAATAGAATTTAATGCATGACTGTGCATGCAATATATAAATAACATGCAAATTTATATTTCTATTTATTTATTATTTCTTTCTATATGTTTACTTTATTTATTTCAAATAAAATAAAATAAGAATTTGTTTTGGGATCAAGATTTCATCAACATATTCTTAGAATCATAATTGGCTTTCATCAAATATCTTTTAAAAAAAAGTATTCTTCTTATTTATATTGCGCCATAGTAAGTTTTCATATTAATAAATAAATTAAATTTGTTTATTTATATTCAAAGTTTAATAATAATAATTATTTTTTTTTATATCTTATTTTTAGAAAAATACAAGATAAGATATATATATATATATATATATATATACATATACATATACATATATATATATAGGAAATCGATATTTGGCAGATGCCCAAATATCGATTTCTCGTGCGCATTCTAGCCTCATGATGAGAGCTGCGTCATGTGCCTATAATTCGAGAGCCCCGCGCCACGGTGGGATCGAACTCCTGACCCGAGAGTACTTAAAGTGAGCCCGTGCACAACAGTACCAAAGTATGTGGCACAAGATATATATATATATATATATATATATATATATATATATATATATATATTGTCAAAGAGAATGGTAGCTTCTCAGACAATTATGAGACCAGAAGACATTCTCAAGGAGTTAGGAGCCACCGTAAACATGTATTCAAAAAAGATCATCAAATTTTCAGAAGCTAGAGAAGCTTACTGGATTGCCAAATAAGAACTCAATATTATATTGCGACCAATGTGATGCTTAGTATAGCCGAGCCTGAGCGATCATGATTGTCATGGGATGAGTAACCTGAACCACACAGACTAGGCCAAACTGACATATCAGAAAGTCTGAACAATAGTCCAGTTTGGGGCAGTGCTCAATGTTGAGTGATCAAGACGACAGTGTCCTCGGACCGAGAGACTAGAAAGGGAGGACTGATGGCTCAAATAACCAAAAATATGATCTGGGTAAATTTACGAAATAATCAACATGATAACATCGTTCAAATCTCGCTTAGTGATGAATAATTTAGTGGAGACCAAATGGATCAGTCCTGAAATTTATGCGGGATTCGTGTCAGAATTATACATGTCTTTTCAAAAAATGACAATCTCTATAAATAGGGGTATTTTATGAAAAAGTACGACAGGTTTTTTTACTTCTTTCATTTCCATCAAGGAATATTTGTCGTATCTCCAAGATTTCTTGACCTTTTCCCTAAAATAACTTCTTTTTCTCTCTTATGTGTGTTATGTTCCATGGGTGTGATCCGAGGAGAAATCTTGGTTCAATACCCTAAAAGGAGAGATAAATGTAGATTTTGCGACAAAAAAGAGGAGCAGCACAAGAGGAAAAAAGTACCCATGAGAACATAGGCAATATGGAGTGCACTAATGATTTTGTAACCCAACTTATCCAAAAGCTTGTTGATCGAATGGAGGAGGTGATTAGAGAAACACTTATGTAATGGTAGATATGTTACCCCAGCCATGGTTCCCTCGCATCCCCAATCCAAATGCCGAAAGAGCCCCATCCTTAGCACCAAGAGTGAGTGATGAGACGCATTACCATGACAATGATGGATTTACGCCCTAGGTCCTAAACAGACAAGGGCGCATGAACACGCAATGATCAAATCCTTATAACAATGCTTTCTTTCAAAAAAATCTCTGAGGCTGAAATGTTTGAGCGTTTCAAAATCCCAACTCTAGACTCATACTAAGGGAGGTCCGATCTTACCAATCATGTCACCTTCTTTGAGTCGACAGTGTGCCTACTAAGAGTGAATGATGTGCTAAAGTGTCGACTCTGCTTTATGACTCTAAAGGATTCCACACTTCGATTGTTTAACATTCTACCAACATGAGTGATTACT
Source organism: Papilionanthe hookeriana x Papilionanthe teres (assembly GCA_022702705.1). Taxonomy (NCBI): domain Eukaryota; kingdom Viridiplantae; phylum Streptophyta; class Magnoliopsida; order Asparagales; family Orchidaceae; genus Papilionanthe; species Papilionanthe hookeriana x Papilionanthe teres. Next base: position 3,316,197 of record CM040439.1, on the reverse strand, counting down.
GCTTTTGTGGAGTTTAAAATGATGTACATAACGCAATTTGCCAATGGGCAAAAGCCTCGAATAAATTCTCAGGCACTATTACAATTGTAACAGGAGCACAAAAAATTATTGTGCAAATTTATAACCCAATTCTAGAATAAATGTGGGAGAAACATAATTTAGATCCCATAGTCAAACGCACAACCCTTGTCCTTGCTAATAGAAGGTTCTTTTGGGTACGCCATAGGACTATAACAACCAAATATGCTGGTGGAGCTACTGGACTCACTAATGACCATATCTCGACATAAGAGTACAAATTGTCCACAGTCTCCTGAAGGCAGGAATGTTTATAGCCAGATTCACAAGAAAGAAGTCCTTACAATGAAATTGGAACTACAGCCATCCACATCAACTATCAACATGGCCCCGATATGAAGACGACTGCTCTCGACCTTACCGAGACCATGCCTAAAAAACTATGGCACACCAACATATATGGTAATTATAGTATCAAGAGTGGTGAGGGGATCACTTTCAAGAAAGACCGCCACCACTTGGTCACTAAATCTCTCAATCGACTTTGCTAAAAGTTTCATTGGCTGAAGTTGTGGAAGTAATTCAGAACATGAATTACTATTATTAACCCTCTCCCATGAAGGTCCGGGGAACATTCATGATCTAAAGAATATTGTTCCTACCAACGAAGACCATGAACATGATGCAAGAAAATGTAAGCATCTCGGAGCCCCCATTAAGGAGTTGATTTGGTCCATCAAGCTAAAGGAATTGGTTGCTTTTATGGCGGCTGACCAATGATCAGGAAGGCCTCAGAAAATGTGAGCCAACCCATGCTCATTCCATCCATATCACAAGAGTTGTCCCTAACAACCTTAGAGGAGACGGAGTTGAGGCCTCTTGAAGAGCAAGACTGAAAGGATTTCACTTTGATGTGATATACAACACCTCCTTAAACCCATGAGAAGTCATACAACATACACCCATCACATTTACTAATGAAGACTTGCCTCATAATGGCAAACGCTACAACAGATTTTCATCACGACCCTCATTGAATAATTCCAAATAGGAAGCATTCTTATCGACATCAACATCTTGGTAAATATCTTATTCAAAATAGTTTTTTATAATTGGGACTCAGAGCTACATTTCTGACAACGATGTCCAGATCATTATATGATTTCTCTAGAGAAAAGAAAGAAACCTTGATATTCCTTGCACTACCCATCATTTCGAGGAGGGCGATAAGCAATTCAATGACATATCCGACTTCATCATGGTTTACTTGCTTGTAACTTACAACACCATAATCAGTTGCCCTTACTAAACACATTTAAGACGATTGTCTTAACATATCACAAAACAATAAAATTTCCTGACAAATGGATAAATCATCATTGTATAAGAAGACATAGAGCAATCACACATGTACTACTTACAAACTATTAATAGCATACAATGAGAGCTACTATAGCTGGACACATAGTGACGAAGTGGCCTAAAACTAGTAAGCTTATAGTAAAAATCTATGTTGACCTTGATAATAATTGTTGGTCTTCTTAATTTAGTGTTTTTTTTTTGTGGAGAATAAAATGAAGCTTATTTCAACCCACTAAGAATATCAAAAATTTTTTGCCTAGTCAGCTGAGGAAATTACAGGAGTATCCATCGATTGGGCTTGCCATGCCTCAACATCCCTCAGCTTGATCTATAAAAGAAAATCAGGTGATAGGATCTATCTTGAGACAATCAAGAAAGAGGTTTGGAAGCTGCTAGATGCAGGATACATCAAGTAGGTACGGTCCCCAGAGTGGGTGACAATTGTGATGTTTTGCAAGGTGACTGGTAAGTGATGAATGTGTGTCAACATTTTAGCTTGAATGTAGCTTACCCAAATGTTAACTACCCCCTCAAAAAAATCATCTTCCTCATGAATTTAGTGATCGAATACTCAGTCATGAGCTTCCTCAATCTTTTCTTCAATTACCAAAAGATAAAGATGCATCTAGTTGGTAAGGGAAAATCCACATTAATTGCTAGGGATGCTGGTAAAACCTATCATCAAATAATGGATGGTATTTTTCTGAGGGGAAATAACAAGATATTGAAATCTATATCGATGTTGTGTCAGTAAAAAGCAAGTCCCCTAAACAAAAATATAAATAAGACTTGATAGATACTTCCAAAACTCTTAAAAAATATAATCTGAATTCAAACCCGCTCAAGTGTACTTTTAGGGCGGGGACTAGAAAATTCATAGTCTGTTTGCTGACCTTGGAAGGGATCAAAGCTAATACATAAAATATTCAATGCACTCATAAATATGTCATTATCATACAATGTCAAGGAGCTACAAAATCTAATGGGTCGAATCTCAGGCTCGAAATCAAATTATAACAAAAAATATATATTTGAAATGATGATGAGGGTCTTATATATAATTATCTAAAATTAAAAATGTGTCATTCCTCACTCATAAAACCCTAATATAAATACTTAGAGATTAAAATTTGTATAAATTAAATCCAAATGATCATTAATCAACAAACCACCAGACACATAATGAAATTGGAATAATTAAAGTAAATAGAGGCTTATTTCAAATTTTCCAAAATTACAAGAATGTCATCACTTGCTTATAAACCACTAAACAAATCTCATCAACCTAAAACTTATTAAGTATAATCTTAAATCATTGGTGAAAGTTAAACAATAATTAAGTAGCAAAACCTAAATTTAAAAAAAAATTTGGTCTTATTTATAACTTTTCCCCAAAATTAAAAATATATCCATTGCATTAATAAATTCCACAAATATAATCACCAAGATTGGAAACTTCAACCAACTAATTCAAAACGCTTATTAAAACAAAAAGTAATATAATAAACAACTTTCAAATTAGTATGAAGCGTTCTAAGTCAAAAATGATAGTTTTAGTAAATATACACTTACAAACTAAAACTCTTGTAGTTTTTTCAAGAAAATTCTAAAATGAATGAAATCTTCACCGAAAAATAAAGTGAACAGAGGAGAACCAAAGTATTCAAAAATATCATTCACTAAATAATTTTAATAATATTTAAATGCTTAGCACATTAAATCAAAATAATAATTCATAAAAATTTCAAGTGAACTCAAAATGGCTGGAAAACTTTAGAGATCATTTAGAATCCAATCATGAATATTTCTATGAAATTTAGGAGTCTTAGAGTGCATTTAAACCTTTTATGAATTTAAAATTAAAATACAGTCCTATTAAAAGATGATAAAAATATATAAGATCCAAAAAACACCAAAGCTTAAAGTAAATATTTAATTAAATTAAGTCATCTGTGAGGTATCCTTGCAAGAGGTAACCCTTGGTTAGTAACAATGAATCCTTCGATTATTCCTTACCAAAATGAATAAAAATATGAATGAATCTAGATTGATGTAACCATGAGATCTTGACCCTGGTCGTTATATAATAAAAAATCAAAATACTACCATATTAAAATTAAATAAAAGATAAAAAGATGATCATATTAAAAACCAAAATATATTTAAAGACAATGTGATTATTATTTAAATAAAAATTAATTAAATTATAAATCAATAAGACTCATAAAATCTAAAAAACATTAAAACATAAATAAATCCCTAATGAATAAACAAAATAAAGCTACAACTTAAACAAATAATTTACCCTTGGTCTACAAAGATTTCTTGAACGATGTAACCCATGATTCTTGGCAATAAACTTTTGATCATGATTGTACTATCTTTTTTTACTAAGAAAATCAAGGACTACGACAACTTGAAATAGTAATACCATGGGATCTTGATTGTGTCTCATCACAATTTACCCCCCCCCCCCCTACTTTAACTTTAACTAATCTTTAGACGTCATTGGTCATTTTGTTATGTCTGTGCCTATTTGCTCGCTAGACATTTTCAAGTCCAATAAAATAGCCTTTTCTTTATGTATTATATTTGCTATACATGTTTGTAGGTTGTCATATAAGCTTAGGATGTCTTAGCTTTATTTTAAAGTGTTGTTCTAGTAATCCTAAGCGGTCATAATAAACGTACGTTTATTTTATGTTGTCTTTTCAATTTATAGAGTTAGGGTGTCTGTCATAATTTGTCAATTATTGGCATCTGAACTATCCAAGGGAATATAAACATAAAGCGAAGAATAACCTCAACAAAACCAATAACAATATTCAGATGGCATCTTTGACTGATGAGTCTGACATTGTTTTAGGATTGGTACCCTCTTTGTCGTCTTTTATTGTTTTGTTTTGGTTGTGTTCAATAGGTTTGAACAAATTTATGTTGATGTTTTGTTTAGCATTTTTTGCCTTCATTATCGGTATTATGGACTAAATTTTCTACCAAAACTAAACATAAAACTTTCAAATTAAATGAAACTTATAATGAAAACTAAAAATAATATAAATATCGCATTACATCTTATAAATAATTATGCATGTAAAATAACAAAATTGACATCAAATAAAATCGAGTAGAAACATCTCTTTTATTTAAGAATAGCTATGAAAGGATAACCTTAAGCATACAAATTTTATATTGAATATTTTCCATTCTTTCAAGCCCTCACTCTTTGCACCAAATGGGGTGATTTATCCTTTAAAAGTCATTACACATCATTTGGCATTATAAACACATCTAAAAATTCATCATCAAGGACTTGCATACATTTACACAACTTGATATTATATTCACTCGGCATTAAGACTTAATCAAAATAATTTAACATATGAGCGTGAACTTTAAAATTTTAAATCTTAAATTACAAAAATATATTTGTGTTAGTCTTGGACATTATGCAAATATGTCATACTTAGCCAACTCAATAATTGAGTTGTAAGGCTTACTTTTTCTAATAAATAACAACTTATCCTATCTTGCATCCACCGAGACTGACCATGCATGGGTTTACTATGATTAGGTGATTTAGGCGGAAGGCCTTTCTAGGCAAGGTTATAAGTCCATTTTATTTTTGTTTGTTGTAATTTTTCTTCCTTTAGACTAGGTTCCTAAGGTCTTACTTATTTCAGTAAACCTCACCTTCAGTCTTCAAATTCTGAGATTATTCATTTAGTCACGAAATAAATCATTACCTCATAGGCTTTCTCATAATCATATATCATATGGTATAAGCCTTAAATTTATAATAAAAGGACAAATAAAACATCAAACAAATCTCTTTCAAAGTCATTAAAGCTGAACTATATGATAGTTGAGATGTCAATGAGTTTTATTAGTACCTTTGACATCTCCTATTTTTCTTCCTTTGCGTTCCATAAATAAACTATTTCAGTTATAATTATTTTCCTTTTAATATTCTTAATGAACCGTTTTGAAAACAAATCTTAGAAAATTTAAAATTTTTTAAGATAAGACTACAACCAAAGTCGTAAGTTTTCTTTAATAACTTTTGTTACTTAAGATATAACTAACTATAAGTACTTTCCCGTATAAGAAGATTGAAGCCCATATTAATCTAAACTATATCTAGTCTTTAGATTAGATAAGGAAAAGATATGTTGATTTTTGTCTTAGACCTTGCAAATATCTAAAACTTCATCATTTAAGTAATTGAACTCATCATCAAGTGGTATTTCTATCTTTCGAGGTAATATAATACTTTTGATATTATGCTCAATAATTTAAACAATAAAACCTTTAATTATGTATGATTTACAACTGTCTATCAAAAATAAAACTGATAAAAGTACATATCACGTGATCCGGCTGTGATGTGCAAGTTTATGCGGATCGCTATCCGTGGTGTAAAATAATGTGAATTGCCTTAGAGAGTCATCTGATCTCACAAAATCAGGTGTTTTTGGGGGGCTACTAAGGGAACAATAAGATTTTGAACATTTTTGGTTGTTTTTAGCTTTCTATATTTATTTTTGATGATCAATGTAGCTCCCTCAGTCTACTAACTAATGTCTCATAGCCTATCTTTTTGTAATTAACAAAGCTTCATTACTTTGCTAACTTGAGTCTCCTAGTCTATTGTTGTGCAATCAATGAATCTCCATCAGCCTACTAGTTGTAGTTTCTTAACATGTTTGCATGACCAACGGTGCTCCCTTTTGTATTGTTGTTGCACTTTCTAAAGTTAATTTTCTACATGGCAATCACGATTCTATAGCAGATTTTTTATGCTGGTGTGGTGATTATGGGAAGAGGTTTCTGCGTTGCCATTATGATTTTTGGAGGAGATTTCTTACATTGTTGTCACACTTTATGGAAGAGATTTTCCACATCGTTGTCATGCTTTTCAAAGAAAATTTTCTATGATGCTGGTGCACAGTCTGAGAGAGATTATATACACTATTGTGGCACTTTGGAGAAGAGATTTTAGCGTTGCCATTGTAATTTATGAAGGATATTGTTTGTGCTGCTATTGAGCTTTTCTAGGGATAATTTTTGCAATGTTTTCATACTTTATAGAGGAAATCTTATGCACTGTTGTGGCGCTTTATGAAAGAGATTTTTGTTCTTCCAGATGGTGAAGTCTGGAGAATCTCACCCTCTTGAAAATCTACATAAGTACTAGAATTTTGAGGAGGCGATGTTGACACCCTCAGAAGATGAGCTAGCCTTTTCTTCGAGACATTGAAACCAAGCTTGAAAAGATCAACCACATCTTGAATGAGCGCAAAAAGTTGAATAAATTCTTGATTAGAATATAGTTGTGGACCTCTCTATAATGAGAAGGATATTTTACTAGATCAGTGTCTTTTCTTTTGTTGACTTGTTATAATTTTGTATTTATGTGGGTTGGTCTTTGAAGCTTTTCAATAGCCTGATGTGGCATACAATGTGGGAATAGTTTTTTTTTCTATATGTCTTTCATTTACTATATGTAGTTAAAATTTTGATGTTGCTTCTAAGGTTACATTTTTCTTTTGTTCTGAGATGTGGTTGCCTCATCTCCTGAGTGGATGTCACTCGACTTTCAGTCTGTCACTTTATTATTTCTTAATTTTCATAGGTTATTAATTCAAACCGCATCTACTCAACGAATGCATTCAGTGAAAGAAGTCAGTTGTAATCTACAAAGGATATAAGATCTGTCCTAAGTTAAATAGCCAGAGATGCTCAACAGTGTTAACTTGTATTAGAACATAGTCGAAATTTGAATCCATTAGGGTTGTAAGATCCATCCTAGGTTGTATAGCCAAAGATACTATACTACATTAGCATGTATTGGAACAGAGTCAAAATGAGAAGTCATTAAGGATGTAAGACTCGTCTTATGTCGTATAGACGGAGATGTTTGACGTCATTAACCTGTATTGAAATAGAGTTGAAAGGGGGTTTTGTTAGGAATATAAAACCCATCCTAGGTTGTATAGCCAAAGATGCTCGATAACATTAACTTTTATTAGAATAGAGTTAAAATAAAATTTTGTTAAGGATGTAAGAACCATCCTAGGTGGTATAGTCAGAGCATCCGCTCGACGGTACTAAATTATGATGGACAAATTCATATGAATTCAACCTAGAATTTTTTACTTATCTAAGGCTTCATCTCAATGATTATAACTTATCATAGAAGAGGTTTAATCAAGTCCACCTAAAACTGGTTAAGCCCAAAATTAGGTGTCAGAAAATATTATGCGTTTCTTGAGACTAGGCAAGGTCCAAATGGACCATACTTTTTTATTAAAATATGGTTGTGGTCACACACAAGAATAATATTTGACAACTTGAACGATGCTGCTTTAGAATTTATTATCCCCCAGCCAGGGCATCTTTCACATGAGCTTGTATTAAATCTTGAAGAGATCAATTTCTTAATGCAGTTGAACATGAACTCTGATACAAGAGGGAGTGCTAAGGATGTGCTCTTTGATGTTAAGTTTACTTCTAGTCTAGAAGTGGTTCTCAAAGATATGATTTTTGAATGAGATGTTTGATGACATCCCTACCATAATCATGCCGAGGATGTAAACATGAATGACCTTTCCAAACTGTAATGAAGATTTTCCCCAACCTGAAAGTAGTTTTGATAGGCTGTCTGAAGAAGATGCTGGAAGACTACCTCACCATAATCATGCCCGGAATGTTAACATAAATGAACTTTCAAGATTGCAGAGAAGTTTACCCCCACATCAAAGACTGTAAAGAAATGATGTTCAAGAGGTACAAAAAAGGTTCCTTTGCTAGTTTTATCATACTAAAACAAATAATGTATATCATTGTGAAGCAAGTAGGGGCTCAACATGTCAGAATTGAAGAAAATACAAAATGAGCATTTGCTTCTCATAGATGTCCTCAAACGGATGTGTGTCAGATGATTCACAATAGTGGAGTGATTATTTAGCATCATAATATTATACGAAAATCAAGCACAACACACACTCAGGTAATTAAAGTGACAGTTAGACACATAAGTTTTTATTCAAAAAATCTTGGAAAAAGAGAAAAAATCACGGGGCTTAGTCTAGTTAAAATAATCCAAGATATACCAATGAGTACAAAAGCTCACTCTTCCTCTGAGTTAAAGAAGATGGAATTAAAAATTTGTTGTATAATAATATTTTAGCAATAATAGCCACAACATGCTACAAAGGCCACAATCAATTGTTATGAGGACATTAGTTTGTCATGAATATTGTAGATGGTAGTTATAGCTCTACTTAGTCGTAGAGGTTGTTGTTGAAAGTCATGGTACTAATTGGCCATGTAGGCCATAAATGGTTGCTTTAGGCGCGTTAGACGACCATGGAAGTCATATTAAAGAGCTGTAATAATGATTGTAGACCACAAAGGCTGGAGTTGGAAGTTGTGTGAGCTGAGAGCAATGTAGGTCATTGTTAGTAACATAGGCTATAACAATGAGCTGTAATAACATTTGTAGGCCATAAAGGTTTAACTTTGGAGCTGCTTGAACTGTGATAATGTCCTTAAGTTATAATGACCAGAGTTGGGAGATTTAGGAGTAGAGCGTGTAGGTTGTAGTTGGTCATATAGACCATAGGTTCATAAGCCACAGATTCTAAAGTTTAGAGTTACATAAATTGCGATACATTTATAGGCCACAGAGGCCAATGTTGGGAACTCAATGAGCTATGACAATTTCTATAGTTCACAAAGACTGCATTTTGGAGCTTCATGAGTTGTGAGAATATTTATAGGATGTAGAGGCTAGAGTTAGGAGCTGCATGATTTGTAATAACTTTTGTAGTCCATAAGTAATGAATATGGGAGCTTTTATGACCAATGATAACGTCTATAAAACATAAAGGCTGAAGTTGAGAGCTGCAATGTATATGGTAACGTTTGTAAGCCACAATGGCCAGAGTATGAAGCTACAGAAGTTGTGATAATGTTTATAGGCCATAGAGGCCAGAGTTGTGAGCTGAGAGCCATGTAGGTCAAAATTGGTCATATAAGTAGAGGGGAGTTGTAATAATCTCTGTAGGTCATAGAATATGGAGCTAGGAGATTGATCCACTGAAAATTTGATAGTTTTTTACTATCCACTTCATACCTGTTTTTGATTATATTGCACTTTAAAGAAAGATATTTTTGATGATTTCATGCAGGTACAATGATTTTAGGCCTTTGGAGCAAAGGAAGCGAAAAGGAGCAAATTTGGAGCAAAAAAGGATAAAAATGCATTTTATTGAACTAGCGCCGGACGACGCTGTCACCAGCGCCGGACGACGCTGTCACCAGCGCCGGACGACGCTGTCACCAGCGCCGGACGACGCTGTCACCAGCGCCGGACGACGCTGTCACCAGCGCCGGACGACACTGTCACCAGCGCCGGACAATGCCAGTTTCCAGAGAGTAATGACATTTTAGTGGAATAATGCGCTGAACGGTGCTCCTACCAGTGCCGGACAGCACCCTAACATAATTTTGAACTAGATTCAATGTATTTAGCCAAATTTTGAAAGGTTGCTTGAGGAAACTCTTGAGAATTCAGTTATTGCCGAATTTAAACACTTTTGGAGCCAATTTTCAGAGGGGGGAAGAAAGGAAGAGAAGAGTTTAGAGTTTAGAGGGAGTGTTCTCTCCATTTTATGTAGAAAGTTAGGTTTGTGTTTTCTCTTCTAAGGAGTGTGAGAGGAGAGGGAAAATGAGAGATTTCTTCTTCCTTACTATTCTAAGAGAGAATTGTGTGTTGTTGTGAAGAAAGAAGAGGAGTCAAAGGATTTTCTTGAGATTCGCTTCGGGAAGAGTTTGAGATAAGTTGTCTTTACTTTACTCTTTTTGTATGACGTTGTTTTTATATATGAAATCCATGTTTTGTCATCTTTTCCTCATGAGTCTTGAGTATATTTCTTTGTCTTTCTCCTTTTCATGTAAAGTGTTGATGTTGTGAAATGGAAATGAAGTGTCAATTTATTATGGAGAATTTATGATGACCTTTTCACTTAGAACTTCATTTACTTTTTGATCTGGCCAATTGAATTGTTAAAACTTGTTGGGAAACATATGTTCCGAACGGATTATGAGTTTCACAACAAAAGTGAAGGTCACATTGAATGTTCATAAATGAGAGATGTAGTTCATGAGGATTGAGTGCAAATAAATAGAGAAATATACTTTGATGGGTGTAGAATTGGAGATTTTAGAGTGACATGCTGAAATCCTCAATTTGGTCCTAATTTTTAGAAACAGAAGCGAGATTTAGCCTTCAGGTGAAGGGAAGTGGGAGATCTAGAGTGAGAGCCAGTATCCTCCCAGCCTAACCATGGATTTGGGGACTAAACTTAGGATTAGCCAATGTTCTTTATACGCTGAAATATGAGTAAAGAATAGGAATGCTCTTGTTTGGCACAATACATTTGTATCACTAATCTATGTCACAATAATCATCACATTATGAATAGAAATGAGGAAGACTCTTTCTTGCAACTGAACTTTGTTATAAATTTAGTCTTGTGTTAGTTTAACTTGCTAGAGTTTAGAATGTGCTTTGGTAGAAGTAGTAACTGAATCTATTTGTCTTTACTTTAAGAATTAAACCACTTGCAATTGTGCTGTGATTCAATAAGAGATTTTTGTGCTACGCCATAAAAGTAAAGCCTTTCTGTGGGATCGATATTCCAGGACTCCACTAGAGCCCTGTATTACTTGAGCGATACGTATACTTGCGTTAATTGTGTGACTCATTATCATCTAAGTCAATATATATTTAAAATCTGAGTTCATTAATTTCTGCAAATTAAAAAAGTCGCACCAAGTTTTTGGTTCGGTTGCCGGGGAGGCAAAGTAAAAAAAAAGTAACTGTTAAAATTTATTTTTGTAGTATTTGAAATCATATATTTGAATTGCAAGTCATAGTTTTGTGTGTGTTTATTTATTGTTAGTGTGTTTATTGTGTTTGCATGCGTACTATCGGATCTATAGGTTTAGTGCCTTACGATTCTGAATTAGAGCGTACTATTAGAAAAATATGAAAACAACAAAAATAATCTGCAAATCCTCACAAATTGGCGAACAATTTAGAAAATCAAAACAAAAATATATCAAGACCTTTAAGAGATTATGCTAATCCAACAGCAGATGAAATTCACTTAACTATTCAAAATCATGATGCTGCTGCTAATTCATTTGAGCTTAAACCTGTTATTATCCAAATGATACGAAATAATCAATTTGGAGGAACACCTAATGAAGATCCTAATTTACATCTCGCTAGTTTCCTAGAACTGTGTGCTACTTTTAAATATGATGGAGTGTCGAACGATGCTGTTAGACTTAGACTTTTTTCTTTTTCATTAAGGGATAAGGTTAAGGCATGGTTAAATTCGTTAGCACCAAGATCTATTAGAACTTAGGGAGAGCTTTCATAAAAGTTTCTATCGAAATATTTTCCCCCTTCCAAAACTGCTAAGTTGAGAAATGATATCACATCTTTTAGTCAATTTGATTGAGAATCCATATATGAAGTTTGGGAAAGATCTAAAGATCTTCTAAGAAAGTGTCCACACGATGCTTTACCAGACTGGTTAATAATTCAAACCTTCTATAATGGATTAGTAGGATCATTAAAATTGATTATCGATGCTGTTGCTAGTGGATCATTAATGTCAAAACCTTTTGATGAAGCATATTCATTAATTGAAGAAATAACTACTAATAATTTTCAATGGCCCTCTGAGTGGGTAAATCCTAAGAGAGTAGCCAGTATTCATGATTCTGATGTGATAACTATGATAGACTCTCAAATTGTTACACTTTCTAAGAAAATATATTAATATGGAATGAATTATTCTCTAACACCCCCAGTGTGAGAAAAAAATTCATCAGGACAGATGATAGACTCTCAACTGTCTTATGAAACCTTGAATGTTATACATAATAAAGTCAATAATCCTTATTCAAACAATTATAATCCTAGTTGGAGGAATCATCCGAACTTCAATTGGAATAACACCAATGCTGTTGTTAACCTGCAATGGGGAAACAATCCTATGAATCTAGTTGGAAATCTGAACAACCAAGGAAATACCAATTTTAGACCTTTTTATCCTCCCGGTTTTAATAATAATCAACAATTTAAGAAAAAGAAGTTGTCTACTAAAGAAATGATATGAATATGGGTAATTAAATTCAAGCTCAAAATGTTGCGATGAAGAACATTGAAAATCAATTGGGACATATCTTTACTGCGCTTAATAATATACCTTATGGGAATCTTCCTAGTAAAGTTGAGATCAACCCAAAAGATCAAAACAAAGAGCAAATTAAGGCTATTCAATTAAGGAGTGGAAAAGAATTGAAACTAAGAGTTCAAAAAGAAGTCAAAGTTGAAAGAGAGGAAGTGAACATTGAGAAAGGTTCTAATAAGATATATTCAGATGAATATCTGATAGAACCAAAGAAGATAACTATTGAAAAATCACCTCCTTCTTTTCCTCAAAGACTAAAGAAACAGAACAGTGATAACAGATTTGTAAAATTTTTGGAAATTCTTAAGAAATTAACGATTAATATTCCCTTTGTTGATGAATTAGAGCAGATGTCTGATTATGCAAAGTTTATGAAGGATATATTTAAAAGGAAAAGAAAGTTTAAAGACCATGAGACTGTTGCACTTAGCGGTGAGTGTAGTGCAATTATCCAGAAAAAGCTTCCTAAAAAACTTAAGTTTATAGACCATGAGACTGTTTCTGGATAATTGCTAATACATCCAATATAACTTAAGTTTAAAGACTACGAGACTGTTTCACTATCCCCTGCGCTATAGGTGAAAAATTTTTCAGAAGAGCTTTATGTGATCTTGGAGCTAGTATTAATCTTATGCTTTTATCAACTTTCAAAAGATTGGGAATAAAAGAAATTTCACTTACATCTGTGACTCTTCAACTGGCTGATCATTCTAACACTTATCCTAAAGGAGTTATGAAAGATGTATTAGTAAAGGTAGATAAATTTATCTTTCCTGTGGACTTTATAGTATTAGATATGGAGAAAGATAAAGAAATTCCAATTATTTTGGGAAAACCATTCCTTGCTACGAAGAGAGCTATGATTGATGTCCAAAAAGGAGAATTAATTATGAGAGTTAATGACCAAGAGGTAACTTTCAACATTCTGAAATCTATGAAGTACCGTTCAACTGAAAAAGATGATGAGTGCTATCGAATGGAAGTCTGTGATTATTTGAGAGAAGGTCATTTTAAAAAAGTATTTGAAGAAAATCTAGAATGTGAGGATGAAAATGAAAGTGAAAATGAAGATGATTTTAATGATATGAAGAATGAAAAGTTAGACTTTATTCAGGAAAATTTTGAAAGATTGGATACTGTGGAAAATGGAGATAAAAGTTTGATTCCCTCTATCATTAAACCCCCTGAACTTGAGCTGAAAATTCTTCCTAATCATTTAAAGTATCTATTTTTAGGAGAATCATCTACTTACCAGTCATTGTATCTTTAGATTTAAATGAATATAAAGAACAAAAATTATTGGAAACCTTAAAAAGATACAAAAAGGCTTTTGGTTGGTCCATAGCTGATATTAAAGGAATCAGTCCTTCGATCTGTATGCACAAAATTTTATTGGATGAACAACACAAACCAAGAGTTGATCCACAAAGGAGACTGAACCCAATAATGAAAGAAGTGGTTAAAAAAGATATTTTAAAGTGGTTAGATGCTGGAATTATATATCATATTTTTGATAGCGTTTGGGTGAGCCCAATTCATTATGTTCCTAAGAAAAAAGGAGTGATTGTTGATGTAAATGATCTAGATGAAATTATACAGACAAGTCACTGGTTAGCGAATATGTATTGATTATAGAAAATTAAATGCCGCCACCAGAAAAGATCACTTTCCTTTACCCTTTTTAGACTAAATGCTAGACACACTTGCTGGACACAAGTACTATTGCTTTCTAGATGGATATATCGGTTATCACCAAATACCTATTTCTCCTGAGGATTAAGAGAAAACTACATCTACTAGCCCTTATGAAACTTTTTCTTTTAGAAGAATGCCCTTTGGATTATGGAAAGCACCTGCAACATTTCAAAGATGTATGACATCCATATTTAACAATATAATTGATGATGGAATAGAAGTGTTTATGGATGATTTCTCAGTATTTGAAGATTCATTTGATGCATGCCTATACAACTTAGAAAAATTTTTAGAGGTATGTGAAAGAACAAATTTAGTCCTAAACTGGAAAAAGTGTCAATTTATGGTTACAGGAGGAATTGTGCTTGGGCATAAAATATCTGAATATGGCATGGAAGTATATCCTGCAAAAATTCATGTTATAGAAAAATTACTACCTCCAACAACTGTGAGAGGGGTAAGAAGCTTTTTGGGACATGTAAGATTCTATAGGCGTTATATTAAAGATTTTTCAAAAATTCTAAGCCTCTATGCCATCTTTTGGAAAAAGAGAGAAAGTTTGATTTTAACAATGAATACTTAAAGTTTTTTGATTTATTAAAAGAAAAATTAATTGTTGCCCCTATAATAGTTTCACCTGATTGGGAGAAAATATTTGAATTAATGTGTGATGCTAGCGATTATGCTATTGGAGTTGTTTTAGGGCAAAGACATGAAAAAATGTTTAAAGTTATATACTATGCTAGGAAGACTCTTACTAATACTCAAATTAATTACACTACTACTGAAAGAGAGTTATTAGCAATTGTATATGCTTTTAAAAAATTAGATCTTACTTAATCAGAGCTAAATGTATAGTGCATACTAATCATTTTGCTTTTAAATACTAAATGAAAAAGAAGGATGCATGACCAAGGCTGATTCCATGGATGCTTTTAATGCAAGAATTTGATTTTGAGATCGTTAATAGAAAAGGGGTCGATAATCAAATAACTGATCATTTATTTCGACTTGAATAACCTAATTTGGATGATTTTGAAAAGGAAATTACTGAAACTTTTTCTGATGAGCAATTATATAATATTATTGAAGGAAATTTACCATGGTATGCTGATATTGTGAACTACATCGTTAGTAATATTTTACCACCTGATTTAACAATGCAACAACAGAAAAAATTTAAGCATGATGCTAAATTTTATTTATGGGAAGATCCTTATCTGTACAAGCAATGTAAAGATCTTATTATTAGGAGACGTGTGCCTTATGAAGAAACTGAAAAAATTATTCGAGAATGTCATGATTCTGAATTTGGAGGATATTTTGGAATTGATAGAACTGCACATAAGATTTTACAATCTGGATTTCATTGGCCTACACTTTTCTGAGATGTTTATAAATTTATTAAAACTTGTGATCGATGTCAGAGAATAGGCAATATATCTAGAAGAAATGAAATGCCTCGTAATTTTACTCTGGAAGTTGAAATTTTTGATGTGTGGGGATTAGATTTTATGGGATCATTTATGCCTTCATTTGGAAATATATCTATACTAATTGTTGTTGATTATGTATTAAAATGGATTGAGGTAATAGCTTTACCTAGGTGTGATGCTAAAAGTGTTTTGAGGTTTTTGTTGAAAAATATTTTCACAAGATATTGAATGCCTAGAGTAATCATCACTGATGGAGGATCCCATTTTAAGAATAATTTGATTCAGAGATTGGTGGAAAAAATATAATATTATGCATAGAATCTCTACAGCTTATCATCCCCAAACTAATGGTTTAGCAGAGGTATCTAATCATGAAATTAAACAAATTCTGGAGAAAGTTATTAATCCTGAGAAATTGGATTGGTCTGCTAGATTAGATACTGCTTTATGGGCATGCAGAACTGCTTATAAAACTCTTATACGAATGTCCCCTTACAGATTAATCTTTGGAAAAACATGTCACTTGCCAGTTGAATTAGAATATAAAGCATATTTGGCGATAAAGAAACTGAATTTTAATTTGAAAGATGCTGGTGAGAAGAGACTGTTTCAATTGAAGGAATTGAAAAAAATCAGAAATGAATCTTATGATAATGATAAAATATATAAGGAAAGAAGACAATATGGCATGATCGGAAGATTGTCAAAAAGGAATTTGAACCAAGACAAAAAGTTTTATAAGACAATACAAGATTGAAATTATTTCATGGGAAACTGAAATCTTGATGGACAGGACCTTTCATTGTCGTAAAAGTGTATCAGTTTGGAGCTGTGATTATCGAAGACCCTAAATATGGAATAATATTCAAAGTTAATGGCTAAAGATTAAAATCATTTTAAAGGCAATAAAACTAATTTTAAAGAGGTTTTAATGTTGGATCAACCTGAATAACTGAAAGTTATATCAGGCTGACGACATTAAACCAAGCGCTTTGTGGGAGACAACCCACAGTTATTGAGTGTGTGCTTTATTTTTTTTGTTATTTGTGTTTGTTTGTTGCTTAATTAAGTCTTATTCTTTCTTAATTATCATTAATAACATTAAATAAATGAATCAAATTGAAATTTGGAAAAAAATTGAACGAAGTAAAGTTTGGTGAATTTGAACTAGTGCCGAACGATGCTGCTATCAGCGCCGGACAGCGCCGCTGTTCAACAAATCATTTCTCATCTTTAAAATCTGAGTTTTGGCGGTTCTAAGCGGTAACCCCTCCATTAGAACTTCCAAAAACATCCCCTAAATGCTGGAACTTTTAAAGGAACGAAGAGGAAGACCCAAATTCTTGTCTAAATGGATTCCGACTCGATGGAAATTCAAAGATTTCAAGTGTTCAACCATAGAAAGTTCATAAGTTTTGAGGTGCGGCGACTTTTCAACAAAAATATCTCGAAAATGAGATTCATTAAGGAGCGAGGCTTTGTAAATCTAGGTACGAATTCTACTACAACTAGAATTGATGAAATTGCTGTTAAGAGACGTTGGGAAGTATTGTGTTATACTACTACTGCTGTAGTTGTTCCGGTTGTGAAGGAGTTTTATGCAAATCTTCATGAAATCAACCAAGGATCAGTTTATGTGCAAGGTGACCCAATAAAAAAATATTAAGATTTTCATGCTTATTTTATATTAATTTTGATGATATTGTACTTTAAAGAAGGGTATTTTTATGATTTGTTATAGATATGAATATTTAAGGACATTGGAGCGAAAAAATGTAAAAAAGGAGTGAATTTGAAGCAAAAAGGACCAAAGTTATGAAAATTTGATATGGAGCGCCGATGGCGAGATCGACGGCGCCGACGACGTGTTTTTCCAAAAAGTTTATAATATATTACAAGGGAGCCCCCCGACGGCGAAGATCGAGGCCGTCGACAACGGAGCCTATGAAAAAGTATCCAACGCTAAGTATTCTAGAAGACCGCCAACGGCGAGCTTGAGGCCGTCGATGGCAAGATCGACGGTTCTCTCACAAGGTACATTGAATGTGGATGCTTTTTGAAGGGATGCTTGGAAAACTCTTGGAAACTCTTCAACTATTTTAAAAGGAATAATTTAGGGCCAAAAAAAGGGTCCACTAGCGTCCATTTGTGTCCACCACGTGTCTATCTAATCCATTAGAGAGTCAAGTGTGTGAGTCTAGTGAGTCCATAGAGTTTCTAGAGTGCTAATTAGTGAGTTCAATTAGTGATATTTGTGACGAATTCTTTGAGAGATTGTAAGAGTGGAAGGGAAGTGAGAGATTTCTTCCTCATTGCCATTTCGAAGGACAATTCTGTGTACTGTAAAGAAAGGAAGAGATTCAGAGGAACTTCAAGGAGTTTTCTTGGGGTGGAATTTAAGATAAGTTGTATTTACTTATTTTAGTTTGTAGAACTTTGCTTTTATATATAAAATCCAAGTTTTATTGTATCCTCTCCATGAAATCTGAATAGTTTTTCTGTCTTTCTCCTTATTTTGATATTTTTGTGAAATGATAAATTGAATTAGTATGCCAAGAAAAGTTTAAAGAAGTTGTGATAATCTTTTACTTAAAATCTTAATTTACTTTCAATCTGGCCAATTAATTAGTTAAAATATGTTGAGTTTAACAACTACAGTGAAGATTACATCTAAGATTCAGGGAGTTCACAGTCCTTGGAAGTAGGGTGCAAATAAATAGGGAAATAATATTCATCGGGCGTAGAATTGGAGATTTTAGTGTGACAGACTAAAATCCTCAATTCGGTCCTATCGTTTGGGTGCTGAAGTGTAGATGTTAGTCGTCAGGCGAGGGGAACGTGGGAACTCCGAAGTGAGTGCCGATATCCTCCCTACCTAACCGCAGATTCAGTAACCAAGCATAAGATTAGTCAATGTTCTTCATGCCTGGACCAAAGGGTAAATAATAGGTATGCTCCTATTTGGTACAACACTATTTTAAACTAATTCTAATAATCCATTAACTTAAATTTCTTAACAAAGGAGAAATAATTTTGCTTATATATTTGAACTTCACTTTATTATTAGAATTAGTTATCTGTTAGTAGAACTAGCTTATTAAAATTTCATATTATTGTCGATTGCATATTAGTGATAGATAGGCAATTTCGTTTTCCAAGTTGTGATTCTGAATTGGTTTCTAAAATCCTAGTTCGTATCCTCTAAAATATTCCCTGTGGGATCGATATCCAGGACTCCACTAGAGCCCTGTATTACTTGAGCGATACGTATACTTGTGTTGAATAGTAACTCTGTGATTAAAGAAAATATTATATACTTGTTAAAAAAAAATTACGCTAAGTGCGTGGAGGTGGTTCAAGTTTTTGGCGCCTTTGCCGGGGAGTAACAGGCTATTTAGGACTGTTAGAAAACTTTTTAATAGAATTTGTAACTTTATTAGTTAACTATTTTTCTGTGGGCTGATTTCGATTGTATGCATAAATTTGGTTCTGAAAATCTTATACCCTATGATTCGGAATTAGAACGCACTGTTAGGAGAATTAGAAAACTGAGAAAAGAAAACAATGGAAAACAACGTAGAAAACCAAAGAATAGAAAATAAACATCAATCTAGTCCAATAAGAGATTACGCTAACCCTACATTAGATGAAATTCACTTAACTATCCAAAATCTTGATGTAGTTGCTAATTCATTTGAGCTTAAACCTGCAATTATCCAAATGGTGCAAAACAATCAATTCGGGTGGAACTACAAATGAAAATCCTAATTTACATCTTGTAAGTTTTCTAGAATTTTGTGCTACTTTTAAATACGACAGAGTGTCTGATGATGCCGTCAGACTTAGAATTTTTCCTTTTTCACTAAGGGATAAGGCTAAGGCTTGGATAAATTTGTTAGCATCTGGATATATTAGAACTTGGGGGGAACTTTCACAAAAATTCTTATAGAAATTTTTTCCACCATCTAAGACTGCTAAGCTTAGAAATGATATCACATTTTTCAGTAAGTATGAGGGAGAATCGATATATGAATCTTGGGAAAGATTTAAAGAACTTCTTATAAGATGCCCACATCATGATCTACCAGATTGGTTAATTATTCAAACTTTTTATAATGGATTAGTTGGATCTCTTAGAACCATCATTGATGCTGCTGCTGGTGGATCACTAATGTCTAAACCTTTTGAAGAAGCCTATGCTTTAATTGAAGAAATGGCTACTAATAATTTTTAATGGCCTGCTGAAAGGGTAAATCCTAAGAGAGTAGCAAGTATTCATGTTTCAGATGCTTTAACTATGATATTTTCTTATATTTCTTCTCTTTCAAAGAAAATAGATCAATACAGAATGAATCGTTCTCAAACACCTCCAGTGTTAGAAGAAAATTCATTAAGACAAATTGTAGATGCTTAATCTTCATGCGAAACTTTAAATTTGATAAATAATAGACAAAATAACCCTTATTCAAACTATTATAATCCAGGTTGGAAGAATCATCCAAACTTTAATTGGAATAACCAAGGTAATGCTAATTCTGTTAATCCTCAGTGGGGGAACAATCCTATAAACCCATTAGGAAATATAAACAATCAAGGTAATTCCAATTATAGACCTTCTAATCCACCAGGTTTTTATAATAATTCACAATTTAAGGAGAAAAAGTTATTTATGGAAGAATTAGTTTTGAATATGGGAAATCAATTACAAAGTCAAGGAGCTGATATTAAAAAATAGAAAACCAATTAGGGTAAATTGCTACTGCACTAAGCAATAGACCTATTGGAACTTTACCTAACAATGTTGAAGTAAATCCTAAAGATCAAGGAAAAGAACAGATCAAGGCTATTCAATTAAGAAGTGGAAAAGAGTTGGAAACAAGAGTTCAAAAAGAAACTGTAGTTGAAAAGGAAAAAGAAGAAACTGAAGGAGAAAATGAAAGTTTATATCCTGATTTTCCTCTGAAACCTATGAAAATTACCGTTGAAAGACCACCACCACCATTTCCTCAAAGACTAAAGCAACAATTTAAAGGAAAAAGATTTACTAAATTCTTAGACATCTTAAAAAAATTGTCAATCAATATTCCTTTTGTTGAAGCTTTGGAACAAATGCCTGTTTATGTTAAATTTATGAAGGATACACTCAACAAAAAGAGGAAGTTACTAGATCATGAGACCGTTGCACTCAGTGAAGAGTGTATTGCCATAATTCTGAGAAAGCTTCCTGAAAAACTTAAAGATCCTGGTAGTTTCACTATCCCGTGTGCTATTGATGAAAAATTTTATAGGCGAGCATTATGTGATTTGGGAGCTAGAATAAATTTGATGCCTTTATCAACTTTTAAAAGGTTAGGAATATGGAGATTGCACCAACTTCTGTAACTCTACAGTTATCTGATCGATTTATTACACATCCTAAAGAAGTTGTAAAAGATGTTTTGGTCAAGGTTGATAAATTTATCTTTCCTGTGGACTTTATCATTTTAGATATGGAAGAAGATAAGGAAATTCCAATAATTTTAGGAAAACCATTCCTAGCTACAGAAAGAGCCATGATAGATGTTCAAAAAGGAGAATTGACTATGAGAGTAAATGATCAAGAAGTAACCTTTAACATCTCAAAGTCAATGAAATATCCTGCAATAGAAAAAGATGATGAATGTTTCAGAATGGATATATGTAATTATCTGAGAAAAGAACAGTTCAAAGAAAATTATGAAGAAAATGAAAATATGGAAAAATATAATTATGATGAAATTGATAGCAAAGAAGCTGATTATATTCAGGAGAAATTTAAAACGCTCGATTTAATAGCACCAGAAAACGAAATATTAATTCCATCAGTTGTAAAACCCCCTGAACTTGAATTAAAAAATCTTCCAAATCATTTGAAGTATATATTTTTAGGAGAGTTTTCAACATTACCAGTAATGGTTTCCTCAGACTTAAATGAAATTTAAGAACAAAAATTAATGGATACATTAAAAAAATATAAAAAAGCTTTTGGATGGACTCTAGCTGATATTAAGGGAATTAGTCCTTTGATTTGTATGCACAGAATTTTATTAAATAATGAACATAAACTAAGAATTGATCCACAAAGGAGACTGAACCATATTGTGAAAGAAGTAGTTAAAAAAGAGATTTTAAAATGGTTAGATGCTGAAATTATATATCCTAATTCAGATAGTACTTGGGTAAGTCCAATTCATTGTGTTCCTAAGAAAGGAGGAGTAACTGTTGAAGCAAATGAAAATAATGAATTAATACCTATCAGAAAAGTTTTTAGATGGCATATTTGTATTGATTATAGAAAATTAAATGTCGCCACTAGAAAAAAATCACTTTCCTCTTCCTTTTCTAGACCAAATGTTGGATAGACTTGCTGGACACCAGTACTACTGCTTTCTGGATGGATATACCGGTTACCATCAAATACCTATTGCTCCTGAGGATCAAGAAAATACAACATTTACTAGTCCTTATGGAACTTTTGCTTTTAGAAGAATGTCTTTCGGACTATGTAATGCACCTGCAACATTCCAGAGATGTATGATGTCTATATTTAGTAAGTTAATTGATAATGGAATAAAAGTATTTATGGATGATTTCTCTGTGCTTGGAACATCATTTGACGTATGCTTAAATTATCTTGAAAAAGTTTTGGAGCTAGGTGAAATAACTAATTTAGTTATAAATTGGGAGAAATATCAATTTATGGTTGCTGGAGGAATTCTATTAAGGCATAAAATTTAGGAAAATGACATGGAAGTAGACGCTGCAAAAATTCAAGTAATAGCTAAATTATCACCTCCTACTACAGTGAGAGGGGTAAGAAGTTTTCTTGGACATGTTGGTTTTTACAGGCGTTATATTAAAGATTTTTCAAAAATTACTAAACCTCTATGCCAACTTCTAGAAAAGGATAAGAAATTTGAATTTACTGAAGACTGCTCAAATGCCTTTGAGTTATTAAAGGAAAAATTAATTACAACACTTATAATAGCTTCACCTGATTAGGAGAAACCATTTGAATTAATGTGCGATGCTAGTGATTATGCTATTGGAGCTGTTCTTGGTCAAAGATATGATAAAATTTTTAAAGTTATACACTACGCTAGTAGAACTCTTAACGATGTTCAAATTTACTATACAGTTAGTGAAAAAGAGTTACTGGCTATTGTGTATGCTTTTGATAAATTCAGATCATATTTAATTGTGACTAAATGTATTGTGCATACTGATCACTCTGCTATTAAATATCTCATGCAAAAGAAGGATACTAAGCCAAGATTAATCAGATAGGTACTTTTAATGCAAGAATTCAATTTTGTGGTGATTCATAGAAAGGGAACTGATAATCAAATTGCTTATCATTTGTCAAGACTAGAATATCATAAATCATCTGACACTGATAATGAAATAACAGACTGTTACCCTGATGAAAAAATTTATAATATTAATGAGTGGAAAATACATTGGTTTGCTGATATAGTTAACTATATAGTAAGCGATCTTTTGCCACCTATGCTAACACTACAGCAACAGAAAAAATTCATTCATGATGCAAAAACTAATTTTTGGGATGAACCATATTTATTTAAACAATGTAACAATCTTATTATTAGGAGATGTTGCCTTATGAAGAAACTAAACTGATTAATAAAAAATGTCATGATTCTGAATTTGGAGAACATTTTGGGATTGACAAAACTGCGCATAAAATTTTACAAGCTGGATTTTATTGGCCTGCTCTCTTTAGAGATATTTACAGATATATTAAAACTTATGATAGATGCCAACGCGTAGGTAATATATCTAGAAGAAATGAAATGCGTCTGAATTTCATGTTAGAAGTTGAGATTTTTTATGTTTGGGGATTAGATTTCATGGGACCATTTATTCCTTCATTTGGTAACTTATATATGTTGATTTCAGTTGATTATGTATCAAAGTGGATTGAAGCATAAGATTTACCTCATTGTGATGCTAAAAGTGTTTCAAGATTCTTAATGAAAAACATTTTCACAAGATATGGAATGCCGAGAGTGACTATCACCAACGGAGGATCCCATTTTAGGAATAAATACATTCAGAGATTGGCAAAAAAGTTTAATATTATTCATAGATTCTCTACTGCTTATCATTCTCAAACCAGTGGTTTAGCTGAAGTTTCTAATCGTGAGATTAAAAAAATTTTGGAGAAGACTGTAAATCCAAGTAGAGTAGATTGGTCTACGAGACTGGATACTACATTATGGGCATACATGACTGCTTATAAAACTCCTATTGGTATGACTCCTTACAGACTTATTTATGAAAAAACTTGTCATTTACCAGTAGAATTGGAGCATAAAGCATATTGGTCGATTAAAGAATTCAATTATAATTTGAAAGATGTTGGTGAAAAGAGATTGTTACAATTGAATGAATTATAAGAATTAAGAAATGAATCTTATGATAATGACAAAATTTATAAGGAAAAATTGAAGTTAAGGCATGATCGAAAGATTAACCAGAAGAACTTTGAACCAGGACAAGAAGTTTTACTTAACAATACAAGGCTGAAATTATTTCCTGGGAAATTGAAGTCTCGTTGGTTAGGACCCTTTACTGTAACTCAAGTTTATACTTATAGAGCTGTTGAAATTGAAGATTTGAAGACTGTGAATAGATTTAAAGTAAACTGACATAGATTAAAACCATATTTTGAGGGTAAAAGACTGAATTTTAAATAGGTTTTAATGCTCAGTCAACCTGAATAGCACCTGAATAGGTCAGGCTGACGACGTTAAACCAAGCGCTTTATGGGAGGTAACCCATAGTTGTCTTTATTTTTTTGAGTGTTTGTTTGAATTTATCATTCGTTTGTAGTAATATTGAATTCTACTACGTGTATTTGCCCTTTGATTATAAAGAATTTGGATCTATAGAGAAAATTTAGAATGTATTTGACCACGCGTATTTGTGCACAATTTTGTCTAGGGCGCCGACGGCACGCTCGACGCCGCCAAAACTGGGTTTTTCCTGAGAGCTCTAGAATTTAATTGCAGAAGGCTCGCTGACGGCGCCATCGAGGCCGGCGACAGTGAGATCGGCGAGTGGGCATTTTTTCGAGTTTGAAACGACGATTTTTTGCGGTTTTTAGTGAATCTGTCGCCTATAAACTTCCACGGACGGTTCCTAAACACTCTAATTCCCAAAAAATGAATGGAAAATCCCTTGAATTCCTCTCTAATGGATTCTAATTCAGTAGATCACTCTAGATTTCAAGTGTACAACCGAAGAAAGTTCATCAGTACCGAGGCACAGCGACTTTTCAACAAGGCGATGTCAAAGAGAAGGCTAATCAAGGAAAGAGGATTTTTCAATCGAGGATTAAGCAATTCTTCATCAGAAATTGAAGAAATGATCGTGCGGCGAAGATGGGAAGTATTTTGCTATACTAGTTCCACAGTAGTAGTTTCAGTGGTGAAAGTGTTCTATGCCAATTTACATGGAATCAAATAAGGAAGCGTCTATGTGTGAGGTAGGTGGATAACATTTAATTATGGACAAATTAATGAATTATACATGCTTGAGAATGTTCCTGTCTGCCATTATTCCAATTTCGTGCCGACGACAGAAAAGATGAATGAAATTTACCAATATTTGACGGACGAAACTGAAAACTGGGAAGTTAGAGAAAACATATACGTCAGTTTTTTTGCAACACTTTAAATCCCGTTTTGAAACATTGGCACTTTTTCATATCTGCGAAGTTATTATCGACAATGAAAATCGGTAAAGTCACCAAAGAAAGTGCTATATTGAACTACTGCATTCAAATGGGATGGCCAATTGATATTGGATCAATTATTATGAAGTCTGTGTTTGGCCTGATCGTTTAAGGATCATCTCAAGGGCTTAGACATCCTTCAACAATTTTCTCAATATGCAGTCTGTTTCAAGTATCGTACGAGATTTGGGAAAAGGTATTGCTACCTTAGACACCTTTACACCCAACCCGTATGTTCCCAGCTAATGATGAAGAGAATGATATGGGCGTGATTATGGATCAAGCATCGCAAAATTATATTCCTATTCGACCTCTAGTAGCGGACAAGACACCGATGATCTTACACAAAATTAAGAATCTGGAGAAGCAGGTACAAAATATAACGAGTACAGTTAAATATTTGTTTGATTTCTTTGATCATATCGATTAGAGGGTGAAAGAACATTTTGATCATACTGGGCATTTTGAAGCGAGTTTGATACTCTTAATAAGGAGGATGGGATGGATTGAAGAAGTTTCAACTGAAGAATTCTCATTCCGACTTTTTTATATCTTGTTCATCCATGTTCAAGCGATGGGTGATATCAGAGGAGAAACCAGCACTAATTCAGAAGAGTAGTAGAATTTCTGTACTTTATTTGTATTTTTATGTTGTACTTGATTTGAAATATGTTTGTGTGTTTGCTTTCTTAGTTTGCTTTTTAATTTCAGTATAGTTGAGATTATGTTTGAAATGTTTGTTTTCAGCGTTTTGACTGTTGTGGCTTGGATTGCGACGCTGAGTAGATGAGTTTAGATTGAGAAAATACCTGCTTATGTGTGTTATGTAATGTGTATTTTAAACACTTGGATTTAATATATAATTATGAAGTTTTGTTGTGTGTATGTTTATTTATGTTAATACATCACTTAATCACTTAAAATATATGATTAAAATGATCGAATGGATGACGACGAGACTTAAAATTGATCAAAATCACAAAAATTTGAAAAATGATCAAAATTTAAGAATCTCACCGACGGTACGCTCGAGGCCGCTGACGGTGTGATTTTCCTGAGGCTATTTGAATTAAATCCATTGGAGCTCGCCAACAGCACGAATGACCCCACCGACGGTGAATCCCAAAAATTACCTTTTAACTGTGATTTTGACTAGTCAACCACCACTATTCATCATCTTCTTCCCCGATTTACCGAAAATTTCAACCTAGGGCTTGATAGATCTCGGGTTTGGAGCGATTTCAACACATTCTAACACCGGATTTCATCTTCCCTTGGTAAGAGCTTCCCTCCTATGTAAAAATTTTTTATTTTCACCATGAATTTCTTCCACATTAAGAAATTTTGGAAAATTTAAAAATGTGGAGAAAAGACTTGGAAGGAATTCATGGAACTTGATTTAGATTGCTTTAAACCACCATTAGAAGCCATTGTATTGTTATTGTGGAGTTCAGTTTAGATTTTTAAAATTTTGATAGATCGAAAATGGCTCCACGTCAAAAGAGGAGACTTAAATTTGACGAGACTTGATTTATAAATGCTAAAGCACAATCGAGATACACTTCAATCTTCCAAGGAAAGAAGTGTATTCAAGATCGAGTTTTCGATAATCCTGGAGGAGAGGTGGAACAAGTTATCAGAGAAAGGAGATGGGAGAACTTCTGTTACACTACAAATAAAGCGGCAATTGAAGTTGTAAGAGAATTCTATTCTAATCTGACTCAACTTGAGGACGAGCCTGTCCAAGTAAGAGGATTTTCTGTCAATTTTTATGCTACTTGCATTAATTATTTTAACGAGTTTCACGATTACTATTCTAGCGAGTATGAAACATTTGCAACTATGGAAGGTCCGTTAAACGATGTTATTAACTTTCTCACTGATGGGAAAGGAACTTGGAAAATTAAGAATCGTGAACAGATTAACTTTCCTCTTTCTATGATGAATGTCACAGCTAAGGCTTGACATTATTTCATTCGTTCGACTCTGCTACCCACTTATCACCATAGTGAATTCTCGAGAGAGAGAGCTGTTCTGAATTTCTGCATTCAAAACAATAGAAGTATAAATGTGGGGAGAATAATTTACAAGAATATTATGGCTACGATGAAGAGTGAATCAAGTGGATATTTAGGACATCCTGGCCTAATTTATGCACTTTGTCAATTATCAAGAGTAGAAGCTAATGATGATGAACAATGGGTGTATCCTATGAAACCCATTAGTAAAGAAAATTTAAAGACTTATGAAACCCATGAGGATTCGAGATCTGGGAGTAGGAGTAAAGCACCTTCTACTAGTAGAGACATCCCTTCTACTAGTTATGACCCTCCTGCCTCTAGCTCTCCTACTCTTTATGATTTGATGAATGAGATGACCCTGCAGCGGAAAATTTTTGAGAAAATTGATGAAAGACTTGGGAGAATTGATCAAAGGATTGAAGTTTTAGAGCGGAGTCATGATCACGATAGTGAGTATCTTCAGCGGCACCCTGATTTTGAGATTGCTTATTATGATGCTCAAGCTAGATACTACAGAGGTGAGCCTGATGTCATTTTTCCTGAATGCCCCCGTTATACTCGTTATCAACCCAATCCACCTACTGACGAGGGAAATGAAGACATAGTATGAGATTTTGAAGACTGATCTTTGTGATGTGATGTGATGTATGTGTTTATGTTTGTTATAGTACTTTCATTTTTATTGTTATATTCTGTGAACTATGTTTTGTTTCTGAGATATGTGTTTAGTTCTGTAGTTTGTATTTTCATTTCTAGACTGTGATGCATGATTTCAATTGTAATTGTGAACTTTTAAGTAAACAATAGTAGACTATTTGTTCTGTGTTGTATAATGCATATGTCCTGGATAGTTAATTGTGGTAGTTAAATGTTTTAGTTTATATACTTGTTTTAAAATTTCATTACCCCAACAAAATTCTCTAAACTGTTATATGTGTAGAAAGGTTTTTAATATTACAGGTCAGTTGAACTTAAAAATTTTTTAGAAGAACCTGCAAAATTTCAAAAAGACAAAAATGCCTAAAGTGTAAAGGTATGATTTTTATATTTAGAATTTTTCTTTCCACCCTGTATTATTTCTATCATGGAAAACTTTAAGTTTGCGGGGGTAGAAAATTATTAACTATTATGTGTTCTCAATTAACATATTTTCAAAATTTATAAATATGATTTTTGTGATAAAATTTAATTCAGATAACTATATTTAGTTGTTATTTAAACATTGTAGAAGATTCAAAGAAATATTTTTGGTAATGAAAATTAATTTTGTAGGTTAAGATATTTAGTATAAGGGGATAATAATATAGTTAAATATTTAAAGTAATGAAAACTATATTTTGAAATATTAAGAATCTTAAGAATTTAGTTGAGAAAGAAAAGATTGGGACTCAATGATGTAAAAACTATGAATTATATATAAGGTAAAGAATGTTTTAAAGTTTCAAATTTAGGAAAAAAGAGTGAAGTTCAATATCATTAACAGGCTATCCAGATATAATAATCCTCACTTGAAAAAAAAAGAAAAAGAAAAAGTATTGAAAAACAATCCCTGAAAAGAAAAGAAAAATATATATGATTGAAAAGCAAGCCAAATGAAAAGAAAAAGAAAAAGTGAGGAGAAGCTCGAGGAGATGCCTTATCAAAAATTAGCTTCACTTGGATTAACCTAAAGGAAAAACTAAAAACATTTCTGAACTTATATTATGACTAGTTTCTTTACTATTAGTGTCCTCATGAATTTCCTATCTTCTGAATATTCTAAGTGAATTGATATTGCAACATATAGTCATTCTTGAAATGAATAGAAGACTAGAACTCTTAGACTTGATAACTAGATAGCCTTACATCTGCAAAGTTAATCTAATTACTTGAAAATCTTTCTAAGAAATCTTACTATGATATTTATTTAAATCAAAATTATAGTCTTTCTGAATTAAAACTTTTTCACAATGAATCATAACTTTTATCTAGTACTAAAGATTACTTGAGGACAAGTAATAGTTAAGTTTAGGGGATTTTGACCCAATGAAAAAATGTTAAGATTTTCATGCTTATTTTATATTGATTTTGATGATATTGCACTTTAAAGAAAGGTATTTTTTATGATTTGTTACAGATATAAAGATTTAAGGATATTGGAGCGAAAATATGCAAAAAGGAGCGATTTTGAAGCAAAAAGGACCAAAATTATAAAAATTTAATCTAGGGCGCCGACGGTGAGATTAACGGTGCCGACGACGTGTTTTTCCCGAAGTTCATAATATATTACAAGGGAGCCTGCCGACAGTGAAGATCGAGGCCACCGACAGCGGAGCCTATGCAAAAGGGTCTAAGGCTAAGTATTCTAGAAGGCCACCGACGGTGAGCTCGAGGCTGCCAACGGTGAGATCGACGGTTCTCTCACAAGGTGCATTGAATGTGGATGATTTTTGAAGGGATACTTGGAAAACTCTTGGAAACTCTTCAACTACTTTAAAAGGAACAATTTGGGGCCGAAAAAAGGGTCCACTAGCATCCATTTATGTCCACCAAGTGTCTATCTAATCCATTAGAGAGTCAAGTGTGTGAGTCTAGTGAGTCCATAGAGTTTCTAGAGTGTTAATTAGTGAGTTCAATTAGTGATATTTGTGAGGAATTCTTCGAGAGATTGTAAGAGTAGAAGGGAAGTGAGAGATTTCTTCCTCATTGCCGTTTCGAAAGAGAATTCTGCATACTGTAAAGAAAGGAAGAGATTCAGAGGAACTTCAAGGAGTTTGCTTGGGGATGAATTTAAGATAAGTTGTATTTACTTATTTTAGTTTGTAGAACTTTGCTTTATATATGAAATCCAAGTTTTATTGTATCCTCTCCATGAAATCTGAGTAGTTTTTCTGTCTTTCTCCTTGTTTTGATATTTTTGTGAAATGATAAATTGAATTAGTGTGCCAAGAAAAGTTTAAAGAAGTTGTGATAATCTTTTACTTAAAATCTTAATTTACCTTCAATATGGCCAATTGATTAGTTAAAATATGTTGAGTTTAACAACTACAGTGAAGATTACATCCGAGATTCAGGGAGGTCAAAGTCCTTGGAAGTAGGGTGCAAATAAATAGGAAAATAATATTCATCGGGCGTAGAATTAGAGATTTTAGAGTGATAGACTAAAATACTCAATTCAGTCCTATCATTTGGGTGATGAAGTGTAGATGTTAGCCCTCAGGCGAGGGGAACGTTGGAGCTTCGAAGTGAGAGCCGGTATCCTCCTAGCCTAGCCGCAGATTCAGTAACCAAGCATAAGATTAGTCAATGTTCTCTATGCCTGGACCAAAGAGTAAAGAATAGCTATGCTCCTATTTAGCACAACACCGTTTTAAACTAATTCTAATAATCCATTTACTTAAATTTCTTAACAAAGGAGAAAGATTCTTGCTTATATATTTAAACTTCACTTTATCATTAGAATTAGTTATCTGTTAGTAGAACTAGTTTATTAAAACTTCATATTATTGTCGATTGCATATTAGTGACAGATAGGCAATTTCGATTTCCAAGTTGTGATTTTGAATTGGTTTCTAAAATCCTAGTTCTTAGCCTCTAAAATATTCCCTGTGGGATCGATATCCAGGACTCCAATAGAGCTTTATAATACTTGAGCGATACGTATACTTGTGTTGAATAGTAACTCTGCGATTAAAGAAAATATTATATACTTGTTAAAAAAAATATTAAAATTATGCTAAGTGCGCGGAGGTGGTTCACAAGGTAGGTTTGTCACATTTGCTCCTGCAAAGATTAATGATTTATACATGATTGAGAATGTGTCAATCTGCCACTATTCGAATTTTGCCCCGATGAAGAACAATATGAATGACATATACAGATATCTGACGGATGAAAGTGATGAATGGGAGATAAGAGATAGCAGGTATGTAAGTTTCTCGACCACACTGTTAAATCCTACGTCAAAACACTTACATTACTTCATATGTGCAAAATTGCTCCCAACAATGAAAATCAGTAAGGTAACTAAGGAGTATGCTATTCTGAATTATTGTATTCAAATGGGAATGTGTATTGATGTTGGTTCAATAATTGTTAAGTCTGTTTTGGGATTGATTGTTCATGGATCAAAGTATGGGCTTAGAAATCCTTCCACCATATTTCTCCTCTGCAGTCAATCACAAGTGCCATATGAGAATTAGGAAAGGGTACTTCTTCCTTGGAAGCCTATAGACCCAGTAGATGCATATAATAACCAGGAAATTGGTGATATGAATGATATGAGCATTATTGAAGATCAACCATCTCAAAGGTCAGCACCTATTCCTCCTTATTTTTCTGAAAGTTCACAGATCATCTTGAAGAAAATCAAGAAATTGGAGAAGGAAGTACAACATCTGATGAATGCAATCAACAATTTTTCTGATTTCTTTGATCATCTGGATTGGAGAATGAAGGAGCACTTTGATCATTCAGGATATCTTTAAGGAAGTTTGACACGATTGATGAGAAGAAAATGTTGGATTGAAGAGGATTCTACTGAAGAATTTCTATTTCGTCCATTCTACAATTTATTTATTCATGCTCAATCGATGGGAGATCTTAGAATTGATGATAGTTCGGAGGAAGAATGAAAACTTGATTATTGTATTTATGTGTTTGAGTGTCTAATTACTTTGCTTTGCTTCACTTTATTTGACTTGAATGTTATATTTGGACATGCTTATTTGTTTATTTCTCGGCGTTATTGTGTTGTGGTTGCGTGTGACGCTGAATTTAGGATTATATGGCTTGAAAATGTGTAATGTTTAGTGTTGTGTGTATGTGTATGACTCATGGATTTTATATATGAAAGTAATGTTATGTGTTGTTTATCTTAAAAAAATATCATTTGCCAAGGCTTTAGGATGTTATTCAATGCTTAATTAGACTAATTATACATCGGAGCAGGCTTGAAAGGATCGAAAATGCAAAAGAAAGTTGGAAGCCCAGTTTTTTAGCTGGCGCCGAACAGTGCTGCCACCAGCGCCAGACAGCGCCGGACAGCGCCAAAAGTCAGAGAGTTTGGCCAATTCAGCAGAATAATGCACTAAATGGCGCTGCTTTCAGTACCGGACAGCGTTCGAACTCGAAAAATGCCCGAAACTCCAAATTTTTGCTATTTAACCCTGGGACTCGACATTTTTGCTCAAATTATTGTCTTCAATCTCTAGCCAAGGTCGATTTTCGCACCTAAGGCTCACTAGCATTTGGATTTGAAGCAATTTCGTGGCTGGAAAAGTTTGGATTTCATCTTCTCTTGGTAAGAGCTACACTTTAACCTATAGTTTTTCGATTTTGACCGTAGAAATCTCCTACATTAAGAAGATTTGGAATTTTGAAGTTATTGGAGAAACTTTGGAGATTTTTCATGGATTTTGTGTTCTTATATTTTTAAATTTATCTCGGAGTCGATTGCATTGTAATTTTAAAATTGATTTGGAAAATTTTGGTATTTTTAGACAAACGACACCAAGATTGGCTAAGGGGAAGAAAAAATTTGAATATTATGAAAGTAAATTTATGAATTTCAAAGCATATTCATGTTTTAGTACATTTCTTAGCAATAAGAAATGTATTCATGAAAGAGCCTTTGAAAATCCTAGAGGAATGCTTGAAGAACTGATTTCTAATCTTCAATGGGAGATTTTTTGTTATTTCACTGCAAATGTGAAGCTGGGTGTTGTTAGAGAATTTTATGCTAATCTGTATTATAAGAGTGAATTCATTCTGGTTAGAGGCCAATTGGTTTAATTCACCACTGCCAGCATAAATGCATTTTATCAGTTGAGAGCACCCTACCGTTGTGAATAATAAAATTTTCCTATCACGAATCAAGCATTGGATGAGATTATAAATTTTTTAACTGATGGAAAAAGGGAATGGAAGATTAAGCAGAGAATGAAAGTTAATCTTCCCCTTTCTACTTTGAATCCTGTATCAAAAGCCTGACATTATTTCATTTTTACAAGACTGTTGCCTACCAACCATCACAGTGATGTTACTATTGATAGAGCTGTTCTGAATTACTGTATTCAGAATATGAAGAATATAAATATTGGGGTTATTATTCATAAAAGTATTTTGACAAGTTGAAGAGGAGTCTACAGGAGGACTAGGACACCCCAGTCTGATTCATGCTTTCTGTATTCAGGCAAGTGTAGTGATTGAAGATAATGATGAGGTAGTCCACCCACTAAAGCCTATTACTAAATTAAATCTGAAAACTTATGAAGCCCATGTAGGATGGAAATGGAGTAAGAAAATTGATGAGCCTTCTTCTAGTCGAGATAGACCATCTACATCTAGGGAGCCTACTCTGCATGATGTTATGGATCAGTTGGAAAGGTTAAACACCATAGTAGAGGAACTAGAAGTAAGGAATAAAATTAATGATGATTGTCAAGTGCGGTAGAGAGAATATGAGATAGCTTATCATGACGCACATATGAGATTTTTCAGGGGAGACACTGATGCTGTATTTCCTACTTACCCTGAGCATACTCCATACCAGCCTGAGGAACCTGATGATGGTGGAGCTCCTGCAAAAGATAAAGATTAGTAGTTTTTGTATTTTTTATTTTTATTTTTTATTGAACTTTCTGATGTATTTGTGCTTTGTATTTTTGATGTACCTGAGACTCCTTATGATTTGTATCTGAGATGTTATATGTGTATTTGAATGTACTTGTAGTAGACTTTATTGTTAATTTATGATTTATGTGATGTGGTAGTAAAGTTTTTTATGTGTTTGGTTTGCTAGTTTAATCTGTAAAAGTAACAGTTGGATGTTAAAGTTATGTGTGTTGTTTAATGTATTTAAACTTCTTCTTTATAAACTTCTAACCTATATTTGTTTATAGAAATGCTTCTTAATTATTTCAGGCCTACTATTATACTTTGTGAAGAAAAACCTGCTGAAACTCAAAGGTATGAAAAGCCTAGCATATTAAGGTATGAGTATATATTTAGATCTTTTCTTTCCTCCATGTTAATTATATTCAAAAATCTAAGTTTGGGGGAAGGGAAAGAATTAACTGTTAATTATTCTCATTTAAAATTATTTTCAAAATATTAACATGATTTTCTGTGAGAGAACTCAATTTCAGATAACTCTATTTTGATTTTGTTTAAGTATTTTATAAAATTGAATGAAAGTATTTAGTAATGAAAAGTAATTTTGTAACGCAAGATATTTGGTATAAGAGAATAGGACTATAGTCAACTATTCAAAGTAAAAAAAACTACAAGTTTGAAATATTAAGAATCTTAAAATTTTATGTGATATGAAAGGATTGAGACTCTATGATGAATCATTAATAAGCTAAGGAAATTCCTATACGGTAAAGAAATGTGATAGATTTCAAATTTAGGGTGAGAAGGGTGAAGTTCAAAATCATTAAAGGCTATCCAAATACAGTAATCCTCACTTAAAAAAAAGAAGAAAAAAATAAAAAAAAGAAAAAAAAGCAAAAGAAAAAGAAAAGAAAAAAAGAAAAGAAAAGTGAGGAGAAGCTTGAGAAGATGCCTAATCAAAAATTGGCTTCACTTGGACCTACCTAAAGGGAAAACTTAATTACTTATGTATGGATTAGCATCCTTACTAGTAGTGTTCTCATGAACTTCTTTTCATGTGATCCTTTTAAGTGCCTGATCGCACGACAGTAATTGTTATAAATATAAGTATTCAGCACGATTAATAAGAGATATAATTCCCTAGCAATATCGCTAAAAACTTGACCGACTCGGAGGAGAGCAGGGCGGAAATTTGAGGGTATATATGTTTGCTAAGCTTTATAAATGTTTTTCAAATAAAATAGTAATTATACTCCCTCCCCTATTTATCAACACAAGTATACGTATCGCTCAAGTAAAAAAATGGCTCTAATGGAGTCCTAGATATCGATCCCACAAGGAAGTTAGAGATTTAAGGACTAAATTCAGCAATTGTAATTACTAATCTAGTATACGGAAATTAAGAACGCTTATACTAAAAACTATTACTTAAAGATTAAATGGAAGATTGCAATTTAGAAAAGTATCTTTCTCCTTGTTAAGAGAATTAAGTGAATGAAGAACTAAATGAGTTTAGAATTATATTGTGCCAAATAGGAGCATTTCTATTCTTTACCCTTTGGTCCAGGTGCAAAGAACATTGACTAATCCTATGTTTGGTTACTGAATCTACTGCTAGGCTGGTAGGATACCGGCTGCCACTTCAGAGCTCCCACGTTCCCCTCGCCTGAGGGCTAACATCTACACTTCAGCTCCCAAACAGTAGGACCTAATTGAATATTTTAGTCTGTCACACTAAAATGTCTAATTCTACACCCAATAATTAATATTTCCCTATTTATTTGCACCTTTCTTCCAAGGCTTTTGACTTCCCTGAATCTTAGATGTAATCTTTACTATAGTTGATAATTCAACATATGTTAGCAATTCAATTGGCCAAATTGAAAGTAAATTAAGAGTTAAGTAAAAAGATTATCACAATCTATATTTAATATTGTTAGGCACAACTATTTTAATTCTTTATTTCACAAAATCTCATCAACAAGGAGAAAGACAAAGAAAACTACTCAAAATGCATAAGAAGAATAACACAAAACTTGGATTTCATTTAAAGTTATAAAACAATAAACAAATATACTTATCTCGAACCTTCTTCCCAAGCAGACTCCTTGAAGTTCCTTTAACTCTTCCTTATTTGTACAACACACTTCAGATACTCACCAAAATACTCTTAAACACACTACTGACTTTCAGATTACACTTAAATGACACTTAACGACACACTCAATGACAACTTAACGACTACTCCATGACACAAAAATCATTCTTATATATAGAAGGAGTCATATTTCCAAAGGTTGCTTAAGCACCTCTTCAAAAAGCGTCTAGATTCAACGTATTTAGCTTAAATCATCTGTCTCGCAGTCGGCTGGCTCGATCTCGCAGTCGGCGGCTTCTAGAAGAATGGGTAACAGCTCATGCTCGCTGTCGGCGGGCTTGATCTCACCGTCAGCGGGCTCATTTGAAATATTTTCAAATGTTCTCGGGAAAATCTCGCCGTCGGCGGCCTCTTCCTCGTCGTCGGCGGCCTCTTCCTCGCCGTCGGCGGGATAGTTCAAATTTTATCTATTTTAGTCATTTTTATTTCAAATTCGCTCCTTTTTGATCTTTTTTCTCTCATTACCTCTAAATCTTCATTCCTGTAATAACACATAGAAAATACCTTTCTTTAAAGTGCAATTTCATATAAAATGGGTATGAATTTCTTAATACATTTTCTTGTGGTCAAAATCCCCCAAACTTAACTATTACTTGTCCTTAAGTAATTTTGATACTACATAAAAGTAATGATTATTTGTAATAAAACTTTAATTCAGAAATACTATGAATTTAATTTAAATAAATATTATAGTAAAGTTAAATAGAAATATTTTTAAACAATTAAACTAATTCTATAGATATAAGGCTATTTAGTCATCAAGTTTAAGATTTCTAGTCTTCTATTTATTTCAAAAATGACTATATTTTCCAATATTAAATTACTTAAGATATTCAAATGATAGGAAATTCATGAAAACACTATTTAGTAAAATACTAATATATATATATAAGTTCAGAAATGTAACTGAGTTTACTCTTTAGATTGATTCAAATGAAGCCAATTTTTGATAAAACATTTCCTTAAGCTTCTCCTCAATTATATATATTTTTTTATTTTTCTTTTCTTTCTGGGTTGATTTTCAATCCTTTTTTTTTCTCTTTTCTTTTCTTTTATTTTTCAAGTGAGGATCACTATTTTTGGTTAGCCTGTTAATAATTTTGAACTTCATTTTCCTCTTCCTAAATTTGAAACCTGAAACATTTTCTTACCTTATATGTATTTCAAAGTTTTTACTTCATTGAGTTTCAATCTTTTCCTTTTTAATTAAATACTAAGGAATTTAATATTTTTAAAGTATAGTTTTCCTTACTTTAAATAGTTAACTATATTCTTATTGTCTTATACTAAATATCTTAATCTACAAAATTTGTTAATCATTAAAAGTATTTCTTTTAACTTTCTATATTAATTAAATAAATTAATTCTAGTTTACTGAATTAAATTTACTACAAAAAATCATTTTTATAAATAATTTTTGAAAATATAATTTGAGAACAATTTAATAATTAAATTTGTTTGTTTTTCCCTCCCCCAAACTTAAAGTTTTCTATCTATCTATATAGGGTGAAAAGAAAATAAACTGTAAATTTAAATCATACCTTCGTGCTTTAGGTATTTCTCCTTTTGAAGTTCTGCAGGTTCTTTTCATCACTTAATTAACATGTACTGTTAATAACTTTCTACACATATATAATATCAAAGAAACTGCTGGGTCAAGAAGTTTAACATAATACTACCACATTTTATACTAAAACATCACACGACATCCACATACATTTTACTAATCCAATCAAAGATTACAACAGCAGTCTGAAAACATTAAAAATTTAAAAACTACATACATTTAACTTATACAACCATATTAAAATGTCTTACACAACATAACAATCCAAGTTCACAAACTATACATCAATACTGAATTTAAGAAAACAAACAAACAATCACACAACATATATTTCTAATCAGAAAATCTAATCATCAACACTAAAATCCCAAACAATATCATCATCTCCTTGATCAGCAGCTGGAGTAGGTTGATAATGAGTATAGCAAGGGCACTCAGGAAATACAACATCAGGCTCTCCTCTCCGATAACGATCCTCAACATCATAGTAGGCTATTTCAAACTCAGAATGTCTCTGGAGATAATCGCTGTCATAATCGTGCGTTCGCTCTAAGCCTCCAATACTCTGATCTATATGCTCCAATTTTTCTTCAATTTTTTCAAAAATTTACCACTGCAGAGTCATTTCATTCATCAAATCATAAAGGGTAGGAGAACTATAGGTAGGAGGGTCATAACTGGTAGAGGGAATATCCCTACTAGTTGAAGGTGCATAGCTCCTAGTCCCAGATCTCCATCCTTCGTGGGACTCATAGGTTTTTATATTAGCCTGGATAATGGGTTTCATAGGTTCTCCCATTCCTCATCATTTCTAGCCTCTACTCCAGACAATTGGCAGAGTGCATAACTTAGACCAGGATGTCCTAGTCCTCCTCCACTTTCACTTGATGCGGTGGCTAATATATTCTTGTAAATAATACTTCCCAAATTAATACTTTTCTGGTTCTGAATACAGAAGTTCAGAACTGCTCTATCGCTTGTTACTTCACTATGGTGATAGGGAGGTAACAAAGTAGAGTACATAAAATAATGCCAAGCCTTAGATGTTGCATTTAACATAGAGAGAGGGAAGTTTACCCGTTCACGCTGCTTAATCTTCCAAGTTCCTTTCCCATCAATGAGAAAGTTAATCACTTCATCCAGCGGTCCTTCCATTATTCCAAAAGTATCATATTCGCTGGTACGCAGATCTTGTACTTCGTAGAAAGCATTGATTCTTGCAGCATTAAAATCAACTAAAAATCCTCTAACCTTTATTGGTGCATCTTCTATCTCAGTCAGGTTGGCATAAAATACTTTAACGACTTCAACAACAGCTTTATTCATTGTATAACAGAAATTCTCCCATCTTCTCTCTCTTATCATTCGTTCTACTTCTCCTCCTGGATTTTTAAAGACTCTATCCTGAATGCACTTTCTTGCTTTGATATTGAGGTTGTATCTTGATTGTGCTCTCGCATTCACGAATCATGTTTCATTAAAATTCAGTCGCCTTTTCTGTCGCGGAGCCATTTCTCGATCTATCAAATTTACAAAAAATCTTAACTAAATTCCAAAATAACACTAAAATGGCTTCCAAAGGTGACTTAAAACAATCTAAATTAAGTTCCATGAACTTCTTCTAAGTCTTTTCTCCACATTTTCAAATTTTTCAAAATTACTCAATGTGGAAGAAATCCATGGTGAAAATCAAAACTTTTTACATAGGAGGGAAGCTCTTACCAAGGGAAGATAAAATCCGGTGTCAAAATGAGTTGATATCGCTCCAAATGCAAGATCTTTCAAGCCCTAGGTCGGTTTTTCGAAGTTTTGAGGAAGGGGACGATGAATTGTGACGGTTGACAGGTCAAAATATAGTGTTTTTCGGGATCTCGCTGTCGGCGAAAAAGTTCTCGCCGTCGGCGAGTTAATTAATTTAAAGAGGTCAAAAGTTTCTGGAAAATCTCACCATCGGTGGGATCGAACTCGCTGTCGGTGGGATTTTCAAAAATTTTAAGTTTTTTTTCTCATTTATAATGTTTTTAATTTATTTTAAGCCTCAATAATGTCCGATCAATCTATTAAATACATTTCATTGTGATTAGATATTATATTAACACATAAATTCACACAACACAAAACATCATAACTTTATATATGAAATCCAAGTGATTACAAATTTCACACACACTACAATACTAACAAAGTACTTTTAAGATCTTAATACACACAATTCAGCGTCGCAATCCAAACCACAGTACTCAAAACACTGAGACTAAACAAATAACAGATAATCTCATCTATACTGAGATTAAATATCCAAAGTTCAAATAACATAATAAACTAAATTCAAACTAGCATAACACACAGATAAATACAAATAAATATCTTGTACTCATCAAGATCGGTACTAAAATCATCTCTGATATCTTTGATAGAACGTAAGTGCACGAACAGATTATAGAAAGGCCTGTAAGGAAACTCTTCTATAGAATCTTCTTCAATCCATCCTTTCCTTCTCAAAAGCCGTATGAAACTAGCCTCGAGATGTCCGGAATGATCAAAGTGTTCTTTCATCCTCCAGTCAATATGATCAAATAAATCAGAGATATTATTAATAGAATTCATCACGTTCTGTATATCCTTCTCCAATCCTTTGAGTTTTCGAAAGATCAGATTAGTTTTATCAGTAAATGACCTGATTGAAAGATTTCTTTGAGATGCTTGATCCGCAATAATGGCTGTATCATTATCGTTATCCAAAGTAGGAAACATATTAGTAGGATCTAATGGTTTTCAAGGCAAAAGCACTTTTTCCCAGGCTTCAAAGGAAACCTACATAATGCAAATATTGTTGAAGGATGTCCAAGTCCATGAATAGATCCATGCACAATCAGGCCTAGGGCAGACTTCACAATAATAGATCCAACGTCGATGGGTAATCTCGTTTGAATACAGTAATTTAAAATCGCACACTCCTTAGAAACTTTATTTACCCTCATCGTGGGTAATAATTTTGAAGAAATAAAGAAGTGTCAGTGCTTAGAGACGGGGTTAAGAAGTGATGCAGAAAAACTAACATACCCGTCTTCTCGTATTTACCAATCTTCAGATTCGTCAGTCAAATATTGGTAGATCTCATTCATATTATTTCTTGTAGGAACAAAATTGGAATAGTGACAAACAGGTGTATTCTCAATTGAATACAACTCATTAATTCTTGAAGGAGTGAACGTTACCCATCTGCCTCGTACATATACGCTTCCATTGTTGATTCCATGAAGATTGGAGTAGAATTCTTTAACTACCGGGATGACTACTGCAGAAGTTATATAGCATAATACCTCCCAACGTCGTCAAATAATCATCTCCTCAATAGTTGTTGTCGAATTCTCCACTCCTCTATTGACGAATCCTCTTTCTTTAATCAATCTCTTCTTCATCATAACTTTGTAGAATATCCCCTGGGACTCATAACTGACAAACTTTAGTCGATTGAACACTCGGGATTTAGTGATTTCAAGTGGATTGGGTGCCATAATACTATGTTTTTGAGGGGTTTCTATTCGTTTCTAGGAAGTATAATGTAAAGATTTCGAGTTCTAGGCATCCTTTAAAGAGAAAAACATTTATTGCCAAAAACTGAAAACCACTCTTCAACTATCTCGCTGTCGGTAGCAATGATCTCGCCGTCGGCGGGATAGTTAATAATTTAAACCAAATTAGGATCGCAGATCTCGCCGTCGGTGGCGTCGATCTTGCTGTCTGCGGACTAAGACAAAATTGCCCAGTTTCACTTAGGTCCGAATATTTTTTGATTTCTCTCTATAGACTTAATTTTGTGATGATTATAAAGATAAATATGAGTAGTAGAATTTATTTTATTTTATAATTATTAATAACTCACGTAAATAGATTATAATTAAAGTCTACTATGGGTTGCCTCCCATAAAGCGCTTGGTTTAACGTTGTCAGCCTGACCTATTCTGGTTATTAATCAGGTTGACTGAGCATTAAAACCTCTTTAAAATTTGGTCTTCTTCCTTCAAAATATGGTTTTAGTCTGTGTCCATTTACTTTAAATCTGTGTCCATTCTTTTAATCTTCAATTTCTACAGCTCCGTATGTGAATATTTGAGTTATAGTGAAAGGTCCTAACCATCGAGATTTTAGTTTCCCAGGAAATAATTTCAATCTTGTATTATAAAGTAAAACTTCTTGTCCTGGTTCAAAATTTTTTTGGTTAATCTTTCGATCATGCCATAATTTCATTTTTTCTTTATAAATTCTATCGTTATTATAGGATCCATTTCTTAATTCTTCTAATTCATTCATCTGCAACAATCTCTTCTTACCAGCATCTTTTAAATTATAATTTAATTCCTTAATTGCCCAATACGCTTTGTGTTCTAATTCAACTGGTAAGTGATAAGTTTTTCCATAAATAAGCCTGTAAGGAGTCATTCCAATCGGGGTTTTGTAAGCAGTCCTTTACGCCCATAATGCAGTGTCTAGTCTTGTAGACGAATCTAACCTACTAGGGTTTACAGTCTCTTCTAAAATACATTTAATTTCTCGATTAGAAACTTCAGCTAATCCACTGGTTTGTGGATGATAAGCAGTTGATATTTTATGAATAATATTAAATTTTTCTGCCAATTTTTGAATATATTTATTCCTAAAATGGGATCCTCCGTCAGTGATAATCACTCTCGGCATTCCATATCTTGTGAAAATATTTTTCATTAAAAATTTTGAAACACTTTTAGCATCACAACGAGGTAAAGCTTGTGCTTCAATCCATTTAGAAACATAATCAACAGCAACTAATATATATGAGTTTTCAAATGAAGGTATAAATGGTCCCATGAAATCTAATCCCCAAACATCAAAAATTTTAACTTCTATATAAAATTTAGAGGCATTTCATTTCTTCTAGATATATTACCTACTCGTTGGCATTTATCGCAAGTTTTGATATATTTATAAACATCTCTAAAAAGAGTAGGCCAATAAAATCCAGATTGTAGAATTTTGTAAGCAGTTTTATCTGTCCCAAAATGTCCTCCAAATCCAGAATCGTGACATTTTTGAATGATCTATTCAGTTTCTTCATAAGGCACACATCTTCTAATTATTAGGTCCTTACATTACTTATATAAATATGGTTCATCCCAAAAATATGTTTTAGCATCATGAATGAATTTTTTCTGTTGTTGCAGAGTTAGCATGGGTGGTAAAATATCACTTACAATATAATTTACTATATCAGCATACCATGGTATTTTCCACTCATTTATATTATAAAGTTGTTCGTCAGGAAAACTGTCTGTAATTTCATTGTCAGTGTTAGATAATTCACAATATTCTAGTCTTGATAAATGATCTGCAATTTGATTATCAGCTCCTTTTCTATTACTTATTTCAAAAATCAAATTCTTGCATTAATAATATCCATCTGATTAATCAAGGTTTGGTATCCTTCTTTTGCATTAAATATTTAATATCAGAATGATCAGTATGCATAATACATTTAGTTCCAATTAAATAAGATTTAAATTTATCAAAATCATATACAATTGCTAATAATTCTTTTTCAGTAACTGTATAGTTAATTTCGGCATGATTGAGAGTTTTACTAGCATAATATATGACTTTGAAAATTTTATCATATCTTTGTCCAAGAACAGCTCCTACAGCATAATCACTAGCATCACACATAAGTTCAAATGGTTTCTCCCAATCAGGTGAAACTATTATAGGTGTTGTGATTAATTTATCTTTTAATAATTTAAAAGCTGTTAAGCATTCATCAGTAAATTCAAATTTCTTGTCCTTTTCTAAAAGTTGGCATAGAGGTTTAGTAATTTTTGAAAAATCTTTTATATAGCGTCTGTAAAATCCGGCATATCCAAGAATACTTCTTACCCCTCTCACTGTAGTAAGAGGTGGTAATTTAGCTATTGCTTGAACTTTTGCAGGGTCTACTTCCTTCCATTTTCCAAAATTTTATGCCCTAATACAATTCCTCCTGGAACCATAAATTGACATTTCTCCCAATTTAGAACTAAGTTAGTTTTTTCGCATATCTCTAAGACTTTTTAAAATGATTCAAGCATGCGTCAAATGATGTTCCAAATACAGAGAAATCATCCATAAATACTTCTATTCCCTCATCAATTAATTTACTAAATATAGACATCATACATCTCTGGAATGTTGCAGATGCATTACATAATCTAAAAGGCATTCTTCGAAAAGCAAATGTTCCATCAGGACTAGTAAATGTTTTTTTCTCTTGATGCTCAGGTGTAATCGGAATTTGATGATAACCGGTATATCCATCTAAAAAAATAAAAATATTTATGCTCGGCTAGTCTATCTAATATTTGGTCTAGAAATGGTAAAGGGAAGTGATCTTTCCTGGTCTTATAGGTATTAAATC
Source organism: Papilionanthe hookeriana x Papilionanthe teres (assembly GCA_022702705.1). Classification (NCBI taxonomy): domain Eukaryota; kingdom Viridiplantae; phylum Streptophyta; class Magnoliopsida; order Asparagales; family Orchidaceae; genus Papilionanthe; species Papilionanthe hookeriana x Papilionanthe teres. Next base: position 3,271,868 of record CM040439.1, on the reverse strand, counting down.
ATTATTTTCATCGGCTTCAACAGTCACTCCTCCTTTCTTAGGAACACAATGAATTGGGCTTACCCAAGCACTGTCCAAAATAGGATATATAATACCATTGTCTAACCATTTCAATATTTCTTTCTTGATTATTTCTTTCATTATTGGATTTAATCTCCTTTGGGGATCAACTCTTGGTTTATGTTCATTATCTAAAATAATTTTGTGCATACAGATTGAAGGACTAATTCCTTTAATATCTGCTAAGGTCCAACCAAATGTTTTCTAATACTTTTTTAATGTATCCAAAAGCTTTTACTTTTGCGATTTGTTTAATTCTGTCGATATAATAACCGGTAGGGTTGAAGAATTACCTAAATAAGCATACTTCAAATGAGTAGGTAAAATTTTTAATTCAAGTTCAGGAGGTTTAATTATCGAAGGAACTATATTCTTTTCAGCGTTGTCTGTATTGTCCAATATTTCAAATCATTCTTGTATATAATCTAATTTTTCGTCATATGTTTCTTCAATTAATTCCATATTTTCTATTTCTAGTTTTTCATCAAAGTATTCTTTAAAATGTTCATTTTGCAAATGTTCAAGAATGTCTATTAGAAAACATTCATCATCTTTTTTTATAGCAGGATATTTTATTGATTTTGCAATGTTAAAAGTTACTTTTTGATCGTTTACTCTCATAGTTAATTTTCCTTCCTGAACATCAATCATAGCTTTTCCAGTAGCTAAGAAAGGTCTTCCTAAAATTATGGGTATTTCTTTATCTTCTTCTATATCTAAAACAATAAAATCCACTGGGAAGATAAATTTATCCACTTTTACTAACACATCTTCAATAACTCCTTTAGGATATGTCACTGAACGATCGACTTAGCCGAAGGGTTACTGAAGTAGATGAAACTTCTCCCAATTCTAATCTTTTAAAAATTGATAAAGGCGTAAGATTTATGCTAGCTCCTAAGTCACATAAAGCTTTTCCTTAAAATTTTTCTCCAATAGCGCAAGGTATAGTGAAACTACCAGGATCTTTTAATTTCTCCGGAAGCTTTTTCTGAATAATTGCACTACAATCTTCACTGAGTGCAACAGTTTCATTGTCTATGAACTTTCTTTTTTTATTTAAAATATCTTTCATAAATTTCACATAATTAGACATTTGTTCTAATACTTCTACAAAAGGAATATTTACCGTTAATTTCTTTAGGATTTCAAGAAACTTAGAAAATTGCTTATCTTTTTAATGTTGCTTTAGTCATTGAGGAAATGGTGGTGGTAGTTTTTCTACCGAAATTTTAATAGGTATTAGTGGATATTCTTCCTTTTGAACTTGCTGATTCTTCTCTTTTTCAATTTCCACTTCCTCGTTCTGACTTTCCATTTCTTTTTGCATTTTTGTTTCAACTTCTTTTCCACTTCTTAACTGTATCGCTTTAATTTGTTCTTTTCCTTGATCTTTAGGATTTATTTCTACATTATTAGGAAAAGTTCCAGGAATTCTATTATTAAGTGCAGTAGCAATATGTCCAAGTTGAGTTTCAATAATTTTAATTGCAGTTCCTTGATTTTGTAATTGATTTCCTTGAATTTATAATTGAATACCTTGATTTTGAAAATGTTGCCCCATATTTAATATTAATTCCTCTATAGATAACTTCTTATCCCTAAATTGAGAATTATTAGTAAATTCAGGTGGATAAGAAGGTTTATAATTAGAATTTCCTTGGTTAGATGGAATTCCTACTGGGTTTACTGAGTTATTCATCCATTGCTAATTAGCAGAGTTGTTATTCCAATTAAAATTTGGATGGTTCTTCCAACCAGGGTTATAATAGATTGCATAAGGATTATTGGGTCGGTTATTAATAGCATTTAAAGTTTCGTATGAAGGTTGAGTGTCTATAAATTGTCCAGATGAATTTTCTTTTATAGTATTAGGAGAATAATTTGTTCCAAAATGATCTAATTTCTTGGATATAGCAGCAATTTGAGAAGCTAACATAGATATTGCGTCAGAGTCATGTACTGGCTATTTTTTTAGGATTTAACCTTTCAGAAGGCCATTGAAAATTATTAGTAGTCATTTCTTCAATTAATGAATAAGCCTCATCAAATGGTTTTGACATTAATGATCCTCCAGCAGCAGCATCTATAATAGATCTAAGAGATCCTATCAATCCATTATAAAAAGTTTGTATAATTAACCAATCTGTTAACGCATGGTGTGGGCATTTCTTAAGAAGATCTTTAAATCTCTCCCAAGCTTCGTATATTGATTCTCCGTTAAACTGACTAAAAGAAGTTATGTCATTTCTAAGTTTTACAGTTTTTTAAGGAGGAAAATATTTGGATAGAAATTTTTGTGATAATTCTCCCCAAGTTTTAATAGATCCAGGTGCTAACGAATTTAACCACATTTTAGCCTTATCCCTTAAAGAAAAAGGAAAAAGTCTAAGTCTAACAGCGTCATTAGATACTCCATCATATTTAAAAGTAGCACATAGTTCTAAAAAATTAGCAAGATGTAAATTAGGATCTTCGTTTGGTGAACCACTAAATTGATTATTCTGTATCATTTGGATAATTGCAGGTTTAAGCTCGAATGAATTAGCCGCTACATCAGGGTTTTGGATAGTTAAGTGAATTTCATCTAATGTAGGGTTAGCGTAATCTCTTAAAGGTCTTGGTTGGTTTGTATTTTTAATTGCTAGATTATTTGCCATTTGAGTTAAATTTATAATTTCTCTTTTCTATTTTCTAATTCTTTTAATAGTGCGCTCTAATTCTGAATCGTAAGGGATTAAACCTTCGGTTCCAAATTTACGCATACAATTTTAAGTGAAATTTAAAAATAGTCCGTTACTCTAGTAATTATCTTTAATAATTATTTTAGTGATTACCTTAATAATTACTTTTACTTCCCCGACAATGGCGCCAAAAACTTGATCGCACGGCAGTAATTGTTATAAATATAAGTATTCAACACGATTACTAAGAGATATAATTCCCTAGCAATGTCGCTAAAAACTTGACCGGCTCAGGGGAGAGCAAGGCGGAAATTTGAGGGTATATATGTTTGTTAAGCTTTATAAATGTTTTTCAAATAAAATAGTAATTGTACTCCCTCCCCTACTTATCAACGCAAGTATACGTATCGCTAAAGTAATAAAGGGCTCTAATGGAGTCCTAGATATCGATCCCACATTGAAGTTAGAGATTTAAGGACTAAATTCAGTAATTGTAATTACTAATCTAGTATATGGAAATTAAGAATGCTTATACTAAAAACTATTACTTAAAGATTAAATGGAAGATTGCAATTTAGAAAAGTATCTTTCTCCTTGTTACGAGAATTAAGTGAATGAAGAATTAAATGAGTTTAGAATTATATTGTGCCAAATAGGAGCATTCATATTTTTTACCCTTTGGTCCAAGTGCAAAGAACATTGACTAATCCTATGTTTGGTTACTGAATCTGTGGCTAGGCTGGGAGGATACCGGCTGCCACTTCAGAGCTCCCACGTTCCCCTCGCCTGAGGGCTAACATCTACACTTCAGCTCCCAAAAAATAGGACCGAATTGAATATTTTTGTCTGTCACACTAAAATGTCCAATTCTACGACCGATAATTAATATTTCTCTATTTATTTGCACCCTTCTTCCAAGGCTTTTGACTTCCCTGAATCTTGGATGTAATCTTTACTACAGTTGATAATTCAACATATGTTAACAATTCAATTGGCCAAATTGAAAGTAAATTAAGAGTTAAGTAAAAAGATTATCACAATCTATATTTAATATTATTAGACACAACTATTTTAATTCTTCATTTCACGAAATCTCATCAACAAGGAGAAAGACAAAGAAAACTACTCAGAATGCATAGGAAAAATAACACAAAACTTGGATTTCATTTAAAGTTATAAAACAATAAACAAATATACTTATCTTGAACCTTCTTCCTAAGCAGACTCCTAGAAGTTCCTTTGACGCTTCCTTTTTTGTACAACACACTTCAGATACTCACCAAAACACTCTTAAACACACTACTGACTTTCAGATTACACTTAAATGACACTTAACGACACACTTAATGACGACTTAACGACTACTCCATGACACAAAAATCGTTCCTATATATAGAAGGAGTCATATTTCCAAAGGTTGCTTAAGCACCTCTTCAAAAAGCGTCCAGATTCAATGTATTTGTCTTGAATCAATTGTCTCGCCATCGGCGGGCTCGATCTCGCCGTCGGCGGGCTTCTACAAGAATGGATAACCACTCATGCTCGCTGTCGGCAGGCTCGATCTCGCCGTTAGCGGGCTCCTTTGAAATATTTTCAAATGCTCTCGGGAAAATCTCGCCGTCGGCGGCCTCTTCCTCGCCGTCGGCGGGATAGTTCAAATTTCATCTATTTTAGTCCTTTTTATTCCAGATTCGCTCCTTTTTAATCTTTTTGCTCCCATTACCTATAAATCTTCATTCCTGCAATAAAATATAGAAAATACCTTTCTTTAAAGTGCAATTTCATATAAAATGGGTATGAATTTCTTAATACATTTTCTTGTGGTCAGTGCCCATCTACAGTCATTTTTGAAATGAATAGAAAGCTAGAACTCTTAGACTTGATTACTAGATATTCTTACACCTACAGAATTTACTTGAATTATTCAAAGATCTTTCTGAAAATTTTACAATTATACTTATCTAAATCAAAATTATGGTATTCTAGAAAGAAAGTTCATTGCAGTGAATCATAATTTTATGTGTTAACTAAAATTACTTGAGGACAAGTAATAGTTAAGTTTGGGGGATCTTAATCCACTGAAAAATTAATAGCTTTTTACTATCCATTTCATACCTGTTTTTGATGATTTTCACTTGAAAGAAAGGTATTTTTGACGATTTCATGCAGGTACAATGATTTTAGGCTTTTGGAGCAAAAGGAAATGAAAAAGAGCAAATTTGGAACGAAAAAGGACAAAAGTGCATTTTATTGAACTAGCACCGAACGACACTGTCACCAGCACCGGACAACACCAATTTCTAGAGAGTTGCGCCGTTTTGGCAGAATAATGCACCAAATGGCACTCCTACTAGCGTCGGACAGTGCCCTATCCTGATTTTGAACTAGATTCAATGTATTGGGCCGTGTTTTGGAAGTTTGCTTAAGGAAACTCTTGGGAATTCATTTTTTGCCGAATTTAAACACTTTTGGAGCCAAATTTCAGGGGGGGAGAAAGAAAGAGAAGAGTTTAAAGTTTAAAGGGAGTGTTCTTTCCATTTTGTGTAGGAAGTTAGGTTTGTGTTTTCTCTTCTAAGGAGTGTGAGAGGAGAGGGAAAGTGAGAGATTTCTTCTTCCTTACTATCCTAAAGAGAGAATTGTGTGTTGTTGTGAAGAAAGAAGATGAGTCAAAGGAATTCCTTGAGATTCGTTTGGGGAAGAGTTTGAGATAAGTTATCTTTACTTTACTCTATTTGTATGATGTTGTTTTTATATATGGAATCTTTGTTTTGTCATCTTTTCCTCATGAGTCTTGAGTAGATTTCTTTGTCTTTCTCCTTTTCATGTGATGTGTTAATATTGTGAAATGAAAATGATGTGCCGATTTATTATGGAAAATTTGTGATGACCTTTTCACTTAGAACTTCATTTACTTTTTGATCTGGCTAATTGAATTGTTAAAACTTGTTGGGAAACATATGTTTCAAAAAGATTATGAGTTTCACAACAAAAGTGAAGGTCAAATTCAATGTTCATGAATGAGAGATGTAGTTCATGGGGATTGAGTGCAAATAAATAGAGAAATATACTTTGATGGGTGTAGAATTGGAGATTTCAAAGTGACAGGCTGAAATCCTCATTTTGGTCCTACTGTTTAGGAACTGAAGCGAGAGTTAGCCTTCAGGTGAAGGAAAGCGGGAGCTCTGGAGTGAGAGCCAGTATCCTCCTAGCCTAACCACGGATTTAGGGACTAAACTTAGGATTAGCCAATGTTCTTTATACGCTGAGATATGGGTAAAGAATAGGAATGCTCCTATTTGGCACAATACATTTGTATCACTGATCTATGTCAAATAATCATCACATTATGAATGGAAAGGAGGAAAACTCTTTCTTGCAACTGAATTTTGTTATAAATTTAGTCTTGTGTTAGTTTAACTTGTTAGAGTTTAGAATGTTCTTTGGTAGAAGTAGTAACTGAATCTGTTTATCTTTACTTAAATATTAAACCACTTGCAATTGTGCTGTGATTCGATAAGAGATTTCTGTGCTACGCCATAAAAGTAAAGTCTCCCTGTGGGATCGATATTCCAAGACTCCACTAGAGCTCTGTATTACTTGAGAGATATGTATACTTGCGTTAATTATGTGACTCATTATCATCTAAGTTAATATATATATTTAAATCTGAGTTCATTAATTTTTGCAAATTAGGAAAGTTGCATCGGAGATGCATGAACTTTGATAACATTTGTATGCCATGAAAGCTGTAGTTGGGAACTGCATGAGTTGTGATAACATCTATAGGCAACAGAGGCCAAAGCTACAAGAGCTATGATAACATTCATAAGTCGAAGAGGCTGCAAGCAGAAGTAGCATGAGTTTTGATAATGTTTGTAGGTCACATAGGTTAGATTAAGAGTTGCACGAGCTGTGATAATGTTCTTTGATCACAGAGGGTGGAGTTGGGAGCTGCATGAGCTATTATAAAAAATGTGATAACATTTGTAGGCTACAGAGGCCAATGTTAGGAGCTACAAGAGATGTGATGATGTCTGTAGGTCACAAAGGCTAGAGTTGGGAGCTGCATGAGATTCAGATCGTAGTATGTTAAGTAGGCATTGGTGGTCGGTTGCAGAGCTTCATAAGTCTGGAGAAATTCATTGTATCCTGAGTACGGTAGCTGCAAGTAGTTATTTCATGGTGCATTGTTTTATCAACTTGGGGAGGTATCGTTGCACCGTATGTGAGGCGCGTTGTTACACCACATCAGGGGTGCATTATTACACCATCTTTGGAAAACGACCTTATATCATTTATTAGGTGCATCATTGCATCATATGATGTGCACATTATTACACCTTATGCACTCATCATTACACCGTATGTGAGCCATATCGTTGGACAACATGCTAGATGCATTGTTATACCGTCTTTGAGAGGCTTTGTTGCACTATATGCGGGCGCATCAATGCACCATATGCAAGGCCTGTCCTTGCACTACATGTGAGGCGTGTTGTTGCACAGTATTTGTGGTGCATTCTTAAGCCATCTTGGAGGTGTGTCAGTATGCCATTGGGGTGCATTGTTCCATTACTCTGTAGGGTGGCTCGTTACTCCGCAATTTACATCAAGATTGTACAACACATCGTGATTCTGTAAGGGGTTTCATTGCAATGAGTAGAGGGCATCCGACGGTGGTCGACGATAGTGGCGTGTAGTGATCGATGTGGTCCGGTGAGCGGTGGTCAACGGTGTTCTGTGATTGCAAAAGCGGGTGGTGTTCGCTGCACCTTCGGTGTATAATGCTAAACCTCAACTTCTTCTCCTCTAGACTCTAGTCTTCCACTAATTTACAGTCTTAGCCCCCTGTCGTGAAGGGGGGAGGGCTCTATTTGGATAAGCCGCTCTACAAATAAGGAAACACGTTCACTCCATCACACAAGCCGAAGAAGTTTCCTCGATCGAACAATATTTTGTAAACATTTGAGTGTATTAGTGATATCATAATTGAATGATCTTAGGCTCTTTGGATTCACCTCGTCAATATGTTCGATTTGATTATAAGTTTGTTAAATTTGGAATCCATTTGTCCTTACAACTGAGCACTACAAGCTTCAAAAAATGGCTTAATTGCTTGATCTCAGCATGATTTGACTCGAGTTGGACTAAGTTTGGTGTCATTTTGTTCATCACATTGAATCGATCAGTTTGGTTGTATGTTTGTTGAAATTTGAGTTTTGAATGATTTTTAATTAAAGTTCAAACATTCCCCGCTAAAAAAATTACCTCGAGTTTTATATCACATCTCGAGGTTCGTGTTATATGATAAAAAATTGTTAATGACATATTACTACTAATGTTAATTTCATTTTTATGCTCTCTAACAAAAACCAGAGAGCTATTACTCAAGAATTCATTTCGGTGCTATTTGGCAGATTTGAATTGGAGCTGAAAGTAATTTTAATTTCATTTATTTTTTTTATTATTATTGATGGATCAAAATATGCCATGATTCTCATTCGGATTTAGTTTTCATACTCATTGTATGCTGAAATTAATTTTATGGTGTGATACTCTAATAAGATTTAGTTTTGAAAATACGTAGTTTGCTGGATTTATTTCAGCATTATTTTTCAAAGCTGGAGTACTACAGTTCGAAGTTCATTTAGATTTCATCTTGAAAATGTGCATTATATATAGTGTGATAATTTTGTTAAAATTAATATTCTTTAAAATCAATTTTACTGAATATCAAATTTCTTGAAATATCAAATTAATATTCTTTTTTTCGAAATACATTATTTAGTTAAAACAAATGTTAACTTTATTTTATAAATTTTTGTTTCATTAATTTACATTTCTTAAAATTACATGAGTTGAAATCTTGTAGTTGCCGATGATGATTTTCCTTGAATTTGTTGCCTAAAATTAATTTTATTAAATTTTATAAATTCCAAAAACAAATTCATTAAACCTTATATAACAACAACAAAACCTTTATCCCATGAGGTGGAGTTGGCTACATAAATCTTTTTAATCCATTGCATCCTATTTAGTGTCATATTTTTATTTAGTTCTAATAAATTAAGATTATTTTTTATACAATATGCTTAAGTCTTCCTAGGTCTACCTCTGCCTTTCTTAACATAAGTCAAATCTAAAACATCTACTCTCCTAATTGGATCAACAGATGATCGATGTTTAATGTGAACAAACCATCTAAGACGGTTGTAAGTGGAAAGCCCCTAGTCCACCTACCATTCTCATCTTGGCAACACTTAACTTAGTTTTATGCTTCTCTTTTAAAGGACAACATTCAGAATCATAATGCATTGCAGGTCTCACCATCGTATAACATTTTCCTTCAAGTCTTAAGTGATACTTTTTTATCACACAATAAGCCTGACTCATTCCTCATATACATACATATATAAACATATACATTTAAAAAAAAAAAATCGGTATTTGGCTCCGGCGGGCGCACAAATACCGATTCCTCTTAGCGCTACAGCACCCATGATGAGGTGTTTGACGACATGTGCTTATAATTCTAGAACCCCCGCGCCACGGTGAGATTGAACCCTTGACATGAGAGGACTTACAGTGACCCCGCCACCAACAGGCCAAGACTTGCGACACACACACACACACAGATATATACATCACTAAAAGCAAAAAAAATTTATATCACCCTCTTTAGTATCTAATCTATTATAAATATCACTAAAAGCAAAAAAAAATTAACATCATAGATTGTTCTCATAGACTCCCTGCGGGTCAATTGATATTTTTCTCAGTTCTTTAAGCTTTTACTTTTACTTTTACACTAATTTTTATAACATAACTTCTTATATTTTATCTTTTTTTGCACATTATTATTCCACCACCAATAATTTTTATTTATAGAAATATTTTCTTTTGATTCTCCAAGTACATCTTTTGCCACATGTTTAATAGTGTTTGTTACTTTATCTCACATGACATTTAATTCTTCATGAACATCCCAAATTTTGAAATCTTAAATTTTACTCATAAAAATTATTTTATTTGTCATTTAGGTGCCCACATCTAATTCTACAAGAAATAATCCTAGTATTCTTTATTTTACAACTCTTAATCTTAAATTCTAGAACTAATAATCAATGCTGGGTACTTAAATTCTCACTTGGAATGATTTACAATCTTTATATTCTCGACGATCTATTCTTCTCATAAGAAAATAATCAACTTGTGTTTTATGAGATCCATTCTTATAAGTAATAATATGATCATCTCTTTTCCTGAATAAAGTATTAATAATAACAAAATATTACGCGAAAACAAAATTTAATATGACTCTACATTCTTCATTAATCACTCTAAAACTATAACTTCTATGAATGGTTTTGAAATCTTGTACAACTCTACCAATATGTCCATTTAAATCTTCTCCAATAAAAATTCTTTTTTCAAAATGTATCATTTATATTAATTCTTACAAGTCATTCTGGAATTTATCTTTAGAATATCTTATCTAAACTAACATGAGGAATATAAACACTTATAATATTAAAAATTTTAGTATCAACAGGGCCAATTGTATCTCCAACTCTATTAATTTTTACAACATAAGTTATCAATCTCCTTAAGCTTTTCTCCAACCCATTTAATTTTTTGAACACATAAAGATATTTATCTTTTTATGAATCATAATATCAACTAATTCCATTAATTTACCAGCCAGGGTGCCTATTTTTCAAAATTCTATCCTAATATTATTTTCATGGACTAACACTTTTAGTTGCATTTGTCCGTAATATTGAAACCCTTGCTAATTTGACACCGCACCAAGGCCCATAATATTGGTTTTGTAGAAATTTATATTCATTAAAATCATTCATTTGCTATATTCATGTTTAGGAGATTCATTCATTAAAAGCTAAAAATCAAACTATACATAAATTTAATTTATGTGTGTGTTTCTGTGTGTGTCAACTCTTTTGTTGACATTTGCACACAACTCTTCGGTTGGCATCTGCAAAATCAATTCTAAATCCCCTGAAGTCGGGGATTCGAATCCGCATATATGCAGTTAAGTCGAGTGGTTAAGCATATGAAAGTGGTTGAGAGCTTGTATAATAGCCTCTGACCAATCTTTTTTAAAAAATAAAAATATAAAATAAAATAAAATTATATATATATATATATATATATATATATATATATATATATATATATATATATGCTAGCGTGCGACTCTTGGCTCATTGGTTGCAGCATTTCGCGTAAGTCCCTCGGGCGAGGAGTTCAAATCTCATCCCTTACCGGAAGATTTGAATAGCACACGACTGGAAGAGGGTCCGCTCCTCGATCGGTTCACTCCTATAGGAGTTGATCGGAGGTCTCCGACTCGTCGATCAATCTTTATATATATATATATATATATATATATATGTCTAACGCATGTGAAACCGATATTTGGGTCTCTACCAAATATCGATTTCCTTTTAAACACACACATACAGATCTTAAGATTGTAGTAATATCATAGAAGCCAAGCCAAGTAACTTTCTTTTTTCAAATTAAGATGGTGCTCGAACTCGGCCTTTAAAATTCAACAACCAAATATCCTTATAGTTGAGATTTTAGCATCATGATTCAGGTGGAACAAAAGATGTGGAAACTTGCCCAAAGAAAAAGGGCCAAATAATTTACAGTGAATATATAAAAGAATACCAACGACAAGTAAATAGCATGATTAATTTCGAATCTCTTTAAACATTAGATACAAAAGTATTACTGAATATGATAAGTTCGAAGCACATATACATAACAGGTAGTTTTCTCTTAATAAAAAAACAAATGCAATTATTTACAAAGGTCAGGGTAAATGAATGTTCCAAATGCTTCATAGATTTAAGCAGCGTAGAATAATATTTACTTTTACCAAGCCTCTAAAATACCTCCAAGAAAATCTTCAACATAATGAGGGAGTGGCCATACTCTTTATACTGAATCTACTGGCCCGTCAACCTGCTGCTTAGCAAGATATCTCTCCCTCCTTTCCTTCTGCACCCAAAAAATGATGCCATGGACTCACACATCAAATTATTAAACAAACAAACAGAATATTCATATATATATATATATATATATATATATATATATATATATATATATATATATATATATATATATATATATATATATAATATGATACTGTGAAATAATTTACCCATTCATCTATGACGAGGCCTTCACCTACAACTCGAGCACCAGAGTCTTCGGCCGGTTTCTTGCGTGCTTCAAGAGCAGTCTCGGCATCAGCTAGCTGGCACTTCAGTTTCTCCATTTGCTTCATTAGAAGTGTGAATTCCCGTCATTTAAAAGGCTAAGAAGACAGAAGAAGATAAAAATCTGCAGGAGATACTAGCTTACTGTACTCGGGCGCTCAGCATCTAAGAACACCACCTTCAGAATTTGCTCAACTGACACGTGATCCTTATGCTCATCAAACTGTGCACCGCATTAATCAACCATACAATGGGAGGGAACAAAAAATGAAAATTTCAAACCAACATGCAGCATAATATTGTATTCAACCAGTTTTCAATTGGCCTATATCACTTACTCTTCAAATGTAGCTCCCCATGTTTAACCTCACACAACAATATACAAGTATCCCTCTCATTTTGGTGCCCTTCATTGAACCTCACCACTCAATCCACAATCAATGTGTAGAAAATGGAATCTTATAACAGTAAAAATAAACCGAAACTCAGCTGACTCGGCCAGACTTCGCCACTCTTATCACGAATAGTGGAATAAACAAGCCGAGCTAAGCTGGCCCAATGCTTATCCGTGTTAGGTTTAATTTAAATATTTTTGTATGCTCCAGCTTGTGTTTCGATTGAATTTAGCTAGCATAATAAATATCAATATAAAATATTTTTTATAAATATTATTTTTAATCATTTAATTAATTTCAGTCAAAAAGTGTTAAACATGATCTTGTTTGGCTTGCTTATTTAGTGAAAAAATTGAATAAAAGTTACTTAACGAGAACACAAGTTATTTGTGAATCATGAATGATGAACTCTTTTAATAACTACACTTACAAAGTGATTATTAAAGCTGTTGCTTTATTCTCCCCACCTCAAGCTGCGATCTTCACCAATAAACCTGCACCCAATTTGTGATTTAATGATCGGTGTTAAAAGATTGCAATCAACCCTCATTCCTTCCTCCTGCAATAGTAAGTCTCGCCTTTGTTTATTTCTGACCTTCCTACTCCCTCTTATCTCTCAACTCCAAACAGTAAATATCCTTAATTCTTGCTAACTCTTTTGTTGCATTTCACTCAATCAATACATCAATTGTGATTTTGTGATTTCAATTCCTGTCCAGGAATACTATCAATGGTCAAGCCTTGTTCTCTAACTACTATCTTTTAAGGTATTAAGCAATTATAGATCGATTAAGATTATTGATTTAAGCTTTTAACGCAATTAAGTTTTGTAATGTTTAGATTAGTTATAAATGTTAAATTAAATTTTTTTATAGGTTGTCAGTTCTATCTTTCATAATCAGCCATTGATGTACATATTTTAGTAAATCTCATTTAATGAGATAATGAAATATATATTTGAGATATAATTTTGCCTTGTTTGTTTCAAAAAGTTTAAAATGATTCTTATGTGAGTAAGATTTTTTTTCATGCAGTGATTTAGTTGAATGCAGTAATCTTGTTCCAGCAAATAATGTTTTTATCGATACCCGCTCATCTCAATCACCAAATATATGTTGAATATTTATGTAAAACATATAATATAAGTATTCATGCTTGCCATAGATGTATAAGCCTATAAAGCCCTTTTGCATATTGGTTAAATGAGCCAATGGGTCCATCGAGTGACAACAATTCTAAGAATAACTGAATTTTCATGGGTTAGTGGTCGCCTTATTGATTTCAGGGAGTTTTAGCAAAACTAACTATAGATATATAATTATAAAGGTGATAGGATAAAAGATTGACGAATCAACTTTAAATATGGCTAATGTGCTTGCATCAAATATAATAGTATGGAAATGTATTGCTCATGATTTTCATAGAACTGGCTAAACACGGCCACTGTTATTTATCTCAAAATATTTATAGTATATTGCTTGCACCACGAAATTTTAATCTAATCCGATAACTTAATGGCACTTCGTACACTGCTATTACATAATAAATCGTGATTCTTAATTTGCCATGTATGCTCCAACGGCTTCTCATTTATATTTTAATAAATAAGAATTACTTGTTAAAATTGATTTATCAAATTCACTCATTTAGAAACGTTTTTAATAACAAGTTTTATCAGGTCTCTTAATAGACCATTACCACAAAAGCAAACATTTCAGCGATAATAATTTATTCAAAATTTTAAGATAATAAAGTAGATTGTTCTACAACCACTATTAGTTTTGAGAAGTTCTCGTTTATATAAGTTCTTCTAATTCTTTTTCCTATTATTTTATTCCATTATATTATGTGGCATTTGCCTTATCCTACTTTGAATTTTCTTCGTTTGATTTGTACAAATTAATACCTAGGAAAAGGAATGTTGAAATCATTGGCACTAATAATAGTTCAACCACTACAGATTAAAGACTATTCAAGGGTATAAGACCCAATTACTCCATATCGTCAGAGAAGTGCTTTCAGTTGGTCGGCATGGAGATCAGGAGAGGATATCAAAAAATGCTTATCCCTTGTCAGATGCATTACCTTCAGATTAATGTTTGAGAAAAGCAAAATAGTTCTAACCTAAAAAAATGCAGATGCACAAGGAACTGGAGGCTCCTACAATACTATCAAAAAGTAATTAAAGAAGTATAGTTATTATCCTCACTAAGGCAAATGGCATTTAAGACTTTGTAGTTTGATCACTGACAGGTGCTTCAATTGCTATCGTATCAATCATTTAACCTGCCCTCTTAAAATTTTAAAAACAAGCCATTCTAACAGTTGCACAAGAGAATGCAATTAAATATTAACATAAAAATAGATGATCTAAATCTAATAGAGGTCAACATCAAAAATAAAATTTCAAAAAATATGCAAAGCAATACTATCTCTAACCTCATTAACAACCAAAACAATTTATGGTGCCTCGACCATATCAACAACATCCTCCTACCTCGCAATATCAATAATAACAAAAGCCAATGTCATATCAACAATAATACATGATACAATATTCAGTCAACATGATCGACAAACCCAAAAGCAACCTAAACATGCAATTCCACCTTGTGCATTCATCATCACACAACAAGAGACTTGCGAAGCTCTTGAGGTGGTGATTCGTAAAATTTCTACTTCTAATTATCCAACATGAAATTTATTTGATTCTTGGGAATTGCATTCATTTATATTAGATAAAATTGCATGAAAAGAAAATCAAATTTTTAATAATATATTATGTAATTTGTCTATGATAGTTACTCAATGTTCATGGCTGTGATATTATTGCTAAAAATGTGCATATGCTTAATACAATTGTTTTATTCCTATTAGCCAAGTTAAATGTAATATTGGGTATAGACTAACTATCTAGCTACAATGTGAATATAGACCATCACAAAAGAAAAGTGAACTTTGTATGCCTAGTATAGCATCTTTCAATTTTAATGTGTCAGAGTGACATTATCATATCTAATATCAACACTTCAAGGATAAAAAGATGGTCTCTCACAGGTGTTTTAATTATATTATTTATATATTGAACACCAACAAACTTAGTATTAATTTAGACAATATGCCCATATTCAAAATTTTGCCCATATATTTCTTGATGATTTATCTAACTCACCACTTGATCATAAGTTCGAGTTCATTATAGATCTAGTTTCGGGTACCACTTCAATTTTCAAGGCATCAAATTGCATGGCGATCGTTCAAGTCAAGGAACTCAATGTTTGTTTGCAAGAATTGCTAAATAAAGAATTTAGCCTAATATTTCAACTTAGAGAGCATCAGTCTTATTTGTAAAGAACTATGAAATATGAGGCTACACATCAACCATGATCAAATAGAAACTTGAAAGGACTTTGATTTAAGTCTACTTTGATGATTTTGAGCAACATTTAGATTCAAAGTCAGTCTTAATTCAAAGTCTTCACTACAAATCAAACTTGAAAGGACTTTGATGATTTTGAGCAACATTTAGAAACTTTGTGGGTTGAGAAGCTTGGCAAGGCTTTTACAACACTTGATCTTCGACACTTCCTTTGAGGTAATCTCTACTTTTCCCTTGGTTTAATTACCTTTATCTGGCATTTTACTTCTATTACAAGTATTAGTGGCAAATGTAGTTGTTGATACAAATTATGTCACCATTTGTGTTAGCACTAAGCTAGACTCGCATTAAAGCCTAAGCCAATTCACTTGAAATACCCATCCATAATTTGACTTAAGTGACACCTAAACAATAAGGGAGAGCTCCACATTGCAAATTAAACTTGCCCCTCATTCCTAATTGGTATGGGAATAGCCTATGTGAACTATCCATACTTTTAATTTTCGTGAATAAGCTTGTTTTGTTAATATTATTACTATGATTATTTTAGAAAATTGTTAAGGTTTAAAGAAATATTTGTGTTTTATCAGTTGAAACCATGCCTCCTAAATCAGCAAAGCCAAGATCAATTGGATTTAACTAATAAAAGAATAGATGAGCTTAACATGCAAACCAATGAATAAATTTTCCAGGTTAAGGATCAAAGCACAAACTTAGCAAACCAAGTCTAAAACATTAACCTTAAGTTGCCAAAGCCTTCGTTAACAATTCTATTGACATAAACCATTTTGAAAAAGACTTTCAATAAGAACCTAGGGAAACCTTACACTATAAGAAATGGCCTTAGGAACCACCCTAGGAATGGGCATGTTAGAAACTTTGAAACTCAATTCGAACCCATTAAGAATGGCAAAGTTGATGCACTTAGCTATGACGGAGTTCGTGACCCCAATAAGTACCTTGACTGACTCACTCCAATGAATGAATTCTTTGAATGTTGATGGATGACTACCAAAGAACCACCTTTGCAATAATAAAACTAACTGGTCATGCTAAAGATTGCCTTTTTTTATCCAGGAACAGAGACTAGGAAAACAACAACTCACAGGGGTAGAAATGAAAGAGATGCTTAGAGCTATAGTATTACCCTAAAAAACCATGAGAAGAAACTCCATGAAGGATTAATAACTTTAAAGTAGGGTAGTATGCAAGTAGTTGAGTACATAAACCATTTTGACGTTTTAGTTGTCTTGCAATGACCCTGAGTGACAAATAGCTAATAAGTTCACTATTGGACTTAGGAGTAAGATCTACAATGAAGTATAACTTCAAGACCCACAAACACTTAAAGAAGCTTTCTAAAATGCATTACTTTAAGAAAATCATAAGAAGGCCGCTTCAAACTCCCAAACTAGAGGTTCAAGTTCCTTAATTCTATCTCCCTCACTATGCAAGTCAAAGGACTACTACTAGACCTACACAACCACTACTTGGACCCAAACCAATAGAATCATACCTAAGCTTTCATCCAAGACCAAGGAAATAATTTGATTCAAGTGTCATAAGAAGAGCCATATGCAACAACAGTGCAAGGCCAAAATTATGTTTCTTAATGAAGTTGATGAAAGGTTAGATGGCGATAACGTAAACAAAGAAGTAGAGGAGATCCATGACGAGACACCACTTTTTGATGAAGAGGTTGAACATGTTGACACTCTTTTAAGTGTGCTCAAATGCTTATCTGCCTCTAAGGAAGAGAAAGACTGGAGGAGGAATATGTTCTCCATGCATGTTATGTACAAGGAGAAGAGGTGTAAGAAGGCGATGGATGGAGAGAGTGCTATGAATGTGATATATACTCTGCCTTCAATCTTTCCTTAAACTAGAGCCTCGACTAGAGCCATTCCATGTCGCTTGGGTAAGCCAAACTCCCTACCCGTCACGACTAGATGTTTTGCACCCATCAAGATAGTTATATCGATTATGTACAAGGAGAAGAGGTGTAAGAAGGCGATGGATGGAGAGAGTGATATGAATGTGAAATATACTCTGCCTTCAATCTTTCCTTAAACTAGAGCCTCAACTAGAGCCATTCCATGTCGCTTGGGTAAGTAACACTCCCTACCCGTCACGACTAGATGTTTTGCACTTATCAAGATAGTTATATCGATCAGATTTAGTGTGATATTCTCCCCATAGAAACCACAAATATCTTGTTAGGTCAGCCATGACTCTGATTTGAATGTCGTTCACTATGGAAGAGAAAATACTTGTGTTCAAATTCAATGATAAAACTATAAAGTTCTTCCCTGTGAAATAACTGAAAAGAGGGCAACCACACTTCATAAAATTTACCACACATTTTGATACTCCAAAGTCATCAGAAGGGGGTAGAGAACCTCCATCACACAAAATATTTTCTACACAATCTCACAAATCACGATCTGACTTTCAAATTAAACCTAGACAAATAAATAAGGCTAAGCTTCACTTGATTGCATTTTCTAGTACTCTTAGGGAGGGTTCTTCAGACATCATTGTTGAGAGTCGTATAAATTCATCATCATGTTTTGACTTTAAAAATATCAAGATAGGATTCAACACCAATAGAAAAGAATTTTCTGACCTAGGATCCTATTATTTGCTTCATGTAAGAGAAGCTTCACCCAAACCTACTAAATTTCAAATCACCAAAATTGCAGCTCCTTTGTTATATGAATGTCAAGATCTATATTTCGATGCCTGGCAAATGGTATCACCTCTATGGAATATTCAACATGCCATATATTTTATTCGGGTTTCACAACCATCAAATTTACCCCATTATTGGATGAACCTCACTAAACAGTTGAACTCTAGAGGTAATTTGATGAACAATTAAGGAAAAGTTTCATCCAAGAAAGTCTTAGTCCTTGTCCAGTTCCAACATTGTTAGTCCCAAAAAAAAAGATGACATTTGGAGATGGTGCATTTATAGTAGAGTGATCAACCAGATGACTATTAAATAGAAAATTTCAATTCTCCGATTGGATGACGTGTTAGAGCTTTTCAAAAATGTCACAATATTCTCCATGATTGGCATGAAAGCTTGTATGACCTCTGATTGACTATATGAGTTGAGTGGTTAATCATGCCCTCTAGACAATCCAACGCCCCTAGTACTTTTATGAGACTCATGAATACAATTCCAAAACCCTTCATAGAAAATATGTCTTTTTTTATGATATTCTCATTTTCAGCCACAACAAGAAAGACCACCTAGAGCACCTAAGATCAATGTTATTTTAGTTACGGGAGGAAAAGTTCTACATTAATGTTAAAAAAATGTTCCTTTCGTGTGCTCGAAGTTACCATTCTAGGGTTTATTGTGACTGTTGATGGTTTGAGAGCTGATCCCACCAAAATTCCAGTCATCCTAGATTGGCCCATACCTTCACTAATGTCCTTATTTTCAAGGCATAGCAACCTTCTACTGTAGGCTCATTAAGAATATCAGTATGCTTGTAGCTTTTATCACTCACCTATTGAAGAAATATAAGTTCGGCTGGCCTACATCAGCTCAAAATGTCATGGAACAAATCACCACATCACCTGTATTAAAATTTCAAGATTTTGAAACTTTTAAGGTCACTCGTAATACCTCTAGTGTAGGCATAGGTGGTGCTCTTGGTCAAGAAAACCATGTTGCCTTCTACCGTGAAAAGTTAAGCAAAACAGAGATGCTACTCATAATAGAGAATTTTATGCAATTATTTAGATGCTTAGACACTAGAGACATTACCTATTACAGGAAGAGTCCATTCTGAATACTACTCATCATGCTCTAATGTTCATTAACATCCAAAGAAATTAAGCTGTAAGCATGCTAAGTGGGTTAAATATCTTCATGATTTAACTTTCTTCCTAATGCATAAACCAAGATTTGATAATAAACCCGCCGATACACTTTCTAGGGTAACCTTAGTAATCTCTTCTGTAGAATTTTAGATCCCTGAATTTGACAGGCTTAGGACTGACTATCAAGTGTCCAAACTTTTATTTGATCTACTTTGAGCATGTTAAGAATGGACAATCATGTATTGATTTCATTAGTAAATATTCCATCCACAATGGATTTTATATAACGGAAGAAAATTACGTATCCCCAAGACTTCACTTAAGACTTTTCTTATTATAGAGTTACATTCAAGAGGGATGGCAAGACCCTTTCAAAAATGAAGACTAATCTCCTCATTGAATCAAGATTCTTTTGGCCTTCTCTCAAACCTGATGTAGAGAGAATTGTTAACTATAGCTATACCTATAAAAAAGGCAAGACCACAAAGCAATCATCTAGACGATATTGTGCCTATACCCTTTAGACATTGAGAAACCTTTCCAAGGACTTTGTATTAGGACCCCCTAGAACACCTAGAAGACATGATAGCATCTTTGTGATTGTCGATAAGTTTTCAAGATGACACTTTCTATCTTGTTCAAAGTCTAACGATGCCCCACACATAGCAAGACTTTTCTTTAAGGATATTGTTAGACTCCATGGACTTCCCTCCACTATAATTATTGACCAAAAACATTAATTTATATCATATTTTTGAAAAAATTTGTGAAAATTTATGGACACAACATTGAAATCCTCCTTAGCCTTCACCCCCAAAACTGATGGTCAAACTAAGATAGTCAACAGATAATTAGCATATCTTCTCAGAAGCTTAGTAGTGGATAGAAGCTTAGGAAATTGGGACCTTCATTTACCTACTGTCGAATTTGCCTATAATAGCTCAGTTTCTAGGACCACCAATAGTACCTCATTTGAAAATATTTACAGTTATAATCCTAGAAAACTAGTTGATCTTGCAAATCTTTCCACTTATACATTTTCTGATTCTACATTTATATTTGCTAAAGATTTTCAAAGACTTCATAAAAAATTTATTAAGGAATAATTAGAAATTTTAAATACAAAATATGCTAAGTCTAGAAATAAAAATAAAAATTTTAAGATATTTAACATACATGATTCTGTACATAATCAGAATCCACCATGAGAGGTATATATCTACTTCATTTAAAAAATTACAATCTAGGGCATGTAGGCCAATTGAGACTATTAGAAAAATTAGAGAGGGCTTGCAAAAGTATGAACAAGATCTAGCAGATGAGTATGTTGATTTCAACCCTCCGGAGAAGAGTTCTTTTGGGTCCAAGGGAACTATAATGGCACATGGAGGTGGCAAAAACTACTATATCCAACCAAATCAAGCTTAGGAGGACTTTAATGATTTTGAAGGCTATAGAGACTTTCAATTATGTTTATTTTCATTATATTATGTAGTATTTAGTTTCTTTAATATTATGTGTTAATTGTATATGTTTATGTAAAGTGTATGTGTCATTTATGTTGAAGTGAAACTTTTTCATATATAGATTGAAAAGTATGGCTATGTGGAATTGACCCTTAGTTAATGCATGAGTGAAATGGCAGGAGTCAGTCACACGGTGTTTCGGCTAGTTAAATGAGGTGATCGGTCACTCCATCTCTACCTCTCCTTGAGTAGTTGCTTTTGTAGTGAAAGGATGTGAATTGTGATGAAAGGGCGCTTCACATATCTATTTAAACTAATCTTTTCTCTGAAATGAAATGGTTTTTGATTGTGCAAACGCTTGAAATTTTTATTTTTCATTGGCTTTGAGTGGTCTCCTTAGAAACTTACTTTAGTGAGTAGGAATTCTCATTCCTCTACACTTTCACACAAAACTTGTATTGTTTGTATTAGTGTTGTTGTCTACTATTACGTTCCAAAATAAAATTCATAAATAGTATGTTTTATTCTTTTGTTTTGTTGTTTTAAGTAATAATCCTAAAATCTGTATTTTTCTGAAAAAATGTATCAGTTCAGACATTTGTCCTAAGTCAGCCATCAAATGATCTCAAAAAATATTGAATTTGGTATCATTTTATTCGTAACATTCTCTACTTCAAAAATATATAAATAATAATTGTAATGTTATGTTGAAATTCTCGAACAAAATGTTACCCAAAGAAAGCCCTAACTTTCTATCTTGTGTTTTCAGTTCCTATCTTTCCAACATTCATCTCTCCAAATCCATATTCCCAATGGTCCAAACACAACAAAACACTCAAGATCAATACTAGAGTGTTTCTACTGCTATTTCCACTTCAAAATTATTAAATTCTCATACATCCACAAAAAGATCTAAGCCAATTTCCCAAACATGGTCACCTCCAGTTAGAATAGACCAATCTCCAGCATATGTGTTTCTCCATATCAACTAAGTCCAAAAAACTTACCAAACTTTCGAGATCGGTGGTTAACTCTCTACCCTACAATTCCAGTGCTTTTTCGAATGATTTTGGAGTTCGTAGAGAAAATTAGAAGTGTTTCAAGTGAGGCTTACAGATTCTGGACAGAAATCTAGAATAAACCCTAATTTCACTCATATCACTTCCAATTGAGATCCTCTACCAAAATCTGATCTCCTGACCATTGAAGGAGATTGAGTTCACCTAGAACACTTCTTAGCCCTCCTCAAACAACCATCATCTCACAACAGCTACATCAAAATTAACCCTGATGATTTGAGTTAATGAAAGATTATGATTGCATATTCAATATCATGCTAATAAAACAAATGTCATCATAAACACTTTTCAGTATAAAAAATCTTTGAAGTGACCTTATATAAGCCTTATATAGCACATGCAAAGCCTTATCCACAAAAAGATCTAAGCCAATTTCCCAAACATGGCAACTTAAATGATTTACTTAAAAGCGACAAATAGTACTTTAAATATAGCAACTAAAATTGTAAGATGATATCTCTAAAAGAAAATTCTAAAATATATCACAACAATTCAAGTAACAATAATAGATTGGATTCGTGCTGCCATATGGAAAATGTTTAATTAATACAGCTTAGAAAATAAGTTCAAAATGAAACCCGTGTTTACTTTCAAATAGATGTAGATGTGTTATGATTTAATTATTAACTATGTGTTCTAAATCAAGTAAGACTTCACTAGAAGATACTGCGAAGGGTGAGAACCACACACCATTTTAGATTCCATTCGTCCAAGAAGTATTAAAATATATAAATATTTCCAAGAAGTTTTTAGTAGCTTAATATAAAATGATGCGGTGAACTTCATAGTCAAGCGTTTGACTTCACAAATAATTAATACTAATATTGGAGACCTTATATTCTATTATAGACTCATCTATTCGATAATAATAATGAGCAGAGATTTCAATAGACTTTGTATTGGGCTAACCCAATAAATAAATAAAATGTCATGATGCAATTCAGGCGGTAGTCAACAAACTCACAAAGAATGATCACATATAATTAAATAGAATTATTTGATGGAGAAGCTAAGAAAAATCTACGTCATATCCAATTAAGGTGAAAATTTTACTTCCAGGCTATGGAAGAAATACGAAGGGCTACAAATATAAAGTAAGACGAACACTATTTTATCCTGAAATAGACAGTCAACCAAAGTACATCATTCAATCCTACACTTGATTTTTGAGGTAAATGGGAGGTCTACATTCAACATACAGAGTTTGCACAAAATAATAATTCTCGAGCTAGCATTGACGTAGCACCATACAAGGCTATTTATGACAAATGACATGAGGAAAATTAATGTTATTTACCATTTGAATTACTGTATTTTCATCCCTATTGATCATGATTTTACGCTTGTGAATAGTTTTTTATAGTATTTTGTAGGTATAAGGGTCAAACACGCTTCACAAATTTAAAACATGAGGCGGGCTAAGGAAGTGGAACGGTGTAATTATGCCAGAATGCAGCACAATTATGCTGAGATACTATTGATCGACAGAGTTACGCCAGCCTTCAGTATGGCAACACCTGCTACAGGTCGAGGCACAGTCGCGCCACAGCTCTACTAGGTTCCTTTCGGCAAGGATTTTCATGGAAAAATTGGCAAGTGCTATAAGGCTTTGCATGGGATGCCCTAAAGGAGAGGAGGGGGGCGGGGAGCGGTGGTTGGTGGTGGGAGGCGTGGCGTGGTGGTGCAAACTTGGAGAGTCTTCTTACAGTAAGAGAGAGGCTTCTACTTCAAAACTTAGGGTTCTTCTCCCTTCATACTTGAGGGAGGACACTTCCAGGGTATTTTTCACTTTGAGTTTATAAAGTTGTAATGAGAGAGAGAGAGAGAGAGAGAAAGAGAGAGAGAGAGAGAGAGAGAGAGAGAGAGAGAGAGAGATGGTGTGCTGTTTCTGAGGAGGATCTTGGAGAGAGTTGTCATTGTACAATGAAGATAGGGTGTATTGCGGAAAGCATTGGATTGTTGTAAGATTTGCACTTTTTTGCACTTATTCTTCTTATTTTTCAATGAAATTTTTCTAGTGTTTCTACTTCATGGATACTAGCTAATTCTTCTATGCTTCTATAATGTAAGGATAGTTTTTTCTTAATGTTTTACTGTGATTTTTCTCCATGAACAATTTTGCGCTTTTGAGCTATGCATATTATTGTGTTAACCTTTTGATCGTTATTTACTTCTAATATGATCAGTTAGGTAGTTAAAATTTATTGTGATGTTGGGCGTCAAACCGTCGCCTAGAAAAATAAGTTGACACTAAACATCCTAGTAGAATATACATATTGTCATTATGAAACTGCACCCAGATAGAAAATCTGAGGAGTCCTAGGCAACGCTGCATAGTTAAGCCCCCCTTAACTGTAATATGATTTTCAACTCTTCTCATGACATAAACATAGGCTAAGAAGGACTGTGCCCCTAGTTGTTAACTATCAAGTAGAGAAACTTATAGCAAAACATAGAGAAAACACTATACAAGTGTCACAGGAGCATGAGTCAACTCTGAAGGACTCAACGCCATTGCTTGTTATTTCTATTTAATGCTTCTTTTAGGACTGCTAGACTTCCATTCTTGCATTTTGATGACCTCAAATTAGATTCAATGGTTTAATAAACTAGAAATTCACCAGTTAGAAATATTTTAACACTATCCTATAAATACAAAAACTTGTTTATTTGTACATTATTGATTGACACGTATATTGCGTGATTGGCCAACCTGTCTCACAGCAAATTTTAAGTATCAAGTCTTTGACATCGTTGTTAGAGATAAGAGTCGAGATTTTCTAACATTAGAAGAATTTTAGCTGAAATACTTCTTAGCTTTTAACTATATCATATTTTCTTCTTATTTGTATTTTTTTCATAATTCTTAGTTCTTATTTTTTAAAAATATAAAAGTTGAAAAAACATTATTTGCATCTTTATCTCTATATCTATAATTGCATAGTTCTTATTCACTTATTGTGTTGTCCTTTTGTTTTCTTTACTATTTTTCTAATTTTTTTCATTTCCTGTTTAGAACGAGTCACACTTCGCACAACTGTCATTTAGTTTAGGTGAATTAATACTATTTGACCCAAAAAATAAAAAAAAACAATTAAAAAATTTTCAAAATTTTCTAAAATTTAAAAAGAAACACTTGAAAGATTGCGAACTTCCAAAAAGATCACATAAAACCATTTAGGGAGTTTGTCAACTCATCGGTAGAGGAAATCTACATGAGTATTCATTACTCTGCTATAGAAACCAAACTCATTTGAGCTAAGATATGTTATCATCCAAATGGTTCAAAATAATCAATTCAAGGGAACACCAACTGAAGACCCAAACTCGTACCTAATCAATTCATAGAAATTTATGACACATTAGCAATGCAATTAAACTAAGGTTTTGTTCCTTTCTCATTTAAGAATAAAGCCAAGATGTAGCTCACGTTCTTAGGACTAGGATCCATCACCATATGAACCGACATAGCCCAAAGATTCATGGTCAAGTACTTCCCTCTATCTAAGATTATCAAACTTATGAATGACATCATGTCAGTCATCCAATTAGATGAAATGTCAATCAATATGGCTTGGGGGAGGTTCAAAAAATTGCTTAAGAAATGTCTCAACCACACCCTTCCTGATTAGTTGATTATCTAAAAGTTTTACAATTGGTCGATAGGATTCTTAATGTTTATTATAGACGCTACAATTGGGGATCTTTAATGTTTATACCATTTGATCATACTTATGACTTAATTGAGAAAATGGCCACGAACAATTTCTAATGGCTATCTGAGAGAACCACTTTGAGGAAGATAGCTAGTGTACATGAGAATGATGTGTTGACTATCCTAGCATCACAAGTGGCCGCCATTTCTAGGAAAATAGACAATTTTTTTGAATTTTGTGCAAGGGATCCAAGCGCTACTGACTTTGAGAATGTTAATGCCTTAGGTAATCAGTCCAACAACCCATATACAAATACCTACAACCCAGGCTACAGGAAAACCCAAATTTTAACTGAGCCAATAACAACTCAAGTGTAGAAAACCAACAGCAGAACACCCAATCCAATCCTGTAGAAAATTAGAACCATCAGGGCAGTAGTAACACAAGACAAAAAACCACATGAATTCACCTCCAATGTTCAACCTAAGAAAAGAGACCATCTTTGAATGAGTTAAGTGTTACAAATAGAAAACCAGTTACAGAACCAAGCTGGAGCCATTAAGAATATTGAAAATCAACTTGGACAGTTGATAGACTCAATGAATAATAAACCCCAAGGGATACTCCCTAATAACACTAAAATGAATCCAAATGATCAGAAGGTGAAGCAATGTCAAGCCATCAGAGCAATGATTGGGGAAAGAACGGGAAGATACTCATAGGAAAGGTGTTGAGCCAGACTTAGGAAAACCTACCTCAACTCCTGAGATAGGGCAAGAGAGACCATCACCACAATTTCCCCAAAGACTCCAAAAGCAAAGGAGGGACCAACAGATTTCTGAATTTCTATAAATTGTCAACAAACTTACCATTCATATTCCATATGCCAAAGCCCTTAGAAGGGATGCTAAGTTATTTAGGGTTTGTAAAGGATGTCTTGATCAAAAAAAAAGAAAAAAAAAACCTAGGATCTAGTTAGATGGTTGTAGTGACTGAGAATTGTAGTGCTATCCCATTGAAGAAGTTGCCCAAAAACTAAAAGACTTGAGTCGCTTCACCATTCCCTGCACCATAGAAAAGAGATTTACTCGGATGGGCTTTGTGCGACTAAAAGCTGGCATCAATCTTATGCCCCTAACCATTTTCAAAGTATTAAGACGAGGAGAAGTCCAGCCTACCACCTTGACTCTACAGTTAACTACTTAACCAAGAGGAATATATGAGGACGTTCTAGTTAAGGTCAGTAAGTTCATTTTCCTAACTGATTTTGTTGTTTTGGAAATAGAGAAAGATAAGAACGTCACCACCATTCTTGGAAAACCCATTTTAAGGCGAGAGAAGATCGATGTTCAAAAGAGTGATCTTACAATGAGAATGAATGGCCAAGAAGTAACTTTCAATATTCTAAAATCTACAAAGTTTTCCCAAGCCTCTAAGGATGATCAATATCAGAGTGTAGATGTGGTGACATGGCTACTTCACAACAAAGTTTCTAAATATGAAGAATTGGACCCCGAAGAGCAAGCTGTGTTGGATAAACTTAAGAAAAAATTTGCTCTTCATTTCGAGGCGAACCTTAGAGTTGTTAGAGAGATAGGTGAGCCTGTGCACACAACAACCCTCTTCCAGCCTATATGACCACACATAGAGGAGCCTCAGTAATAAGATTGGAGATTTCCTCTAAGTAGAGAGAGTGACTTTTTGGGAAGACAACCCACTGTGCCCCTCATGAATGTGAATGAGTTGAGTGAATTACAAGAGAAGGAATTGCTTAAAACAATAGGCAAGAACTATGTTTAGGATTTACCATCCGATTCGACCCTCGCCATATCATTCGGAAGATTATTGTGGAAGCATTAATAAGAGATTGTTAAGAAGTTTGAACATGGAAATGGGAAAGAACATAGATTATTTGGAAAATCCTAGAATATGAATGATATTGGATGATTTAAAAAATTCTCCAGGATGGTTATAATTTGGAAAGACTGATCAGGGATTACTGAGAAGATAGTTTGATCCTGAACTTTACCCATTTCTATTATGTTTTTGCTTCATGGATCGTAGCCAATTCATCCTTTCATTCTACAGTGATATAAGGATAGTTTTTCTTAATATTTTACAGTGATTATTTTCCCATTAATTTTCTGCTTTTGAGCTATGCATGTTGATGTGAACATTTTGATCGTGATTTTCTTTTAATCAAATCAATTAGATGGCAACAATTTCTTCTAATCTAAGACTTCCAATCATCGCCTAAAAAGTAGGTTAACACTCAGTATTCTAGTGAAATAGACAATGTCATTAGGAAACTGCTACCTAGATCTGAAGAGTTCTGGGAAACACTGCACGGTTAAGTCTCTCTTAATTATAATATGGTTTACAATTCTTCTTATAACCTAGACATAAGAAAGATTGTGTCCTTGATTGTCAATTATCATGTAATGGAACTCATAGAAAACATAAAAAAACCATATATCGATGTCACATGAGCATGAGTCTCATCACCTCTGAAAGATTGAATGTCGTTGCATGTTATTTCTATTTAATGCTTCTATTAGGACTATTAGACTTCCATTCTTACATTTTGATCACCTCAAACTAGATTAAACAGTTTAGTAAACTAGAATTTCTCCTATTAGAAATATTTTAGCACCATCTTCATAGGATCAATACGCTGACTCTTTTATTTATATATTATTTCATCGACACATACACTTGCGTGCAGATTTTGGGCATCAATAGAAAATACAAACCTCGTTTGTGTTGGTTAAATATTAGCAATAAATAGATTAGCAATAATTATCATGTAAAGAAACTCTCGAGACAATTTTGCTGATCAACTAAAAAGAATTTTGACTCGAGACTAACTTTGTTAAGTTCAAGCATGTAAAACAAGAATTTTTGACCCTAAGCATAAAAAGATTGAGTTCTAGTTTTGGATAATATCCTTCTCAAAATATTACATATATGTAGAATTACAAGATTTCACAAGAATGGTAAGCTTTAACCCTACTTCACTGGCTTTTACCGAAGCAATTAAAAAATTTGTAAAGTTTCTTATTGATAAGCTATTACTCTAAAGTTTGTAGATCTCTTTCCCACAGCATACCATGATGATGATTATCCTACAATTTAGTTTGAGCCACCAACGAATTAAAAATATCTAAGTTATTAAGATATACTGAGGCATGTTCTTAATCATGAACTTTGCAGCTTCATCATCGATCTATTCTCTTTATCAAAATACTTTGGAAGAACAAATTAGAATGAGAACTAACATGAGAGACCCAAAAATAATGAATATAAAGGACATACAACCATTCCGATAGGCAGCATGCACTACCGAAGCATCTAGACTCAACAAAGGCGTGATAATGTTAACGAAGCTAACTCATGACATTATAACTTCAAACTAAACAAAAGAAAATGCAACAAGCCTCTGCCTATATAAAAAAAATATTCACCATCATGAAGGTATTGCCAACATTTAGATAGGCCAAGGCAACATGGCTAACTCACAAGCCAAGGTCATACAAATGCTAGAGCAATAATAATTCCTCGCTAAACTCTTAGGCTAGAACTTCACAATAAAATACAATTCTGAAAATTCCACAAAAGCTATAAAAATGCACTTTTAAGCTTGCACTATAACTCTGACACCATATGTGAAAATGCTACATTAGTACATTAATTCCCCACCTCTTGTAGCAAATTAAAGAAGCAACAACAGCCTCTTTTGGAGTAAAAGCTGCTCTTGCAAACATCCAAACCGACCCAACAAACTGTCCAAAAATCTTGTTCTAAGATGGGCCTTTAAAAAAATTGGCAGAATCATCCCAACCAATTTTAAATTTAATGTCATCCTTGACACTATTGAGTTGCCATCGGAAGTCACACACATCACCGCATTGCCATCCACTTCTAAAAGACTCAAATAAAAGAAGGCAACGTCTCTTGCAATCCTGCCAATATGCCATGAAACAAAGTATCAAACATTTGCACTTACGGATCTCCTACAGGCCTGGCCCAAAGTAGCTTGGGAAGACTTAGTGATGGACTACATCGTCAAAATACAAGTATCACGTGACAAGATAATAATCATAGTGGTAATTGACAGCCTAACCAAGTACAACCATTTCTTTTCATTAACACTCCAGTTACAACAACCAAAGTAACTTTAGGGAAACCAATGATATTAGCATTTCCAAGCAACATGCTGTTCCAAATACTGTAATATATCATTTTTGGGAAGCATATTGGGTGGTTTGGATGCTTATCCAACATACCGCCCCGTGATGGTCTAACATTTCATTTGCTTAACACTATAGTACACAACAACCAGAATACACTATATGTGATTGAGGAAGAGTTTTCCATAGAAAATTCTAGACAACTTTATTTAAACCCCTTAGCACAAAACTCATCTATAATATTACATATCACCCAAAATGCTATAGCTAAAAGAAAGTGACCAACCAGAGATTTAAGCAATACTTGTGCTGCTATGTCACGGACAATTCTCTTATTGGGTTCGGTACCTGCCATTGGCCTAGTTCTTATATAAACACATCAATGTTCTAGGCTTTGTATGTCAACCCCTCTCAGCCATTCACTGCAACGATGGATGATCATCAATAGTGAAAACAATGATAAAATTTTCACCCAATATGATTCCGTCTATGGAACCTCAAAAAACACCTTCAATGAGCACTACAATGCATGAAAGGCCACATAAAAAAACATCATCATAACCTAGAATTTCAAAAGGTGGTCGAGTTCTCATAAAGCTATAAACTTTACCAACAATCATCCATTCAACAACCATATTCAAAGCTACCAACTCTTATTATGTTTGTGACTATTTCTTCTTATCCCTCTTAGGTATCCTGGATGTTTTCCATGGTTGGTCATGTGATTAAACCGGTTAATCTCTTGGTTTCCTCCTCCTGAAAGTCACATTATATTATACACTGTTATTTTTTAGTTCTTGCACTTTTTTGGTAGTATTATTTCAATATATACTGCCTGGCTGGCTTTATATATGGCACCTGGAACCAAGATAGGAACCAAGATAAGACTGCTTGATTGCTCGCTTTCCTACAAGCCTTGATGGAATCCTGATTATGACTACCGTTGAATGAATTATTGAGCTCTTTTTATTAGAGAACTCTCTATCTTTTTTTCCTTTTAGTTTTTTTCTTTTGCATTACCGTTGTTATGTCAATAGCATTTCCTTCCTCATTTAGAATAGTCAATTTATACTAGTAATCTTTTATTTTGCCTTTGCTGACATGTGTTAATTGATTTATAAATAAAATGGATAGGTGTGCACCCTCAAATTTCCCAAAAATAAAAATATAACATAAGAAATTTAAAAAAAAAAAAACTATATTTAAAACTCTGCAGGTGATACTATGGGCTATATAGCATGTTGGATTGAGTCAACCTAGTCACTAATAATTCGGCATTACCAGTACAATTTCCTAAACAATCAATTTTTCATGTTTTCCGCCTAAAAGCCTTTCTCTAGGAAATGCAAAAACTGGGGAAATTTATCCTCTAGCCCAACTAACTGCTATCCTCAACTACCACCATATCACGAAACATTGCCGAATGTAGACCCACCATATCATCCATAAGAGGAATACCCAAACACAAGATCAAGAAGAATTTTTCTAAACTTGATCTTGAGGGCAAGCTCATTCTCAGAGGAGAGGAAACTATATAAACCCAACTAGTGAACTGAGTTCTTTACCACCTATGGAAGCCATCAAGATGGCTGCGGAACTTCCACATGACAGACAAGATAAATGGGGTAGTGGTGCGGGTATAGAATAAGTATCACAACTCAATTTCTATTTAGCTAAATGGCAGTCCACTGACTCCACTTTTCAACCTTGGATTGAACAGTTAGTTATTTGGGTAGCATGAAATAGAGTTCGAGTGGAGTATATGGCTGCATTTTCAGAAAGAGAAACCCAATACCATCTTCTTCACCATTCGGCCCTCCATCTTCTTACCCTAAAAACTGAAGGCACACTACAATTTCCCTGTATCTCTATCTCTTTTAAGAGTAGCTCTCTGCTTTTTAACCGTGCAACAAAATAACCTACAAGCATTCTTATGATAAACCTTAACAACCTACAAGCATTCTCATGGTAAATTTTTGTTAAGAACTTCAAATTTAAATAAGTCATGTTGGTCTAAGCTTTTCCCTTTTGAATTAATTCCAGATCCCTATCTCAGTTTTATGCTTAGATATACATATACATACATGCATGCATGCATGCATATATATATATATATATATATATATATGAATAGAAGTCCAAAGCAACAGGCATAAATGGGAATGAGGTTATATATTATAAGACATATATCTATATATCTATTCATAAGACATATATCTATATATCTATATGTCTTATGAATAGTTTTACATTATATATATATATATATAATGTAAATCTTCCACGTTATATATTTATGAATTGGATAATCTACTATCAAATAAAATTTCCAAGTCGTTTAATATGCTTTCAAACTATTCATAAGACAGTATAAAGTATATCTCCACTTAGGAGAGGTTCCTCAGCAAAGATCATTTGTTTACAGATAGCAACATAATTGAGGAAAGACTTACCAACTCTGGAACATATTCCATTGGCCCTTTCACCTTTAAACTCATGATCTTAAATTTAACTTTGTTTTTCTGATCAAGCAATGGCTTCTCATTGTTCTCTGGATGCTCCACGAACTTGAAAACTGTGAATATAAGTTATAGATAAAGAATCAACATGCTTGCGTTACAAGTCTTTGTTCATCAATCAATGATAAAGAACAGAAGTCCAAAGCAACAGGCATAAATGGGAATGAGATGTAGAGAAGGATTCAGAAAGCCAACCACCAGGATAATTATTATGATGTTCACAATGATGACATGCACAATAAAAAGAAAAAGAACCAAGTTTCAAAAGGAAAAAAAAAAAGGCAAAAAAGGGAAGATTCACATACATCCCACTCAATTCTATGTATTTACATATCTAAAACCTAAACTTCAATTTTTCCAAAAATGCCACATTCTCTATGTATGTAAAGGTGTATTTCACCCTTTAAAAGTTAAAATGGTGGTATTTTTTATGTGATATGAAAGATTTTGGTTGTATAAATGTAAGAAAATAAAGTTTAGATGTTAGTGTAAACACATAGAAATTGGGTGGTATAAATGCAAGTTCACCAAAAAAAGGGTAATACCGGTTGCTATAATACTCTCTCCTGGAGAAAGTATTGCGCCAGGAGGACGCATAAAACAACTTTTGGGTGCAGTTGTTTGAAACTGTAAAAGAAAAATAAAATCAGATGTTATCAATCCAAAGATACAGAAAATGTAACAATACAAAATATTTTAAACAACAAAAACACAGCAGTTTATTTTTGCAAATACGAAAACATCATAATTTCTTCTTTATTCCTAAAGAGTAACTTCGTTACCTTGAACGCTACATGGGATTTGCTAGTATTCTTTATTCCGATTGCACTTCTAACCTGCTTGCCAGGTTCATCTTCAAGTTAAACGACAAATAGTTAATTTCATCCTTAAAAAAACCATCACAAAAAGCAAGCCTAAACCTAAAATTGAAAAAATAAAAAAATTTAAGTAGAAAATAATAAACATATAAATAGAAGAGCTATTAAAATTAGAAGATTTACGTACATACCAATCAATTCTTATTTAGCACATCTATCACCTATATTTAATTTTTACATGCACCTTCCCTAAGCATGCAAAGGTGTATTTAACTTTTTAGAAGTTAAAATGGTGGTATTTTATATGTGATACGAAAGATTTTGACGGTATAAATGTAACAATATAGTTCAGATGTAAGACATGTAAATGCATAAGAATTGGGTAGTATATACCCTTTAAAATTATTATGGAGGCTATAAAATTATCACAAAATGTTCATATTCACACATTTAGTATACAAATCAAACACTAGTCTAGTAGCGGAAAATTTAATAATTGAGGCATGATTAATCTGGGAACTACTTTTTTTTCTGGTAAAGTTGAGGCCAAAGGGCAATTTATTTGGTTCAATTATTCGACCTCATCGTCGGAAACTAAACACACAATCACCATGCACGGGTAAGTGTGCAATCGTGAAACTACTTATGATGCATGAGTTACACGCAACAGAAGCAATAATAAGCATTCAACTATTACAGAGGGAATGATATTGTATGCAAGTTTAGTAAATTTTTATAGATTATTCACTAAATCCAATGACTAAACCAAATAATAGTTCCACAAAAAGTAAAACCAAGATGACTGATAATCCTAAAATTAAGACATAACACTTCCAAAAACTTAAAATTACCAAAAAGAACAAAAATAAATGTGATCCTCTACAATTCAGCTTATAGTCTAAGAATTCCACTAGAGTATTTCAATGAACCAATAACCAAACCAGACATTTCAACAAAGCACCGCATTCACCTAAGTCCTAACAACACCAAAATAAAAGAGAGTCCGCTGAGCAATGACTGCGTTTAAAGCAATTCAGTAAACATGAGAACCTACAATCAAACAAACAAAAAGATCGAGTATGGAAAACCAAATATTTTTAAAAACGCTTCATTAAAACCCGATCTTTCATGCATCATTAAAAAACCATTTCGAAATCCCCTCCAAAACCAGCTCACTAACATGGGAAGTAAAGTTTATTAGGCGGATCGAGCCGAAGCCTGCGGCGCGTTGGGAAAATTGACTTCGCCACCGAAGAGACCGAGCTGCCACCGGAAGTATGCTGCGCTCTAGGCCGCAAATCCCCGGCCACCTGACCAGCTCCAAGATGGTGCTGATGATGGGTAAACGACGACGAGGAATTCGTCGAAGAATTCCCACCGCCACCTCCGGAACTAGAAGAGCCGGTCTGCCAGAATGGAATCGGGCATAAACCCCAGATTTTTCCATCTGACGACCCTGCCCTGTCATCGGCTACTGCCATATCTCTTCTTCCGCACAAGCTTAACCCGAATCAGTAATGAGAATCCGAGCGAGAGTCTGATGATTGCTGGTTTGATAGGAGCGGGGAAGAAGAAATGTGAGAACTTTACAGAGGATTGGTGATGTTAGTGAGTTGGTGACAGTCGACTGCATATTTCTTGCCCCTTAACTACCGGGGATTTACATTCATACGGATCGGCAAATTTCCTATCCGACATTTAAAATTATATATATATATATATATTATATATACCATATGTCTATCAACTATATATATATATATATATATATATATATATATATATATATATATATATATATATATATATTGATAGAGTTTGTAAACCACTGAGTCATAAGTTCGATTTGTCTATGTGAGGAATGAAATTTTTAGACATATGAGATTGATAGAGCAAATCGAACTTATGACTCATAGTGGTTTACAAACTCTATCAACTATATATAAATATAAATATATATATATATATATATATATATATATATATATATATATATATATATATATATATATATATTAATATATATATCAACATTGAATTTGAAGAGATATAACAGTTCAAAAGAAAAGAGAATGATTAAGGCGACTTGCCAACAAAAGATAGTTCTAATTCCTTAACATCTTCAATTAATTAGAGATATAGAGAGGCTCATCATTAGGGATCAAGGATCGACAATCAAATTATCTCAACTGGCCGAGTAATTCTAACTAAACTCAGCCGGTCAAGCTGATCCTATCCAGTAAATCATATCTCAGTTAATAGAGATAGTCTAAATTGAGCTTAGTCGGTTGATCTAAAGGGCAGTCGAACGATAAGCTCTTACAAGTACAAATAATATCCTATACAGATCCTTTTAAATAGAAGCAAAAATGTAACATCCTAACATTATACCCTCGCTCCCATAACTAAGGAGATCATTTATGAATAAGATATGATTGATATAATACTTACTATTCACTTCTCTCACCGTCTGTCTCTCTTTCTCTCTCTCTATGCTAAATTCTCTGAGTGTGATTCGCGGACAAATCAGGCTTGAAAATTTTTAAAGGTGTGGTGGGTGTGGATCATACCACAAACAAGAAGAGTAGTTGGCCATAGAGAAGAAACATAAAACAAAGACACTAGCAACATGGAGTGCACCGGAGAGTATGCGAACTAGCAAATCCAGGAGTTGAATGATCAAATGATGGATGTTACCCAAGATGCACTGACTTGAGGAAGAGAGCAGCGCCCCTGAGAGGAAGAGTCTATGCCCAACTGTCGAAGAGTCCCCCTAGCCATAGAAGGAGAAGTTGCATTTGAAGAGTTATCTCTGCCCTGCTACAGATCTGACAAGGATAAAGAGAGAGGCTTTGCTTGTTCATCAGTAACTTCCAGAAGAAGATGTTAGAAGTTTTGGATCTGAAGCACGCAATAGTTCATGCCACCCAAACTCAAGGGCTGAAAGAAGGAACCTTCTGGTACATGTTGAGTTAGCAAGGACTGAAAATAATATTTGATTTTTTGTAGTTGGACAACAACTACATAACATTTGAAGAGTATAACTCATATCATGTTTCCTCTATACTATAATTATCCACTTGTGGCGCACAAAAAGTGCCCCTCGAGGTGAAAGGTTGAGACCAAGACATGATTCACGCATTTTAGTTTGTCCTTTGTTATGAAGTGCTTGAACACTTCAAAACCACAAGGAACCTTATAGAACAAACCACCGAGGGAGTCAAGCCTAGTATCCTAACAAAAAGTCTGCTCGGTACAATGAACGCTCGTTGCCAAACCATGAAGTACCGAAGATAAGTTTGTTAAGAGTTTTGATGCTTGAGATAGTGGAGGTCATTCAAAATAGATTATTTCAAAAGATCACCCCAAATGAATATCAGAGCTCATCTCCAGAACCCCAAGAAGTACAGTGTCTACCATTGGGATATGGGCATAACATGGAGGAAAGTCGATATCTATGAGTTCTGATTGAAGAGTTGATCAAGGTAATGAAACAGAAGGAGTTTGTAGCCCTTGAAATAATGATCCAGTGCTAGAGGAAAAGCTTTGATAGAGGAAATATCGTACAAGATAATCTGAGCCCTCGTGATTGACCCAAGGAAAAAATGTTAAGATTTTTATGCCTATTTTATATTGATTTTGATGATATTGCACTTTAAAGAAGGGTTTTTTTGGTATTTTTCTGCAGGTATGTATCGGCATTATTTTTAGGTTGAGTGTGTTGTATTTTGAAAAGGGGTCACCTACAGAAATTGTCGGCGAATTTTCATAATTTTAAATTTAATTTAAATATTTATATATAATTTGAAAAGTAGCGTTTGATTTTTGAAAATGATTTTAAGTTTGAAAATTTTAAGATATGAAATCAAACCGATCTCACATCCCGAATAGCTTATGTAAACGAGCACCACATCACAAACTGTATATCTATTCCGAAGAATAGACGCGTTGCTTAATGATGGGGCTCGGTTAAATAAACTAGAAGATTTGCGACATCCGTTTGGTCTACAAACCAATTTTATAAGCCGACAAGTTCCCCTGCTTAATATAAAGAAATTAAGCAGGGTTTATATTACACGGGTTCTTAAAGTTCCCTATAAGGGCGAAGCCCTATAGTTAATTACATCTTAAATGACGGGAATCATTTAAGAAAACTCTCAATAATGATTAGTGGTTTTGCTCTCGAGAATTTCAAATTTTAAGGTTTCGAAAGGATTGAATTTTGGGATTTCGATAGGGAATGGATCAAGTTTGGAACGATTAATTTCGGGAGTCCAAAGGAAGAAAAGTAGGAGAAGTTGAGGATCCAAGTAGAATCTTGGCAACTTCCCAAACTATCCTATTGTTTGGCTTCAATTTGGGAGTTCATTTAATGTTTCATCTTGCCTGTTTTAATTAATTAGGACTTATATTCGTATGACATGATCATACAAACATCCTGGAAGATATGAGGGTTTATGTCGTACCGAACGATTACCTCGGAGTCCTAAGACCGGTTAGGGCTTAATTTACATGACATGATCATGCAAATGCCTAACGAAGAGTTGAGGATTTATGTTGCACTAGCGAACTACCTCGAAGTCCTATGGCTTGGTTATTTAATTCTAAGAAAGTTTCTTCGAAGTAGATCCGAGTTTTCTTGATGACGATGACCCAAGCTGCCCACCATGCTCCGAGCTCCTTGTTGTTGCAGAGGTTTAGTTTTAGAAGTCATAAATCGGGAGATGAGAGAAGTGTTTTGGTTTAGAGAAAATCTTAAAATCCAAGTGTTTTTAATATTTTAATTAAAACAAATCTTAAAGTTGTTTAAACAGAACCGATTAAGATCCCGCGGTTCCGTCATCCCGACACCGTTATTTTCATCGAATTCACTTAGTCCAGATGAATTTGCTAAACTCAACTGAATGAGTTCCACACTTTCATTTAGACCGTGGGAAATCTCGTTAGCAACACGTGGGTTACATCATCCGAGGTATTCCCGATCATTCAACGAGATGTTTTAATTTAGTTGTAATTGTAGTTTTGTTGTTCCGTTTGTGATTAAATTTTGAGTTGTTTTATATTTTGGAATGTTGTGGCGGTGAATTTTATCTTACAATGACTTTTAATTTAGTTTTGGTTTCAGTTCAGGGGCTATCCTAAAGGTTTTGGTTTTCATGCAACAGTCTTATTTATCATGCAAGAACGCAAGAAAAAGTAAAGCGCAATGCATGTAAGTAAATTGCAATAAAGTAAATTGCAATAAAATAAAAGCGTACCTGGAGGGTCTTCCCGTCATCCCAAGCTGCACTTAAAACACATGTTAAGGCATTTAAACATATTTTGTAAGAAATACCAGAGTAAAGCTAAGGGAAAGGGTTTTGGTTGTCTACCAAATTCTAATCCTATAACTAGTCATTTCTATGTCGTCTAGGTTGTTAGTTTGGTTTAAGGATGATTTTCTTCATCAAAGAACAATTAGATTCAATTTTTCTTCTAAAACATCCCGTCATATTGAGGAAGTGTTTAGGACGAGTCCTAAACATCTTTTCAAGACTTCTGGGATCATTTTGAGTCCAAGTAAATTTAGTTGCACATATGAATTAATCATCCAGGAGTTCAGTTAAACTTTGTCTCTTGCTCAGTGAACTTGGGTATTTGATTACCAGATAAATGAAGTGACATTTCACTTAATACTCTATTTAAGAGTTATAATAATTAAAGCCTTCAAGGGCAAGTTGGTTATTGAGAATTTTAATCAACCTTAATTAAAAGTTTGAGTTAATGATTTAAAGTGATTTAATTTAATTATGAGGTTTTAATTAATAATTTTTTAAGTTTGGAATAGTGTTCAAATTATTTTAGATTTAATTTAAATTTTTACACTTTCAATTATCTTAGTATTTCAGATTGATGTTCATGTTTTAAATTTACTTAAATAGAAAGAGGTGTTGAAATTATTGATATATTTTGATTTAACTCTTAATGATTTCATTTAGGTTTTTTGTTAAGTGATTTTAATTCAATTTAATTTAATTTGATTTGATTTTAATTTAATTTAATTTAATTTAACTTTATTTAATTTAATTTAATTTAATCTAATTTTAATTTAATTTAATTTTAATTTTAGTTTCAATATTTTAAATTTAATTTAATTTAAATGTTAAGTTGTTAATTTAGTTTAATTTAAACTTTGACTTAACTTAATTTAATTTAATTTAACTTAATTCCAAGATTTTAAATTTGATTTTTAATTATTAGACCATTTAACATTTTAAGCTTTAATTCGTTTAAAGATTATCCTCTTTTAATTTTTTTTTATTTAATTTAGATTATTATTTTAATTTTTAATTAAGAACTAAATATTGTTAAAGCGACTCATTTAGGGATTTTTAAATTAAAGAATACATATCCTCTTAATAATATCCCTATTTTAATAATCCAAATTTTAAATATATTCTTTCCAAAATTTAAATTATTTAATTAATTAGAGTTTCATTTTGATATTTTCAAAGTGCTTAATGGGTTTCTACCCTTTTAATTTCTCTAAGTTTCAATCATCCAAGAGAAAGTTAAAATCAAATATTTACCCCCATTTTGATTAAACCTAAAGTTTTAATTAAGGGTTAAAATTTTTA
Organism: Papilionanthe hookeriana x Papilionanthe teres; assembly: GCA_022702705.1. Lineage (NCBI taxonomy): Eukaryota > Viridiplantae > Streptophyta > Magnoliopsida > Asparagales > Orchidaceae > Papilionanthe > Papilionanthe hookeriana x Papilionanthe teres. The sequence goes on along the minus strand of CM040439.1, from coordinate 3,231,914 downwards.
ATTACCTTTATGCCCTTTTAGGCTTATTTATTTCATAACTCACTGAATTGAACTCAAATGAATTTAAAATTTTTATGTCACCTCACTCACATGTCAATTAAGACATTAGAGGAGAAAATGTAATTTTTCTGAATTTAATTTATTTATATAATTATTTTTAGCAGAAAATAGGGATTTCCAAAGAAAATTCAACAACATGACCAAGGAAATGTTTCTGCTCTTAAAAAAATTATGGGATGTTTCTAATGACTAGAGGACCACTTGGACCAATTTTTGTGATTTTTTGAATTATATTTTATTTATTATAATTATTTTGATTTTTAGAGTATTAATTAATTTTCAAATAAAATAAAAGTTGAAAAATAGATTTTAAAAATTGAACTCACTACCTCAAGGAGTCCAGAGAAAAAAATTTTATAATTTTCTAATTTTTCTTTGATTTATTAGATTATTTTAGTGAAGAGGTTAAAAATTCATTTCTTTAATATTAAAAATTACATTAAGCCTTTAAAATTCAATATCTCATCCTAGGGACTTAGGAAAAATATTTGGTTTGTTCCTAAATAATTAGGAGTCAAAATGTGACATTTTTATGATTTTTAATATTTTTATGATTTTTATTATTTTTTACTTATTAAAATATTAAAATATTGTGAAAAATCAACTTTTTATGAAAATTCCAATTTTAATTTTTCTGAAGTCCCCTGATATCAGAGAAGCTCCAAAACCATTTTTGTGAATTTTTGAAAAGTATTTTTGGAGTTATGAATTTTTAAAGATCCATTTTGCTTATGAGGCTTAATCAATCCATATGGTGGGGTTAATCAAGTCCAATTGATTTCAAAATTTTATGTAAGGTTCCTCTATGGAGAATTGTTTTCAAGTCAATTTGATGTGTGGTTAACCCTAATTAATTCAAATTCAATTTTAGGGGTTTAGGCCAATTAAGGTTATTATGAATGAATCAACTCAAAATATATTTTTCATAGAGTCCCCTGGTCCTAAGAAACATCACCAAATTTTCCTAGAATTTATTTTACAACATGCTAATTATTGAAATTAAAATACCTAAAACAGTGACATGAACTTGAAAAAGCAATAACTTTTCACAGAGATGGCCTCTGACCTTGAAAAATTTAGGGGATGTTCCCAAGATCAGAGGCTTCAAAAGCCCTATGGTCTCATGCCATGGTGAATTGTCTATGCAAATGGAGAATCAAAACATTGGAAATAGTAAATAAATTATTAAAAATAAAATACTCATCCAATTAACTTGATTTCTTTTCCACATTATTCTCCTCTGTTCACTGAGCAAGAGGGTATTTTTATTTTATTTTTGTGATTTTTCTATGCAAATATATGAATTTTTGTAGTTCAGGGCATTTAAATAATTCAAAAATACCCTAATTTTCTACTTATCCGACTCAGCGCCGCGTCAACCTACGACGGATCGAAAGCCCACGCGTCGCTCTGTGATTTGGCGCCGCCATCTGACTCAGCGCTCCAGGGGCCCGCGGTTCACGTAACATTCCGCTGTCCCGCTTGATCTCGACCGTCCGCTCGATACACGCGCGATCCAACGGCTCCTGGTCATCGTCTACGACTGGTGTGTACCCGTGACCATCCACACTCAAACCCTAATATCTCTCTCGATTCTCAATGGATTTTCGAGTTCATATACTCTATCGATTCGTATTGAAGAGACGAACACATCCATATGGTTTATAGGCTATGAAATTAAGCCAAACAAAATGGAGAGTTGCTGGAAGCTCGGGAGGAAGAATGAGTTCATACCTTTGCTCAGAGAAGTGAAGCTTCGATCTGAGGGTTGTGTCACCTTCGATTGAGTCCAAGCAAGCTCAAGATGAAGTCCCTAGCTCTGGGGAATTGTCTAAGTATGAAAGTGACCAAGGCCGATCACAAAGCTTGGAGGCTGGAAGCAATGGCTGGCCTGGTGAGGGGGCTTTTGCTGGGGAACTTCTCCTCTTGGTCCGATGAAGGTGTAGGGTCAATCAATTTGAAGATTGGCTCACTGTGGTGAAGTGTCCTGTTTTTGGGTGGATTTTCAACTCAGAAATTGAGCTTTGTTAATGGGGATTAGGGCGAAGGAACACTGGGGATCAACTGCTCCGGGTTAGGAGAAGGTCCTGGAGCAATTTTGGCAGAGTTTCCTTAAGGTCCGGTTCATCACCTTGTTTGGCCGAGAGGTGAGTGGGTTTAAATAGAGGTGGTCGGAGGGCCTCCCGTGGGGTTTAATGGCTTGGATCAACCGCCTGCGCCAAGGGAAGAACAGCCACAAAGGCCATTGGGCATGGGACAACTCGACGAAGTTCAAATTGAATTTTTGATTCAAATTAAGCCTCTCGGCTCGGTGGTTTCCGATAGTTGTGGTTGTCGGCCGGCCGAGCATGGGTCACCCTTAGGGTCGGGGAGGTCGAGTGCTTGAGTTTTGTGAGTTCGATTGACAAATGCCAAGTGTAAAGAAGTTGAATCGAAGTGGAAGGGGGAAGGGATCATTTTGGGCTCGGTTTGGTCAAAGGCATGGATTGGGTTTGGTGCACCCACCAAGGCCTGATTTGGGCTGAAGGGAATCATATGGCTCAGCGAAATTTGAGTGGAGAAGTCTCCATCCATGGTGAGGTGGCTAAGCATGGTTTAGTGTGTATCATAGATGAGGTTAAAAAGGCTAAAGGAAGGCTTAAGAAAGGGGCCCCTCCATTTTCCATAAATGACATGGTGAGGTGTCAAGACTCTCATGGCTTCATATGGCTTGTAAATGGCTCACATTTGGCTTACATTTGGCTTGGAAAAGGTTGGCTTGTTTCATGAAAAAGGGTTTTAGAAATTTTTGGCATTTAGGGGTAATTTGGCATGTGGCTTGATTTGGAATGGCTTGATTATTGATTTAGGATTTAAGGATGATTTCAATTAAAGGTATGATGAGAAGAATTTTTCATGTGGGCTTTGGATTGATTTTGAGCTTTTTTGAAATTATTTTGGATGTGCTTTTAAAGTGGTTTAAGGAAGTGGGCTTTTGGATTTGAAGTAAATTTAGGATGAAAATTTTTGTAAAGGATTGTGCCAAATAAATGTTGCAATTGGTTTAGGCATGTGTCATGAGTGGTTTGGAACAAGTTTAAAGTGATTTAGAATTGTATTGGGCTGAATTTGAGCTTTTTTGGTAAAGGGGCCAAGGTGGGCCAAATTGGGCTAACTTGGGCTAAGGTTGGGCTAAGGTTTGATTTGATGTAAAATTAATATTAGGAAATGTTTATGGGAGTGTTACAAAGAGTTTTCAATTTTGGTTGGGCTCTAATTTTGGGATTTGGGCCCATTTGGGTTAGGTTTGAGCTTAGATCAATTTAAGGGATTTTGGTTTTGGGTTAGGTTTGGGTGGAGTTTAGGTTCAAATTTTGGGCAAATCAAGTTAGTGTTTTGTTTATGGGGATGTTAGGAAGGCTTTAGAACAGATTTGGGGCCAATTGAGGTTGAATTGGGTTGGTTTGGTTTGACATTGGGTTCACTTAGGTTAAAAATGGGTCATATTGGGGGTTTTGGTAAAAGTGGGGTAAATTGGCAAAATTGGCCCATAGTGTAGTCGAACAAAAAGAAATTGAGAATATTTGGGATTTTCTGGAATTTTTTTGGGAATTTTCTGAATTTTTAGATTATTGGGGTAAAAGAGTATTTTGGTAATTTTGGGCGGATTAGGGGTATTTTTGGAAATTTTGGTATTTTTTGGCCAAAGATGGTCAATTTGAATGGTGGGAAGTGTTTAGGATTGATTTTGAGGGATCTTGGGTAATTTAGGCAATTTTGCAAATTTTGGGTCATTTCGAGGGTATTTGGTAGGTTTGGTGGGTCCGGGGCCCGAGAGTCAAAAATCGAAATTTTGAAAAAAGAAAGATTGATCAAATGTGAGTGAAATGGGATCACTTTGGTTGAGCCATGAAGCCATATTAAGCCCATATGAGCCATGAGAGGACTCATTTGGGGCATTCACTATGTTGTTCCTAACCCTCTTAGCCAGGGGCTTAGGGGTTAAGGACCATCCATATGAATTACCTACATGAGTCAGGAAGTCAAGTTGGGTGAGAGTGTGGTTTTAGGACTTGGAATGTGTGTGATAGTGTAGTGTATGTGCAAGTCAACCCTCACCAGACCAGGCCACCTGGGGTATTCCTAAGGCCAAAAAGTCCCATAGGGAACTCATCCTTTAAACTTCCACATTTGATTTCAACCCTTTAGGTGATTAGGTGTCTACAATCAAGCTTGTGGGGTTTGCAGGGAGTTAAGAAGTAGTTTAAATTTTTAAAGGGTGAGTTCCATTTCTAGTCCTCTAAGATTAGTCAAAGGAAAAGCCTAAGGCTAGATTCTAAGTACTAAAGAGCAAAAGATCTCATCAAAAATGAGGTCAACAAATGGACCCCCAATAGGTGGGGTGTGCTAACCAAGCACACCGCGCGTATTGGCGTTGACCGAAGAGATCAACAAAACCAACACAGATGTCCAAGTGACAAACTTAGGATGATGTAGAAGAATTTCCGCTGTGGAGTATCAGGTATATTTCCAAGACTGGAGATTCCTGAACTCTCACTGGGGAATGGAAAAGGAGGTGAACTCCAAATCACAAGATCTGGGGAATTCAATTTAGATTTCAGTTTACTTTTAAATTTCAAGTTTCAATGTGTGAGTTTGGATTTCGATTTGTTCTGAGTCTCAATTTCGATTGAAGTTTAATTTAAAATCGATTTAAGGAAATTTTGAATTTGAAATTTGGATTTGAAATGAGAATTGAAACCTAGGTTTCAACCTCGGGATTGCGAAGAGAACTGGAATTTAGGTACCAGCCTCGGAGTAAGAATCGGAGTTTAAGTATCGATGAAAAAAAGGACGAGAATCAGAATTTAGGTACTGATCTCGAGAGAGTGAGATTTGAAATTTAAGTATCAAACCTGAAAGAGAATCGAAATTTAGGTATCAATCTCGGATGAGAGTCAGAATTTAGGTACCGACCTCGAAGGAAGAGAACTGGAATTTAGGTACTAGTCTCGGAATTTAGAATTGAAATTTAGGTATCAATTCACAAGAGAATCGAAATTTAGGTATCGATCTCGAATGAGAGTCGGAATTTAGGTACCGACCTCGAAGGAAGAGAACTGGAATTTAGGTACCAGTCTCGGAATTTAGAATTGAAATTTAGGTATCAATTCGAAAGAGAATTTCAATTCTAAAGAGAATCGAAATTTAGGTATCGATCTCGCATGAGAGTCGGAATTTAGGTACCAACCTCGAAGGAAGAGAACTGGAATTTAGGTACCAGTCTCGGAATTTAGAATTGAAATTTAGGTATCAATTTGAAAGAGAATCAAAATTTAGGTATCGATCTCGAATGAGAATCGGAATTTAGGTACTGACCTCGAAGGAAGAGAACTGGAATTTAGGTACCAGCCTCGGAATTTAGAATTGAAATTTAGGTATCAATTCGAAAGAGAATCAAAATTTAGGTATCGATCTCGAATGAGAGTCGGAATTTAGGTACCGACCTCGAAGGAAGAGAACTGGAATTTAGGTACCAGTCTCGGAAATTTAGAATTGAAATTTAGGTATCAATTCGAAAGAGAATCGAAATTTAGGTATCGATCTCGAAGGAAGAGAACTGGAATTTAGGTACCAGTCTCAAAAATTTAGAATTGAAATTTTGGTATCAATTCAAAAGAGAATCTAAATTTAGGTATTGATCTCGAATGAGAGTCGGAATTTAGGTACCGACCTCGAAGGAAGAGAACTGGAATTTAGGTACCAGTCTCGGAAATTTAGAATTGAAATTTAGGTATCAATTCGAAAGAGAATCAAAATTTAGGTATCGATCTCGAAGGAAGAGAACTGGAATTTAGGTACTAGTCTTGAAATTTAGAATTGAAATTTAGGTATCAATTCGAAAGAGAATCGAAATTTAGGTATCGATCTCGAATGAGAGTCGAATTTAGGTACCGACCTCGAAGGAAGAGAACTGGAATTTAGGTACCCAGTCTCGGAATTTAGAATTGAAATTTAGGTATCAATTCGAAAGAGAATCGAAATTTAGGTATCGATCTCGAATGAGAGTCGGAATTTAGGTACCGACCTCGAAGGAAGAGAACTGGAATTTAGGTACCAGTCTCGGAATTTTAATGAGAAATGGAAACGGGTTCCAATCTCGAAGATTCATCTATATGAAGAGGGACCCAATCCCATGCCATCAGAACCAAATCGAACAAAGTTCGTGGCTCCGTGTCGATAGAACTAGTCGATCCTCTAAGACACAACAGCAAGAGAATTGAAAGGAGCTGGTAAGGGTACCAAGCTGAAAAGACTTGACTTAACGACAAGTCGAAGAGAATATTCAAATTTCAAAAGAGTTTCAAACAGATTTCAATTGAGGAAAGAACTGAAAGGTTCGAATCAGAGGATTCAGATCGGAATTCAATTTAAGATTTAGATTCGTTTTGTTTGTCCTTTAACGATCCCATTTTTTATTTTTGTTATTTATTTAGTGTTCATGTGAATTTGAAGTTCATTTTAATATTCAGATTTTTAGGAAAAATTCTCATTTATTTTCTTTTCTTTTCTGTTCTTCGTTCAAAGTTCATTTAACTCTAATGGCGTTTCCCAGTTAATTTGCACAAAAAGAGGTGAATGCAAAATATGACGTAGTCGTTTTCATTCCAACTTACTGAAAGTACATCATACAACTTAATATAGTCATGATGACATTTTCCTCAGAAATTTAATGTCTCATACAATCCATGTAAATCCAAAACGGACTGTGTAAACTTCTTACTGATCCATTCAAAAGCATCTGTCAAAAAATCCATGTATGAATAGTAAGAAACATGGGCAATAACATCACCTTCCAAGCCACCCTTGGAAGGAATGCCGCATGGATGTGCATTGGAGGTGTGCTATTTCCCATGTAACTCACAGCTCGTAGGGCTGGAGATTCTTCAATTCTGGATCTGGCTGAAAGTGGTAAGGCATTTTTCTGTCATCCATTCTTCTAAAAGTAACTGAGATTCGCTCCACAGGCACTCCTGGGATGCAATGCTTCGCAACATCTGCTCCGTTTCCTTTTAACACCAGGACGGAACCTACCGGTAGTGGTATCTCCACCGGCCCTCGGAACTCACCGGGACCTGCAATCCAGAGGTTAGATCCAAACATGATGTTGCACTGGTTGACGAATGATACTTGTGCGAAGGGTTTAACAAAGTCATGATGATCTATATGCGGAGGTATGCGGTCGCCTTCCTTGTAGATGTTAATAATGCGAATGTTGGGTATGCGATCCGCAGGCAGTACCCTCCATGTTATCATCCTTTTCACCATTCTCTTGATGATTCTTGGCATCGGATCCACCTCACCGCGACGGAGTATCCCTGGTGGATTTCCTTTTCTGTCTATGGCAAAATTGTAGCAACATCCGCATTGGATTGTAACTCTTCCCTTTCATGGCATCCATCTTCGGGGTTCTGAGTATGTCTTTTCTCTCAGGCGGCCAGCTCGACCCATTTTCTGCAATTCAAAGATGCAATCTACAATTTGTTGTTGCTCATAATCTGAGAAAACATCTGTATGCAGCTCGAGGCCTTCCAAGATGTTGACCCTCTTGTTTCCAATTCTTTCAAAGTATTCAAAGGTTTTCTTCTCAACTAATTGCATTTTCTCCAGCTCGTATTCCGAGATTATCTGAAGTCCTCGGTGTCTAGTAACATATTGCGGGATGTATGTCTCAACCCCAGCACGTTCTTCTGCATGTCTCGGCTCCTCGGGGATAGTCTCCGTAGGGACATCCTCTGAGGTTGCTTTCGCAACAAGACTCTTCGGATCCGGTACATATGCTCGACATCGAGGTACCGACTTTATTTCTGCTTTCCTTGGTATTTCTTTTATCTGTTCCGACCTTCTTGGAGTTGACTTTCTTCTTTCTGGTTCCTGACAAACCGATCTCCTTGGAGCATTTGCACTAACGGTATCCACTGTCTGTTTATGTTGATCTTCTGCTAACTTGGTCAACATTTTGCGAATGCGACGATTCTTATTTCTTCACTGGGTAGTAGTGAGAGTAGCTCTCCTTACCCCTTGAATTTCTGCGGGTGCGGCGCTGACAAACCTACCCTCTGCTGTGGTAACCACAGAATTAACTTTCTTATCTTCTCTGGTTGCATGCACGACGTTTGCTTTTCTTTTCTTGTTGCTCGGATCGGTGGCTCGGGCCACCCATTTTCATCACTATCTAGCCGTGAAGTTCTTCTCGATCAATCGGGATCCAATCATTTTCTTCGTATTGTAAGTCGGTCCGGTGTGAAGTCTGAGTCAATCTCTATCACTGCTCCATCCCTCACCCTCTTTTCATCAAGTGCTAGACTCCCGCCATTTCTAAAGTTTAGAACCAATCTCCCGTTCGACATTTCCCTTCGAAAAAATAAGGAAAGGATCAGGAGCTGTACTAAGAACAAGAACAATAAGAAAAAAAAACACTTAAAAAATCTTATTCACTTCTTTTAAATTTAAAGGAAGTAGGAAGAGAGGAGAAAATATCAGGAATGAATGGATTTAAAAGGAAAGATTGACATTTTATTATTATGATTTCCCATGTTTTCTTTTTAACATTTTCGTTGATGAGATTTTTTTTATCATCCATTTTATTTTGTTTTGGGTTCGGACCCGATCACAAAGTGATTACTTCACCCGTGTTTCTAGGGATAAGATTCTACTTTAGAGGCCACCCTTCGAAACATCGGGTTGCGTAATACTTCTTTAAATACCGTCTATCGATTGGAAGCATGGGTCGTTCTCCACGGCAATTCGCCAGTTGGTAGGAACCTCCTGAGTAGACCGTCTCGACCACGAACGGCCCTTCCCATGTTGGTTCAAATTTACCACCTATCTTGCGATGTGCAAGAATAGGTCTTCGAGAACCAAAACCAAGTCACCGACTTTGAATGTCCTAGGATGGACCAGTTTATCATGGGCCTGGATCATCTTGGCTTCGATACAGTTCCAAATCTCGCCGCGCGGAAAGTCTTTTCCCTTCCAAGCTTTCCAATTCTTCCGATCGTAGTCCGGCATTTTCTTCTCGTAGTGATCTTTTCCGCAACCGCAATTCGGAGTGACGGAAGCCGAACTTTCGAGGGCAAGACGGCCTCGGACCCGTACACTAAAGCGTAAGGCGTAGGCGAGTAGGAGTCCTAAAAGTCATCCTGTAGGCCCATAAAGCTTCTAACAACTTCTCGTGCCAATTTCTCTTGTTGTCGTCCAAAGTTTTCTTTAAAATTTGAACTAGAGTTTTATTAAAAGCCTCGGCCAAGCTGTTTGCTCTTGGGTAGTAGATTGTTGAGTATCGCCAATCGATCCCGTGTCTTCTGACAAAATTGTTGATCTTTGTACTTTTGAATGCAGACCCATTATCTGAAATGATCCTGCGCGGTACCCCGAAACGGTAGATGACTTGGTTCTTGAAAAACTATAGCACGTGGTGTGCCTTCACTTCTCTGAGTTGTATAGCTTTTGTCCATTTAGAAAAGTAGTCTGTAGCTGCAAGAATGAAGCGATGTCCTCTTGAAGAAGGCGGTTCTATCGGACCCACTATATCTGTGCCCCAACACTCAAATGGCCATGACGCGATTGTAGGATGTAGCACATTTCGGGGTTGGTGTAGAATCACTCCGTGCACTTGGCCAGCAGTACCCTAGTCTTTTAATCTTCATTTTCATTTTCAGACCCGACTGATGAGCGCAACAAAGTCCTGAATGTATTTCTTTAACGACTTCACGAGCCTCGGACCCGCTTAGGCATCTTAGCCACATCTGATCAAAAGACCTTCTGTATAATTTATTGTTTATTAATGCGTAAGACAGAGTTCTTTTCTTGATTTGATGAGCTATCGACTTATCGTCCAGTAGGTTTCTTGTTTGCAAGTAGTCTATTAATGGCTGCCGCCAATCTTCTGTATTTTCTGTCACTACTGCAATTGTTTCTTCTGCTCTTTCTGATTTGTGTATTGTATCAATGTCGAGCTGTGATAGGACCTGTCGTCCTTGAACCGACACTTCAACTGACTCATCCTGCAAGCAGGCAAATTCCTTTGCAAGGAGGGCTAACGCATCGGCGAGAGCATTTTCTTTTCTGGGAATCTTGTAGATTGTTACGTTTGGAATTTGTTCCAACAGTTTCATGGCATACTGAAAGTACTGCTCGAGTCTTAGCTTTAGAATTCTGTACTATCCGGCGACCTGTTGAATGATCAACTGAGAATCTCCGTAGATGTTGATGTTCGTTATTCCCATCTGAATGGTTAATTCCAATCCGGTTATAAGGGCTTCGTATTCTGCCTCGTTGTTTGTACATGGTTCCGTTAAGTGGTAGGAGTATCTTAACATCCCCCGCTCCGGTGTTATAAAGATTAGTCCGATTCCTGCCTTACCGAGCACTATCGCTTGCAATTCTTTGTTCTTCTGTGCTGAGGACGCACCTTCGAAGTATAGTTCCCAACGTCGATCATCAGGGTCTTCTAGGCTCATTATCTGCTCGTCAGGCAAATCGTCGTCGAGAGGCGAATCCGCCGGCAAAGGGTGTGCTGCGAGGAAGTCTGCTAGGACTTGTCCCTTTACGGCGCGAAGAGGAACAAAAGTTATGTCGAATTGCAATAGTATCATCGACCACCTGGCAAGTCTGCCAGAAAGAGTCGGTCGGGTCATCAAGTATTGCAACGGATTAACTCTCGAAATAAGGTTGACCTTATGAGAAAGCATGTAATGCCTGAGCTTTTGAGCGGCGAAGATCAGGGCCAAACAATGCTTCTCAATCGGGGGATACATTACCTACGTCGGGATTAAACGATGGCTTAGGTAGTAGAGAGCATTTTCTTTTCCCTCGTCATTGACCTGGGCTAGCAGGGCTCCGAGAGAATCATCTAAAGCCGCGGTATAAAGTATCAACGGTCTACCTAAGACTGGGGCTGCTAAGACAGGAGGTGTCATTAAATATTGCTTAACGTCCTTGAAGGCCCGCTGGCATTTCTCATCCCAAATGAATTTGGCATCCTTTTTAACTAATGCCGAGAAGGGCTGACACCTACCTGACAAGTTCGAGATAAAGCGTCGAAGATATGCCAACTTCCCTTGAAAGGATCGTAGTTGTTTCAAAGTTTTGGGAGGAGGCATTTCTAAAATAGCTTTAATCTTTTCCGGATCGATTTCAATCCCGCGATGTCGGACAACAAATCCTAAGAATTTCCCTGAGGTGACGCCGAAAGCGCATTTCAAGGGATTCATCTTAAGGTTGTATTGTCTTAGTTGCTCGAAAACAATTCTTAAATCTTACAGGTAATCTTCCTTCAGTTTGCTTTTGATGACCACATCATCCACATAGCACTCAACTTGGTTGTGAATGAGATCATAAAAAATCTTCATCATCGCTCTTTGGTATGTTGCTCCTGCGTTCTTTAGTCCGAATGACATTACTGTGTAGCAATACACTCCGATCGGCGTTCTGAATGCCGTGAGCTTTTCGTCTTCTGGTGCCATCTTTATCTGGTTGTATCCCGACGATCCATCCATAAATGAGAAGATTTCATGCGTCGAAGCGATGTCGATCATCGACTTCGGGATTGGTAGTGGAAATTCATCCTTTAGACATGCTTTATTCAAATCTCTGAAATCCACGTAGATTCTGATCTGACCATTCTTCTATCTGACTGGTACCACGTTGGCTAACCAAGTAGGGTATTGTTCTTCAAAGACAAATTTAGCGTCTATTAGCTTCTTAACTTCGGCTATTACTTGTTGGTCAATTTCTAGATGCATTCTTCTGGGAGCTTGTCTGAATAGAACGGAAGTAGGATCTACTCCTAACTTGTGAACTGCGACTTCTGGAGCTAATCCTGGCATTTCGTCGTAACTCCAAGCAAAACAGTCCTTGAATTCCATTAGTAGCTTGATTATGTCTTCGGAGTCTTCTTTATTGAGTAAGGAGCTAACAAAGGTAGGCTTAGGCTCTTCGCTAGTACCTAAGTTAACTTCCGTTAACTCGTCTATTGTAGATTTGATTTCTTCCTCGAATTCTGGTGGAGCGTCGTCGATTGGTAGATACTCGAGATCTTCGAAGCATCCAAGCACTCTTTATTAGGTTCGCAAGTGACAACCAAGCAAAATCCCGTATCATCGATCGATCTACCGTGCCGAATCCGAGACCATGTTTTAAATTGGGAGGCCGACCGACATTATTCCATAATTTTTCAAAGTGTTGTGATTGGCCTTTTGTCCATTGTCGAGGTAAGACACCACGTTGAATTAAATTTTGAACACAGGGAGAGTACTACTCAAAAGGTAATTCCATTAATTCAGATGAAGTAACATCTTCAAATTGTACATCTTTTTCAGTATTGGAAGAAGAAGCACCACGGTAAAACTTGATTGGTTTAGTACCACCACCATGCACTTCCTTGACCACCATACCCTCGATCTTATTAGAATGGATCGGGGTCAGGGTCATAGTATGTACATAATGGTTAATCTTCTCGTACATTGATTTATATTCTTCATTCTTTTCATCTTCGAGAGAGATCTTGAATTGTGGTTCCTTCTGACTTATTGTCGCTGGTTCTTTCTCAATTTCTTCTTCTTCTTTGGAGTTGTTCTCCCAATCAACATCGATGACCGGTTTCTTCTTCCAATTCGTTCCAACGTTTCTTCCACGTCCTCGTCCCCGGCCTCGACCTCGGGTGCGAGTTACGGAGAAATCTTCACCATCTCGCCGTAAGGGAGTGGTGAGTAAGCGTTGGACTAGAACTTCGGGTTCTTCATCGTCTCGAATTTCTTTTGCTTCATTTGGTATGGTATTTACGGAAAAGATTGTTTTCTTCGGGGCGCGTAGTAGGCCGCATCTTCATGAATTCCAATTTCGTGCACGGAGAACGGTTGCAAATCACCTTTGATGCACTGTTCCCCTCCTTCGTAATACTTTATGCACTGGTGCAGAGACGACGGTACCATCCGATGTTCATGGATCCATGGCCGACCCAGTAGAGCGTTGAACGATGTTTTAGAATCAATTATGTGGAATTTTGCGGTTGTCTTTGCTAAATCACCGGTCTTCATTAGTAGTGTTATCGATCCAAGAGCTCTTTCTCCTTTTTGATTGAAGCCTCTTAATATCATCTTGTACGCTTCAAGCTCGCGAGCATCAATTTCCAAATATGCTAGCGTCCGAAGATTCATTATGTTGATTGATGCTCCGGATCAACCAACACTCTGGAGAGCGTAAACTTTCCAATAGTGACTGAAATGTATAACGGTCGGTTGTGATCAGCTATTCCCAGTAATAGATCATTGTCCGTGAAGGTAACACCTCGCTGTTCTCTTAACGAGCAAACCTCGTCGAAGGAATTACCGGCCATTTGAGTTAAACAAATCTCTGGATCAAGTAAAGCCTTGATCAGAGCCTCTCTCATCTCCTTTGACAGGATCAGAGCGTCGTATATGCTTAGTTTGGCTGGTAGCTTCCTAAGATGGGCTAGCACGTTGTAGTCCACTTTATTACCATGTTCTTCATTTTCTTCCCGAATGGGCAGTTCCTCTGTCAGGGTTGGCTCTTCTGAGCGACCACTCGCTTTCCTTTATCCTTTGGACCCATTCTCGGGGGTAGAACTTTTCGCTTCTTAGGTTGACTTCAGTTATCTCTTCTAAATTTAGCGGTGTCTCCTCTTGAATCGGAACAACTGGCTCTTCTGAAGTTGCTTCGGTGTACGATGGTTCTAATTACATCGTGATCGGAGCTCATCGGAATTCATAAATGGACTCGTTGCTTGTCGAGCTTTCGTAGCCTCCTTTGTGAACATCTTCTTCGTCGTGGTCATCGAGGTTGTGTATGATTTGAGAATCGTTATTTGTATTGGAATCGAGATCCGGATTAAGCCGGTTGTCGCTAGTTACGTAATCGTTAGAAACAGTCAAAACCTAGCTAACGCCATAACCCTTATCATTATAAGATCCCGCCGGGGTGAGCAGATAATCATACAGAGTCAGGAGTTTGAGGGATTTATCCCCCGAATCGGAAACAACTATCCTAGGATAAGCAGCCCCTAGTCTACCCTTCGGAGCCTCGGTCTTCTTTTCTTCCACGATCTTCTCCTCCTTCGGGGCGGTTCTTCAATCGCAAGTGATAGTGCCGGCTCGACAGGGTTTCAAACTTTGAGTTGAAGCGCGTACCGAAGTGGTCTGGATGTGATCCAAAATTTTCTTCGATGATCTTGTCCAGACAGTACTCCATCCATCATCAGTCGTGTACGGGTTTATCGGAACAATGGGATCCGTTGAAATAACATTGACGGAACCTCCTTTCTGGGGTTCCTTCATGTATTCCTTTGGGATCGTTATGTTCCCTCTCCGGAGATTGTCATCGAAGCCAACTCTTGAAAGTGATGCAATCCTACATCTTGTGTCCGAGCATGCGGTGGTAAGGGCAATAGTTCGGATGATCTTTCTTATTGACTTCCTCCGACTTCTTGGGCTCGGCAATTGAAAATCCGGTGTCTTCATTAAGTTGCGGAACATCTTCGCTATCGCTTCGGTTTTGAATGGATATTCTCTATTTAGAAGTTCTCTTAAGGTACGCGATGAACGAGGCGGTTGTTCATAATGTCGAGGCGATCGATAGCTCGAACGAGGTTGCTCTGGTAGCCACTGCGAGGTTGCTGATAAGTCCGTTGCGGTGGTTGATAACTAGGCTGTGGCCGCTCTGACTGTATCTGAACCGGATGCTTGCCCTTATCTACTGCCGCGACGATTCCAGATTTCTTTTCGAATGTTTTCACGGGCTTCTGCTTATCGTTCTTGTCCACGAAACTTAGCTGCTTTGCTTCCTCTTGTAAGCTCCCGGCCTTGCTAAGCAACTTCTCGAAAGTCTTGATTGTAAATCCTTTAAGGAGAAGTGCTATCGGGCCATGAATACTTTTAAGTAGGATGCTGAGCTGCATGTTGTTCTTGAAGTCGTGGTTCACACTTCATGCTTAAGTTTCTCCATCGAAGTATGTAATCCACTAAAGTCTCGTTCGGCTTTTGTTGCTCCACCACTAGATCACCGATAGTGATGTGGTGCTGAGCCCCGACAAACCGTTTAACGAAGAGATTCTCTAGTTCTGAAAAGGTCTTTACTGAAACGTTCGACAATTCTGCGTACCAGTCGAAGGCAATCCCTGACAAACTGCTGACGAACTGTCGGAAGAGTAAAGCGTCACTCGCACCGGCATTACAGCAACTAGCACGAAAATGTGCGACATGCTGCCGAGAGTTTCATGTCCCATCAAAATTATTAAACAGAGGTGGTACGAAGCCTTTCGGGTATTGGACCGTATCGAAATCTTCGGGGTAAGGTCTACCAGTCTGAATAGATGCTCCACTCTTAGATTGTGCTTAGGGCTTCTCGCACCTCGCTGTTCTACCATGTTCTTAATGTCCTTTTCGGAATCATGCTTTGTGCGGGATCTTTCTTTAGTTGTTCGTCTCCAGTTGACGGATGTGATCTCTTTTCCTCCATCCGCAATATGGATAATTTTGGGGGTGTCTCTTTACGAGGTTGTACACGACTGCGGAGAGTGGCTAAGGCGGCAAGCCATCTCTTCCATCCTCTTTGCCATCCGGGAAATTGTGTCATCTCTTTCCCGAAGTCTGTGCCCTCATTACTTCCGGTTCATCTCTTCTGCCAGTTCTTCGGAGCACCTTGTGAAGCGGATGATGCTCGCGTCTCGACCATGTTGATCTCGACATACTCCTCATCCATGAACTCTGATGAGTCAACTTCATCCTCTAGTTTTTCTTCTCTTTCTTTTGCTAACCGTCGGATGTCGGTCCTTAACTTGTCCATGGCATCCTCTAGTGGCCTTTTCCGCACGGTCTCGCAGTTGTCTCGTGACGGTTGTTGAACTTCCTTTCCGGGAGTCCCCTTTATTGCGAGTAGCACTTTCTTCGATTCAAGTCTCCGACGAGACTTTTCTTCTCGGGACATTGTTTTGGTCTTAGCTCGCCGGTAGTAGGTCGCGATACCATCCTTCTCGCGGTCGGAAGCTCAGGACCGGATGATCTGTCGGCTATATCTTTGGAAGGTGGTATCCTCCCTAATTTGTAGACCCGATACAACAACGGGTGAGCTGGCTTTTATCTTCTTCTTTGGTTTCTCCGTGGCGAGCAACGGGCTCTATTCGCGGTCCGAGGCGGGATTTAGGCGGCACCCGTCCTATCCTTCTTAAGATTTCGACACGGGGCATCTTTCTTTCTTTGCCAATCTTCCTATCACGGCTTGCGGTCGAGCCGATGGCGTAGTCTTATCCTTTTTCCTCTTGTAATTGCTTGTAGTACGCGGGTCGGGGTAATGCGGTGGCGATCCTACGGACATTCTCTTCATCGATGCGGCGGAGAGAGGGTGAAACCTGCTCCCTTCCAACAGAGGTATATACTCGGGCAGTTCTTCTCTTTCCTTAGGAATTTCTTCTAGAAAAGAAACTTCAGTAGCTCTGGCTTTCTCGATCTTGGCGATCTTTCTGCTTCTATTTCTTCTTTGAGTCCGAGTTAGGGGTGCAACTCTTGAACTGGACCCAATCTAAAAAGCAGATGGTATTGTAGCAAAATCTGTACCCTCCACAGTGATAGGCTCATCACAGACTTGGATTTCCTTCCCCTTCAGTTTGGCAGAAGTCGGGGTAGGTGTAGAGATGACTAGACCGGTGAGGGTAGAGACAACAGTCCTCCTACGAATAGTAGTACTTCTTTCAACTGGAACCCCTTGCAGGGGAGGGAATCTTGAGTCGATTTCAGGTTGAACTCAATCATGGGCTCTTCAGTTTCTGACACGTTGTCCATTAGTGTGAAGAGAGTGACGTCAGTGAACTTGACATCTGTGTTGCCGAATCCTTGTCCGAAACGGATGATTCCAATGTCGGGCAGCTCATCCTTGTAAACGGCGAAGTCCATTCCATTGGTGAAGAAGAAGATTAACTTTGGGGCAGTCATTTTCTGCAGGGCAGATTCCGAATGTCAGTCCCGAATTATGCTTCTTTTCGTCGTAAAGTTTAGGACGAAAAAGAAAGAGTCCGAACACATTTTCGTTTATCTTAGTGTATTTGTGATTTTTAAAAGAGATTGTTTATTAGGAGGTTATTTATTAGCAGGTTCGTTTGTTAGAAACAAAACGATTAAAGGAAAAATGTTATAGAAAAGGTAAAGGGCCCGATTTAGAATTGGAAATGAAAAGAAAGTCTTATGCAAGACTTCCCGACTCGAAGGACCGCTCTAAACTAACACCTATTGGGGGTCCACCCCACCTCAGAAAAGAGGTAAAAGGATCTCGGAACCTCTCCGTTTAGGGGTGTCTAAACAGTGGCTCCTAAATCCGAGAGGAGTTGGCTATACTCGTTCGAGACAGAAATGAACGGGGTATTCCAACGGAAGAATGGTAGTTTTGGTCCACTAGGGATATGGACTCACTATCGATTTATGAAAGCAAAACCATCTAATCAAAAATGGAGAGAGGAACTAGTTCCCAGCGGAGTCGCCAGAAATTGTCGACATTAGTTTTAGGTCGAGAGTGTTGTATTTTGAAAAGGGGTCGCCTACAGAAATTGTCGGCGAATTTTCATATTTTTAAATTTAATTTAAATATATAAATATTTAATTTGGAAAGTAGCGTTTGATTTTTGAAAATGATTTTAAGTTTAAAAATTTTAAGATATGAAATCAAACCGATCTCACATCCCGAATAGCTTATGTAAACGAGCACCGCATCACAAACTGTATATCTATTCTGAAGAATAGACACACTGCTTGATGATGGAGCTCGGTTAAATAAACTAGAAGATTTGTGACATCCGTTTGGTCTGCGAACCAATTTTATAAGCCGACAAGTTCCCCTACTTAATATAAAGAAATTAAGCAGGGTTTATATTTCCTGGGTTCTTAAAGTTCCCTATAAGGGAAAGCCCCTATAGTTAATTACATCTTAAATGACAGAAATCATTTAATAAAGCTCTCAATAAAGATTAGTGGTTTTGCTCTCAAGAATTTCAAAGTTTAAGGTTTCAAAGGATTGAATTTTGGGATTTCAATAGGGAATGGATCAAGTTTGGAACAGTTAATTTCAGGAGTCCAAAGGAAGAAAAGTAGGAGAAGTTGAGGATCCAAGTAGAATCTTGGCAACTTCCCAAACTATCCTATTGTTTGGCTTCAATTTGGGAGTTCATTTAATGTTTCATCTTGCCTGTTTTAATTAATTAGGACTTATATTCGTATGACATGATCATACAAACAGCCTGGAAGATATGAGGGTTTATGTCGTACCGAACGATTACCTGGGAGTCCTAAGACCGGTTAGGGCTTAATTTACATGACATGATCATGCAAATGCCTAACGAAGAGTTGAGGATTTATGTTGCACTAGGCAAACTACCTCGAAGTCCTATGGCTTGGTTATTTAATTCTAAGAAAGTTTTCTTGAAGTAGATCCGAGTTTTCTTGATGACGATGACCGAGCTGCCCACCATGCTCCGAGCTCCTTGTTGTTGCAGAGGTTTAGTTTTAGAAGTCATAAATCAGGAGATGAGAGAAGTGTTTTGGTTTAGAGAAAATCTTAAAATCCAGTGTTTTTAATATTTTAATTAAAACAAATCTTAAAGTTGTTTAAACAGAACCGATTAAGATCCCACGGTTCCGTCATCCCGACACCGTTATTTTCATCGAATTCACTTAGTCCTGATGAATTTGCTAAACTCAACTGAATGAGTTCCACACTTTCATTTAGACCGTGGGAAATCCCGTTAGCATCACATGGGTTACATCATCCGAGGTATTCCCGATCATTCAACGGGACGTTTTAATTTAGTTGTAATTGTAGTTTTGTTGTTCTGTTTGTGATTAAATTTTGAGTTGTTTTATATTTTGAAATGTTGTGGCAGTGAATTTTATCTTGCAATGACTTTTAATTTAGTTTTGGTTTCAATTCAGGGGCTATCGTAAAGGTTTTGGTTTTCATGCAACGATCTTATTTATCATGCAAGAATGCAAGAAAAAGTAAAGCGCAATGCATGTAAGTAAATTTCAATAAAGTAAATTGCAATAAAATAAAAGCGTACCTGGAGGGTCTTCCCGTCATCCCAAGCTGCACTTAAAACACATGTTAAGGCATTTAAACATATTTTGCAAGAAATACCTAGGTAAAGCTAAGTGAAAGTGTTTTGGTTGTCTACCAAATTCATAATCCTATAACTAGTCATTTCCTATGACGTCTAGGTTGTTGGTTTGGTTTAAGGATGATTTTCTAAATCAAAGAACAATTAGATTCAATTGTTCTTCTAAAACATCCTGTCATATTGAGGAAGTGTTTAGGACGAGTCTTAAACATCTTTTCGAACTTACGGGATCATTTTGAGTCAAGTAAATTTAGTTGCACATATGAATTAATCATCCAAGAGTTCAGTTAAACTTTGTCTCTTGCTCAGTGAACTTGGGTATTTGATTACCTCATAAATGAAGTGACATTTCACTTAATACTCTATTTAAGAGTTATAATAATTAAAGCCTTTAAGGACAAGTTGGTTTATCGAGAATTTTAATCATCCTTAATTAAAAGTTTGAGTTAATGATTTAAAATGATTTAATTTAATTATGAGGTTTTAATTAATAATTTTTTAAGTTTGGAATAGTGTTCAAATGATTTTCGATTTAATTTAAATCTTTACACTTTCAATTATCTTAGCATTTTAGATTGATGTTCATGTTTTAAATTTACTTAAATAGAAAGAGGTGTTGAAATTATTGATATATTTTGATTTAACTCTTAATGATTTCATTTAGGTTTGTTGTTAAGTGATTTTAATTCAATTTAATTTAATTTAATTTGATTTTAATTTAATTTAATTTAATTTAATTTGATTTAATTTGATTTAATTTAATTTAATTTAATCTAATTTTAATTTAATTTAATTTTAATTTTAGTTTCAATATTTTAAATTTAATTTAATTTAATTGTTTAAGTGTTAATTTAGTTTAATTTAAACTTTGACTTAACTTAATTTAATTTAATCTAACTTTATTCCAAGATTTTAAATTTGATTTTTAATTATTAGACCATTTAACATTTTAAGCTTTAATTCGTTTAAAGGTTATCCTCTTTTAATTTTTTTTATTTAATTTGGATTATTATTTTAATTTTTAATTAAGAACTAAATATTGTTAAAGCGACTCTTTTAGGGATTTTTAAACTAAAGAATACATATCCTCTTAATAATATCCCTATTTTAATAATCCAAATTTTAAATATATTCTTTCCAAAATTTAAATTATTTAATTAATTATAGTTTCATTTTGATATTTTCAAAGTGATTAATGGGTTTCTACCCTTTTAATTACCCTAAGTTTCAATCATCCAAGAGAAAGTTAAAATCAAATATTTTAACCCCCATTTTGATTAAACCTAAAGTTTTAATTAAGGGTTAATTTTTAATTACCTTTATGCCCTTTTAGGCTTATTTATTTCATAACTCACTAAATTGAGCTCAAATGAATTTGAAATTTTTATGTCACCTCACTCAAATGTCAATTAAGATATTAGAGGAGAAAATGTGATTTTTCTGAATTTAATTTATTTATATAATTATTTTTAGTAGAAAATAGGGATTTTCAAAGAAAATTCAACAACATGACCAAGGAAAGGTTTCTGCTCATAAGAAAATAATGGGATGTTCCTAATGACCAGATGACCAGTTGGACCAATTTTTATGATTTTTTGAATTATATTTTATTTATTTTAATTATTTTGAATTTTAGAGTATTAATTAATTTTAAAATAAATTAAAAGTTGAAAATAGATTTTATATTTTTCTTAAATTTATCTGACCTCAAGGAGTCCAGAGAAACAAATTTTATAATTTTCTGATTTTCATTGATTTATTAGAATTATTTTAGTGAAGAGGTTAAAAATTCAGTTTTTTACTATTAAAAATTACATTAAGCCTTTAAAATTCAATATCTCATCCTAGGGACTTAGGAAAAATATTTTGTTTGTTCCTTAATGATTAGGAGTCAAAATATGGCATTTTTATGATTTTTAATATTTTTATGATTTTTATTATTTTTTAATTATTAAAATATTAAAATATTGTGAAAAATCATCTTTTTTAGAAAATTCCAATTTTAATTTTCCTGAACTCCCATGATATCAGAGAAGCTCCAAAACCATTTTTGTGAATTTTTGAAAAGTATTTTTGGAGTTATGAATTTTTAAAGTTCCATTTTGCTTATGAGGCTTAATCAATCCATTTGGTAGGGTTAATCAAGTCCAATTGATTTCAAAATTTTATGTAAGGTTTCTCTGACCTTAAAGAGTAATGGAGAATTGTTTTCAAGTCAATTTGATGTGTGGTTAACCCTAATTAATTCAAATTCAATTTTAGGGGTTTAGGCCAATTATGATTATTATGAATGAATCAACTCAAAATATATTTTTCATAGGCTCCCCTGGTCCTAAGAAACATCACCAAATTTTCCTAGAATTTATTTTACAACATGCTAATTATTGAAATTAAAATACCTAAAACAGTGACATGAACTTGAAAAATCATTAACTTTTCACAGAGATGGCCTCTGACCTTAAAAAATTCAGGAGATGTTTCCAAGATCAGAGGCTTCAAAAGCCCTATGGTCTCATGCCATGGTGAATTATCTATGCAAATGGAGAATCAAAACATTGGAAATAGTAAATAAATTATTAAAAATAAAATACTCATCCAATTAACTTGATTTCTTTTCCACATTATTCTCCTCTGTTCACTGAGCAGGAGGGTATTTTTATTTTATTTTTGTGATTTTTCTATGCAAATATATGAATTTTTGTAGTTCAGGGCATTTAAATAATTCAAAATTACCCTAATTTTCTACTTATCCGACTCGGCGCCGCGTCAACCTACGGCGGATCGAAAGCCCACGCGTCGCTCTGTGATTCGGTGCCACCATCTGACTCAGTGCTCTAGGGGCCCGCGGTTCACGTAACATTCCCCTGTCCGGCTTGATCTCGACCGTCCGCTCGATACACATGCGATAGAACGGCTCCTGGTCATCGTCTACGACTGGTGTGCACCCGTGACCGTCCACACTCAAACCCTAATATCTGTCTCGATTCTCAATGGATTTTCGAGTTCTTATACTCTATCAATTCGTCTTGAAGAGACGAACACATCCATACGGTTTATAGGCTATGAAATTAACCGAAATAAAATTGAGAGTTGCTGGAAGCTCTGGAGGAAGAATGAGTTCATACCTTTGCTCAGAGAAGTGAAGCTTCGATCTGAGGGTTGTGTCACCTTTGATTGAGTCCAAGCAAGCTCTAGATGAAGTCCCTGGCTTTGGGGAATTGTCTAAGTATGAAAGTGATCAAGGCCGATCACAAAGCTTGGAGGCTGGAAGCAATGGCTGGTCTGGTGAGGGGGCTTTTGCTGGGGAACTTCTCCTCTTGGTCTGGTAAAGGTGTAGGGTCAATCAATTTGAAGATTGGCTCACTGTGGTGAAGTGTCCTATTTTTTGGGTGGATTTTCAACTCAGAAATTGAGCTCTGTTAATGGGGATTAGGGCAAAGGAACACTAGGGATCAACTGCTCTGGGTTAGGAGAACATCCTGGAGCAATTTTGGCAGAATTTCCTTAAGGTCTGGTTCATCACCTTGTTTGGCCGAGAGGTGAGTGGGTTTAAATAGAGGTGGATGGAGGGCCTCCCAGGGGGGTTTAATGGCTTGGATCAACTGCCTTGGCCAAGGGAAGAACAACCACAGTGGCCATTGGGAATGGGACATCTCAGCAAGTTCAAATTGAATTTTTAATTCAAATTAAGCCTCTCGGCCTGGTGGTTTCCGGTGGCTGTGGTGGCTGGCCGCCAGGCATGGGTCACCCTCAGGGCCAGGGAGGTTAGTGCTTGAGTTTTGTGAGTTCAATTGGCAAATGCCAAGTGTAAAGGAGTTGATTCAAAGTGGAAGGGGGAAGGGATCATTTTGGGCTTGGTTTGGTTAAAGGCATGGATTTGGGTTTGGTGCACCCACCAAGGCCTGATTTGGGCTGTAGGGAATCATATGGCTCAGCTGAATTAGAGTGGAGAAGTCTCCATCCATGGTGAGGTGGCTAAGCATGGTTTAGTGTGTGTCATGGATGAGGTTAAAAAGGCTTAAGGAAGGCTTAAGAAAGGGGCCCCTCCATTTGCCATAGATTACATGGTGAGGTGTCAAGACTCTCATGGCTTCATATGGCTTGTAAATGGCTCACATTTGGCTTACATTTGGCTTGGAAAAGGTTGGCTTGTTTCATGAAAAAGGGTTTTAGAAATTTTTTGCATTTAGGGGTAATTTGGCATGTGGCTTGATTTAGAATGGCTTAATTATTGATTTCAGACTTAGGGATGATTTCAATTAAAGGTATGATGAGAAGAATTTGTCATGTGGGCATTGGATTGATTTTGGGCTTTTTTGAAATTATTTTGGATGGGCTTTTAAAGTGGTTTAAGGAAGTGGGCTTTTGGATTTAAAGTAAATTTAGGATGAAAATTTTTGTAAAGGATTGTGCCAAATAAATGTTGCAATTGGTTTAGGCATGTGTCATGAGTGGTTTGGAATAAGTTTAAAGTGATTTTGAATTGTATTGGGTTAAATTTGGGCTTTTTTGGTAAAGGGGCCAAGGTGGGCCAAATTGGGCTAACTTGGGCTAAGGTTGGGCTAAGGTTGGATTTGATGTAAAATTAATGTTGGGAAATGTTTATGGAAGTGTTACAAAGAGTTTTCAATTTTGGTTGGGCTCTAAGTTTGGGATTTGGGCCCATTTGGGTTAGGTTTGGGCTTAGATCAATTTAAGGGATTTTGGTTTTGGGTTAGGTTTGGGTGGAGTTTAGGTTCAAATTTTGGGCAAATCAAGTTAGTGTTTTGTTTATGGGGATGTTAGGAAGGCTTTAGAAAAGATTTGGGGCCAATTGGGGTTGAATTGGGTTGGTTTGGTTTGACATTGGGTTCACTTGGGTTAAAAATGGGTCAAATTGAGGGTTTTGGTAAACGTTGAGTAAATTGGCAAAATTGGCCCATAGTGTAGTTGAACAAAATGAAATTAGGAATATTTGGGATTTTATGGAATTTTTTTGGGAAGTTTCTGAATTTTTGGATTCTTGGGGTAAAAGAGTATTTTGGTAATTTTGGGCGGTTTAGGGGTATTTTTGGAAATTTTGGTATTTTTTGGCCAATGATGGTCAATTTGAATGGCGGGAAGTGTTTAGGATTGATTTTGAGGGACCTTGGGTAATTTAGGCAATTTTGCAAATTTTGGGTTTGGTAGGTTTGGTGGGTCCGGGGCCCCGAGGGTCAAAAATTGAAATTTTGAAAAAAGGAAGATTGATCAAATGTGAGTGAAATGGGATCACTTTGGTTGAGCCATGAAGCCATATTAAGCCCATATGAGCCAAGAGAGGACTCATTTGGGGCATTCACTATGTTGTTCCTAACCCTCTTAGCTAGGGGTTAGGGGTTAAGGACCATCCATATGAATTACCTACATGAGTCAGGAAGTCAAGTTGGGTGAGAGTGTGGTTTTAGGACTTGGAATGTGTGTGATAGTGTAGTGTATGTGCAAGTCGACCCTCACCGGACCGGCCACCTGGGGTATTCCTAAGGCCGAAAAGTCCCATAGGGAACTCATCCTTTAAACCTCCGCATTTGATTTCAACCCTCTAGGTGATTAAGGGTCTACGATCAAGCTTGTGGGGTTTGCGAGGAGTTAAGAAGTAGTTTGAATTTCTAAAGGGTGGGTTCCATTTCTAGTCCTTTAAGATTAGTCAAAGGAAAAGCCTAAGGCTAGATCCTAAGTACTAAAGAGAGAAGCAAAAGACCTCATCAAAAATGAGGTCAACAGTATGTTGATTTATGGACAATGGAGCAAAAATATGTAAAAAGGAGTGAATTTGGAGAAAAAAGACCAAAATTATACAAAATTTGATCTAGGGCGCCGACGGCGAGGTCGATGGCACCGACGGCGTGATTTTCCCGAGAGTTGAGAATATATTTCAAGGGAGCCCGCTGACGGCGACAATTGAGGCCGCCGACAGTGGGGCTTATGCAAAAGGGTTCAAGGCTAAGTATTATAGAAGGCCGCCGACGGTGCGCTTGAGGCCGCCGACGGCGGGATCGACGGTTCTTTCACAAGGTGCATTGAATGTGGATGATTTTTGAAGGGATGCTTGGAAAAGTCTTGGAAACTCTTCAACTATTTTAAAAGGAACAATTTGGGCCGAAAAAAGTGTCCACTAGCGTCCATTTGTGTCCACCATGTGTCATTCTAATCCATTAGACAGTCAAGTGTGTCAGTCTAGTGAGTCCATATAGAGTTTCTGGAGCATTAATTAGTGAGTTCATATAGTAAAATTTGTGAGGAATTCTTTGAGAGATTGTAAAAGTGGAAGGGAAGTGAGAGATCTCTTCTTCATTGCCGTTTTGAAGGAGAATTCTGCATACTGTAAAGAAAGGAAGAGATTCAGAGGAACTTCAAAGAGTTTGCTTGGAGAGGAATTTAAGATAAGTTGTGTTTATTTACTTTAGTTTGTAGAACTTTGCTTTTATATATGAAATCCAAGTTTTATTGTATCATCTCCAGGAAATCTGAGTAGTTATTCTGTCTTTCTCCTTGTTTTGATATTTTTTTTGTGAAATGGTAAATTGAATTAGTGTGCCAAGAAAAGTTTAAAGAAGTTGTGATAATTTTTTACTTAAATCTTAATTTACTTTCAATATGGCCAATTGATTAGTTAAAATATGTTGAGTTTAACAATTATAGTAAAGATTACATCCGAGATTCAGGGAGGTCAAAGTCCTTGGAAGTAGGGTGCAAATAAATTGGGAAATAATATTCATCAGGTGTAGAATTGAAGATTTTAGAGTGGCAGGCTAAAATCTTCAATTTGGTCATATCGTTTAGGTGCTGAAGTGTAGATGTTAGCCCTCAGACGAGGGGAACATGGGAGCTTCGAAGTGAGAGCCGACATCCTCCCAGCCTAGCCGCAGATTCAGTAACCAAGCATAAGATTAATCAATGTTCTTTATGCCTATACAAAAGGGTAAAGAATAGGTATGCTCCTATTTAGCACAACACCATTTTAAACTAATTCAAATTATCCATTCACTTAAATTTCTTAACAAAGGAGAAAGATTCTTTCTATTATATATTTGAACTTCACTTTAGTAGAATTAGTTATCTGTTAGTAGAACTAGTTTATTAAAACTTCATATTATTGTCGATTGCATATTAGTGACAGATAGACAATTTTGATTTCCAAGTTGTGATTCTGAATTGATTTCTATAATCCTAGTTCGTAGCCTCTAAAATATTCCCTGTGGGATCGATATCTAGGACTCCACTAGAGCCCTGTATTACTTGAGCGATACGTATACTTGCGTTGAATAGTAACTCTGCAATTAAGAATATATTATATACTTGTTACAAAAATTAAAAATTACGCTAAGCGCGGTAGCAGAGTGGCTCAAGTCAACGATCCACATCGCTACCATATTTCCTTTCATCTTTGTAGGAGGTAAAGACTCATCCTATTTATCCTGTTGAGCTAACTTGAAGAGGTTTCGATTGGAAGAACTATGCACAACAATACTTGCTCCCAAACACAACTCAGATCCCCCACGACTTCACTAATGAAGATACCCTATGGATAATCCATAAAATGATGTTATTGTTGTGACAACATTGATCGATAATTCTCATATTCGTAACATCCTCATGGACATGAATAGATTTGCAAATATCATAAAATTTAGTGTTTGATAAAACGGGTCAGTAAAGATCGGCAAAAAATGGTGGTAGGTTCATTATAAGGTTTTTTTGGCACGAAGAAGGATGCACTAGGAACCATAGTTCTATCAGTCTCTTAGGGAGAAAAGAATAATCAATCACTGATGCTTGACTCAGCCTAACGGGGCTTTATATATAATTTCAAATGCAAGAATTTGATACCACTGCTAGA
Source organism: Papilionanthe hookeriana x Papilionanthe teres (assembly GCA_022702705.1). NCBI lineage: Eukaryota > Viridiplantae > Streptophyta > Magnoliopsida > Asparagales > Orchidaceae > Papilionanthe > Papilionanthe hookeriana x Papilionanthe teres. Next base: position 3,204,840 of record CM040439.1, on the reverse strand, counting down.
AGATTTAATCACTGAAAGTGGCGCCAAAACTTGATGTGATTTTACTTATGAAAGAATTTATGAATTTATATTTAGATTTTTATAATTTGTAAAAGTCACAATTTCAAACGCAAGTGTACGTATCGTATCAAGTAATACAGGGCTCTAGTGGAGTCCTGGTCATCGATCCCATAAGGAAGATTTTTAGAATATTAAGTAATATTTTTAGATTTTTCAAATTACAAGTAATTATTATTTTTATTTCTTTTTAAAGTTTAGATTTTAGATTTAATGAAATTTATACTAAATGTAAGTAAGCAACACTAAAATAAATATTAATGCAGGTATAAATACAACAACTTTCTTCTTTTCAACTAATCCAAGATTTTTAGAATAATTATAATTTGTGGAGAATTTAGATTATGGTATTGTGCCAAATAGAAACATTCTTATTCTTTACCCTTTGGTCCAGGCATAAAGAACATTGACTAATCTATAGATCGGTTCAGGATGTTTTATTAGTAGAATGGGTTAATCTAGGCTCACACTACTAGATGTCCAAGGGTGGTTATGGTCGGCCCTACCAGTGACCCGTTCCCTTTCTATAAATCAAATTATTAGAATTTAGTCTGTCACTCTAAAAACTAATTAATTCTGCACCCAATAAATCATATCTTCCTATTTATTTGCACTTCACCTTGAATAACTCACATAAAGCCTTCGACTACCCAAGGATTCATGTTATATCTACTAGTTAAGAACTCATCTCCGGATAGGTCTCAAAATTCTTCAACAGGTTTTAACAATTTCAATGGCCAGTTTAAAAAGTAAACTAAGATCAGGTATTAATATCATCACAATTTTTATAAATATTTTATGTTAAATTCTCCAACAAAGTTTAATTATCTTACTATCTTTTCATAGTTGAAAGCAGAAAGAAAACTAACTACTCAGAACACATTGAATTCACACAACAAAACATATTTATAAAACTTTGAACCAAGTTACAAATACTTATCTGGAATGTTCCTTCAAGTGATCCGCTGACTCCTACTGACTTCAATGCAATGATGAAAGACTTCAACAACAACAACACTAATAATCTCACACTTAACACTCAAAATAAACTAAAAATAAACTCACTAAATAATAAAGAAGGTGGCTCCCTAAAATGATTGGATGGCTATATAGTGCTTAGGGACTAAAGGACGCTAGAAGGGGAAAGGGGCGATTTTATTTGTAGAATGGGCTCCTATTTATAGAGCTCTAAATTTGACCAGGGGTTGCTTAAGTCACCTCTTCAAAATTTGTCCAAATACAATTTATCTTCTAGAAGGTAACTGTCACGCCTAGGCGCCGGGATCTGGCGCCTAGGCGCCAGACTCCGTGACCAGGTCTTCGCACCTCTTCACTTTGGGTCGCACCTCTTCGTGATTAAAACCGTTTCCCTGCGTCTAGATGCATTGTATCACATGTCCTATATATTAGGAGTAACTTCCAGTCTTCTAGAAGCTCTACTAACCGCTTAACACCGTCAAAGTAACTGCCTAAAGTCGTCAAAAATCTTGTCTGCGTCTGTATCGAATTGGCACTTAGGCGTTGGATTCTGGCGCCTAGGCGCCAGGCCTACAATCTTGAAAACTTTGCTCTTTTAGCTCCATTTTTGCTCCTTTTTGCTCCTTTTTGCTCCTTTTTCCTTCTTGAACTCTGTTTTTATCGCCTACATCCAAAAACATAAAAATAAATTTCATTGAAGCATAATATACTTAAGAATTGAATCATAAATAAGGCATATAAATGGGTATTTTTAAAGTGGATCAATCATTAAAATGGAGGACTTCTTGGTTATGAAATTTCCACCCACCAAAAAAACCAACTTTGGTCATACCCTGCACAACTCCTTCAAAGCATTCACCTTAACCTTTCATGTGGTTGTTCCCAAGCAAAGGCACATTCATCGTCTGTGGCGGCCGATCCCCGAATATTTATGCTTACGTTTTTCTCTTTATATTTCTTTTCAATGATAACATCTCTTTCTTTGTAACAGCACTAAAAACTTAATTTTGAAGCAAATAATAAATATATTTTAATTATTTTATAATATGAGATTCTACGCAAGTATACATATCATTTATTAAGTAATATAGGACTTTCTGATTAAGCCCCGAGATATCGAACCCACAGGGAAATGTCTAAAATTTTAAGGAAATAAGAAAAATAACTTTTTACTTTTCAAATTGATTTTGTAAAGTATGTTTGAAAATAGAAAGTTTAAAAATTTTTTTTGAAATTTTCTTTTAAGAAAAAGTAAAGCAAGCAATTAAAATTAACAAAACTCTAAAAACGATATGAAAGCAATGAGAATAAAATATCTTTTTCCTCTTTCATGAATCAGTAATAATTATGGAATTTCGTTGTGGAAGTATCAAAATGTGTTGTGCCAAATTGGAGCAATTATATTCTTTACCCTTACTTGGTTCTATAAAGAACAGTGGTTAATTTGAAGCTTTGAAATTTTGTAGATGGGTTAGGCAGCGAAGATACTAGCTCTCACTTTAGAGTTCCCTCTTTTCCCTCCACCTGGTGGCTAACATCTCATAACAAAATTTTTCACCTCAAACCAAATTAGGGGGCTTTAGCCTGTCACTCTAAAGTCCTCAAATTTTACTCCCCAATAAAAACATATCTTCCTATTTATTTGCACTCAAATATATGGACTACAATTCTCACCCATATAAATGCATGTGATTCACTCCAATTGTTGATTGAGATAATACCGCATTAGTTCTTACATGATCTCACAACAAATTTTAACATCTTAATTGTTCAAATCAAGAAGTAAATGAAGTGCAAGGTAGTGAAATCATCACTACTTCTTCCAACATTAAACATCTAAACTTCACACAACTTCCTTCCATAATTTAATTACTTCCTCATTTGAAAGGAAAAAGATAAATAAAACTACTCAGAACTTATGGAGAAGGCACAAACACAACTTGATTTGAAAGAAGAAAACATAGTGAAAACACACCAAGTTTTATTTAAATAACAAATGTAAAAACAAAGATAAACACTTATATGAAAATCCTCTCCACAAGACTTTGAATGTTCCTCTGAATCTTTTGCTTTCCACTAGATAAATCCTTAGAGGTTGGAGCCCAACTATAAGGACCGACTCTCCTAAATTCTAATACAAACTATGATAAAGTAAAGTAGAAGTGTAAAGAAAATTTGGCGAGAAGAAGACTCTCTTCATTCCTCTTTCCCTGGAAATAACTTCAAGCTTTTCTTCAACTTCTCCCTCCAAAATTTTTCTTCAAAACTCTTCTCTTAGGTATGGTACCCCCTTTTTTCTGATCTTCAAGTCTTCATTTTTAATAATTCTCCAAAAGTTGCTTTGGTGTCTCTTCAAGTTATGTCCAAATTCAATGAGTCCACAAAGAGATGCATCCATCTATTTAAATTTTAAATGAATTTTGGCGCTGATGGGAAGTTAATGAAGTTTAAACCAAAGGATGCTTCAAAAACTCCTTCAAATTTGTGCCAAAATTAATTAAAATTCGTCAGCCAGAGGCTAAATTTGCACACCGTCCTATGTTTGTCCAAATTTGATCCTTTTTTGTTCCTTTCATCACAATCACTCATTTTCATCATACCTGCAAGAAAAGCATAAAAATACCTTCCATTAAAGTACAATAAAATCAAAAATAGGTATAAAAATGTGCTTAAAAACACTATATATTTTAGGTGTATCAGCGGTCTCAAGCAGTCCCACACTTATTACCTTTGGGTTATCTTAGGCATCAAGAAAGAGCCTCTCAGGTTAAATAACCTGCAACAAAGGGGTCCTGAGATGTCCCATTGAATTTGGATGACTGAGGTTAAAACTAGAAAAAAGTTTTCATAAGTGAAGCTTTTGATGTAAGGTATATATATGTGTTAGTCGATACCCTTCGGAACCACAAAGACAATTTTGTCTGGTCCACTACCAAAATACTAGGAACATTAATCGATGTCACGTGACACCATTGGAATGTCAAGCCAAGCATGATCAATGAAGCAAGAGATGTGTCATCCATCACAACTCTAGTTGCGTCAATATGGAAGGAGGTTCAAAAGCCACTAGAGGCTGGATATGTCTAAGAGATCCATTTGCTGACTTGGGTTTCTAATGTTGTAATATTGCAGAAGTAAAATGGTAAATAGATGATTTGCATGGACTTCACCAACTTAAACACCGTCCTCTCAAAGGATAGCTTCCCACTGCCTCGAATCGATGCGCTTGTTGATGAAGCGTTTAGTAATTCTATGATGAGCTTTCTTGACCCATTCTTAAGCTACCACAAGATCAAAATCCATCTGAACAACAAAGAAAAAACCACATTCATCACTAGAGAGGAAGTGTAGAGTTATAATATAGTTCCCTTTAGGATAAAAATCATTAGTGAAACCTACCACCAAATGCTGATGTAATATTTGAAAGCTGAAAAGAAAAACTATTGAGCTGTATGTGGATGATGTTTTTGATAAAAAATAAAATGCTCAAGTAAAGCATAAAAGATCTAAGAGAAAAATTTCAAGCACTTAAATAATTAAATATGAGGTTCAATCTACTCAAGTGCACCTTTAATGCTACCTCCTAGCCTTAGAGATAATAAAGGTCAATCTAGGGAAGGTGTCAGAACTGATCAGTATAGCACCCCCCCTTAAAACACAAATAAAGTTTAAAAGTTAACCAACTGGATCATAAGCCTAAGTCCATTCATCTTAAAATTGAGCAACATGTACGTTGCTCTTTCAAAACCTTGAGTCTCGTAAGGAATTTCATTTGGTCAAATGAATGTGAACAAATATTAAAAAAACTAAAGACTTTCTAGTGTCACCACCAACAAAGAACTCTCCTTAGACTTGGAGATGAGACTTCAAGTCATTAGCTCTATTTTAGTCTGAAAGTGCTAGAGAAGCAGTTCCTAAATTACTAAGTTAGCTGAGTGACCCAACCCACAATTATGTAGATAATTAAACTTTCAAAAGATGGCCAAACTTAACCCTAAATTAAGCGGCTAGTGTTCAAAATTAAAATATTATATTTTTTAGAAAATAGTTTACACACTAGGGATACTACGTAAGTATATATCATTTCAAGTAATTTAGGATTTTCTTTTAAAAACCCCAGATATTGATCCCACAGAGAAATGAATATGAATTAAAAGAAATTTAATTTTAAAATATTGAAAATAAAATAAAATAAAATAAAATGTGCTAACTCTTAACTTAACAAAAGTAAAATTAAACTTACTAATTTCTAAATTATGCGAGAGAATGTAAAGCAAATGATTTAAATATTATATTTAAATAAACTTTCTCCTTACAAATATTTAGTAATAAGTAGAAGAATTCAAATATTTAGAACTTAAAAATGTTGTATTGTGACAAATAGAAGCATAAATATTCTTTACACTATGGTTAAGTTATAAAAAGATTGACTAATCTAAAGGTTGGTGCAGGAGTTTTATTAGTAGTGCTGGGTAGGTTCTAGTCTCTTACTTCTAGATACCCACTGTGCCCTCTTTATAGGACCTACTAGTGACCATTTTTCCTCTCTTAAACGAAATTGATAGAATTTAGCCTGTCACTTTAAAAAAATCAACTCTACGCCCACCAAATCTTATCTCCCTATTTATTTACACTCAAATGATTACTTCTGATCTTCCGAAGTGAATGTGATACTTACAAGTTAAGAAATCTTAGCCCACGATCAGGTCTATAAGATTTCTCCATAGGTTTTAACAATACAAGTGGCCAAATTGTAAAGTAAAATAAGTTTAGGTAAAATATCATCACAATTTTTTGGTAGGAAAAAGAAAATTTTCTTAAATAAAAATCTAAACCTCTTTACTTAATCACATCATATTTGTAAGGAGAAAGAAAGGAAAACTACTCAGAATGCATTGGATTAACACAACAAAAAATATTTATAAAACTCAAATCCAAAGTACAAAACTTATGAACTAAGTTACAAATACTTATCCGGAATGTTCCCTAAAGCAATCCTTCGAAGTTCTCTGAGTTTTCTGACTCCCACACACTCTTACAAGACTCTAAACTTCAGAAAATACAAGAACTCACTAAACACTAAAACACTTGGAACTTTAAGTGAAAGAAACTAAATATTAATTAAGAACAAATCTAAAATGACCCCCTTAGGCTGTAGAATTATTCCCTATTTATAAAGCTTCAAAAATGACCAGAGGTTGCTTCAGACATCTCTTCAAAATTTTTCCAAATTAATTGAATCTTCTAGAAGATAATGTGAGGCGCCAATCTGATTTGCCTATTTGCTTTGGTTTTAACCCATTTTGCTGTAAGAGACACATCTCTTCATTCAAATAAGTCTAAATTCATTGAATAACTCATTTGAAACGTGCGTTGCCATATGGGGCCTTATAGAACATGTTGGAACCTCAAAATTCCAAATAAAAACTTCTCCAACCATTTCTGGCGCCTTGGCGCCAGGTCTAGTTTATCAAATTTTTCTCATTAAGACCTATTTTTGCTTATTTTTGTTGTTATTTAGCTTCTTTTTATCCTTCAACTCTTTTTCTTATACCTACAACCAAAATATAAAAATACTTTTTATTAAAGCATAATATCCTTACAAAATTAAGCATAAATTACCCATAAAAATGGTTAATATTAAAGTAGATCAATTCCCCCAAACTTAAACGTTACTTGTTTTCAAGTAACACTACAATTGTAAAAATATCTTAATTTTCATTAGTGGGTTTGTTTAAGAGGTACTAAAATATTCACTAGGTCGTAAATGCAAGTATACGTATCGCTCAAGTAATATAGGGCTCTAATGGAGTCCCAAGTATCGATCCCACAAAGAGAAGGTAAAACTTTACTAATTAAAGAGAGCTAAATAGATATTAAGAAAAATACAAAAACTATTGGTATGAAAGTAAACTATAGATTTTGAAATGCAAGACTACCGAAACTATAATTACTATGCTAAAACATCAAAGTTAAATCTAATGTAAGAAAGTAAAGTATTTTTAACGAAGGTTTCAAATTTAAGAAAGTATCTTTCTCGTTTACAATAAGGTTATACCTAGTGAAGAATCAAACTTTATTATAAATTACATGTGACAAATAGGATCAATAATAATATTTAATCCTTTGCACGAGCGATAAAGAGCATTGGACAATTCAGATAATTCGAATCAAAATTTGTGGTTAGGCTGAGAAGATACAAAATGTCACTCTTGAGTTCCCACTTGCCCTTGCCTGAGGGCTAACAGTCTCATTTTAGTTTCTAAACATCTGAACTGAATTGTTGATTTTAGTCTGTCACCCTAAAATCACCAATTCTACACCCATCAAACAATATTTTCCTATTTATTTGCACTGCCCCTATAGGCTATTTCTCCTTCTCCCTCCAGTGCTATGTGATTCTTTCTTGAACACGAAAGCATAGCCCTCCGAGCTCATATGTTTTCACATGAATCTTAAAAAATCAATTAGCCAGATTGAAAAGTAAATTAAGTTAAAGATTTAAATCGTCACAATAAAGAAAGTAATATCATATTCAAACATCTATTGATTTTTCACATCACTATAATTATTGTAAGGGAAAAAGGCAATGAAACTACTCAGAATTCATGAAGAAAAAAAACAAAACATGGATTTATATATATAATAAAGCAAGATTACAGAACACTAGAGTGGAGTAAACAACTTATCTCACTTTCCTTCATAAGCAAATCTCTTGAAGTTCCTTTGAATCACTTTTTCTTACAAGAGTATGCGCCCCTCTCTAAGGATTGCAATGAAGAAGAAATCTCTCACTTTCCCTCTCCTCTTACAGTTCTTAAAGAAGAATCTCTCTAAAACTCTTGAAAAACTAAGTATGAATTTTTTTTTGCCTTTTTTACTTGTCTTCCTTCTTCACTTTTTTGGTCAAAAAAGTTACTAAATAATGTGTGGCTGAAATTCCAAGAGTTCTCTTAAGCACCCCTTTAAAGTTCGTCCAAATTTAATGCATTTTGATAAGTAATCGTTTTGGCACCATTTAGTGTCAATCTAGTGCCTTTCGGCGCTGGTTTGGCACCTTTCAGCGTCAGGCACACTGTTTCAACAATTCGGGCACCGTTCAGCACCGATTCTGGCGCTGTTCAGCGCCAGTGCGATTTTCTGCACATTTTGCTCCAAATTTCATCCTTTTGCCCCTTTTCACCCAAATACCTAATTGAGTATAACTGCATAAAAAACATGATCATACCCTTATTTAAAGTACAAAATCACCAAAAAACACCAAATATAGGTATTAAAGATATATGAAAAATTGAACTTTTTTTGGTGTATTGAAATCCCCCAAACGTAACTGTTAGTTGTCATAAAGTAACTATTTTAATATATTAAAAATATGAGTTATGGTGATGAGGTGAACTTGAAGATCACTATATTGCTTTTTGTTTTATAATTATAATAGTAAAAATTTAGAAATAGTTTTCAATAATTCAGGTCAAAACCAAAGGTGGAAGAATATCTAGTAGTAAAGTCTAAGAGTTTTGATTCTCTATCCATTTCAAGAATAATTCTAATTTGTTGTATTAAGGGATTTTAGGAGAATCATATGAAAAAGAATTTCATGATAACTTCATTACTAAAGATGCTAATATCTGAATATAAATTTAGAAATGTTAATAAGTTCTTTTCTTTATGTTTATTCAGATGAAGCTAATTTTTTATTAGGCATCTCCTCAAACTTCTCCTTAAATATACTTTTTTTTTATTTTATTTTTCTTTTTTAGGATTTTTCTCAATCATTTCTTTTCTTTTTTTATGTGAGGATTACTATATCTGGATAGTCTTTAATAATTTTGAACTTCACTATCCTCTTCCGAAAATTAAAACTTATTGCATTTCTTTACTTTATAATTGTATATTAGCTTTGATAAAGATTTTTCTTGGAGTTTCAATATTTTCTTCTTATATGAAAGCTTAAAATTCTTAATACTCTTTACTATAATTAGTAAACCATAGCCTTAAACTCTTATACAAAATCTCTCAATATTTAAAATCAACGTTTATTAATAAAAATCTTTTGCTTAAGTCCACTATAAAATTCATAAAATAATAAAAATGTATCTATCTAAAGTTAATCTCTAACACTAATGGTCTTGTTAAAAGGATTTTAAAAAAATATAGTTTTTTAAGAATAAATAAAGTATAGTTTCTTCTCTCTTCCCTTATTTTAAAAAGAATATTTATTCCTCCCCAAAACTAAAATTAAAGCACTAAACACTAATAAAAATTTTAAAAACATAAAATAATAAAACTAAATTTACAACTAACAAGTCCAATAAAGACTACATTAAACAGCCATTAAATAAACAACAAGCTAACAAAAGCAAACAAAACAAAAAAACAAAACTTAATAAAGAAAACTAAAGACTAAGCTAATCACCATTCTACTTCCCTCCCTCTTACATTCACCTTCATTCACATAAGGTGTAAAACTTAGGCAGTTAAAGAATTCCACATAATGACCTCTCTTGAAATATCTAGTCTAAGCATCGTAATAAGCAATATCAAATTGCACTCTTCTTTGTTTATATGCATCATTATGAGAATCTATAGCTTCCCTACTTCTCATCTGATCTTGCAATGACACTATGTCTCCTTGTTGAATCATTAACCAGTCCATAACATCCTGTAAAGAATATGAACTAGAAGTGAAAGGTTTTGAAGCTGATGTAGAGGGTATATCTCTACTTCCACTTTCAGTTCTCCATCCAACATGTGCTTCATAAGTGTGCACACTAGGCTTACTGATGGGCTTAAGGGGTTGTAATAATTCCTCTGATCCATTAAACTCTACTCTTGATTGTTCACATAAATTAAAAATCAGAGTAGGATACCTAAAGCCAACAGTAGTACTTCCCTTAGTGTAGAGTGTGCATTATTATAAATAAGAGAGCCAATATCTATTTTTTATGTATCTGAATACATTAATTTAAAATGGCTCTATATTTGGTTACTTCACTCAAATGATTTGTAAAAAGCAAGTGAACATAAATAAAATAGTATCAGGCTTTTGATTTAGCAATAAGCATAGATGTGGCAAAATTTACCTTACTGTTATTCTTGATCTTCTATAATCCTTTTCCTTTTGTCAGAAATTCTATAACTTCATCCAACATCTAATTATATACTTGAAAGGTAGCATATTCACACCGATCTTCATTCTTGAGTTGATATAAAGAATTAATTCTAGTAGGAGTAAAATCCACAAATTTATCTCTTACATAGATTCAATCATCAGTAGCTACTGGGAGGTTTGCATAGAATTCAAGAACAATATTAATAACTACTACATCAGTAAAGTAGCAGAAAGTCTCCCACTTCCTTGCCACAATCAACCCTCTAATCGCTCCTCCGAGGTTAAAATATGCTCGTCTTGAATCAAATTTTTCTTTATGAAATGCGAGTTGTAATGATACTGAGCTTTTAGATTGACAAATCTATACTCATCAAAGTCAAATCTTCCCATAGTTCTCTTCACTCTAGGAGCAACAAAAATCTAATAAATCCTAAATATTGATTAAATAAAGTCATAAAATCAAGATAATGGCTAACAAGGTTTCACTTCATGGATTTTCCTTCTCTTCTTTCCAATATTTATTATTGTTGGTTATTCTTACAATGTAGAAGAAATCCATGGTGAAAATAAAAAAATTTCCAGGTTAGATCGAAGCTCTTACAGGGAGAAGATGAAATCAGAAGTTTTCAAGCCCTCAAATCATCTCTAATTCATGTATTTTGATGTCTTAGGTGAAGAGTTCGGCCCTAAATCACGAAGATGAAGAACCTCGAAGGGTAATAATGGCGGAACAGTGGTATTTTCATAATTTTTAAATGTTTTGTGTGGTTCCTAATTCTGGTGCTGTTCGGCGCCATTGCGAAAAAAAAATTCAGATTTGGGTTTTTACTAAAAGTTTTTACGCACTGAATCAATTCAAGCTCTAATTAGCACAAATGTACTTTAATCTTTAATTTTTAGTAATTTTTGACAATTATTTTTTTCACAAACCAAAAAACTCACTTATACATATAAATCTAAGTACATACCAAAAAGCCTTTTTCATGGAGACATATAAATCAGGGTCGGTAATCAAACTAACAACTCGGCAGTGAAAACAAGAAATCTAATTCAAATATTAAACCTGAGCAATCTAATGCAAATAATTATAAAACTTAAACATAAACACATTTGTAAGCACATATCAATAAATTTTAAGCACTTCTAGACTGTTGCACATCTTTACTTTCATCAGTGTCATCCACTTTGATATCTCCAATGGATTGGTAATGAACATATAAATTATAGAATGGGAAACCCGGGAATTCATTTGGCAATTCATCCTCGATCCAACAGCTCTTCTTATACATACGTACCGTCCAGTCTTCAAAAACCCCACTATGATCAAGTGTTGTTTCATTCTCCAATCTAAATGGTCGAATTGATTAGAGATTCGATCAATCCCATAAATGAAACAATTTTCTTCTGTAAGTTCTTAACTCTTTTCAATAGCATATCAAGATTTTCTGGTGATGGTGGTAACAAAGTAGGTGTAGAATACTGATATGATTGATCTATAGGAACATTCTCCTCTTCTTCATTCACCAATCCATTATCCAAAGGTTTCGAAGGAAGAAGAGTCTTTTCCCAATTATCATAAGGAACTTATGATTGGCTACATAGCATAAATATAATAGAAGGATGTCCAAGCCCATTAGAATATCCATTTAAACCCAATCCCAAAATAGACTTCATAGTCAGAGTTCCCACTTCTATTGGTCTTCCAGTTTGAATGAAGTAATTGAGAATTGCACTTTTCCTTGTAACTTTACTAAGTTTCATCGTAGAAAGTAATTTGGCAGAAATAAAAAGATGCCCAGGCTTTGATGCATCATTTAACAATGAAGATGAAAAACTTACATCACATTTGTCTTTCTCTTCTTAGCCTCCATATTCATCCATTAAAAATCTAAATATCTCTAATATGTTGTCTTTGATGCAACATTTAACAATGAAGATGAAAAACTTACATCACGTTCATCTTTCGCTTCTCAGCCTCCATATTCATCCGTTAAAAATTTGAATATCTCTTACATGTTGTCTTTCATCGGGGCAAAGTTGGTATAGTGGAAAATATGAACATTATCAATAAAAAATAAATCATTAATACGAGAAGGATTAAGGGGTACCCCTTTGCCTCAAACATATAACATTTCTTGATTGATTCCATGAAGATTTGCATAGAAACCCTTCACTATAGTAACTACTACAGCCGTAGTGGTGTAGCAAAGTACTTCCCAACGTCTCTTCATGATGTCTTCCACAACAGTTTCAGAAATTTCAAATCCTCTATTAAGAAATCCTTGCTCCTTAATCAATTTATTCTTCACCAAGACCTTATCATATAATTTCTTCTCATAATGACTAATAAATTTTTTCTTATTGAAATTCTCATGTTTAGAATATATCTTAGAACTAGAGGCCATTTGGATAATAATGAGTGATTTCTACTCAATCCAAAAGGTATTTATACACTCATACTATGAATTGTATTGATTTTTTTTTGCCTAATTCGTATAAAACCATAAAGTAGTTCTAAAAACCGTCAAAACTACAAAAAATGCATTTAGAAGCTTCTCCACATGATTTATGACTGCAGCACCATCCAGCATTGGTCGTGCACGGAACCTGATATCTAGCATCATTTGGTGCTGAATTTGGTGTCGTTCAGGACCAGTGCAAAATTTTGCACAACTTCGCAAAATGATCAAATAATTCATGTTCTTTTTTAAGTTACCTCATAATGAAAATATTTTATGCATTTTATCACATGTAGAAGGGTTTAAAGCTTATATAATTAATCAAAAGTGCTTTAATAAAAATAAAAAGTTACACAAATTTAAATCAAACACACAGATAACTATGGACTGCCTTTCGTACAGTGCTTGGTTTAACATCGTCAGCTCGACAAAATAAGTTTTCATTCTGATTGATCCAATATTAAAACCTCTTTAAATATTGGAAAGTGCTCTTTAAAATATGGTTTTAATCTTTGTCCATTAACTTTAAATTTTTTGTTAGTTTTTGGATTTTCAATTTCTACTGCTCCATATGGGTAAACTTTAATAACTGTAAATGGGCTCATCCATCTGGACTTTAATTTTTCTAGGAATAATTTCAATCGATAATTATACAATAAAACTTCCTGTCCTATTTAAATTCTTTTTTAACTATATTCTGATCATGCCAATTTTTCATTTTCTCTTTATAAATCTCGGCATTATCATAATATTCATTTCTTATCTTATCAAGCACATTCAAATGCAGTAGTCTTTTCTCACCAGCATCTTTTAAATTAAAATTAAATTCCTTAATAACCCAATAAGCTTTATGTTCCAACTCTTATGGTAAGAGACAGGTCTGTCCAAAAATAAGTTTATATGGGGACATTCCTATAGGTGTTTTATAAGCAATCCTATAAGCCCATAATGCGGTATCTAATTTAGTAGACCAATCTGATTTTTTAAGATTAATAGTTTTTTCTAAAATCCTTTTGATTTCACAATTAGATAATTCAACAAGACCACAAGTTTGAGGATGATAAGTAGAGAGATTTTATGTTGAATATCATATTTTTCCATTATTTTTTTAATTATTTTTTTCTAAAATGAGATCCCCCATCAGTTATAATTACTCTTGGCATTCCATAATTTGAAAAAATATTTTTCATTAGAAATTTTGAAACACTCCGAGCATCACATCGAGGTAAAGCCATTGCTTCAATCCATTTTGAAACATAGTCTACTGCAATCAATATATATAAATTCCCAAATTAAGGCACAAATGGTCCTATAAAATCTAATCCCCATACATCAAAATTTTCATCTTCCAATATAAAATTTAAAGAAATTTCATTTCCTTTTGAAATATTACCTACTCGCTCACATCAATCACATGTTCATGCATACAAATTAACATCCCTATATATAGTAGATTAATAAAATCCATATTGTAAAATTTTGTGAGCAGTTCTATCTATTCCAAAATGTCCTCCAAAATTTGAATCATGACATTTTCAAATAATTTGTTGGGTTTTATCACGAGGTACATATCTTCGAATAACTTGATCTTTGGATTTTTTATACAATTAAGGTCATCCTAGAAGTAATACTTTGCATCATGAATAAGTTTTATTTGTTATTGTGTTGTTAATCCATACGGTATAGCTCACTGACAATATAGTTAACAATATCCGCATACCAATGTATTTTCCTTTCACTAACAACAAATAATTTTTCATATGGAAATTATACTGTAGAAACCAACATATTCTGGAAAACTTCTAACTCCTTTCATAGTACTTGGTGGAGGTAATTTAACAATAACTTGAATTTTTGCCGGATCTACTTCAATACTATTTTTAGATATTTTATGCCCAAGTACTATTCATCCTGCAACCATAAATTGGCATTTTTCCCAATTTAATATTAAATTTGTCTCATCACAATGTTCTAAAACTTTTTTGAAATGATTTAAACACACTTTAAACGACGTTCTAAACACTAAAAAGTCATCCATTAAAACTTCTATCCTTTTTTTCAATTAAATCACTAAAAATTGACATCATACATCTTTTAAATATTGAAGGCGCATTACATAAACCGAAATACATTTATCTAAAAGCAAATGTGCCATAAGGAATAGTAAAAATTCTCTTTTTTTTATCCTCATGGGCAATAGAAATCTGGTGATAATTATTATATTCATCCAAAAAATAGAAATATTTATGCCCAACAAGTCTATCCAACATTTGATTCAGAAAAGGTAGAGGAAAATGATCTTTCCTAGTGGTTGAATTTAACTTTCTATAGTCAATACAAATTCGCTAACCAGTGACATATCGTGTTGATATTAGTTCATTTTTCTCATCTATAACAACACTCTCACCTCCTTTCTTAGATAAACAGTGAATTGGACTAACCTAAACACTGTCTAAAATAGGATAAATAGTTTCGACATCTAACCATTTTATGATTGCTTTATTTATTACTTCTTTCATAATTGGATTTAATTTTATTTGAGGATTAACTCTTGTTTAAGATGTTCTTCTAATAAATTTCTATGCATACAAATCGGAGGACTGATTTCTTTCATATCAACTGTTGTCCATCCAAAAGCTTTCTTATATCTTTTTAATGTTTCCAGTAGTTTTTGTTCTAGCAATTCAATTAATGTTGAGGAATCTATAACATGTAATGTAGACTAATCTCTTAAAAATGCATACTTTAAATGTGGATGTAATATCTTCATTTCAAGGTGGTTTTTCTATTGAAGGACTAAGATTCTTACTATTTTATGTGGTGTTTAACATTTCAAACTTTTCTTGAACATAGTCTATATCCTCATTACTCACTTCAATAAATGCATCTTTCATCTTATCCTCAACTTCATGCTCCAAATATTGTTCTTCAATTTTTTTTTCAAAATTTTTAATAAAATAATCACTACTTAAAATAATCTCCATTCAGAAGCATTCATCATCTTATCCATTCGCTGGGTATTTCATTAATTTTGCTATAATAAATGTAACTTTTTGATCATTCACGCTCATGGTTAATTCAACTTTTTGCACATCTATTAAAGCTTTTCTAGTAGCAAGAAAAATTCGTCCTAAAATAATTCGAATTTCTTTATCTTCCTCCACATCTAACACAATAAAATCTACAGGAAACATAAATTTATCCACTTTAACCAATACATTTTCTATAACTCCTTTAGGGTAGGTGATTAAATGATCAGCTAATTGAAGAGTTACATTTGTAGGGGAAATCTCTCCTAAACCTAATATTCCAAAAATGGATAAAGACATTAGATTAATACTAGCTCCCAAATCATATAAGGTATTTCCATAAAATCTTTCTCCAATAGCACAAGGGATAATAAAGCTGCCATCATCTTTAAGTTTTTCAGGATGCTTTTTTGAATCATTGCACTACACTCCTGGCTTAGTGCAATTGTCTCATTATCAATAAACTTCCTCTTCTTATTAAGTATATCCTTCATAAAATTCACATAACTTAGCATTTGTTCCAAGGCTTCAACAAATGGAATATTTATGGTTAATTTCTTAAGGACTTCCAAGAATTTTAAAAATTTAAAAATTTTTTATCCAAATTTTGTTGTCTCTATCTTTGAGGAAATGAAGGTGGCAGTTTTTCTACAGTAATTTTCATTGGTTCAATAAGATATTCTGGTTCATGATGAATATCTTCCTTAGACATTTCTATTTCCTCCCTTTCTTTCTGAACTTGTGTTTCTTATTTGATTTTTGTTTCCAATTCTCTTCCACTACTTTATTGAATAGATTTAATTTGTTATTTATTATGGTCTTTGGATTAATCTTGACATTACTAGGAAAAATTTTTGAAAGTCTATTGCTAAGTGCAGTAGCAATATACACCAATTGATTTTTAATATTTATAATAACAACTCATTGACTTTGCAGTAGTGCTCCTTGAATTTGCAATTGTACTCCTTGATTTTGTAATTGATTACCTAACTGTAATACCTATTCTTCCATAGACAATTTCTTCTTCTTTACTTGTTATTTGCTATTAAAACCTGGAGGATAATTAGGTCTATAGTTAGTTTTCATTGATTATTTGAGTTTCTTAATGAATTTATTGGATTGTTCCCCCACTGCAGATTATCACTATTAGAATTATTATTATTTCAATTTAGATTAGGATGATTCGTACAACCTAGATTATAGTAATTTGAATAAGGATTGTTAGTTCAATAATTTATTACATTCAAAGTCTCATATGATGGTTGAAAATCTACCATTTGTCTTAAAGAATTTTCCTCAATCACAGAAGGTGTTTGAGAATAGTTCATTCCGAATTGACTTATTTTCTTTGATATGGCAGCACTTTGAGCAACTATAATAAACATAACATCAGAATCATGAGCAATTGCTATTCTTTTAGATTTAACCTTTCAGAAGGCAATTGAAAATTGTTAGTAGCCACTCGTCAATTAGGGAATATGCTTCATCGAATGAATTGGAAATTAATAAACTACCACCACCAGCATCAATAATAGATCTAAGATAACTCACTAATACATTATAGAATTTTTAAGTTATCAACCAATCAGGCAAAGCATGGTGTGGACACTTCCTAAGGAGACCTTTAAATCGTTCATAGCTTCATAAATTGATTCCGGTTTAAACTGACCAAAAGATGTAATATAATTTCTAAGTTTAGTAGTTTTAGATGGTACCAAAAACTTGATGCAAAATCCTAGTGTGTACTATTTTTTTATATAATCAGAGCTAAACCTTTATGCTTGATTTACTAATAGAGTTACCTTTATGATCCCAAATATGTTTTCAATATTTAAATACTCACAAGGTCATAAATGCAAGTATATGTATTGCTCAAGTAATATAGGGCTCTAATAGAGTCCAAAGCATCAATCCCACAGGAAGAAGGTAAGACTTCACTAATTAAAGAGACATAAACAAATAGTAATAAAACTACAGTAACTATTGGTACAAAAGTAAACTATAGATTTTGGAATGCAAGACTAGCAAAACTATATTTACTATGCTAAAACTTCAAACTTAAATCTAATGTAAGTAAGTAAAGTATTTTTAACAAAGGTTTTAAATTTAAGAAAGTATCTTTCCCATTTAAAATAAGGTTATAGCCAGTGAAGTACCAAGATTTATTGTAAATTGCATGTGACAAATATGAGCAATAATATTCTTAATCCTTTGCACGAGTGATAAAGTACATTAGCTAATTTAGACGTTTCGAATATAAATCTGTGGTTAGGCTAGGAAGATTTAAGCTATCACTCTTGAATTCCCACTTCCCCTCACCTAAGGGCTAACATTCTCTCTTTAGTTTCTAAGCATTTGAACTGAATTGTTGATTTTAGTCTGTCACCCTAAAATCACCAATTCTGCACCCATCAAATAATATTTCCTTATTTATTTGCACTGCCCCTATAGGCTACTTCTCCTCACCTAAAAGTGCAATGTGATTCTTTCTTGAATGCTGAAAAAATAGCCCTACGGGGTCATATTTTTTCGCATGGATTTTAGCAAATCAATTGGCTACATTGAAAAGTAAATTAAATTTAAGTTTTAAATCATCACAATTTGGAAATTAAGATTATATTCAAACATCTATTGATTCTTCACATCACTATATCTTATTGTAAAGGGAAAGACAAAGCAACTATTCAGAATTCATGAAGAAAATATAACAAAACATGGATTTATATATATTAAAGCAAGTTTATAGAACACTAGAGTGAAGTAAACAACTTATCTCACTTTCCTCCATAAGCATATCTCTTGAAGTTCTTTGAATCACTTCATACTCCTTACAAGAGTATGCACCCCTCTCTAAGGATTATAATGAAGAAGAAATCTTTTACTTTCCCTCTCATCTTACAATTCTTAAAGAAGAATCTCTTTCAAACTCTCCAAAACCTAAGTATGAACTTTTTTTCCTTTTTACTTGCCTTCCTTCTTCACTTTTTTGGTAAAAAAAAGTTACTAAATAATGTATGGACGAAATTCCAAGATTTCCCTTAAGCACCCCTTCAAAATTCATTCAAATTCAATACCTTTTGATGAGTAATCATCTTTGCACCGTTTGGCATTGGTCTGACACTTTTGGCTCCAAGCTCACAGTTTGAACAATTCAGGCACTGTTCGCCTGCAGTGTGAGTTTCTGCACATTTTGTTCCAAATTTCATCCTTTTCATTCCTTTTCAGCCCAAATACCTAAATTAAGTATAGTTGCATCAAAAAAATGAAAAATACCCTTCTTTAAAGTGCAATATCACCAATAATCACCAAATATAGGTATTAAAAGTATATGAAAAATTGAAATTTTTTTTGCTGTATCTGATTCTACCTGCATTGAATCTAAAGCCTATGTCTAATCTACATTAGACTTATTCAAGCTTCCTCAGGACTAATTTATATCGGACCTAGACCCTAATTCTAGACCACCTTAGACTCAATGAAACTTCTTTAGGTTAAACTGACATCAAACCTGACATTGAACCTAAATCTTAAGTCTAATATATCTTGGACTTAATCAATATTTCTTATAACATAGACTTCAATAAATAAAATTGGCAGAAATAAAGAAATCAAAACCTACCTTTAAACACAATCATTATAAATTTTACCTTAAAAGAAATTAAAAGTTAAACTTGAACCTTAAAATTCAACTTTGTTTAACCCATGGTTGCTAACAAAATATCTTCTTGTCATTCGTAACTAATCAAACAAAAAACTTAACAAAACGGGACGACGGAACCATGGGATCTTGATTGGGTCATCTCAATCAAAATAAAAGATAAATGAAAAAATAATAAAATTTAATTGGTTAAAAAATCGTAAGCAACCTAAAATTTTTTACCCCTAAAATCCAAAAAGACATTAAAACTTAATGAAACCCTAATGAACAAAAATCATCTAATGCAACTTGAGCCTTAGTGTTCTGATTTACGAAAATCTCTTGGACGAAGAAATCTGTAGTTGTTGACAAGAATCTTCTGTTCCTAATTTAAACACCTTTCAGATTAAGTTGATCTGAATACCCTGATGATTCCGAAAAAATAGAACCATATTCATCTTTATCAGGTTATCTAAAAATAAAAATACAACCAATTAAATTAATAATTTTGATATAATCTTCAGCTAATTATGTTTTGCATGTTTGTTGAAGACATAAGGCAATTTCTATTTTAGATTTGCTTTACATGTTATTAGGATGTGCTAACTCTGTTTTGTAAGGATGATATTCTGAAGCTTGGATGGTGAATCTCAAAACAGCTAAATGACATCAAAAAAATAAAATGACAACAATAAAACATAATAACAACAAAATGACAAGAAAATAATAACAACAAAATGAAAACAATGACAAAACAAAACAAAACAAAAAATTTAGGGTAGTACATGACACTTAGAAACAGGTTAACATGCGACCAAACATTGGTGTTTCTATCCTTGATCTTGACACTAAATTTTTTTTCTCTGGAGAATAAATGTTTAACCTTAAACGAAAATTTTCATAATCAATTTCAGCTGTTTAGGATGTAATTAACTATAGGAGCTTGCTCTTATAGGACAATGAGGAGATTACAATAGGTATCACACCTAAATCTGTTGCTATAAAATACTTCATGTGGTTTTCTCTGTGCAAGTATCTTAGACACCTTACAGATCTCATTGCATTGATTATCACAATGAGGTTCTCCCCACAACATTCTTTTTTTCTATTTTTTTTCTCATTTTTCTTCCTTCTTCAAATTTCTAAATATCTTTAGGTCATTTATATGATATAACAGAATAGGTTATTTGAAGATTAGGGCGATGTAATAGATAAACAAAGTAATGACACCTCAACACCAACAAACAATGAGACCATGAAAATTGCGGCGAATTGGATTCGACGACAACTACAAGTTTGGCAGTGACAAAAGAGTGAGGAACCCGCTAGGGATTTCTTGTCTCTCCTCATCTTTGGTAAATCCATTTATTCTCTATCTTGAGATGTTGCATCTCTAACTAGATTGTATTATCACTCTCTCCAAATTATTTTTTATTTGGTTGGAAATTAACTTATTTATTTTAAGAGTTATGCGTGATAAGAAAATGTCGAAATATTACATTTCAAAATAAAAAGACAATATGATAAATCCCTCGTTTACATTAACAAGTCTAAAATAAAATTTTATTTCTAGAACCACTACAATGGATCCCCCGAAGTTGATCTTTTCTTAGTCTCATGATTCTAATCTCCCAACTAATCAAATTACTCACTACCAAAAGTCATTAATCATAATTGAATTGGGATTTAATGAAGTTGAACTAGTACTTTGTGGCCCATCACATGCCTTGAAAAAGACAACCTTAGAAGTCATAGAACCTTTTAAAGAGTTTAATTTGGATTATGATGGAGACTTTCCTCCTCTTAAGACACATCTCTCTAAAACAGTTTTCGCAAAACACTCCATTAAAAAGAGGGAAGATGTTGATCGAAAAGGAAAGAAAATCTGCATGGAAGAGGAAGATAATGATCTTACACCATCAGTGTACAAAGTTGGGTCTAGTTCTAAGACTAGAAAATTTACTCGTACAAAACAAAGAAATAAAAGTAGTTCTGCCATGAGAAAAAAAGGAAAATGAAATTGAGATAGCTAACAAGGTTAAATTCTCTGAACCTGAAGAAAATATCTCCTTAAAATAAAACAAACTCTTTACAATATCTACTAAAGAAGATGAAAGCAGTTTCAAGTGTGTTCCTACCCATACACCTCAATCTTCTCATTTGGAAAAGGAAAGACCTTCATCAATTCAAGTAATACGTTTTGTATTCAAACTCCTTGCACGAAAAGAAGAATATTTGATGTTGCAACTTTTAGAAAGAATGGGATGTTTAGTCTCTGAAACATTAAGAAGAAGAATTCTGGCATAAGAAACTTCAATCCAGCAGAGAACCAATTTAGCCCGACACCATACTGAGATTCCTTCAGAAAGTAAATAGACTACAACAACTTGAGTACCAGCTAAACTTCATCTACGACCAAAGATAATAGATTCAACCATTTTAAAGGCTAAAATAAGATGTCATTCATTCTCTTCACCAACACATACCAAACTACTCAGGGAAGCAGAAGAGACATCTACTAAAGTGAAAGCACTAATTTATGTGTTGCGGGCTGGAGATCATTCTTACCCACAGCACGATGATATGCTTCTGGAAGTTCCTTATCCTATACTCATAAATAATGTATGGAAACATAAAATATCAGAAGAAGTCTCTGATGTTGTGGGTAGGCAAAATACTACTTCTCAAGAAAGGATTCATGAAGCACATTTTAGCAATTCAATCGAAGAATGATTAAAGAAATTAAAAGTAGATATCAACAAATTCTCAATTGAAAGAAAATAAATATCTTCTAAACATCAAATGAGAAATCCTTTAAAATAAATATGGTGGAAACACAAGCTACTTCAGATGTGCGAAAAGTATCTTTATAAAATAAAGAAGACTTGACAGATGGATTACAAAAAGCTATACAACAACAAGATGAACAATTCAATCATCTTCAAATGAGGGTCGAGGAAATGATGAATGCAGTGGCAGCTATACAAAGCTCACCACAGATAGGTCCATTGCCCACTATTGAAATAATTTAACCAAAAGTAGTGCATATTATTAAAGATAAGAAAGAATCGACCGAAGTTGAAGAAAGTACTCAAAAGAAAAAGAATTCCACCCAAAGTGGAATTCGAGAAAAAGAAATTATACAATTTGTGGAACAAAAAGTAAAAGAAACAATGGCTCAGATGAGGGTGGAATCATTGATTCCAAAGGGTAGACTATACCTAGAAGAATTTGATTCTGTCAAATATCCTAAAGGTTTTGTTCCCCTCTCTTCAAAATGTTTGACAGGACTGGTATCCCTCATCAACATCTTGCACACTTCAAGGCAAGCTGCTGTAAGGATGGAGGTAGCGATGCTCTTCTATTTTGCCAATTTGTTAAGAGCTTTACAAGCATTGCTTTCGATTGGTATGCAGAGCTTCCTAATGGGTCCATTAAACATTTTGCAGAGCTTGAGAATCAATTTAATCTAACAATTTGCCAAAGCTCAACATCACATAACGGTTGGAGATCTGGTAGTACAAAAGCAATAGTCAGGAGAAATTCTCATGGATTATATTTTATGCTTGAGAAGTCTCAGCATGCAATGTGAACCACAACTCCAAGAACAAATCGTAGTTGAAATTCTACTTATGAACATCCATGGACCAATAACATTAATGTTTAAAGGATTTACAATAAAGACTTTTAAAAAATTACTCAGTAAAGCTACCAACCTTCAGGAAGAATCCATGCAAATGAGCATAACAGAATATGCAAAGAAAATGAAGCCAATCAAAGCATTTGAAAAGAAATCAGGAAATTTTTGATGCTAGAAAGGGGAAAAACCTGATGAATGTACACGCAAGCTGAGAAAAAAATTACGATGTAAATCAACTACAACAACAATTATCTCCTCTATTACAATTCCAATAATCGACTTCATAACCGACCAAGAAGAAGTCAATGAATGAATGAATGAAAAAGGAGAATCCATTCAAGATGGAGGCCATCACGAAAATATTCCATATCTTATTAAAAGTTCCATGGTTCAAGATACCTAAATCTAGAATATCAGGAGAAGTTGACATGAAAGATCGTCTCAAATATTGTCCTTACCACAGGAATCTTGGACATTAGATTGAAGAATGATTTGTCTTCAAGAATTGGTGGAAAAGAACTTCAATGTGGGGAATATAGTCATCCCAAAAGAATATTTGAAGGAACTTGAAAAAGGTTCAGTCAATATGATTTTGGCTGATGAATTTGTTTCTAACAACCACTACAAAAACTAAGACAGATAAAGCATAAATGAGGGCAAATAACTTTAGGAGACCTTTGCAGACTTACAGCATACCCAAACTTCAACATCAACAACAAAATTTTCTAAGAAAGAAAATGAAAGGAAAACGAAAGAAAAAGAGTTAAAAAGTTTTATAGGCCTTCAAAGTATGGTGGTTGCCTTTCCATTCGTACCTCCTACTCCTGCTACTTCTTCGCACTCTACTATAGTAATTGTCTCGGACGAAGGGAGAAAATCTTTTGAGTCACTTGCATTGTATGATTTACTATTTATCCCTATAACGAATGATAAATCTCTCGATTCTGCTTACATTTTGTCTATTTTCAATATCAATTATGAAAGTGACTGACCCAATTTCGATCTTATAGAAAATACTTAAATAGTACACAATCTCGTCGAATTCAACAACAATCAAAATGATAATGATAACAACGATAAGCTCGACAATTATGAAAACGAAGACGGTACCTCTACATTCGAGTTACAAGGCATGCTAGTTTCCATAAAATTAGAGCCTTCTACCTCCGAGACAAAAGAGTCAGATGATGTATTAGAAGAAATAACTGAAATTAGTTTATGAAGTGGAAATGTTCTACATCCAAGAATGGCTCCTAAAGAAAAGAAGAAACAAATAGTAGCACTAGAAGAGATATCACTGCAGTGGAAGAAATATTATCTCAAAGAAACAAAGAAAACTCCTACAACAAAGTGGACTATAATATATTAGCTTATTTGAGAAAACTACTGCAAAGTTGAGCATTTATGATGCCCTTATTTTTTTTAAGGAAATGAGGAAATCATTAATAAAAGCTCTTTTAGATCCAAAAATATGTTGAGCTTGCTATTATTTATTCGAATGAGGCTTATTCGTTAGAAGAATAGACCAAGTTAACTTTCTTGGACAATGACTTGTTGCTTGGTACAACCCAATACAATCATCCGCTTTATGTCACAATAAATATTAATGAGACTACACTTCTGAGAGTACTTATTGAACCCTGGTGCCTTGATTAAAATTATGAACTTAAGTATTTGGACATTGATCCTCATAAAATAACAATAGAGAAAATGATTCTACGAGGTTTTAACCAACATGGAGAACAAGGTATATGATCAATTGTTTTGCTTTTGAGGATGGATGATTTGGTGACAATGACAAAATTCCATGTCATAGACTCTAAAACATCTTTAAATGCATTACTCGGTTGATTATGGCTCCATAAACATAAGATGTGCCCTCATCATTACATCAATGCATTAAGTATTTACAAAAAAGGACAAGAATGCTGCATTACAGGGGATTACATCCATTTTCAGTCCATGAAATTCATATATATATGAAGACGCTGTATATTATGCTCCAATGAGGGAAAAAATATTCTCTAGGGATGCCATAATAAATGCAGAAGAAAAGGGTAAAGACAAGAAACTTGACAAATACTTAACTTTAAAATAGGAAAAAGGTAAGAACTCTCATAAAACTCACATCTGAGGACAAGGTCGGGGACGAGGATGAGAGAGGAAAGACCAAGTTCTCAAAATAAATAAATACTTGAAATTTAATATTTTCTTGGACTCTAACTCCGAAGAAGAAAAAGAAAAGGAGAAGACAACGTTGATAAATTAAATTGACAGTGGAAGAACTAAAAGAAATACATTTAGGGACTGAACAAGACCCAAAAACAACTTTTATTAGTTCATTCCTTGATGATGTTGAAGCAAAAAAAAAATTCAACTATTGAACGAAATACAAAGACTGCTTTGCTTGAAGTTATGATGAAATGCCCAAACTTGCTCCAGAAGTTGCAGTATATAAACTTGTGATAAACCAAACGACAATATCTGTCAAACAAGCTCCAAGAAGGATGCGTGTTGAAATCGAACAAAAAGTCATTATCGAGGACAAGAAATTGATTGATGCTGACTTTTTTCAAGAAGAAACATACCCAATATGGCTGGCTAATGTTGTGCCGGTAAAAAAAAAAAGCAGGTCAGCTCCAGGTTTATGTAGATTTCAGAGATCGTAACAAATCTTATCCAAAAGATGAATTTGCCTTACCAATTTCTGAATTAATGGTAGACATTGTATCGAAATATGTAATATTTTCCTTTATGGATGGATCATCAGGATATGAACAAATAAGAATGTATCCAAAAGATAAATCAAATACAACTATCAGAACACTCATCAGGATATACTGTTATAAAATGATATCGTTTGGACTGAAGAACGTTGGTGCCACATATCAATGAGTTATGACACGAATTTTTGACGAACTAATCTATAATCAAGTCAAAAGTTAAGTGGATGACTTAATTATCAACAATAAACAAAAGGATGACCATGTGTGCGATTTGAGAATCATCATTGAATGATTACAATGATTTAATCTTAAAATGAATTCCTTAAAGTGTGCCTTTTGTGCACCTCAGGGAAATTTTTAGGATTTGTTGTTCGACATCGTGGGATTGAAATTGAATCTCTTAAAATTCAAGCCATTTTAGATATGCATCCCCAAAAAAATCTGACTCAATTAAAATACTTTCAAGGAAAATTAGCATTTATAAGACATTTCAATTCCAATCTATCGGGTAGATGTCAACTTCTCAGCGCCTTAACTGGAAAAGATACCAAATTTGTTTGGGACAAAAAAATGCCAACACTCTTTTGAAAATATAAAACAATATTTGACAACACCTCCTCTTCTAGCAGCCCTGTGTTAGGAAGACCTATGATCCTCTACACTGCGGCATTAGACAATTCCCTCAGAGTATTACTGTCTCAAGTTAATGACGAAGGAAAAGAAAATGCATTATACTACTTAAGCCGCTGTTTGGTCCCCACTGAAATAAAATATCCTAAAATTGAAAAGAATTGCTTAGCTTTGATCTTTGTAGTTCAAAATTTAGGACATTATTTGCTTTCTCATAAAGTAACTCTTATTTTGTAAGTTAATCCTTTACAATATTTAACGACACAACGAACACTTTCTGGATAGTTAGCAAGAAGAATAATGATACTTCTTCATTTTAATATAACCTTTGTACCATTACACGTTGTTAAAGGACAAATTTTGGCAGACTTCCTAGCGGCACACCTCGTACTAACTGGGTCTCCTCTCAACGATGATTTAAAGCAAATTTTGGAAATCAGAAGTTCTAACACACAATGATGGGAATTATATTTTGATGGAGCTTCATCTGCTAGTAAAGACAAGGACAAATAAGAAACAATACCTGGCAAAGGAGGAGTGTGATTAATTTTTGTCACTCCAGGCAAAGCAATGATGCCATTTTCTTATCAATTAACCAAACCGTGTACAAATAATGAAGCTGAATATGAGGCACTCATAACCGCTCTGGAATTGACAAGCTCAATGGAAATAAAAAATATTGACATTTATGTAGACTCTCAACTGATTATTAATCAAATCGTAGGAAATATAACACTTTAAAACCTTGGCTAGAATAATATTTCCGTTATAATATGAAATTGTTGGAACTAATTTCTGATGTAACGCTCTTCTTGGTTCGAAGACAAGACAACACTTTAGCATATGCATTAGCTAAGCTTTCAAAAGTATTTTCTTATTTGGAAGAGGATGAAATTGTAATCTCCATAAAATGAAGACAAGTGCTCTCTCAAATTGACATGGAATATTTTAAAAAACTTGAAAATAACACAAAAATAACCTTTATTGATGAAAAAAAGAAGACTGGCGACAACCAATTCTCGAACATTTACAGACTAGAAGACTACTAGAAATACTTCAATTGCTACTAAAATTAAACAAAGAGCATCATCCTATGCTTTGGCGAATGATGTTCTCTATTGTCAATCTTTTGATCAGATGTAGTTAAGTTTTTAAAACCAATTTGAAGCTTAAGACGTCATTAAAGAAGTTTAATCATGTCTCTGTGGCGCACATAAATCGGGATAAAAAATAAGAATGAAAATAAAAAGTGTGAGGTATTGTTGGCCGAAAAGAATGACCGACTATATTAAGACTGCAAAAAAATGACACACCTTATGGAGTGGTCTTGCATCAACTGCCAAACAGACTACACCTAACAATTGCATATTGGTGGTTTGAATGTTTGCGGGCTCTATAGATTCTCCATCCTCTAAAAGTCATTGGTTTATATTAGTCACCGTAGATTACTTCTCCAAATGGGCAGAATCAATACCACTCAGAGAAGTCAAAGCGGATCAAGTCCTCCACTTCTTCAAGACACAAATTGTTTACAGATTCAGAGTTTCTCGAAGAGTTATCTTGGATAATGGAATGGCTTTTAAAAATACAAAGATGAACAAAATTATCCAATGAGATGGGATAGATTGGAGGTATTCAACAATTTACTACATCAAAAATAACGGTTAGATGAGGCTTTCAATAAGACACTGATTCAAATTTTGAAAAAGACATTAACTAACAGTCTAAGATAGTAGCATGAATGATTAAAAGAAGCTTTATGGGCATATCATAATAAATACCGAACACCGACAGAATCAACACCGTTTGCTCTGGTGCATGGATCTGAGGCCGTAATTCTACTTGAAGTATAACTTCCTTCTCTCACAATCGCGTTGGTAAACAATATAACAAAAGAAGAAAGTGCAAAGTTATGACTCAAAGAAATCGAAACTCTAGAAGGAATACATTTGTATGCTCAACAAATTTTGGAATTGTACTAAGAAAAAATGGTACGTAACCATAATAAATTAGTTCATCCAAGAACATTTTGAATCAGCGATCTAGTTTTTGTACTTCAAATACCTATTTTTGCTCATCAAAAAATAAATGGGATGTTCGAACCGATATGGGAGGACCCATATATTGTTGAAAAGGCATACTCGGGGGGGATCCTACCAACTGGTAGATTGTCAAAGAAAAAGAATTATACACCCAATCAATGCGTAATAATTAAAAAAAAATACTATGCGACTGACCCGACCCACAATTACGTTAATATTTATCTTCCTTAAAATTTCCAGAAACTTGTCCCAAATTATATTTAGCAGCTAGTGTGAATAAATGAAATGATTTAGGAAATATATAAAAAATTTTCACACTAGGGATACTAGCAAGTATACGTAGTGTTTTAAAACCCCAATATCGATCCTACAGAGAGAGCACATCTTTTAATATTTAACTTGAAAAAATACTATTTAAGATAAATATAACAGGAGAACAATGCCGATATGTTTGTTAAGGTTAAAACTAAACTTAAGCAAAAGTAGCAACCAATTTTTAATGTTTGATAAAATGCTAATGACTACTAAAGTTTAAAAGTGAGATTGGATTTTTTAAAAAGATCCTTCCCCTTGCAAAGAGAAGTTAATTAATGTAGGAATTGAATGATTAAAAGTGTAAAATGATGTATTGTGACAAATAGGAGCATTCCTATTTTTTAACCCCTCTCCGTACTAGCAAAGAACATTGGCTAATCTAGAGTTCTTCACCAGCTTGTGTAGTCTGCCACCTAAGAAACATTAATTCTATGCCCATCAAAATTGATCTCCCCATCTATTTGCACTTCCCTGAGGTGATCGCAATGGTTTTGCCCAAGTTAAAATGTGGCACTCATTAGTTGGGTGAAATCATAGCCCTCCTGGGTCATCATGTTTCTGAACAGATTTTAATCTCACAAGTGGTCAATCTGCAAAGTCAATGAAAAACCGATGAAAATACAATCACAATTTTTAGAATAAAGGGTGGTCTTTAAATCGTTTTCATCCCACAAGCTTACTTCCCACACGCAAGGAGAAAAAAAGGAAATACTCAGAATTCATGGAGATAAAACAAAAACACATGACTTGTAGTGAAATCTAAGTCTTAAGACAAAAACATAAACACAAATACAAGATACCTTATATCTTATCCCAAAGCAAATTATGGAGTCTCCTTCTAACAATCTCCAATCTCTTACACAAACTCTTACTCACAAGGACTTAAAAGAACACTAGAAACCTTCCAAGTCTCTCTAAAATCTCTCTAAAAGTCCGTTAAAAGTCTTCTTTTTTAGTGCAAAAACTTGCCCATTAAATAGATCTATGAAAATAACCAAGGATTGCTTCAAGAACCCCTTCAAAATTTGGCCAAATTTAATGTATCTCCTAGAAAGGTATTTATTGGCGCTGTAACGCCCTTCTTTGGTATTATAGCACCCATTTTGCTCATCAGGTGGCGCTATGGCGCCAAGGGTGGCGTTATAGCACCACACAAAACACTTCAATTTTGCTTCATTTTGCCCTCATTTTCTCTAAATGTTCATTTCATGTACCTAATACCAAAAACATGCAAAATGCCTTCATTTAAGGTGCAATATCTTAAAAAATGTACATAAAATGCTCATAAAATATTCACTAAATACAGGTAATTTTAGGTGGATCAATTCCCATAAACTTAAACGTTACTTGCCCTCAAGTAACTCTTTATACAATGTAAAAATTTATAACATGTGGTAGTGAGTTTTACTCCAAGATTTGTATATTTTTTGTCTTCTAAATGCATTAGAAAAACATTAGAAAATTTTTTAACAACTCAAGTTAAAACTAAAATGTAAGAATATCTAGTAGTTAAGTCTAAGAGTTCTGATTTTCTATTCATTTCAAAAGTAACTGCAATTTGTCATACTGAGGATTCTTAGAAATACTACAGGAAAAAGAATCTTATGAGAACTTTATTAGCAAGGGTGCTAATACTTTAAGCCTAAGTTTCGAAATGTAATTAAGTTTTTTTCGTTAAGATGATTCAAGTGGAGCCAATTTTTGATTAGGCATCTCCTCAAGCTTCTCCTCACATTTCCATTTTTGTTTTCTTTTCCTTTTGATTTTCCTTTTATTTTTCTTTTAGGGTCAATACTTTTTTTTCATGACATGTGAGGATTACTATATCTGGATAGCATTTAATGATTTTGAACTCCACAATCCTCTACTTAAAATTAAAAAATCCCACATTTCCTTACTAACAAATTTGTATTAGCTTTGAAAAAGATTTTTCATAAAGTTTTAATTGTTTTTTTCTTTCTAGTGTAAATCTAAGATCCTTAAAAATTTAAAAAATACAATTTTCACTACTTTAAATAGTAAAATCATAACCTTCTACTTTTATACTAAATATATTAACTCTTGAACTAACCTTTATTATTAAAAAAAAAATTTACTTAGGTCTTTTATGACATTCATAAAATAAAAAATATAGCTATATAAAGCTATCCCTACATGCCACAGATTATGTTAAACTAGTTTTAAAAATATAGTTCGCTGAGGACACATAAGGTTTAAGTCTTAAAAACATTTTCCTCCCTTTCCCCAAAATTAAAATTATAACTAATTTAATATAGGAAAGTTCATGAAGAAAGAGAAAAAATTTAAAATTTAAAACAAGAGAACAGTGTAGATTCAAGTAATAAAGACAATTACTGAGAAGTAGTAAATCTAAGATTAGCATGTATAACAATAAAAACATAAAATAAAAGACTACTCAAGCATATAAACTGGAGTAAAAGGCAAACATTAAAACAGTAATAAAAGCAAGTATAAAAACACATCAGTTTAATACAAATGTACATCTAAGCACAAACAAAATGCAACACTCCAACACAAATACAACAAATCACTAATAAAAGAAAGTCCAAATACAAAAATAGAATACAGTGAAGAAAACAACATACTACACATCACCTTCCTCATCATCCTCATCACCATCATCGTCATCATCATCATCATCATCATCATCATCATCATCATCATCATCATCATCATCATCATCATCATCATCATCATCATCAATACTTACCTCCTCATACATCTCACCAGTCCCGATAGGTCTAAAACTGGGGCAAGTAGGAAATTTAGCCTCATGAAAAGCAATATCATAATCAGCCTTCCTCTGTGTATACTCATCATTATGTTACATTTGAGCTTCTATGCCTTTCACTTGATTATGTAATGCCAAGATATCTCCTCGTTGTATAAATAATTGCTCCAAAACTGTATCCAAAGGAGTGATACTAGAAGTAGAAGGTCTAGGAGTTGAAGCAGAATATGACGTTGAAGGTATGTCCGAACCTCCAATCCTAGATCTTAATCCAGAATGTATTCCATACATCTTCGAGTTTTTTTCCCAGTAGGCTTATAACATGGTAAAATTTCCACCCATCTCTCATATTTAACACCGGATTCAATACATAAGGTGGAACTGAGAGATGGGCACCTCCATTAGTTCCTCCTTTTGAAGAAATAATCATGTTCTTATAAATCAAAGAGCCAATGTTAATAGGTTTCTTCATCTGAATGTAATAGTTCAAAGTGGCTCTTTCTCGAATTACCTCAATAAAATGATTAGTTGGAAGCATTCTACCAGAAATAATGTAAGGCCAGACACGAGAATGAACGTTAAGCTTATAAAAAGAAAAGTTTACCTGTCGTTCATAAATTATCTTCCAAACTTCATTACCATTAGTCAAAAATCCTATAATCTCGTCAAGTTCAACATCAGTAGGATTAAAATCAATAAAGAAGCAGGTAGAAACTCTATTTATCCACAAATTGTCCTCTCACAAATACCAGATAATCAAATTCATCGTGAAGTTTAGCATAAAACTCACGTACCATAGAAATCACAGCAACAACAGTGAAATAATAGAAGTTCTCCCACTGTCGCTCAGAAACTAAATACTCAATCATTCCACCAGGACAAAGAAAACTTCATTATCCAATCAATTTCTTAAATTAAAATCTGCATATCTGTTCTGCACTTTTATACTAGCGAACTTATCAAAGTCAAACATTGCCTTTCCCTTTCCTCTCTTCTTTTTAAGAGCCATTAGAAACCTAAAAATTTTCAATAAAAATTCCAATAAATCCCAAATGCAAAGTCATAAGGCTCACACAAACACATTGTAAGCTAAATAATCCTTCAACCATTAATTTCTCACTATTTTCATCAAATTATTAGATTTTTGGCCTAAACAAAATGTGGAAGAAATTAAAACTAATGGTAAAATAAAAAATTTTTAAAGCCAGGATGAAGATCTTACCTAAAGAAGATGAAATTTTGAGTTTGAAGCCCTAACACCAAGCCAATCAAGCACATATCCAAGCATTAGGGGAGCAAATTGTGAAAAAAAGAAGTGAAGAAGATGAACAAGGGGCAAAAATGGCATAGACTCGCGACCAAGGCACTTAAAACTGCTCTCGCATTGGTTCGGTGCTATAGCGCCATGCTTTGCTGATGAGTGGCGCTATAGTGCGAAATAGTGGCGCTATGGCGCCATTCAAAGCCCTCCATATTTTTGAAGTTTTTATATATTTTGAAAGAGAGCAGAAAATTTGAGATGTTTTAAAGTCTAATATTCCAGTTTTAATGGCCATTTTTAAGGTTATTGAGTTCGTCGTCATTCCAAAATTTAAGTAAACAATTATCAATTCAATACAAAAGATATCTTTTAATAACAGAGCATAACTGGTTTTCTTATATTAATAATATATTTATAACAAATGACATGACATAGACATAATAATACAACAAAAACATGAGTTATGAAGAGCTAAAGACTTAATAATGAGAAAGTCGGCACAACACACAAAGACACTAATTACTAACATATTTAACTGTTTAGGAGTCCATGTAGGAGTAGTTGTGAATAATTGTATCACCCTCCTGTTCACGCTCTAAAAAGTTACGATCGAAAGGATGATAAAAGGGAGCATGAGGAAATTTTGATGCAACCTTATCGTTAATCCATTTGTCGCAACTATACATTGTCACTTGATAATATTGAAAACTCGTCAAATTATTGAATTGGAGTTTCAACTACTAATCTAGATTCTCAAACAGATGGAACAAGTTTTCATACTTGGTATGCAGACGAGATATCTCACCTTCAATCTTCCCGTGTTTGTCCATAAGCCGCTCCAAACTTAATGCAAGAAATCCATCGAAGTAGAATTGAGCATTCTTTTGCATCATCTTCTTATCTTCAAACCTTTTATTCACATTACTCTCCATGATCTCCAAGTAAGAATGAATTCTCTACTCTTAATTCTCTCCAAAATGCTTAGAAATGTCGAAGGGATGCTTCCATTCTCGTCTTAGGAAATTTTATAGAGAAGAAGAGGGCAGAAAACTGAAATTTGGTCGGTTTAGAGGAGTTATTCGAACTATGGCGCTATATTGACAGATCTGGAGCTATAGCACTAGTCCAAAATTTTCAAAAGTTGAATTTCTTTCATCCCCTCTTCAATTCCATCAATATAATAATGTTTTATGTCATCATAATCATGTAAGACTCAATATCACCTTATAAACTCGTCAAAACAACAATCACTAATCAAATCAATCCACATCGATAACTATGGTTTGCCTCCCACAAAGTGCTTTGTTTAAAGTTGTCAGCCCGACATAACCAATGATTTAATCTCGTTGACCCAACATTAGGATTTCCTCAAATGTAGAACCATCTCTAGTTATATAAGCTTTTAACCCGTGTCCATTTAACTTAATCACTCTTCTAGTTATAGGATCTTCAATATCAACAACACCATATTGATAAACTTTTACCACAATAAATGGTCCTGAAAATAATTTCAATCTGATATTATATAAAAAAACTTCTTGTTCACGTTCAAATGGTTTTTAAAAATTCTCTGATCGTACCTCATCATTATTTTCTCCTTATAATTCTGGCAGTCTCATAAGGTTCATTTCTTATCTCATCAAGCTCATTTAATTGCAATAATATTTTCTCTTCAGTATCGTTCAGATTATAATTAAACACTTTAAAAGCTTAGTAAGCTTTATACTCCAAATCAATTAACAAATTATAAGATTTTCCATATATGAGCCTATATGGTGACAATCTTATAGGAGTTTTGTAAGCAGTTCTATAAGTCCATATTGCACTATCA
The DNA here is from genome assembly GCA_022702705.1 of Papilionanthe hookeriana x Papilionanthe teres. Lineage (NCBI taxonomy): Eukaryota > Viridiplantae > Streptophyta > Magnoliopsida > Asparagales > Orchidaceae > Papilionanthe > Papilionanthe hookeriana x Papilionanthe teres. The sequence continues at coordinate 3,170,371 of CM040439.1, read as the reverse complement.
AATCTAGCAGACTAAACAGACTTATTTGAATTTATAGTTTTTTCCAATTTTCTTTTAATTTCACGATTGAATACTTCTACTAAACCACTGGTTGAGTGTGATAAGCTGTGGTAATTCGATGTTTGATCCCAAAATTTTGAGTTAATGTTTCAATTATTCTATTCTTAAAATGACTTTCCCAAATTGTAATGAATACTCAAGGCATTCCAAATCTTGTGAAAATATTTTTCCTTAAAAATTTTGCAACACTTTTAGCATCACAGCGAGGTAAAAAAACTGCTTCAATTCATTTAGAAACATAATCCATAGCTATAAAACTATAAATTTTTCCAGAAGATGATATAAATGATCACATAAAATCTAAACCCCAAACATAAAAAATTTCAACTTCCAAAGTAAAAATTAGAGTCATTTCATTTCATCTAGAGATATCGCTAACTCTTTGACATCTATCACATGATTTTATGTTATTATTAACATCCCTAAAAAATGTAGGCCAATAAAATCTAAATTTTAAATTCCTAAACACAGTTTTATCAACCCCAAAATGTCCCCAAGAATTTGATTTATGAAATTTCAGTATATTTTTTTGGGTTTCATCTATTGGTACACATCTTCGAATAACTAATTCCTTACATTGTATTTATAAATAAGGGAAATAAAAAAAGTAAAACATTGAATTATGAATAAGCTCTTTAATTGATGGCTATTTATTTCATAGGGTAAAATGTTACCAAGTTAGTAGTTAATTATATCAGCATACCACAAAATTTTCCATTCATTAATCACATATAAATGTTCAACAAGAAAATTTTCATTTATTTCACCATTTACGTTAACATTTTTTTCCTTTTCAAGCCTTGAAAAATGATTAGCTATGTGATTATCAGTACCCTTTCTATCCACAACTTGAAAATTAAATTCTTGCATCCTAAGGACCCATCTGATTAATCCTGATTTTGTATCCTTTTTCATTATTAAATACTTTATAGCAGAATGATCATTATGCACAATACATTTGGTTCCAATAAGATAAGTTCTTAATTTATCAAAAGCATATACTATAGCTAAATACTCCTTTTCAGTAGTAGTGTAATTAATTTAAGCTTCATTAAGGGTTTCACTAGCATAATATATCACTTTAAACATTTTATCGTGTCTTTGCACTAAAATAACCCCTATAACATAATAACTAGAACAAAAAACTAATTTAAAAGGTTTTTTCGAATTAGGTGAAATAATAATAGGCGCAGTGATTAATTTCTATTTTAATAAATTGAAGTCGATATGACATTCTTCATTAAAATCAAAGTTAGTATCTTTTTCTAGAAGATGACATAAAGGCTTGTAAAATGTTGAAAAATCTTTATTAGATCGCCTATAGGAACCAACATGTCCCTGAAAACTTATTATTCCTCTCACATTAGGAGGAGGTGGCAATTCAATAATAACTTGAATTTTTGCTGGATCTACTTCCATGACTTTCTCAAAAATTGTATGTCTTAACACATTTTCTCCTGCAACCATAAATTGACATTTTTCCCAATTGAGAACAAGGTTTTTTCTTTGCAGCATTTTAGAACCCTTGTTAAATGATCTAAGCATAAATTGAAAGAAATTCTAAAAAATGGGAAATCATTCATGAAAACTTCAATTCCCTTCTCAATTAAGTCACAAAAAATTGACATTATACATAGTTGCAAAGTTGCAGGCGCATTACATAATCCAAATGACACTTCTAAAATGAAAAGTCTCATATTGACTAGTAAATGTTGTCTTCTCTTGATCCTCAGAAGCTATGGGAATTTGGAGGTATCTAGAATATATATCCAAAAAATAAAAATAGCGGTGCCAAGACAGTCTATCCAACATTTGATCTAGAAAGAGAAGAGGAAAGTGATCTTTCCTAGTGGCAAGATTTAATTTTCTATACTCAATAAAAGTTTTCCATCTAGTAACTTATCTTGTAGGAATTATTTCATTCATTTTTATGCTAACTATAGTCACTCCTTTCTTAGGAACACAATGAATATGACTAACACAAGAACTGTCTGAAATCAGATAAATAATTCCAGCATCCAACCACTTTAAAATTTCCTTCTTAACAACTTATTTCATAATATGATTCAATCTCCTTTGAAGATCAACCCTGGGCTTATGATTATCTTCCATCAAAATTCAATGCATACAAAATGAAGGACAGATTCCTTTAATATGAGCTAATGTCCATCCAAACGCTTTCATATGATTTTCAATATCTCCAATAGTTTTTCTTCTTGTTCTACAGTTAAATATGAGGATATAATAACTGGTAATGTACATGTGTTTCCCAAAAATGCATACTTTAAATGGGTAGTTAGAACCTTCATCTCAAGTTCAGAAGGTTTTTTAATAGATGGAATCAGAGGTATACTACTCTTAGTAGTGTCTAAGATTTTAATGTTTTCCTGAATATAATTTGTATCCTTAGTGATTATCTCATTTCAGTCATCCTCAAAACTACTTTTTGTTTAATTCTTATTTTTTTTGGATCTCATATGACTTCATCTTTTTGATCTATATGACTTCACATCATTCTTGGAAATGATTAACAATCATATAATCAATGGTATCAATTCTATAACATTTACCATCTTCTCCTTTATCAGGATACTTTATTGATTTAAGCACATTAAATGTAACTTCCTGATCATTAACTCTCATGGTTAGTTCTTCTTTTTGCACATCAATCATTGCACATCTGATAGCAGGGAAATGTCTCCCTAAAAATAGAAATTTTTTTGTCTTCTTCCAAGTCTAACACAATGAAATCAATAAGGAAGATAAATTTATCCACTTTAACTAAAATATCTTCTATAACCACTCTAGGATAAGTGATAGATCGATAAGCTATCTGAAGGGTTACAGTAGTGGGAGTTATTCTCCTAAACCAAACATTCTAAAAATAAATAATGGCATGAGAATAATGCTCGCACCTAAATCACATAAAGCTTTTCCACAAAATTTTTTTCAAATTGCATAAAGTATGGTGAAGCTACTAGGATCTTTGAGCTTTTGAGGAAGCTTTTTCTGAATTATTACACTACATTCTTCACCAAGTGCAACAATCTCATAATCTTTAAACATTCTTTTTTATTTAAAACCTCTTTCATAAATTTTACCTAAATTGACATATGTTCCAACACTTCCGCCTTAATTGTAAGCTTCCTAAATACCTCAAAAAATCTTGAAAGTTGTTGATCAAATTTTTTCTGCCATAGTTTTTGAGGAAAAGGAGGTGGTGGTCTTTCTAAATTAATGTTAATTGGAGAGACAGGCATTTCTACTTCCTTAAAAATAGTTTCTTTAGGTTTTTCAGTTTCTTTATGTTCTCTCTCAATTTAAATCTCTTTCTGAACTCCCACATTTAATTCCTTTCCACTCTTTTGTTGGACAGTCTTAACTTGTTATTTTTCTTTATTTTTACCTTTAGGATTGATCTGAGGCCTATTGCTAAGTGCGCTAGCAGTTTGTCTCAATGGATTCTCAACGTTTTGAATAACAACACTTTGACTTTGTAATTGATTTCTCATTTGTAATAAAACTTCATTTCTGAACAACTTCTTGTCCTTAACTTGTTGGTTACTACTAAATCCAGGAGGATGAGTAGGTCTATGGTTAAAACTACCCTGGTTGTTCCAGGTTTCTAATGGGTTTAATTGATTTTCCCACATTGTTGATTTCCACCAGTAGAATTGTTATTTCAATTAATGTTAGGATGGTTTTTCCAATCTGGGTTGTAATAATTGGAATATGGGTTATTGGCTCTATTATTATCATTTTTAGTTTCTAATGAATTTTGAGAAAAAATCATTTGTTCTAATGAATTTTCTTCAATCTTATGAGGTGTTGGAGTAAAATTCATTCCAACTTAGTCTATTTTCCTAGATAGTGCAACAACTTAAAATGCAACCCTTGAAACAGCGTCATTATCATGAATACTGCCTACTTTTTTAGGATTTACCCTTTCAAAGGGCCATTGAAAATTATTTGTAGAAGTCTCTTCAATTATTGAATATGCTTCATAAAATGGTTTAGACATTAATGAACCTCCAATAACAACATCAATGATAGATCAAATGGATCCTACTAACTCATTATAAAAAGTTTAAATAATTAACCAATATGGTAGAGCATGATGTGGACACTTTCTAATGAGTTCCTTAAATCTTCCCAAGATTAAAAAATTGACTCTCCTTCATCTTGAGTAAAAGAAGTAATGTCATTTCTAAGTTTAGTAGTTTTTGAAGATGGAAAGTACTTAGCCAGGAACTTTTGTGTTAAATCTCCCCAAGCTATAATAGATCTAAGTGCTAACAAATTTAACCACATCTTAGCTTTATCTCTTAATGAAAAAAGAAAAAGTCTTAAGTCTAACAACATCATTTGATATGTCATCATATTTAAATGTAGCACGCAGTTCTAAATAACTTGCTAAATGTAAATTTTGATCCTCACATGGTGTTCTTTCAAACAGATTATTTTGTATAATTTGTATTATTGCAGGTTTAGGTTCAAATGAGTTAGCCACTACAATAGGAGTTTGAATACTTAAATGAATTTCATCTGCTGTAGGGTTCGCATAATCCCGTAAAGGACTTTGTACATTATGATGTTCCTTTTCAATAGTTTGAATCTCGATGTTATTTTTCGATGTGTTTGCCATTTCTTAAAAAGTAATTCTTCCTTATTTTCAATATTTTTTTTAGTTCGTTCTAATATAGAATCGTAAGTCATTAAACCTTCAGATCTAGAACTATGCATGCACAAAGTAAAAATTTCAGAAAATAAAATAACACAATCAAAATAAAAATATTTTTATTTTTTTTAAATTTTCACATTTTCATTTTTTTTTGAATTTTGGAAATAAGAAAAGCACTAAAATTAATTTTTAATTATCCTAAAAATAAATCTACAATTTTAAATATAATTTCAAATTATAATGTTTCATCGCTAACTCTCCCTGAAAATGACGCCAAAAACTTAACCCGACCCACATTTACGTTAATATTTATCTTCCTTAAAATTGCCAAAAGCTTGTCCCAAATTATGTTTAGCAGCTAGTGTGAATAAATGGAATGGTTGAGGAAAAAATATAATAAGTTTTTACACTAGGGGTACTACATAAGTATATGTATCATTTCAAGTAAAAAGGATTTTCTTTAAAAACCCCAATATCGATCCCATGGAGAAAGTGAAAATTTTAATATTTAACTTGCAAAAAATATATTTAAATTGTACATAAATATAATAGGAGAACAATATTGAGATGTTTACAAAGGTTAAAACTAAATTTATGAAAAAGTGACAACTAATTTTGAAATTTTGATAAAATGCCAATGACAACCAATGTTTAAAAGCGAGATTGGATTTTATGAAAAATATTTCCCATTGCAAAGAGATATTAATCAATGTAGGATTCAAATGATTAAAAGTGTCAAATGATGTATTATGACAAATAGGAGCCTTCCTATTCTTTGCTCCCTCTCCGTGCTGGCAAAGAACATTGGCTAATTTAGTGTTTTTCACTAGCTTGTGTGTTAGTGCTGAGTAAATTTTGGCCTCTCACCTCTAGATTACCCACTGTGCCCTCTCTATAGGACCTACTCTAGACCGTTACCATCCAAAATCTAAATCAAATTGATAAAAAATCTGTCTATCACCCCAGAAACATCAATTCTACACCCATCAAAATTTATCTCCCCATATATTTGCACTCCTCTCAGATGATCGCAAAGGCTCTGCCCAAGTTGAAATTCGGTACCCACTAGTTGGGTGAAATTATGTCCCTCCCGGTTCATTATGTTTCTCAACGGATTTTAACCTCATAAGTGGCTAATTTGTAAAATTAATGAAGAACTGGTGAAAATACCATCACAATTTTTAGAATAAAATGAAGCCTTTAAATCATTCTCATCACACAAGATTAATTCCCCTATGCAAGGAGAAAGAAAGGGAACTACTCAAAGTTCTTGGAGATAGAACAAAAATACATTATTTTTATTGAAATACATTTCTTACAATACAAATACAAGACATCTTATGTCTTACCCCAAGAAAATTCTGGAGTCTTCTTCCAGCAATCTCCAAACTCCTACACAAACTCTTACTCACACACACTTGCACATACTGAAAAGAACACTAAAATATGCCAAGCCTCTCTAAAATCTCTCTAAAAGTCTTCTAAAAGTCTTCTTTTTTCTGTGCAAAAACTTGTTTTATATATCTCTGATAATAACCAAGGGTTGCTTCAATCACCCCTTCAAAATTTAGCCAAATCCAGTATATCTTCAAGAAAGGTTATTATTGGCGCTATAACACTAGTGTTGGCCATTATAGCACCTATTTCGCTCTTCTGGTAGCACTATGGTGCCAAGGGTGGTGCAATAGCACCACACAAAACACTTCAATTTTGCTCCATTTTGCCCTCATTTTCTCTAAATGTCCATTCCATGTACTTGAAACCAAAAACATGCAAAATACTTTCCTTTAAAGTGCAATATCATAAAAAATGTACATAAGATGCTCATAAAATATATAGTAAAAATAGGCAATTTTTAGGTGAATCACCAACATAGAATAATTTGTTTTTAAACAAGGAAAATGATAATAAAAATGAAAAAGAATTCTGTTTCCTTCAAAATGACATTTATTTCTCTTTTATACTTCCTTTTGCATAATAAGCAGATGCTTTTGAGCATGATTTCTTAAAAAGACATTTAAAATCATGACAAAATGATAATCATAAAACATAAATTTTCAATTTTATATTAACAAACAAAAATGGAGCTTGGTCTCGTATATTTACATTACTTTGTTGATCGCAAAAAAATGTCAAGCAATGAACTTTTTTTCACTTTTTGTAGTGGTGTATGTTTACTCTGAACCGCTGATGCATAGAAAGAGGATCAGGAATCCACTTTGATTTTGATTTAACACAAGTCGAGATGTTATAAAATGGACCATTATTGTCCATCGTGGATTAAAAAGAAGTGGAAGGAAAATTACCTGTATTGGAATTCCGATCTCAACAATAAGATTTTACTAAAAAATAAGCAAAGTCAACAAAACATAAATGAAAAGTTGACACTGGGTGATTAAAATCTGTAGTGCTTGCTGCAGCTCATTGGATTATAGATGCTTTAGTTGCTGAAGTAAATAAACTGACCTCAGGATTGACAAGAACCCAGCAGAGAAATCGATGAAAAAGAATGAAGAGATCCAGATCCCATTGAAAAAGATGCCAATTAATTTGAATTTTCAACACCTGAATATAAACTTGAAGAAGTATACTCTATCTTAGGGGTAAATAACTTGGATCCTAAAGAAGAAGAAATAGAGAGGATAATCTTCACACCAAGTCCATATGCATCATTTCTTGATCTTACCGTGTTAGAGGAACCGATTGAAAGACAAATTGTTTCTAAAGAGGAGCTGAGACACATTCAAGCAATCAAATGACATTACTTCGAATGTTTTAAGAATATTTATAACCAAAAGATCATTATACTCGAGGACATATAGTTAGTTACCATAGTATTTAATGAAAATGGACAAGCCATCAATGTTGAACATGTGATGGAGGCACGTGACAAGGGATGAGCTAAACATTTAGAAGTAGGACATATTCAAAGCCTAGCTGTTGGAAATGCAGGAAAGGGTGAGTTAGATACAATATGGATGTTTCTGAAACTATGAAAAAGACAGAGAGGGGAATCCCCGGGGAATTTTACAACATGAATGGGTGGAACTGATGCCTACCATAATCATTGAAATTATTAACAATTGGTAAGATGGAACATAATCCATCCAGTTGTATTCCTAATGATTATATTATAAATATTTATGATGAGAGAGATTGCATGCCACCACATATTGATAATCATGATTTTGAAATACCTTTCTGCACGCTATCACTACTCAATAGATGTGCAATAATATTTCAGAAAGAAATACGTATCATTGGGACAGGAGAATTACACGATTCTTACTAGACCCCTCCCACGTGGACCAATATTAATTCTATAAGGAAATGAGCTGATATAGCAAAACATTGTATCCCATTAGTGTGTGGACAAAGAATCTCAATCACCCTAAAAAGGATGCATCCTGGGGTTGTGAGCTCTGGAACTACCACGTCCCTATGAATATCCGAGCACCTGAGTAATACTTAACGTAACTTGTTTCGAATGATATCTCAAAGTGCAAGATATCTATGGTCGGTCTCATAGTATTTAAGGTTGTTGATGTGATAATGAATCATTCATTAAAATATATAAATATGCTTTTCCTCTCATTGTTTTTCATTCTTACCAAGTATAACTTCAGTCGATGAAAAGTTAAATGACAAAATTGTTTTTTACCCTTATGAATTATTGAGTTTTTTGGAAATTTGGTATTTTAATAAGCTTCTAGATGAGTACTTTGATGTTTTTTTCTACATCAATCAATTGTTGACATATGTAATTTGACATTTTTTGTTAATCAATGTTTATCAAATGGCATTATGATCCTAACATAACTTACAACCCATTATCATTTTGTTATATTCACTAACAAACACCAATTAACATCTTTTTCTCACGTTAGTCAATTCCCTTCTTTATAAAATATGTATTCTAATGTCTAACTCTTAATGTCTACAACATTCATCTCTCAACAAGTAACATTTATCATTGCTTGAAGATCAGAATCAACAATTATCTGACATATACTAATATCCAGAAATGTTCGATGTTGCCTATCTGTTTGTTTGATCACTCAATTTGTAAGGACTGTAATTGAGCCTATTTCCTCACATCCACTGACCTTTCACTGATGCTTTCCAACTTTCAAAATTAGATGTTTACAAACTAATCATATAAACTCCAAATTCATTTGAAATTTGTTGAAACTCCCTATTAATGGTATTTAATACACATCAACCCATAACACTAGACGTCCACATACTAATGTCATTCGATATATGTTGATATGCAACTTCTGTATTCATTCTTCACCTATCAGAGATCCAGAACAGAAAGTTTGCCTTCTAATATTGCTAGATTTTGGATGCAAATATCTATTTGTCTATCTCTAATTATTAATCTCAACCATAATTGCACATTAACATCATCAATATAGCCAAATGCTACAAGAAGATACAATCTTTAGCAGATTCTTTTTTTTCAATCACTTATTCTAGTGAAATTAGGAATTATAGATTTTTTTTGGTTTAAAATAATATTTAGTGTATGGACTATTGTTTTTTATTGTTTATTTTTTGATGTAAATTTATGTATTATAAATTTCTATAACATAATTTCTTTTTTATTTAAATGTGTGAGAGCTTTACACGAGTCGAGACATAATACACAATCTCTCAATTTCTATTTCCATATAACTAATATATATATATATATATATATATATATATATATATATATATATATATATATATATATATATATATATATATATATATATGTAGGCATCAAGATCTTCCAACGGATGAGCCACCTTTTTCTTGTAAACAATGGATCAAATTCGGAAGGCAAGATACTACGTGGGCTAAATTCTTAAAAGAGAAGTATTGCAGGAAATCACATCCAAATGCTTGTTTTGCCAAAGTCGGGGGATTCAAAACACCTGGAAAAGTTTGCTGAAAGTGAGGGAAACAGCTAACCAGTTCTTCTGCTGGGAGGTTGGAGCCGGGGATGTAAATTTTTAACTGGATTCCAGATGGTCATTTAACTTTCACTAATAAGATAAATCATCATCTTACAGTTTCAGATTTCTGGGTGGAGGACCAGTGGAATGTTAGTCTTCTGAGAGAGGTGTTGGATGAGGAAAGTGTGCGACGGATCCTTGTCATCCCTATTGAACCAACTAAACTCGATAAAATTTTGTTAAAGCAATCTAACAAACAATCCTTTAACAACATGATACACAATTCCTTCACTTCATGGTCTGACACCAATTAGGGGGAGAAGATGCAGGACTGAGCTATTGTCTCCATCTATGTCCTTTTTTTGTTGGAGATTATTTCATAAGTATCTTCCATTGGATGATATCTTGAAGTTAAAAGGGCTGAGAACTACATCTAGATGCTGGTTATGCCATTCTCAAGAAGAAACTGTCTCTCATCTTTTCCTAAATTGCTCTGTCACTAGCCAAGTATGGAATGTTGTGTTACATCAACTAAATTTAACTTAACTTAAATATAACTGGATATCCTTGGAGGCTTGCTGGGAGGACTGGAAAGATGAGCAGTGGTACCAAGTTCCTTTAGTCCTCTGCTGGTTTGTATGGATGACCGTAAATCAAGCTAAGTATGAAAACAAACCTTGTCTGATTAATACTATTGTGGCTAATTGTTGTAGCTTCATAAACAAACACTCATTGCTGGAATGTTCCACCAAAAGAAAAACTATTTTGCTGAGATGGTCCCTGCCTTCCATGCCATGGATTAAAATCAATATTGATGGCAGTTTTACCCCTTCATCTGCTGGTATAGGTGTTGTGTGCAGAAACTCTCTGGGTCAGTTATTGTGGTTTTTTCATGCACCCATTGTCTCTTCATCAGCTTTGGATTCTGAGCTTCAGGCTGCTAACTGGGCACTTGGTACTGCTAAAGCACTCAATTATCATTATGTTTGGATAGAATCTTACTCACAACAATTGATTAATATTCTGCAGGGGTTCTCTCCTCCTCCCTGAAATTTGGTCTATTTTCTCAAAACCATTCTCTCTACTTTTGGTTTTTTTACACTTAAATGGTCTCATATATTTAGAGAGGGTAACCAACCCGCTAATTGGTTGGCCAAAAATACTGCTTCCACTAGAAATATAGTTTTTTCTGTTACACCTTTTGAGCCTCTAAGGCTTTTACTATTAGGGGATTTGACTAATATTCCCTTTCTCAGATGTATGTAACCTTTTTATTGAATGAATTTTCCCTTTCTCCGAAATATATATATATATATATATATATATATATATATATATATATATATATATATATATATATATATATATATATATATATATATATATATATATATATATATATATATATTGCCAAAAACTACCTCAGGTACCCAAAAAGGCAGTACCTAGGTAGCAGTATCATTAATTTGAAAAAAGCAATTACAAAATCTAATGTAGGAGAGAGAAAGGCTATCTCCATGAAGCAAAAGAGAAAGAGGAGGGGGAGAACTTTTAAAAGAAATAAGTTGGTTACATCTACTATGCCTAGCCAGCCATATAGCTGGTTTGTTGCCCTCTCTGGCTAAATAAGAGAAACTTGGAGTAAGTTGCAAGGAAAGCCTCCTAATCTTAAGAATCTAGTGAAGAGTGTACCAAGGAGGAGATACCCCACTACAGAGGAGGTTGATAAGTGCTTCAGAATCAGATTCAATCAGGAGGAACTTGATTTTGCATTGGATGGCAATCTTGAGGGCCCAAAAAACTGCAATTGCCTCAGCTTCCAGGGCATCCCGGGCTTCTACAGGGGATTGAAAATAAAGGATGCATTTACCCAAAGGATCTCTAAAGACCCCACCAATACCAGCAAGGCTATTGGAAAAACTACCATCTGTATTAGCTTTTATCCATGGAGAAATAGGTCTAACCCAAGACACTAGAGAAACAGGAGGAGGAGAAGCTGATTGCTCAGGCAGATTAAAGATATTAGGAAACCTTTTCAGTTTGATTAATCTCCTGAGGAAGCTGATGTAGTGGCAAGATGCCAATGAGTAATGTTGAGAAAGTTGTTCATACTTGCACTGGTTTCTTGCCATCCATATAAACCATGCCACACTTCCCAAAACAATGAAAAGATTTGAAGAATACCATTCAATCCAGCTGCTATAGAAAGTTGCCCAGGTGAGATGAAGAGTTGAGAATGACACCTGACTAAGAAGAGAAGTCCAAACTTGCTGGGAGAAAGAACATTTGAAGAAAAGATGATCTAAGGATTCCTCTTCTTTACAGCATAAACTACACCAGGAAGGACCCCTTAACCCCTTTAGTTTAAGGATATCATCAGTTGGTAGGGCTTTGTGGAACAATCTCCATAGGAAGAAGGACATTGAAGGAGTGAAGAATTTATTCCAGTAGGTGGCTCCCCAAATAGTAGGATTCCACTTGAAAAGGGATTGATAGATAAAGGCTGAAGTAGTTTGTGACTTATATTTTTTTCAAGTGGATTGAGTCTTTATCAGGAAAACTGATGGGAGTTATCAGAATATCAATAATAAGATCAAGATCAACAGCAGTAGGAAACAATGATGCATTCCAAGTAAAATCACTCCAACAATCAGCCACCACCAAGTCAGTATTGATCCCAGCTAAACCATCCCTAAAAAGCCTTCCCTTGCCAAGCCAAGTGTCTAGCCAGAAATTAATCTGCCCATCCCCTAGTTGCCAAATAAAGAGATCTTCTGTAGAGGCTCTAACTTTCAGTAGGTTCACCCATAGTTTGGAGTCACCCAATTTCCTGGTAACTAAGAATGGATGGGAATTCCTGCAATATTTCCCCATCAAGAATTTAGCCCACAGGGACCCTTCTGTCTGAATCTGATCCAAAGCTTACATAAGTTCACTTGACAGATATGGTTAAGCCCCTTAAAACCTAACCCTCCAGCTGCAATTGGTTTACAAACCTTCTGCCAACTTTTCCAATGGACTTGTTTCCTTTGACCAGACCAAAGAAACCTATTAAAAGCCCTTTCCAATAACAGCTGTGTGCTTTTTTTCATAACAGTCATTTGCATCAGGTAAGAGGGGAAAGAGGTCAGGATGCTTTTGAGTAAAGTAATTCTTCCCCCATTGGATAAGAAGGAAGAAGTCCAACTAGTAAGCTGTGATTGTATTTTGGACAAAATACCATCAAACTGTGATTGTTTAGTCCTCCCTTTGATTAGTTGAGCTCCAAAATAACTAATAGGTAGAGAAGAAGTCTTGAAGTGGGTAAAATTGCTGATCCACTATCTGAGATGAATTTTGACATTTTTACTGAACAACATGAGGCATTTATTTTGATTAAAGAGCATTCTTGAGGTCTCCTGGAAATCCTGCAGACATTTAAATAGAGCTTTTATAGCAATTTTAGATGCATTAGAGAAGATAATAATATCACTTGCATAGGCCAGATGAGAAACATTGAGATTGGATTTATCTCTGTATTGCAAGTAATTAGAATTCCCAAACTTCTGATTCAGCATTTTGGAGAAATAGTCAAGAACAAGGATAAAGAGTGTTGGAGAGAGAGGGTCTCCTTGTTTCAAGCCTCTGGTTGCTTTGAAGAAGCCATGGAGTTTACCATTAATTAGGATGGAGTTCACATTATTATTCAGCCACCTCCTGATTAGTGTAATAAAATCACTTGGGAAACCCCTGGCTGTCAAAACCTCTTCAATAAAATCCCATCTAATGGAGTCATAGGCTTTCTTTAAATCCAACTTGTAAATAAGGTTCCCACTTCTACATGGTCTGTCCAGGTCAAGAAGAAGTTCCTGGGCTAATAACACATTATCAGCAATCAATCTTCCCTGTACAAAAGCTGATTGGTTCTCACTAATGTGATTTAGAAGATAAGGCTGTAGTCTGCATAGTAAAATCTTGCTGATTATCTTACTGATTACATTAGTGAGAATAATGGGCTTGAAAGCATCCCAGCTCCTAGAGGACTGATCTTTGGGAATAAGAACCATGGTAGAAAAGTTGAAATACCTGGGGGGGGGGTCAGTGCCTGTGAAGAAGGATTGGATAGCTTTAAAGACATCACCCTTAGCTATATGCCAAGCTTTTTTATAAAATTCAGAAGAATAACCATCAAGGCCAACAGTCCTATGGCTATAAATGGATTGAAGAGCTTGTCAAATCTCCTCTTTAGAAGGAATAGAAGACAAAAGGGAAGTGTTCCAGGGGGGATCAGCATCAACCCAACATCAATAGATCTTCTAGCAGTCTTTTGCTAGGTGAGGAGCTCTTGAAAGTACAACACTGAATCAGCATAAATATCCTCAGAGTCCTGTAAAATGTCTCCAGCAGCATTTTTAATTTTGAAAATTGCATTCCTTTTCCTCTTGAATTTAATGCAGGCATGATAGTATCTAGTATTCCTGTCCCCATCAACAAATCTGGACACTGCTGCTTTCTGCTTAAAGAAACCCTCCTGAATAGAAATGGCTATCAACAACACCTCATTAGCACTATGTAACTCATGTCCAGGAATCAGCCCTTTGTCCAAGTCTTTCTCCATCTTCTTCACATTTAATTCTGTCCTTTCCAAATTTTTAAAAGCATCACCAAATGTGTTCCAATTCCAATTTTTTTATTTATAAGACAACCTCTTTTGAATCCCCCAAAGTATGGCCCAATCATTACCATCATAGTCATGATGCCAAGAATCAGTAACCACCTTAAGAAAGTCAGGATGTGAAGTCCAGGCATTGATAAATCTGAAAGGGGCTGGACCATTACTGCTCTGATTATGAATAAAGATCAACAAAGGCCTGTGATCAGACCCAGACATGACAAGAGGTGATATAGTAGTATTAGTAAATTGTTGTTGCCACAAGTCATTTGCTAAGAATCTGTCCAACCTTTCCCATATATCGCCTCTCCTCTAAGTAAATTGGGTTCCCAGAAAGCCCAGATCATGAAGCCCAGCATCTTGGATGGAATCAACAAATCTAGTTATCTTCTAGATATCCTCAGGCCTACCCCCATATTTTTCAGCAGGAGAGGCAATGCAGTTGAAATCACCTCCAACAATCCAGCTAGCAGGCATAGTTATGCTAATTTGTTGGAGATGTGTCCACAAATCAGTCTGAGAGACATCAGACCAGCCAGCATAGATAATGGTAGCAAAACATTCAAAGTCCCCAATGATAATGTACAAACTGAGAGTGATCTATCAAAACAGACCACTTAACTTCTTTTCTAAATAAGAGCCAAATCTTCTGATTTGTATTGACAAAACCTGGAATCCCTGAAACTTCTTGGTCACAGAATGATAATTTTTAGAGGCCATTGGTTCCAAAAGGGCTACACACCATAACTATTTCACCCTGATAAGATTGAGTAATCTATTTAGGGAATCGGGGTGAGCAATTCCCTCACATTCCAACATAATAAGTTAATCATGATGACTAGATTTACCCTTTCCTGTAGTTATGGAAAGAGAGTCTAGTAACTGATTATAAGAGTTGCCATTGGAGGATACAAAGGTGACATCTTGTAGCCTTTTAAGTTCACTATAGACTTTTTTCTTTCTTTTACCCTGATAAGAATTCTTGTCAAGACTTAGAACTACCCCATCCAATGCTAGATCAGGATCATCAGAGTGGATCAGGTCTTCCTTTTCAGCCTCAATAGAAGAAGATACTTGAGTTTTACTTTTTCTGGATCTTTTAATTTTCCATTCTCCATGTAGTTCCTTCTACAACTCAGCTATGTTTACATCATCAATAGCAATCTCCTTGAAAGGGTACTCAGTAATATATAAGAGTATATATAAAGATGGTGGCTAAGGAGGTAGAAGCTCTGCTAGGTTTTCAATGGCGTCTATGGCAGAGGTGCTAGCTCAGGAGACTCTCATTAGTTGTCGTGAGCTCTACTTGGGAGGTGAAGTTTGGTGGTGGTGCTCCCAAGAGGTGTTTTGTGCTTTTTGGGTCTTCCCGAATTCACTCCTTCAGAATTTTACTATTCCATTGGACCTCAACTTGATGTGGGGATTTCTATAAGCTTCTTGCTAGCTCTAGTTAGTTGCTTACTTCACTGTTTTAGGTGTCTCTCTATCGGTATCTAGATTCAGTAACGAAGGCTACAACTGGGACTAAAAAAAAATAGAGTCCAAAAAAAAGGGAATCTATCCGGCCTGTCCGCCACAACCAGAAAAGAAAAAGTCTAGAAAAAAATCTATATAGATCTTTCTACTCTATATAGACTCTGTCTTTCTATTTATATTATGATGTTCAAATTTTAAAAAGTCATGAAACGTCTGTGTCAAATCGGGTGTTCAATCTACCACGTTCAAGCTATCGATTATCATGTTATTCTCCCATCAGACTCTTGTTGGAAAAACCAACGCCAAGGCGATGATCAGTCTCTTTTAGGGAGCAGAGCAGTCACAGAATGGAAATCCAAATGATGTTTGACTTCTTCAGGATAGATGATTTGACCATAAACGGAGTACAAGGTGAAGCCTATAGGGATGCCCTGGATCTAGCGGGGATAGGTCCCAGCCCACTTGAGCAATTTGCCATTCTCCCGTTGATTCCTATTCAGATAGGGGACTTTTCTTTCTCATTCACAAATCCATCTTTGTTTATGCTGCTCACTCTCGGTTTGGTCCTACTTCTGATTTCTTTTGTGACGAAAAAAGGGGGGGGAAAGTCAGTGCCAAATGCTTGGCAATCCTTGGTAGAGCTTATTCATGATTTCGTGCCGAACCTGGTAAACGAACAAATAGGTGGTCTTTCCGGAAATGTGAAACAAAAGTTTTTCCCTCGCATCTCGGTCACTTTTACTTTTTCGTTATTTCGTAATCCCCAGGGTATGATACCCTTTAGCTTCACAGTAACAAGTCATTTTCTCATTACTTTGGCTCTCTCATTTTCCATTTTTATAGGCATTACGATCGTTGGATTTCAAAGACATGGGCTTCATTTTTTTAGCTTCTCATTACCCGCAGGAGTCCCACTGCCATTAGCACCCTTTTTAGTACTCCTTGAGCTAATCCCTCATTGTTTTCGTGCATTAAGCTCAGGGATACGTTTATTTGCTAATATGATGGCCGGTCATAGTTCAGTAAAGATTCTCAGTGGGTTTGCTTGGACTATGCTATTAATGAATAATCTTATCTATTTCATAGGAGATCTTGGTCCTTTATTTATAGTTCTCGCATTAACCGGTCCGGAATTAGGTGTAGCTATATCACAAGCTCATGTTTCTACGATCTCAATCTGTATTTACTTGAATGATGCTACAAATCTCCATCAAGTTCAGAAAAACGAGGAGCCGAAGATGTTAGGGGGCTACAGCCTACGCTTTTGCAGCACTGAACATGGTTCCGGCAAGGCAAGATATTGTGTTTGGAGAGGTAGATAGATAGGACTGCGTCTTGCTCGATCAGGACCCTAGCTTGATTGCTAGCCAAAAAACCCAGATTTCCGAAGAGTTTCTTTTGAACCTCAGTTCTAACAACCCAGTTCACTCACTAGCGCATCCATGGCTCAATGGTGAAAGCACCCAACTCATAATTGGCAAATTTGTAGGTTCAATTCCCGCTGGATGCACACAAATGAGAACGTTCCAGAAGTCTATTGGAGTCTCACCATACATACATAACCAATTGGTATGGTCTATTCAGAACATCTGAAAAGTCAGAACTCTCATTCTGATCGAGACTGGAACTCATAGGGAAGAAAATGGATGACTGTGAAGTCACTATCTCGAAAGAGAAGTCGCTGGTCTCCACAACCGGAGCTATGGAGTTTGCTAAGCATTTCATCGCTGATGAAGGACGAAATGATTTATTGCTCGTTTCGTGAAAGGTGTTGAACGTGATATCACGCTCTGTAGGCACTCAGTTCTTTGACTTGTTGGGTGTCTATGGTGTCTGACCGTCTAAGAGGTGCTTCGTGTACCGTGTCTAGGGTCCCAAAGACCCGGAGATGTTGAGACACTGGTTACTCCAGCATTCACCTAGTGGTATGTTTCCAAACCAATCAAGACTGCCTAAATCAAGGATTCTTGACTTTGATTAGTATGGGTTTGCGAGACACCTCATCCTGAAAATGGTAGTTCCCAAATATTTCAATGAAAATGAGATAGATGGGTTGCAAAAGTTCTGGGCTGGGGACACTTGAAAGACGTTCAAACGTTTGTTTTAATTATAGATTAAGCAACATTTGAACTCTTGAAAGTGGTACGTGATAAGCCTAAAAAATGCTTGATTTTGCATATACATTTTATGCTTTATTTTAATGATATTACACTTTAAGGGAAGGTATTTTGTATGTTTTTGGTTTTAGGTACAAGTAATGGACTATTGGAGAAAAAGAAGCAAAACGATACAATTTGAAGAAAAAATGAGCAAGAAAGCAAATTTTGGCCTGACACCTTTTGATAAGTCTTTCTATGCTTAATCTCTTTTACACTTCTTGCAATTTTTGAATGAGATTATATTTTAACGAAAGGTTGTTTTTATTCTTGTCTTATAGGGCTATCTGTTAGGAATGCAACACAACTGAAACGGGGCGAAACAGAGTTGAAACAGAGCCAAACAGAGCGAAATGGTGAAGCTGCACATAGTAGGTGCCAATGGTGCCATAAACCCAAAAGGGACAAAAATAGGGGGCCGGCAGCACCCAAAACAGCATCAGTGGTGCCAGGAGCGGTTATTGGCCACATACATTGAACCTAGATGCTTTTTAGAAGGTTTCTTGAGGCATCTCTTGGGAAATTCGTCCCTACACTATATTAGAATGATTTTTATGTAAAAAAAGTGATAAGAAAGTTAGGAAAATTGTAGAGACTATATAGAGATCTTAGAATAGGAGTAGAAATGAAGATTTCTACCATTCTGGAGAGATTGGAGAGGGGATTTTGAGAGAATCTGTAAGGGTTTGTTCTAGCATTGTATGGATCAGTGGGAGACTTTATGGGAGAGATTTGTAACTTTCTTTCAAGGGGAAAAAGCTAACAACTGTATTCTTCAATATCTTATGATTTTGTAACACTTATGTAGTGGATTTGCTTTGATATGAAGTTTTTCGTAGTGTTTTCTTCGTGCTTTGAGATGTCTTTTTCTTACTCTTTCTTCTTTTTTGGAAATAGTGGCATAAGAAGATTATTCCATTATTTTCATTCTACTATTCTTTTACAATGTATATGATTCATGTTTAGGATAGTAGGATGCATTCTAAAAGAAGTTTTAATTTTAAATGTGATGGTTTTTTACTTACGCTTCATTTACATTACAAAAAGAGCTTGTTGTAGTATTAAAATTCATTATAATTGCATTACGATTCGAAAGGGCGGTGTAATTCTCAACAAAGTGGAATCACATTCAAATTTCATGGATGGTGAAGTTCATGGAGGTTGAGTGCAAATAAATAAGGAACTATACTTTGATGGACGTAGAATTAGAGATTTTAGGGCGACAGACTAAAATTCCCAATTCGGTCCTAGTGTTTGGAAACTAAAGTGAGAGTTATCCCTTAGGCAAAGGGAAGTGAGAGCACTGGAGTGAGAGCCAGTATCCTCCCAGTTGAACCATGGATTTAGGGACTAAACTTAGGATTAATCAATGCTCTTTATGCACTCAGAAGAGGGTAAAGAATATGATTGCTCCTATTTGGTGCATAAAATTTTTAATGCATCTCATTCCTTTACATTTTCCAATTCACTACAAAAGAATGGGAGTTTTGATTATCTCAAAATTCTCCAAACCAATTTATCCAGACAGGGTTATCTCTAGAAGTAATATTTACATTTTGGAATAGTTATTATCCTTACATATAATCATCTGCATTTAGGAGTAGCTGCTAGATTAAACACCACTTATATCGACCTTCCAAACTAAGGCTGATAATATTATACTAGAAATTGTCTAAAAACTTCTTACCTCACTTCCTTGTGGGATCGATAAACGAGACTCCACTAGAGACTTGTTTTACTTGTTACGATACATACACTTGCGTAGAAGCTCTAGTGTGTGCACATAAATACAAATATAAAAACACAAAAAATAACACACACCGAAGTCGCATCAAGTTTTTGGCGCCGTTGTTGGGGAAGCTTTGGTAAGAATTTTAGGAAAATTATAGTTGAAGTAATTAGTCTTAGAATTGGAAAACTTTAGTGTAGTAAAATTGTTTTTGTGTGAAAACTATTTTTTGAATGAAAAAGTGTTGTGAAAAAACTGTTTGTGTGAAAAAATAGTTGTTTATCATAATATTTTGTTGTGTTGACTATATTTTTTGTTTTATTTATTTTATTGTTAATGTATTATTTGTTGTGTTACGTATGCAAAATAAAGGATCCACAGGACTTGTGCCTTATATGGTCCCGAGTTAGAAAAATGGAAAAAATCAAAAAATAGAGAGGACTGGAAAAACTAGAAATGGAAATGGAAAACATTCAAAATCATAACTTTGAAAATCATCATAAATCATTGTGGGATTATGCAAATCCTACGACAGATGAAATTCATTCAGGTATACAAAACCTTGTCGTAGAAGCTGACTCATTTGAACTAAATCCAACGATTATCTAACTTGTGCAGAACAATCAGTTTGGGGGAATTCCTTTGGAGGATCCCTATTTACACTTATCTAGTTTTCTAGAACTTTGTATTATATTTTGTTATAACGGCATAACAGAAGATGCTGTTAGGCTAAGGCTTTTTCTTTTCTCAATAAGGAATAAGGCTAAAATGTGGTTATACTCATTAGCATCTGGCTCTATTAAAAATTGAGAGGAGTTAACTCAAAAATTCCTAGCTAAGTATTTTTCACCTTCAAGGACTACTAAACTTAGAAATGATATCATCTCATTTTGTCAGTATGAAGGGGAATTAATATACAAAGCCTGCCAAAGATTTAAGGAACTCGTAAGAAAGTGTCCACATCATACTCTGCCAGATTGGTTAATCATTCAAACTTTTTATAATGGGTTAGTAGGATCCCTTACGTCCATTATTGATGCTATTTGTGGTGGTTCATTAATGTCAAAATCATTTGATGAAGCATATACATTAATTGAAGAAATGACTACAAATGAATTTCAATGGCTATCTGCAAGGGTAAATCCTAAAAAGGTAGCCAGTGTTCATGATATAGATGCGATTGCAATTCTTACATCATAGGTTGCTACAATATTAAGGAAGTTGGACCAATTTGGAATGAACCAGCCTCAATTTACTCCTGTAAGCGAGGAAAGTTCATTAGGGCATATGATTGATTCCAACTTATTATATGAGAATTTAATTACCATAAACAACCTGTATTCTAACTTTTGCAACCCATGTTGGAAGAACCATCCGAATTTTAATTGGAATAATACTACTTGGGGTGGAAACCAATAATGGAAAAATAATCATGCAAATCCTAATTGAGATTAGAATAATCAGGGGAATACAAGCTATAGACCTTCATATCCACTGGACTCTAATAATGATCAACAATTTGAGGATAAGAAGATGTCTATAGATGAAGTGTTATTGCAAATGAGAAACCAGTTGCAAAGTTAAAATGATGCAATCAGAAACATAGAGAATCAACTGGGACAAATTGCTAATTCAATTAGTAATAAACCCCAAGGAACGCTTCCTAGTAACACTAAGATCAAACCTAAAGAGAAAAATAATGAACAAGCTATGATAGATGTGCGAAAAGGAGAGTTGATTATGAGTATTAATGACTAGGAAGTAACTTTTGATGTGTTAAAAAATATGAAATATCCAGCTGAGAGAAAAGATGATTGTTTTTTTGATGGATGAATCTGATTATCTAAGTAAAGACCATTTCCAAAAAAGTTTTGAAAGTAAGTTAACAAATGAGATCAAAATGGACTTTCATGATGAGTTGAAAACATTTTTTAAAGAAGACTGTATGTATGTTCAGAAGAGGTGTGAAAAGATAAACGCTACCAAAAATATTGAACTTTTAATTCCAACTATTGAAAGATCTCATGAACTTAAGATGGATGAAACCCATTCAATTTTAAAGTTGACCTATTTATGAATTTCATCTACACCACCAGTATTTATATCTTCAGATTCGACTCAATCACAAGAAAAAACTGAATTAAATGATGAACAAGATAAAGTTATTGAACAATGACTTGGAAGAGAATTTGAGGATATATTTTAGAATAACTTTGAGATGAGAAAAGAGGATAAGGATATTGAAAGACCATTGGAAAAAATTCCCAAGGAATTAGAAAAGCCTACTTCCTCAACTAAGATAGATATATAAAGACCACCTCTGTCATTTAATCAGTACCAAGGGGAAGAATTGGAAGATAACTTGAAACAGAAGAGTAACATAGAAAAAATTGATCCAAAATCTGAATTATCTAGAGAGAATCTGATCCAAAATTTGGGAGAACTTGAAGTATCTTATAAAGATCCATTTCTTATAAATTTCAAGGATGATATTAATATGCAAATTCAGAAAATCAATAGAAGAATATTAGATCTAGAAAGCAACATGAGGAACATTGATATGAATAAATCTAAATAAGAAGAGTTGAATGAAAAATTAAAATTTGAGGATTTCGTAGGAATCTTTGGATC
The DNA here is from genome assembly GCA_022702705.1 of Papilionanthe hookeriana x Papilionanthe teres. Lineage (NCBI taxonomy): Eukaryota > Viridiplantae > Streptophyta > Magnoliopsida > Asparagales > Orchidaceae > Papilionanthe > Papilionanthe hookeriana x Papilionanthe teres. The sequence continues at coordinate 3,148,041 of CM040439.1, read as the reverse complement.
TGAAAAATATTGGGCGATTGATCGAGGATGACTTAATTGGAATTTTGAACCCGGAGGAATCATTTATTTGGCTGGTGATGTTAAACTAAGTGCTTTATGGGAGGCAACCCATAATTATCAGTGTGCTTTGATTTAGTATGTTTGAGTGTTATGATTGTTAGTGTTGTATCGTGTTTTCTTTAGTGTGGATTGATCAATTTGATTATTGATTGATAGATGTTTGGATTAATAGTGGTTGATTTGATCTTTGTGTGTCATGATGGAGGTGATTCTTTAACTTCTTATTATGGTTAGACTTGTATTTTATCTTGTAGTGGTTGGATTGACGAGTCCACTATGACTTGGTTCTTACCCGGACTTGAGTTTTACAAGAGATATCACGAATCTGAACAGTGACGGATCCATCTTAATTTTGTTACTTCCTTTCTCTAACTTTGTTTTCATTTGATAGGAGTCGTGAACCCATTTTGATGAGTAACATGAGGATGATTTTACACTATCTTTATAACGGTTAGAGGTGCTTAACTTAAGAGGATTAGGTGATGTCTGATATTGGTGCACGTGACCCAACTTATCAGGGATAATCCTATCTTTGAGATTATAATCTATAAAAACATTCTAATGTACCTAATTTATTAGTATAGTGGTTCCGTTAGAATTTTGAAGTAAGTTAGTGAGATGTGATTAGTTAATGAAAGAATTGACCTCATTTATTATGTGTTTTTGTGTTTGTGTTACAACTTTATATAAGACTTGAAGAACATTTTTATATTCATATGCTGATACCTGCTATAATAGTTAAACTTTTATTTAGTGAAATTCATTATGGCATGCTTAGTTTAGATTTACTTTCTATTGCATATTGTTTTATCTTGATGAATAATTGTAGTTGTTTTTGATAGACATTTATGGTAGATAAAATTTCTAAATTGTTTTTCTTCTTACTTATATTTTTTGTACTAAATGTATATATGTCAAAAATCAAGTTTGGGGGGAGTATATTTCCTTTTAGTTTAATATCATCGCAAGCATGTTTTATGCTATATTTACTTTCTCCTACAGTCATTCTATCATGATTATGCATGTATATGAATTTGATAGGATGTTGTAGTAGTTAGTAAATTCAATTACTTTTTCTTTTTGCTACATTTTATGGAATTAATTGCAAAATATTTTAAAATTAAAGTTTGGGGGAAATTTTTTTTAAAAAAGTCTAAACTTTATTTGTAGCCTGCATTAATTTGATATCACTTTTAAAATGACTTATGGCATGTGGTGTTATCTTGAGGTTACTATAGTTTTGATTTTAGGAATGTTAAAAAAAATAACTTAGTTGAAATCTTATGTGAAGAAACTGTTCTAGAGTTAAGATATTTTGTAGGAAACTTTAAGAAAATGATTTTACTATTTATGGTAGAAAGGAATTGAATATTTGAAAAGCTAAGATTCTTAGATTTATACTTATTGAGAATTGAGCCTTTGTTGAAACCTTTTTCAAACTAATACTTACACTTTTAAAAGGTATGAGAAAGTTTTGAGTTTTGGACTTTAGAAAGGAGATAGTGAAATTCAAAATTATTAAAGGCCTATCTAAATATAGTAATCCTCACATAAAAAAAAGGGAATAAAAATGATCCCAAAGAAAGAAAAGAAAAAAAAGGAAAAGAAAAAGAAAAGTGAAAAAAAAATGTGAGGAGAAGCTTGAGGAAAAGCCTAATAAAAAATTTGTTTCACTTAAATCTTTTAAATGAAAAAACTTAAAATCAATCCTAAGCTTATATTTATTTCAAAAGGTATTAGTTAAATTGGTATAAATATGGTGCTCAAATTCTATTTTTATACTTTCTTTGAATCTTTAGTTTGACTAGTTTCAATAACTTTTGAAGTAAATAGAAAATCAGGATTTCTAAGTTGAATATGAGATAGTCTTACACCCTAGTCCTAGGGAGATTTGCTAAAATTTATTCTATGTTACACTATAATATTTCTGAAATGAAATTATAGGAAACTCTACTGAAACCCAAAACCACAGTTCAATATATTTGTTTTTAAAGTTATAGTGTTACTTGAGGAAAATTAACAGTTGAGTTTGGGGAAGTTGATAAGCCTAAAAAATGCTTGATTTTACATATGCATTTTATGCTTTAGTTTAATGATACTTCACTTTAAGGAAAAATATTTTGTATGTTTTTAGTTTTAGGTACATGAAATGGACTATTGGAGAAAAGAAGTAAAAACAGTGCAATTTGGAGCAAAAACGAGCAAGAGCAAATTTTGTCTTGGCACCTTTTGATAAGTCTTTTTATGCTTAATCTATTTTACACTTATTTCATATTTTGAATGAGATTACATTTTACATAAAGCTTGTTTTTATACTTATCATGTAGGGCTATCTGTTAGGAATGTAATGCACCTGAAACATTGCAAAACAGAGTTGAAACGGAGCCAAACAGAGCGAAATGGTGGAGCTGCAAAGGTAGGTCGCCGGCCGCGCCTGATAGGGTGCCGGCGGAGCCACAAACCCAAAATCAATGAAAATATGGAACCGACAGAGCCCAAAATAGTGTCGGTGGTGCCAGGAGCAGTTATTGGCCACATTCATTGAACCTGGACGCTTTTTGGAAGGTTTCTTGAGGCACCTCATGGGAAATTCATTCCTACATTATTTTAGAATAATTGTTATGTAAAAAAAGTGATAGGAAAGTTAGGAAAAACATGGAGAATGTTTAGAGATCTTAGAATAAGAGTAGAAATGTAGATTTCTACCTTTTTGGAGAGGTTGGTGAGGGGATTTTAAGAGAATTTGTTAGGGTTTGTTCTAGCATTGCATGGATCAGCGGGAGACTTTGTGGGAGAGATTTTCATCTTTCTTTCAAGGGGAAAAAGCTAAGTATTGTGTTTATCATTAACTTATGATTTTGTAAACACTTATGTAGTGAATTTGCTTTGATATGAAGTTTTCATTTTATTTTCTTCGTGCTTTGTGATGTCTTTCTCATACTCTTTCTTCTTATTTGGAAATAGTGGCATAAGAAGTTTATTCCATTGTTTTCAATCTACTTTTCTTTTGCAATGAGTTGGATTCATGTTTAGGATATTGGGATGCATACTAAAAAATTTTTTAATTATAAATGTGATGGTTTTTACTTGCACTTCATTGACATTACAAAAAGAGCTCGTTATAGTGTTAAAAATCTTTGTAATTGCATTAAGACTCGAAAGGGCAATGCAATTCTCAGCAAAGTAGAACCACATTCAAATTCCATGAATGGTGAAGTTCATGGAGGTTGAGTGCAAATAAATATGGGAAATATACTTTGATGGACGTAGAATTAAAGATTTTAGGGTGTCAGACTAAAATCCCCAATTTGGTCCTAGTGTTTGGAAACTAAAGCGAGATTTAGCCTTCAGGCAAAGGGAAGTGGGAGCATTAGAGTGAGAGCCAGTATCTTCCCAGCCTAACCACGGATTTAGGGACTAAACTTAGTATTAGCCAATGTTCTTTATGCACTCAGAAGAGGGTAAACAATAAGATTGCTCCTATTTGGCACATACGATATTTAATGCATCTCATTCCTTTACATTTTCCAATTCATTACCTTAGAATGGTAGATTTTATCATCTGAAAATTCTCCAAACCAATTTATCCAGAATGGGTTACCTCTAGAAGTAATATTTGCATTTAGGAATATTTATTATCCTTACATATAATCATCTGCATTTAGGAGTAGTTGCTAGATAAAACACCATTATATCGACCATCGAAAGTAAGGCTGATAAGTGTAGACTAGAATTTGACTAAGGACCTCTTACCTAGCTTCCCTGTGGGATCGATAAATGAAACTCCACTAGAGCCCTGTATTACTTGATATGATACGTATAGTTGCATAGAAGCTCTAGTGTGTGCACATACATACAAATATAAAAAACACACAGAAAAATAACATATGCCGGAGTAGCATCAGTATGACACTGCGTGTATGGATTACTCTTGTTCCCTTGAGGATCTACTTCGTCCGCCAGTTGTATGTTATACACCTCGACGTAGCGTTAGAGAAAGATTTCTATTTCGCTACGGTCTGATGTGTCAAATAGACGACCGGTTGCGGACCACCCCGCGTGTCCTTCCATTAGGTGGTGTAGATCCTGAAGGAGGTGAAATTCCTTATAGCGCCTTGCTTAAGCTAGTATACTGTTGCTTGGTTCTTCTGGCTGTTGCCCTTTCTGGAGCTGAGGTTGGGCTTTCAGTCTTGGTTCTTTTTATTAGGCTCTCCTTGGGCCTACTGGTTTAAATTGTTTAAGATTCTTTGGCTTCTTGGGGTGCTTGCTGTTTTCCCTATGGCCACCCCCATGGATATAGAGACTACTGCCCAATAGGCAAAGGAAACTTATGCAGGTGTTGTGGGTAAAGGAGAACACCTCACAAAATAATTGACCACTTAGTCTTCCCTCAAGCTCTTCATGACACAGCTACAGGCAAGGGTGATTGCCCTTTCATCAGGCCTCCTGGTCTGAAAGATGGAATATCAGTAATCAGATTTACTTCCCAGGAGATGCATAACTTAAATGATGTTGTCAGATTTACCTTAATTGGTAAATTTCAACTTGGCCATCCAAAGATGGAATATGTGAGGAAGTTATTTGAAGAACTCATTATTATCGAGACTTGGAAATTGGGTTTATTAGAGGGGAGACACCTACTTATCAGATTATCTAATGAAAAAGATTATGCTAGAATCTTTGCTAAACAGTCCCTCCTATTTGCTGGCACCCTTATGAAAATATTGAAGTGGACGCCAGATTTTGACCCATCAAAAGAACCCCCTATTGTTCCAATGTGGTTTAAGATTCCATGCCTTCCAATACAACTATACCACCCCAATGCCTTATTTAATATTTGTTAGGCACTTGACACACCATTAAAGGTGGATCCCCACTTATGGTATGGCTAGGCCTGCTGGGGCTAGAGTCCTAACACATAGGGATATCACCCTCGTTGATTTGGAGAGGGTGTGGATTGACACTAAAGAAGGAGGTTTTTGGCAGAATATTATTGTGGAGAATAGAACACTCTACTGCTAACAATGTAAAACGTTTGGGCATACCAGGGAAAGGTATTACAGACTTCACCCTCCTGCTAGGAAATCCACTTCCAGGGGAGTTGAGGCTGTTGGGAAGCTCTCTGAATTGACCCAAACACCTTTAGTTCCCCAAATTGTAGCAATTAAACTTGAGGAGCCTGCCACCAGTAAAGCTCCCTCTTCTATCTCCCCAACCAGTGTAATCAGGAGGGAGGAAGTCTCTCCTACATCTATTGAAAATGTTGAGGACAATGGCACATCACTCAAACAGACACAAGGGGTTAGTACTGATACAATTATTATTGCACTACTGAAGATATGACTCAGTAGATTGAATCTGACTGGCAAGTTTAGAAGGCTAGAAAGAACGAAAACATACAACAGAGATCCAGAAATTGATGGCAGATTAGGCTACCCATGAAGCTAGCACCTCACTCCCTTTTGAAAAAGGTGGACATTCCCATATCAACAGAGGCAGAATAAGGTCCAGATCCTAGCCTAGAAGGGGATCCCCCCACCATGATAAATTTTCTTTGCTGGAACATTAGGGGGATAGCACACCCCCTCTCAATCAGAATGCTAATCCATCCAAGTAAGAAACATCATCTTTGGTGTTTTGCAATTTTGGAACCCATGGTTCACATACATCCTCATAAATTGATAAGTAGGTTTGGAGGTTTCTCCCATTTTGTTAATATCAACAACAAGATTTGGCTCTTTTGCAGAAAGGAGATTGATTGGTCTGTGATGATCAACAACACTCAATTTATGCATATAGCATACAAAATGAATGGAAGGGAGAAAGCTTCCACTTTTGTCTATGCTGGGTGCAGAAAGTCCGACAGAGTTAACCTTTGGGCTGACTTGTATCAAATCAGTGCAAATATGACCTCTTGTTGGATTGTGGGAGGAGATTTCAATTGTAGTTCCACTTCTACTGAGAAGAGAGGAGGAAGAGCTCCCAACTTATCCAAATTAACACTTTTCAGTGACAACATTATGAAAGTTGGCGAATTTAATTTAGGATTCAAAGGTCCTGAGTTCACCTGGAAAAGGGGTCCCATCTGGGTGAGGTTGGATAGAGCATTGGTGAATGATCTATGGTATCAGACCTACCTGCATACTTTTGTGACACATCTGAATTTGGTAGGATCTGACCATAGACCTCTACTCATCACCATAACCGCTCCAACCTGCACAAATAACAATGCCCCTTTTAGATATTTAAATATCTAGTCCACCCAAACTTCTTTTCTTCAAATTGTATCTAAAACCTAGAGCATTGACAATTATTCTAGCCCCCTGATTAAGTTATAGCATCTACATGAAAAAATGGGCAAGGCACTCAGATATTGGAGCTGGAACCATATTGAAGATGTATTCAAAGCTGGAAAACTTGCTGAACAATAAGTTGAAGAGTTGGAGAGAGCCACCCTAATGGACCCCTCCAAGGAGGGAGATCTAATAGCACAAGAAAAACTGTTGACAATCATTAATTGACAGGACAATATCCTGAGACAAAAGGCTACTGCTATCAAGTTCATGGAGGGTGATAGAAATATAAAATTCTATCATACTTGCATCAAATATAAGAGAAAGTGTAACAACATACACAGTATAACCAATTCCTAGGGGGTGATCCTTCATGAGAACACTGACATTGCATTGGATGCTATGAGTTATTTTCAAAACATTTTAACCCAATGTCAGCCACATTTACCCCAATTGATCCTTCCTACTTCAGCCAACAAGTAAACTATAACAGTAACCTTACCTCACTGAACGACTAGATGAAAGTGAACTCTGGGAGGCAATACAATCCATTGACAACAATAAAACTGCTAGCTCAGATGGATTTACTACTGAATTTTATAAGCAATCCTGGGATATTATCAAAGCTGGTTTACTAGCTGCAGTGCAAAGTTTCTTCCAAGGGAAGATCTCCCCCAATATTTCAGTGCATTTACCATGGTTCTCATCTCCAAAAACAACTAAAACAAAAAATTAGGATCATTACATGGCTCTCGGCCTCACCACTGTCATCAACAAAATCATTAGCAAAATTATGGTGAAAATACTCCAAACCCACTTGCCCAAGTTAATCAGGTCTAACCAAACTGCTTTTGTCAAAGGCAGATCTATAACTGATAATGTGTTATTAGCCCAAGATTCCTACTGGACCTGGACAAGGCCTGTAGGGGAGGGAATCTGATGTATGAGCGTGATCTAAAGAAAGCTTATGATACTATTTCTTTGGATTTCATTTTGGGGGTACTATCTGCTAGGGGCTTCAGCACAGCTTTCTACAATCTCATTCACATATGGTTTAAGGAAAATTCACACTCTATTCTTATCAATGGACAAACCTAAGGTAATTTCACAGCATCCTGAGGCCTTCAACAGGGAGATCCTCTCTCACCCACAATTTTCATACTTTCTATGGATTATTTATCCAAGCTGCTGGATCACCTGGTTCTACCTCACCATTATGCCAGGTACCATAATAAAGCTAAATTTCCTATCTCTCCCCTCATATATGCAAATGAAATCCTAGTGTTTTTAAGAGCTAATAAACTAGCAGTTAAAAGAGTTGGCCATTGCATGGAAATATTTCAGCTACACTCACGATTGTGCCTGAACACTGAGAAATGTGACATACTTTTCTGTAAAAAATTCCCCACTAAGAGCAGACATTGGAATCTACAATTTACAGGTTTCAAAGAAATAGATCTACCAATTACCTATCTGGGAGTCCCCTTAATTAAAGGGAGAGCTAAATTAACTCAATTTGATGGGGTGGTGAATAAAATCTCTTCACAACTCACCAGCTGATCACACTCATTCCTCTCTAATGGAGGCATAATCACATTACTGAAGAGTATACTAACTACCTTCCCTTCCTACATCCTACAAATGTCTTGCATGAAGAAAAGCATAAGAATTCAACTGGAGAAGGCTTTTAACAAATTACTTTGATCTGGTCAAAGATATCAGTTTCATTAAGCAAGTTGGCAGAAGATTGCAATGCCTACCTCAACTATGGTCATTGGCTTTAAAGGACTCCACCACATCCAACAGATTAACATTTGCAAATATTGGATAAAATTTAGACAACAATCCTCTCTCTAGGTCATATTTTTACTAAAGAAATACTATGAAGAGGCTCACCCAATGCTGGTGGAAAGGAAATTGCGGGACTCAAAAATTTAGTTGACTCTTCTAAAAGTGAGGTACCAAGCTGAAAATCTATTTATCTGGGAAATTGGACAGGGTAATCTTTCACTTCTGGCTAGATAACTGGTGTCCACCTGAGATGCTGCAACCCATCTCTTATGAGAGTAATCTTGATTTGCAAGTAAATATTGTTGGCAAGGAGAATAGTGGGACCTTGATAAACTAAAGGAATTACTCAGAGGGGAATATATGGAGAAAATCAGCAAAATCAAGTTTGATAAAACCAGACCTGACAGGAACACCTAGAAATGCAACAACTCTCAAGGGATTTCCAAACATATATTCTCCAGCCACTATCAATGGGCTCTGGGGAGACATATTATGAGACAAACACTTGACCCCTTCTATGTCATTTCTCTGTTGGAGAGCTTTCCATAGGATGCTACTGATCTACCAAAAAAAACCCATTTTTATGCCTTATTTATGATTGAATTCTTAAGGATATTATGCTTTAATGAAAGGTATTTTCATATTTTTGGATTTTGATGATTAAAAAAGAGTCCAAGAAAAAAAAAAAGGAAAAATGAGTAAAAAGGAGCAAAAATGGAGCTTATGGAGCAAAAATTTAGAATTATTGGCCTGGCGCCTAGGTGCCAGAGTCCGGCGCCTAAGCGCCAGTTCGATACAAATACTGTTAAGTTTTTTTTATGACTTTGGGCAATTATTTTGACAGTGTTAAGCGGTTATTGGAGCTTCTAGAAGACTGGAAGTTATTCCTAATATATAGGACATGTGATACAATGTATTTGGACACAAGGAAATGGTCTGGATCGCGAAGAGGTGCAACCCAAACTGAACTGGTGCGAAAGACCTGGTCACGGAGTCCGGCGCCTAGGAGCCAGATCTCGGCGCCTAGGCACGACGATTACCTTCTAGAAGATACATTGAATTTGGATGAATTTTGAAGAGGTGCCTTAAGCAACCCCTGGTCAAATTCAGAGCTCTATAAATAGGAGCCCATTCTATAGAGAAAATTGCACCAAAACCCCCCTCTTAGTACACATACCCACTTTAGCATTCTCTCTCTCATCTCTAGTTTTATTTAGTCTCTTCCATACTTAGGTTGCCACTTTATTTTGAATCTTGTAAGTTTATTTTGAGTGTTTATTGTGTGTTATTATTGTTGGAGTCTTTCATCATTGCTTTGGAGTCAGTAGAAGTCAGCGGATCTCTTGAAGGAACACTTCAGATAAGTATTTGTACTTTGGTTCATAGTTTTATAAATATGTTTTGTTGTGTTATTTCAATGAGTTCTGAGTAGTTAGTTATCTTTCTCCTTTACCCTATGAAAAGATTATAAATTAAATAAATTTTGTAAGAGAATTAAATATAAAATATTTTTAAATATTGTGATGATACTAATACCTGATCTTAGTTTACTTTTTAACTTGGCCATTTAATTTGTTAAAACCTGTTGAAGAATTTTGAGATCTATCCGGAGATAAATTCTTAACTAGTAGATATCACATGAATCCTTAGGTAATCGCAGGCTATATGCAGATTGTTTAAGGTGAAGTGAAAATAAATAGGAAGATATTGTTTATTGGGTGTAAAATTAATTTGTTTTTAGAGTGACAGACTAAATTCTAATAATTTGGTTTATAGAAAGGTAACGGGTCACTGGTAGGGCCGTCCATAGCCACTCTTGGACATCTAGTAGTGTGAGCCTAGATTAACCCATTCTACTAATAAAAATCCTGAGCCTAACTATAGATTAGTCAATGTTCTTTGCACCGGAGACAAAGGGTAAAGAATAGGAATGCTTCTATTGGACACAATACCATAATCTTAATTCCCTACAAAAGATAATTAATCTATAATTCTTGGATTAGTTGAAAAAGGAGAAAGTCATTTTTATAATTGCATTGAATTTTAATTACTGCTTACTTTACTTTCCTGCTTATTACTTACTTTCTTTTAGTAAAAATTATTAGTTAATTAAATTTGAATATATATATAAAAAAAAGAGTATATATTGCTTTTGAAAATTTCAAAATATCTCTTACTTTTTATTTCACTATCTCTGTGGGACCGATAACCAGGACTCCACTAGAGCCTTGTATTACTTGAACGATACGTATACTTGCGTTTAAAATTGTGACTTTTACAATAATACAATCTAAATATAAAATTATAAAAGTAAACCTCGCACATCAAGTTTTTGAAGCCATTTGCTGGAAATTAAACATTCTAAAAAGTGGTATCAAATTCTTGTATTTTAAAGCATATTTAAAGTCGCATCGCATCAAGTTTTTGGCACCATTTCTGGGGATAAGATAAAATAAAAAGTAAAAGGATAAAATTAAAAAAAACACAAAAAAGTAAAAAAAAAACATAAAACAAAGCGAAAACATTTTCTTTAAATTTTTGGGAGTAGTTCTGGATATGAAGGATTAGTACCTTTTGATTCTGAATTAGAAAGAACAATTAAATGAATTAAAAAAGGAAACAAAATTTCAAAACATCAAAAAATGGCTAACTTACATAACAATAATCAAAATCCAATCGAAATTAATGAACAAAGTATTTATAAACCATTAAGAGAATATGCAAACCCTATAGCTGATGAACTTCATGTTAGTATTCAAATTCCAGCTTTAGATGCTAATTACTTTATGCTTAAACCTTCTATTATTCAGATGGTTCAAAACAATCAATTTGAAGGAACACCTAATGAGGATCCAAATTTACACCTTGCTAGTTTTTTAGAACTTTGTGCTACCTTTAAATATAACAATGTTTCTGTTGATGCTATTAGGCTTAGACTCTTTCCTTTTTCCTTAAAAGATAAAGCAAAGATGTGGCTGAATTCATTAGTAACTTGTTCTATTAAAACATGGGCAGATATGACACAAAAATTCCTTGCTAAATATTTTCCTCCTTCTAAAACAGCTAAATTAAGAAATGATATTACTTCATTCACGCAATTTGATGGAGAAACAATTTATGAAGCTTGGGAAAGATTTAAGAAACAATTAAGAAAATATCCTCATCATGCTTTACCAGATTGGTTAATTATTCAAACATTTTATAATGGACTTATTGGATCACTTAGATCTATTATTGATGCTGCTGCTGGTGGTTCTTTAATGGCTAAGACATTTGAAGAAGCCTACACCTTAATTGAAGAAATGGCTAATAACAATTTTCAATGGCCTTCTGAAAGGGTTGATCTTAAAAGAATGGCCAATATTCATGATAATGAAGCCTTTTCTATATTAGCTTCACAAGTGGCTGCAATATCTAAGAAATTAGATAATTTTGCTATTAATATTTCGCATGTAAGTAATGATAATTTTGCAAATTCTGATGATTCTCAAATAATGGAAACTTTGCAAGCTATTGCTAGTAAAACTAATAACCCTTATTCCAATTATTATAATCCTGGTAGGAAAAATCATCCTAATTTTAATTGGAGTAATGGATATCAAGTTAATCCAAATTGGAACAATCAAGGAAATTCAAACTATAGACCAAATTATCCTCCTGGTTATAACAATCAGCAGAAAAAGTTGTCTATAGAAGAATTAATCTTGCAATTAAGCAATCAGTTACAAAGTCAAAACACTGCTATTCGTAATATTGAGAATCAGATGGGTCAAATTGCTAATTTCATTAATTACAGACCTCAAGGAACACTGCCTAGCAATGTCAAAATTAATCCTAAAGGATATGGAAAAGAACATGAACAAGCAAAAACTGTACAACTCAGAAGTGGAAAGGAACTAAAAGAGAAAACACAGAATGAGATTAAAAAATAGAAAGAAGTTGAAGAGATTGAAAAACCTAAAGATACCCTTTCTCCAAGTAAAGATCAGACTGTTGTACCTATTGAAGTGGGAGTTGAAAGACCACCACCACCTTTTCCTCGAAGACTTAAATAGCAGAAGCTTGACCATCAACTTTCTAAGTTCTTTGAAATTTTTAAGAAACTTACCATCAACATTCCTTTTACTGAAGCTTTGGAGCAAATGCCAAGCTATGAAAAATTTATGAAGGATATTTTAAGCAAGACGAGAAAATTTGAAGCTTATGAAACTGTTGCATTAAGTGAAGAATGCAGTGCAATAATTCAGAAGAAATTACCTCAGAAACTTAAAGATCGTGGAAGTTTCACTATACCATGTGTTATTGGAGAAAAATTCTGTGGAAAAGCCTTATGTGATTTAGGAGCTAGTATTAATCTCATGCCATTTTTAATCTTTCGAAGGTTAGATTTAAGAGAGATTTCTCCTACCACTGTAACTCTTCAGTTAGCTGATCGATCGATAACTTATCCTAAAAGAGTTATAGAGGATGTTCTTGTTAAGGTAGATAAATTTATCTTCCCTGTGGATTTCATTATTCTAGATATGGAAGAAGATAAAGAAATACCTATCATTTTAGGGAGACCTTTTCTAACTATCGGTCGAGCTATGATTAACGATGAGAGTTAATGATCAAGAGATAACATTCAATGTTCTGAAATCAATGAGGTATCCTGGAAAAGAAAAAAGCTATCGAATGGATATTTTTGATTATATGATTGAAAAACATTACCAAGAAAAATGTAAGGTCATTTCTGATGATAAAAATAAAGAATCTATGTTATATGATGAGTCACCAAATGAAGAAAATTTATCTGAAGAAGCTCATTATATTTATGAAAATTGGAAAATTGTAGACACAACTAAAAATTTTATACTTTTACCCTAAATTGAAAAAGTCCCTGAACTGGAATTAAAAATGTTACCTGCACATTTGAAGTATGCATTTCTTGGAGATTCATTAACGTTACCTGTAATTATATTTTCAAAATTAAGCAAAGATCAAGAAGAAAATTAATAGGAGTTCTAAAGAATTATATGAAAGCTTTTGGTTGGACTATAGCAGATATAAAAGGAATAAGCCCTTCAATCTGTATGCATAGAATTTTAATGGAAGAAAATTGTAAAAACCCCAAAGAAGATTAAATCCAATTATGAATGAGGTTGTTAAGAAAGAGATTTTGAAATGGTTAGATGTTGGAATTATTTATCCTATTTCGGATAGCCAATGTGTAAGTCCTATTCATTGTGTTCCGAAAAAAGGAGGTGTAACTGTCATTGTTAATGAAAAGAATGAATTAATCCCAACAAGACAAGTTATTGGATGGCGAATTTGCATTGACTATCGAAAATTAAACAACGCCACTAGAAAGGATCATTTTCCTTTACCTTTCTTGGATCAAATGCTGGATAAACTAGCAGGACACTCATATTTCTGTTTTCTGGATGGACATTCTGGTTATCATCAATTACCAGTTGCTCCTGAGGATCAAGAAAATACAACATTTATAAGTCCTTATGGAACATTTGCCTTTAGAAGAATGCCTTTTGGTTTATGCAATGCACCTGTAACTTTTCAAAGATTTTTGATCTCAATATTCTGTGATTTGATTGATAAAGGAATTGAAGTATTTATGGATGATATTGCAGTTTTTGGAACTTCTTTTGAATCTTTCTTGGAAAATATAACAAAAGTTATGAAGAGATGTGAAGAAACAAATTTAGTTCTAAACTGGGAAAAATGTCAATTTATGGTCACAGAAGGCATTGTACTTAGACATAAAGTTTCACAAAAAGGGATGGAAGTTGATGAAGCAAAAGTGAAAATTATTGCTGAACTGCAACCACCTACTACTGTTACTGAGGTAAGAAGTTTTCTGGGTCATGCTGGATTTTATAGGAGATATAAAAAGGATTTTTCTAAAATTGCTAAACCTCTTTGCCATTTATTGGAAAAAGAAGCTAAATTTGAATTTAATGAAGATTGTCTGAATGCGTTCAATATTCTGAAAGAAAAGTTAATCACTGCACCTGTCATTGTTGCACCTGATTGGAATAAACCTTTTGAATTAATGTGTGATGCAAGTGATTATGCAATCCGAGATGTATTAGGACAAAAGTATGAGAAGATTTTTCAATGTTACATAATATGCTAGCAAAACTCTTAATGAAACTCAAGTAAATTACACTACTACTGAAAAAGAGCTTTTAGCAATAGTATATGCCTTTAATAAATTTAGACCATATCTTCTTGGAACAAAATATATCGTGCATACTGATCATTCTGCTATTAAATATTTAATATCTAAAAAGGATACTAAACCTAGATTGATCTGATGGGTTTTACATTTTTAAGAATTTGATTTTGAAATTGTGAACAGAAGAGGGACTGGCAACCAAATTGCTGATTATTTATCAAGAATAAAAAATAATAATGAGAAGATTTATGAAGAAAATATAAATGAGAAATTCCCGGATGATCAATTATATGTCATTCAAGGATTAAAAATGCCTTGGTATGCAGATATAGGTAACTTCTTGGTTAGCAATATTTTACCATATGGGATGAATAATAAATACATTAAGAAATTCAAGAATGATTGTAAATCATATATTTGGGAAGATCCTCATTTATTTAAATTAGAAGATATTTTGTGATTCGAAGATGTGTACCTTATGAAGAAACTTTTGCAATTATTCAAAAATGTCACAATTCTGAATCTGGAGGACACTTTGGAGTAGATAAGACTGCATTTAAAATTTTAAATTCTAGATTTTATTGGCGTACTTTATTTAAAGATGTTGGACATTAAGTGAAAACTTATGATCGATGTCAAAGAATGGGAAATATATCCAGAAAAGATGAAATGCCTCTAAACTTTATATTAGAAATCGAAGTTTTCGATATATGGGGTTTATACTTTATGGGACCTTTCGTACCATTATCTGAAAAGATTTATATTTTATTAGCAGTTGATTATGTTTCAAAGTGGATTGATGTTGTAGCTTTACCGAACTGTGATTCCAAAAGTGTTTCAAAATTTTTGAAGAAAATGATTTTTAGAAGCTTTGGAATGCCTAGGATAATTGTCACAGATGGGGGAAGTCATTTCAGAAATATAAGAATTCAATCATTGCTGGAGAAATTCAGAATTAAGCATATAATTGCAACTGCTTATCATCCTCAAACAAGTGGAATGGCTAAAGCGTCAAACAGAGAAATTAAAAGAATACTGGAAAAGACTGTTAATCCTAAAAGAACTGACTGGGTTGATATACTTGATTCTACATTATGGGCTTATAGAACAGCTTATAAGACACCTATCAAAATGTCAACTTATCTGTTAATTTATGGTAAACATTGTCACTTACTTATTAAACTGGAGCATAAAGCTTATTGGACAATAAAGGAGTTCAATTATAATTTGAATACTGTAGGAGAAAAATGATTATTACAACTGAATGAAATTGAAGAGATTAGAAATAAGTCTTATGAAAATGTAAAAATTTATAAAGAAAGAATGAAGAAATTGCATGAAAAAATGATTTCAAGGAAAATATTCGAGCCTGGACAAGAAGTATTATTATTTAATGCTCGTTTAAAACTTTTCCCTGGAAAATTAAAATCTAAATGGATGGGACCATTTATAATTGAGAAAGTATACCCTTATGGAGTTCTGGATATTAAAGATCCCAAAACTGGAAAAGTATTTAAAGTTAACAGATTAAGACTAAAGCCTTATAAGGGAGAAATGAAATTTAATTACAAAGAGGCTTATGAGCTGAGTTTACCTGATTAATTCAATTAATTAGGTCGGGCTGATGACATAATTAAACCAAGTGCTTTGTGGGAAGCAACCCATATTTATTAGTTTGAGTTTAATTATTGCTGTAAGGTTATGCCTTGGTCTTGACTGAATTTGTATATAACTTCTAGAAATAGAAGGCTAACGAGTCTTTATTGGCTTAAGCTAAACATTTTCTTGAAGTATATAGAAATTGGACTTGGACCACTCCATGTCAAATGTGAGTAAAAAGGAGATCAACTTAACCTTCATTTGTGATTGTTTGTGATTTGAATTTTTCATAATTGTGTTTGTGTTGATCAACTCGTTTGTTAGACCTATTTTTAAGGCCGAAACTTTGCAAAATTTGACGATAGGTGAATCGGAGTCGATTGAGGTTCCGGCGCCTAGATGCCAAAATTTGGCGCCTAAGTGCTAGAATAACTAGCGTATCGATGATCCGTCACCTAGGCGCCAAATTCCGGCGCCTAAGCGCCGCGGTTATAGATCATGGAAAAACTGAATTTTTCACATGAAATCTCTTCGTATATAGCCTAATTTTCATCCCCAATCCCATATAAACACTAATTTCGACCAGAGCAATTCATTTTGGAGGAGTTAGGAAAGATATGGAGGCAATGGATAGAGAAAATCCTGGAAATGAGGTAAGAGACAAATCTCCTAAAGATCCTCAGCCTTATTTTAATGGTTTTATTGCTGTTAGTCTGGAGAAAATGTTTAGTCGAATGGATAAGATTGAAGCGGAACTTTAAAGTATTGGTAATCGTCTCCATGAGATGTACCACCAATAGAAACACTTGGAATTGCCAACCAAACTTCAATCTGATCATATGGCTGCCTATCATGACGCTCAAGTAGAAATGTACGTGAAGAACAAGTGGATTGAAGAAAAGACGGCTTTGAAATTTCCAAGGGCGTTGGTTTTCTATCCCTTTGGTCTTAGTGAACTTCATTGTGTTTTAAAGAGATGAAAATTGAAGATCAGTGTTAAATAGATCTTATATGTGTTTTATGTGTGATCGAGTCTTGTGATAGTGTGTTGAATATCTAATTTGTGTATTTGCTTAAATTGTTCAATGTGTGTTGTTGGATTTGAATATTTTCTTTGAATATGTTATTGTTTGTGTTATTTATAAAACGATGAACCTTGATACAAGTATTGTACTGAAAGTTATTGAATTTGGAATGGATATTAGGATTTAGAATTGAAGAATTTGGATACAATTATGTGGATCTATACTATCATTTTAAATTGATTGTGAAAATATTTGGAGGTTATAAAATGGATTAATACTCTCATAAGAGTAATTATGAGTCAAATTTGATAAGATTTGGTGGAAAATATTTAATTTAAATCGAATTTTTGGAAAGACAAGTCTGGCGCCTAGGCGCCAGAATTCGGCGCCTAGGCACCGGTTCGGCCTGAACCCGAAAACTCATCTTCTTAAACCCCCATGCCATTTTTGACGCCTAAGCTTCCTTCTCCACTGTTTTTCGTGAAAATACCAAGTAGAGGTCCCATTTAGAGCCGGATTTTCAAGTTTTTTGGGCTTGAAATCACCCGATTTCTTCATCTCGAGGTCAGATCTACATTCTAAACCCAATATTTTTTATTTTCACCATGGACTTTGCTCTCATTTAGAAAAACCAAAATTTGGATCTTTTGAAAAAAAGAGATCACCTGGTCTATTTTGGTGGATCACAAGCAATTTGTCCATTTCTCTTTCTAGATGTGTGGTCACTCAGGTTTTGCCACTTTGTTTATGCTGGGTGCAATAAATTGGATAGGGTGGAACTGTGGTCCTGCATGCACACTATCAGTAGCAATATGGACTCCCCTTGGTTGGTGGGTGGAGATTTCAACTGCAATGCAACTTCTGCTGAAAAAGCTGGGAGCAGGACTCTAAGCCTCTCCAAGATTACTAGGTTCTATGATAACATCCATCTTGCTGGATTGTTTGATTTGGGTTTCAAAGGCCTTGATTTCACTTGGCGAAGGGGGATGATGTAGGAAAGACTTGATCAGATTCAGGTTAATGGGACCTGGTTCCCTCAGTTTTTTCTCACTTTCGTAACTCATTTTCCACTTGCTGGGTCGGACTACAGACCAATGTTGATGACTATCACTGCCCCCCTAGTAGTGGCCAACCCCCCACCCTTTAGATATCTAAATATGTGGCACGGTCACACTTCTTCCCTCCACACTATCTCCACCCTTTGGGGGTAACCGATCATCCTGATCCTTGGACTAATCTTTGCTTCCTTCATTTCAATGTGTGTAAAGGTCTTAGACAGTGGGGTTGGGATACTTTTGGTAATGTCTTTGTTACTATGGATGCTGCTGAAAAGGAGGTGGTGGCTATTGAGGGTGAGGTTCTCATGGGTTCTGCTCAGGAGAGTTCCCTCCTCACTGCACAAGAGCATCTCCTCACTACCATTGAAATATAGGAACTGTTCTTAGAATAAAAGGCATCTATTAATATTTTTACTGATGGGAACAGGAACGCTAAATTCTATCATGCTTATATTAAGTATAGAAGGAAATGTAACACTATTCACTCTATTCAAAATGAAGATGGGGTCTGGCTTGCTGATAACTCTGATATTGCTAGAAGTGCTGTGCCATATTTCAGTTTCTTGCTCACTCAGGCTCCTTTTGATAGAATCCCTATTGAACAATCACACTTTGTAAGGGATTTCCAGTACACCAACAAGTTTGATTTGATTGAGCCACCTACTGAATTGGAAATCTGTCAGGCCTGAACTCTATCGACAGCTCCAAATTATCTAGGCCTGGTAGTTTCACTACAGATTTCTACAAGAAAGCTTGGAATATTATCAAAGCTGAGGTGGTCATTACCATTAAGGGGTTCTTCCAAGGTCCAACCTCCCCGGTTATTTCAACAACTTTAATTTTGTGCTTGTGCCCAAGTCTATTGAGCAAAACACCTAGGATCAGTTCAGACTAATCTGTCTCACTTCAATCGCCAGCAAAATCATAAGTAAAATTATTGTGAATAGGCTGCAGCCTCATCTTGACAAGATTATTAGCTCTAATTAATCTCCCTTTATTAAGAATAGATCCATTACCGACAATGTGTTGTTAGCCCAAGAACTTATTTTGGACCTGGACAAGCCCTGCAGGGGTGGTAATCTTATTTACAAGCTGGATCTCATTTAGGCATATGATTCCATCTGTTGCGATTTCATAATTGAGTTTCTCAACATCTTTCTGCAACCTTATCCATAAATGGCTATCTACCAATGGTCACTCCATTCATATTAATGGACATACTTGGGATTCTTTTACTGCCACTAGGGGGTTGAAGCAAGGGGATCTCCTCTCTCCCAGAATTTTCATCCTAGCTATGGATTATCTATCCAGAATGCTAAACTATAGCCTACTTTCTAAGAACCACTCTAGGTATCATCATAAATCCAATGTGGCTATCTCTCACTTAATCTATGTAGATGATATTATGATCTTATCTAATGCAGTAAGAATGCTGTTAAAAGAGTCTACAGTTCCTTCATCTCTTTTAGTGACATTCAGGGATGATGTTCAACCCTGAGAAGTGCAACCTATCTTCCATAAAAGTATTCCCCCCAACAGTAACAAATGGAGACTTGATTAGAGTGATTACTATTGTTGCCAACTTCCCATTAAATATCTTGGGGTACTCCTCCTTTCTGGCAGAGCAAAACAAATACAATTTGATGATGTACTTAATAAAATCACTACCCACCTTTCCAGTTGGACTCACTCCTTTCTGTCTAATGGAGGCAGAATTACCTTGTTGAAGAGTATTCTGACCACTTTCACCTCCTACATCCTAAAAATGACCACAATAAAGAATAACACCCAGCTTCAACTGGAAAGGGCCTTCAATAGGTTCCTGTGGTCAGGCCAAAGAAAGCAACTCCATTGGGCCTCCTAACAGATGGTGGTCAAGCCCACTTGAGCTGGTGGGTTGGGGTTCAAGGGGCTACAAGAGATTCTCCAAGTCAACCTATGCAAAATTTGGATCAAGTTCATATCTCAAAATTCTCTATGGGCCAAAAACATGATGGGGAAATATTGCAAGGAGGCACACCCCTCTCAATCCATCAGAAGGCTGGGGAATCTAAAACTATGCGTGGGTGATACACTTAAAATATATAGTATTTTTATGCACATTTTTATACCTATTTTTAATTATATTGCACTTTAAGGGAAGGTATTTTGTGTTTTTCTTGTAGGTATGATGAAAATGGATGGTCATGATGAAAGGAGCAAAATTGGATCAAATTTGGAGCAAAAATAATGAAAAATCAAAATTTTAGCACTGGTGGCTAAGCGCCGCCACAGCTAAAAATCAAAATTCAAATGAATTTGGTTTCAAAGGGGATGGGATGCAACTCTTGGTGGTAACTACCATAACTTCCTTTGGGTGGCAAGTTTGAATGAAGGGGTGCGTTCCTTGGTAGATACATTGAATCTGGACACATTTTGAAGAGACACCAAGGCACCTTTTGGTTTACTATTTAAAGAGAGTCTTAGGAAATAATAAAGGAGGCTTTAGGAGGCTCTTTCACTGCGTTTTGAAGGGTACTTCCATTGTTCTTCCACTGCATTTTAAGAGTTTTTATTAAGAGTAGGAGTAGAGAGTAGAAAGGAGAAAAGGGTCGTAGTGAAGTCTTCTTCTTCCCACTTTTTTTCTTTCTTTTAGTTTAGTTTTTATTAAAGTCTGTAGTCTGTATTCTGAGTCATCAACGTTGGGAGACTTGCTCTGAGGAGTAGTTTAGTGAAGAGTCAAAGTTTCAGAGGAACTTCCTTAGTCTTGTGGAGAGGATTTTCAGATAAGTGTTTACTTTTAATCATTTTATTAATACTTTCTTTCGTTTGTTATTTTTCTTATTTTTTTAATTTCAAATCAATGTGTTTTTGTATTTTCCCAATGCATTCTGAGTAGTTTACTTTATCTTTTTCTTTCTTAAATTGAGAAGTAATTGATTTATAAAGAATTGTTGTGGAAAGTATAAGTGTTTAAAAGTTGGAAGAAGTTGTAAAGATTGATTATGAAAACTTTGTTTACTTCTTAATTTGGCCTGTTAAGTTGTAGAATTTCTTGAGATTATGTAAGATCCAATGCGGTATTGTCTCATAAAAGTTAGTAAGAATCACATGCAATTATATGGGTGAGAATTGTAGTACATATAATTGAATGTAATATTAGAAGATATTTTTATGAAAGGGAGTAAAATTAGAGGATTTTAGAGTGAAAGGCTAAAACCCCCAAATTTGGTTTGAAATTTTGAGTTTTGTTATGAGAAGTTAGCCCACAGGTGGAGGGAATCGAGGGAACTCTAGAGTGAGAGACTGGTATCTTCCCTGCCTAACCATGTTTAAAATAATAAAAATTTCAAATTAACATATGTTCTTTATAGAACCAAGTAAGGGTAAAGAACACATTTGCTTCTATCTGTCACAACAAATTTAAATACTTCCACAATAATACTTTAAGAATTATTACTACTTCATAAAAGGAAAACTTCATAAAAGGAAAGAAAAAGATATTCTAGTTAATAGTATTTTACATCCAGTGTCATTAGTTATTATAATTTTAATTTCATTGCTTAACATTTTATTAAGGAAATTTTAAAAGACAAATCAACTTTCAAAACTTTTCAAAATCAAGACATACCTTTTCAAAAACAATTAAAGAAAGTAAAAGGATAATTTTCTGATTTCTTTAAAAATTTTCATATTTTCCATGTGGGTTCGATATCTCGTGACTTAATTAGAAAGTCCTATATTACTTGATAAACGATACGCATACTTGCGTAGTATCCCATATTATAAAATCATAAGTTTCATTTCTAAATCATCAGCGCATTTATCCAGCGGAGTCAAGTTTTTGGCGCCGTTGCATTTATCGAGGATCAGTGGGCATGCTTAAAGTTCAACATTAGGCTAAAAAGATGTTTCTATAGGAGCTAGGTAGACGACAGGTTAACTTTTAGTTAGACCATTGGTGTCCAAAAGATTAGTTGATCCCTTCTACTGATCCTATAAACCACCACTTAAAGGTTGCTGACTGTTGGTCGGGGGATAACTGGTCTCTACCTATTCTCAAATCTCTTCTTCAGGATTCTTCTGCCACTCTTATTTCTAATATGTCCTTTAGCAAGTGATCACTCTTAAAATTACCTAATTTTTTATATTATTTCTTAACTATTATTTTAAGGATATTACGCTTTAATGAAATGTATTTCTTATGTTTTGGGTTGCAGGTACAAGAAAATAAGTTTATGAAGAAAAAGAATAAAAAAAGGAGTAAATGGAGTAAAATTGAGTCAATTGAAGAAAAGAAGAAAAAAGTACTGACTCTGGTGCCCAGGCGCCAGACTCAGCAGGGAAATCTAGAGAGTTCTTAGACGGTTTAGTGATGGTTATTGATGACTCAGAAGCAATCTAGAAGCTTCTGGACAATTTCTCATATGTTATAAACAAGATACAATGAATTTAGACACAGGAAATCAGTTATTCAACAAAGGTGCGACTCAAAATCTAAAGGGATGGGTCCATTCGCACAGAAGATTGGCACCAAGGTGCCACAGTTACCTTCTAGAATATTCAATGAATTTGGACGGATTTTGAAGAGGTTCCTGAAGCAACCCTTAGTCATTTTCAAAGCTTTATAAATAGAGAACAACTCTACAGCAATGTGTGGTCGTTTGAAGTGTGTAAGTGTTATAAGAGTGAAAGAGGTGTGCCATTTCATTTAGTTAAAGAGAGTTTATAGTTATTTAATTTTCTTTAGTGAGAGTTCAGAGTGTTTATAGTGTGATTGCTGGAGTTGGAGTTTTGTAGAAGTCAGTTAGAGTCAGATAAACTCCAAAGGATTTCTTGGATATCATTCTAAATAAGTATTTATAATTTGGTTCTTAAGTTTTGTACTTTGAATTTGAATTATATAAATATGGTTTGTGGTGTGAATCCTATGCTTTATGAGTAGTCTTCTTGTCTTTCTCGCTATGAATATGAAATGATTTGGATAAGGATTTAATTTAATTTTGAGAACTTATTTTCTTCATCAATAATTTGTGATGTTACTTTACCTGATTTTCATTTACACTATAATTTGATCACTTATAATGTCAAAATATGCGGAGAGTTCTTAAGACCTGATCGTGTGCTAAGAACTCTTAACTTGTAAGTATCACATTTCCCTTGGTAGATGGTAAATCCTTAAAGGGGGAGGTGCGACTAAATAGGGAGATAATATTTGAAGGGCGTAGAATTGAGTATGCTTTTTGAGTGACAGGCTAAATTCTATCAATTTGGTTTAAGAGTAGGTGAAGGGTCACTAGTAGGCTCGACCATAGGCACTCTTGGGGGGGGGAAATACAAGTGAGAGCCTAGAAATTCGTCCCTTACTACTAACAATACATCCTGATCCAATCTTCTAAAACTAGCCAATGTTCTTTATACGCTGGACCAAAGGGAAAAGAATATTTATGCTCCTATTCGTCACAATACCACATTCTAAGTTCTCAAACAAATTTAGATGTTTACTAATCATTAAATATTTTGTATGGGGAAAGAATCTTTGTTTATACTGTTAAAGAATTTAAATTACTATTTTTATTTATAACTGCTACTTTAATAACTTACATATTCATACTTGTTAATTGATTAGTTTATAAATAGATTTTCATCTTTTTTTTTCTTAATTATTTGTACTTAAACTTCCCCGTGGGATCGATATCTGGGGCTTAATTAGAAAGCTATATATAACTTTAAATGATACATTGATCCTCGATAAATATATGTGCGCCAAAAACTTAACTCCGCACCGAATATATGTGCTGACGATTTAGATATGAAAATTATGATTTTATAATATGGGATACTACGCAAGTATACATATCATTTATCATGTAATATAAGACTTTCTGATTAAGCCCCGAGATA
Source organism: Papilionanthe hookeriana x Papilionanthe teres (assembly GCA_022702705.1). NCBI lineage: Eukaryota > Viridiplantae > Streptophyta > Magnoliopsida > Asparagales > Orchidaceae > Papilionanthe > Papilionanthe hookeriana x Papilionanthe teres. The sequence goes on along the minus strand of CM040439.1, from coordinate 3,124,157 downwards.
TCAAACCCACAGGGAAATGTAAAAACTTTTTAAAGAATTAAGAAAATTATATTTTTACTTTTTTTGATGACTTTTGAAAGTATGTTTTGATTTGAAAAGCTTGAAAATTGTTTTTGGTATTTTTAATAAAAGCTAAGCAGAAAATGAAAATTATCAAAACTTTAAAATGCAGAATAAATTACTAGGAAATAAAATATCTTTTTCTTTCTCTTATAAAGCAGTAATAATTATGAAAGCATTGTTGTGGAAATATTTAAATGTGTTGTTATAAATAGGAGCAAATTTATTCTTTACCCTTACTTGGTTCTATAAAGAACATTGGTTAATTTGAATTTTTAAAATCTTGAACATGGTTAGGCAGGGAAGATACAAGCTCTCACTCTAGAGTTCCCTCGATTCCCTCCACCTGGGGGCTAACTTCTCATAAGAAAATTTAAAATATCAAACCAAATTAGGGGGTTTAGCCTGTCACTCTAAAGACTTCTAATTTTATTCCTCATTAAAATCATATCTCCTAGTATATTGCATATAATTATTTGGACTACAATTCTCATCCATATAATTGCATGTAATTTTTACCAATTATTGTTTGAGACAATACCGCATTGGATCTTACATAATCTCATAACAAATTAAACATCTTAACTGACCAAATTAAGAAGTAAATTAAGTTCATGGCATTAAATCTTCACAACTTATTCCAACTTTAAACACTTATACATTCCACAATAATCCAACATAATTTAATTACTTCTTCATTTAAGAAAGAAAAAGATAAAGAAAACTACTCCAAATTCTTGGCAAAAACACAAACACACATTGATTTGAAAATAGAAATCATAAAGAAAACACAACAGGAAAAATAAAGTATAAAAACAGAAGTAAACACTTATCTAAAAATCCTCTCCACAAGACTCTGGAAGTTCCTTTCAAACTTGACTTTTCACAGGACCACACTACAGAGGTTGGCGCCCAACTCTGTTGACTCCAACTCTGACTTTAAACTTCAATAAAAACTAGATAAATGGATGAAAGAAAAATAGGTGGAAAGAAAGTTTCACACCAACCCTTTCTCCTCTAAAACTAAACTTACTAAACTATAAACAATAAAAGACTGAAAGTAAAATTAGGAAACTAGGCGAAAACTCTGAAAATTAGAAAAGATTCTTGAAAACTAGACTCACTAAAAACTCTCTACACACACACACACTAAAGACTCTCATGACATAATTTTAATAATAATCCAAAAGGTGCCTTCGTGTCTCTTCAAATCATGTCCCGATTCAACCTATCCACCAAAACATACATCCCTTCATTCAAATTTGCTGCCCATGGGAAGTTAAGGAAGTCACCAGAAAAAGTTGCTTCAAACATGCCTTGAAATTGGCGCCCAAAATGAAGAAAATTCAATTTTTAACTGTGGCGGCTAAGCACCGACCAGGTGCCGCTTAGCCGCCAAGATCCAATTTTTCATTTTTTTAATTTTTTTACTCCAAATTTGATCTAATTTTACTCCTTTCATCATAACCACTTATTTTCATTATACCTGCAAGAAAAACACAAAATACCTTCCATTTATGTGCAATATCATCAAAAATAGGTATAAAATGTGCATATAAACACTATATATTTTAGGTGTATCATACATATACTTGCGTAGTGCCTCTAGTGTGCAATTTGTATTTATTTATAAAATCTTTAATCTTTAAAATATCATACATTAGCCACTTAATCTGATTTGGGGTCAAATTTGGCCATCATTTTATAAGCTATTTTACTTGCGTAATTGAGGTCGGGTCAAGTTTTTGGTGCCGTTACTAGGGAAGGAACATAAGCACTAAAAATTAAATAATTAGAGAAAGATAAAACTTTATTTTTTATATAATATTAATATTAATATTTTTGTTTTATTAATTAAAATTTTTTTTTCTAATTCCTTTTATGCAAAGTTCAGGATCTGAAGAATTAATACCTTATAATTTTGAATTAGAACACACTATAAGAAGAATTAGAAAAGAAAAAAGAATTCATAATTTGCTAGAAATGGCTATTATACCTCGAAATATTATGGAGCAAAATATTGCAGAAAATGAACATCAAAATTTACACAGACCTTTAAGAGAGTATGCTAACCCTACAACTGATGAAATTCACTTAAGCATTCAAATTCCTATTGTAGCTGCAAACTCATTTGAACTTAAACCTGCAATTATACAAATGGTCCAAAATAATCAGTTTGGAGGATCTCCTACTAAGATTCTAATTTGCACCTTGCCAGTTTTCTAGAGCTTTGTGCAACTTTCAAGTATGACAATGTTTCTGATGATGCTATTAGGCTTAGAATTTTTCCTTTTTCTTTAAGGGATAAAGCTAAGATGTGGCTAAATTTGTTAGCAACAGAATTTATTAAAACTTGAGGAAAAATGGCGCAAAAGTTTCTAGCTAAGTATTTTTCGCCCTCCAAAACTGCAAATCTTAGAAATGATATAACCTCATTTACTCAATTTGAAGGAGAAACTATTTATGAAGCATGGAAACGATTTAAAGAACTTCTTAGGAAGTGTCTACATCATGCTTGACCAGACTGGTTAATTATAAAAATATTTTATAATGGATTAATATGTTCTCTTAGATCTATTGTAGATGCTGCTGCTGGAGGTTTCTTAATGGCTAAGTCATTTGATGAAGCTTATTCTTTAATAGAAGAAATGACAACTAATAATTTCAATGGCCTTCTGATAGAATAAATACTAAAAGAGTGGCTGGTATTCAAGAAAATGAAGCCTTTCTATTTTAGTATCACAAGTTGCTGCAATATCTAAGAAATTAGATAATTTGTCTTAATTATCACATTTAAGTAGTGATAATTCTTGAAGTATTAATGAATCTCAAACTTTAGAGACATTGCAAGCTATCGCTAGCAAAACTAATAACCTTTATTCCAATTATTATAATACAGGTTGTAAAAATCATCCTAACTTAAATTGGAATAATGCAAATCGCAATGGGGGTAATAACCAACCTAACCAGATTGGAAATTGGAATAATCAAGGTAATTCTAACTATCGACCTTCTTATCATTTTGGTTTTAATAACCAGCAATTTAAGGAAAAGAAATTGTCTATAGAAGAATTAATTTTACAAATGGGTAGTCAGTTGCAAAGTCAAAATGCTGCGATAAGAAATATTGAAAATCAAATGGGGCAAATTGCAAATTCAATTAATAACAGACCACAAGGAACACTTCAAAGTACCGTTGAAGTAAATCTAAGAGAAAACGGAAAAGATCAAGATTAGATTAAAGCTGTATTACTTAAAAGTTGAAAAAGACTAAGGGATGGAAAGGAAAATAAAATTCAAAAAGAGACTGAAATGATAGAAGTTGAGAAACCTAAGGAAATACTTACTGAAAAGGAAAAACAATTCAATCTCAAGATGAATTTTAAAAATCTCCACCCCCATTTCCACAACGACTGAAACAACAGAAATTGGATCAACAATTTTTGAAAATTTTGGAGGTATTTAAAAAGCTTACTATTAATATCCCATTTGCTGAAGCTTTGGAAGAAATGCCTAAGTATGCTAAATTTATGAAAGATATTCTTAATAAGAAAAGAAAATTTGTAGCTTTTGAAACTGTTGCACTAAGTGAAGAATCTAGTGCAATTATTTAGAAAAAGCTATTTCAAAGGCTTAAAATTCCTGTAAGTTTTACTATACCTTGTGCTATAGGAGATAGATTTCATGGAAAAGCCTTATGCAATTTAGGAGCAAGTATTAACCTCATGCCTTTATCCATCTTTAAGAGGTTAGATTTAGGAGAAATATCTGTTACTGCTGTAACCTTACAATTTGCAGATCGATCTACTTCTCACCCAAGAGGAATGATAGAAGATGTGTTGGTAAAAGTGGATAAATTCATTTTCCTTGTAGATTTTATAATTCTGGATATGGAAGAAGATGAAAAGATTTCTATTACATTAGGAAGACCTTTCCTTGGTACCGGACGTGCTATGATAGACGTACAAAAATGGGAGTTAACCTGAGAGTTAATGATCAAGAAATAACATTTTTTGTTTGAAATCAATACGGTATCCTAACAAGGAGAAGTGTTACAGAATGGATATTTTTGACAACATGATAGTACAACACTATCAAGAAAAATGTCAGATCATTTCTAAAGAAGATGAGTTTTTAGACCCTAAAGATCTAAGTGATGAAAATAATTCTGTAGAAGATATAAAAGATATTTATTATCTTAATGAAAAATGGGAAATATTGGATACAACTGAATGTAATGAATTCAAACCATCAACTAAAAAGGCTCCTAAATTGGAATTGAAGGAATTACTCTCTCATTTAAAGTATGCCTTTTTAGGGAATTCATTAACTTTACTTGTTTTTTATATCTTCTGAATTAACTACAGAACAAGAGATGAAATTGATTGAAATATTAAAAGAGTATAAAAAAGCTTTTGGATGGACGATATGTATGCACAAAATATTATTGGAAGATGACATTAAACCCAGTATTGAACCTCAAAGGAGATTAAACCCAGTTATGAAAGACATGGTTAAGAAAGAAATGTTGAAATGGTTAGATGCTGGAATAATTTATCCAATATCTGATAGTCCTTGGGTTAGTCCCATTCATTATGTTCCAAAGAAAGGAGGAGTAAGTGTTGTTGAAAATGAAAATAATGAATTAATTCCAACTAAACAAGTTACTGGTTGGCGAATCTGTAATGATTACAGAAAATTAAATACTGCCACTAGGAAAGATAATTTTCCTCTTCCATTTTTCGATCAAATGCTGGATAAATTAGTGGGACATTCATATTTTTTCTTTTTGGATGGATATTCTGGTTATCATCAAATACCTATTACTCCGAAGGATCAAGAAAATACTACGTTTACAAGTCCTTATAGAACATTTGCTTTTCGTAGAATGCCTTTTGGGTTATGTAATGCACCAGCTACTTTTTAAAGGTGTATGATGGCTATCTTTTCTGACCTAATTGAAAAAAGAATTGAAATTTTTATGGACAATTTTTCTGTATTTGGAACATCTTTTAATTATTGTTTACATAATTTGATTAAAGTATTAAAGCGCTATCAAGAAACAAATTTAGTTATGAATTGGGAGAAGTGTCAATTTATGGTTACAGAAAGAATTGTAATGGGTCATAAAATTTCTAAAAATGGAATGGAAGTTGATCAAGCAAAAATCCAAGTTATTACTGGATTACAACCCCCAACTAATATAACGAGTATAAGAAGTTTTCTTAGACATGCTGGATATATAATAAAGATTTTTCCAAGATTACTAAACATTTATGCTATCTTTTAGAAAAAGATATAAAATTCGAATTCGATGAAAATTGCCTAAATGCCTTTAACTTATGAAAAGAAAAGTTAATCATTGCACCAATCATAGTTGCACCTAATTGGGAAAAACCATTTGAATTAATGTGCGATGCGAGTGATTACGCTATAGGGAAAGCTTTATGACAAAGGTATGATAAGATGTTTAAGGTTATATATTATGCCAGTAAAAATTTTAATGAAGCTCAAATTAATTACACAACTACTGAAAAAGAGCTATTAGCTATAGTATATGCCTTTGAAAAATTTCGATGATATTTACTTGGGAATAAATGTATTGTGCATACGAATCATTCTGCTATTAAATATTTGATGACAAAAAAAGAAGCTAAATTGAGATTGATTAGATGGATCCTTCTCTTGCAGGAATTTGACTTTCAAGTAGTTGATAAAAAAGGGTCTGATAATCAAATAGCCGATCATCTTTCAAGAATTAAAAATGATAAGGAATTGAATGATAAGGAAGAAATTAATGATTGTTGTCCCGATGAACAACTTTATACTGTTTCTGATGGATTAATTCCATGGTATGCTGATATAGTTAATTATTTAGCTAGTAACATTATACCATATGGATTAGATCATCAACAGAAAAAGAAATTCTTACATGATGTGAAATTTTATTTTTGGGATAATCCCTTTCTGTTTAAACACTATAAGGGTTCTATTATACGAAGATGTGTTCCTTATGAAGAAAATTTCTATATTATTCCAAAATGCCACAACTCTAAATTTGGCGGGCATTTCAAAATTGATAAAACTGCTTTTAAAATATTATAATCCAGATTTTATTGACCTACATTATTTAAGGAAGTTAACAGTTTTGTTAAATCCTGTGATCGATGTCAATGTATAGGCAATATTTTTAGGAGAGATGAAATGCCTCTAAATTTTAATTTGGAAGTGGAAATTTTTTATATCTGGGGTTTAGATTTCATGGGACCATTTATACCTTCTTAAAGAAAAAATTATATAATATTAGTTATTGATTATGTTTCGAAATGGATTGAAGCAAAAGCTTTACCTCATTGTGATGGTAAAAGTATTGAAAAATTTTTAATTGAACATATTTTTACCAGATTTGGAATGCCACGAATAATTATCACAGATGGAGGAAGTTACTTCAAGAATTTTATGATTCAGAGATTAATGAGTAAATTTGGGATTAATCATAGAATTTCAACAGCTTATCATCCCCAAACTAGTTGACTAGCTGAAGTATCAAATTAGGAGATTAAAAGAATTTTAGAGAAAACAGTTAACCCAAAACAAACTAATTGGGCTGATAGACTCAATGATGCTTTATGGGCTTATAGAATTTCTTATAAAACTCCTATTGGGATGTCACCATATAAGCTCATATATGGAAAACCTTGTCATTTACTTATTGAATTGGAGCATAAAGCTTATTGGGCGATTAAAGAGTTTAACTACAATTTAAGTGATGCTGGAGATAAATGATTATTGCAATTGAATGAGCTTGAAGAAATTAGAAACGATTCATATGAAAGTGATCGAATCTATAAATAAAAAATGAAGAAGCTACATGACAATAGAATATTAAGAAAGATTTTTGAGCCTGGACAAGAAGTTTTATTATACAATTCAAGATTTAAATTTTTTCCAAGAAAATTGAAATCCAAATGGATAGGGACTTTTATTGTTAAGAAAGTTTATCCTTATGGAGCAGTGGATATAATTAATCAGAAAAAAATTTCTATAATTATAGTAAATGGACAAAGATTGAAGCCCAATATTGGAGGAAATTTGCCATCTTTAAAGATGTGTTATATTTAAACCATTTGGAATAAAATGTTGGTTATGTCGGGCTGATGACATTAAACCAAGCGCTTTATGGGAGGCATCCCATAGTATGATTTGATTTGTTTAGGTATTGAAAGTGCTTTATATGTGACTTCACTTAGTTACATATCTTTTAATCCACATTTTTAGGCCCTATTTTGGTATGAAACTTATGAAAATTTGACGAAGGGCGAACCTATGAATTTCAGGATTTTGGTGCCTAGGTGCCAGACCTGGCGCCTAGGTGCAAGACATCCGAGTTCCGGGCGCCTAAGCGCCAAAATTAGCGCCTAGGCGCCACAATTCAGTATCAAGGTAAAACCACCCAATTATAGTTTTTACCCACTCAAACCTCTATAAATATCTACTTCTTCATCCCCAAATGTCAAGCCATCAAATCTCCACCCTAGAACTGCACTTTTGAGAGAAAAGAAAGGTTTGATTGATTCTATGGAAAGATTTACAATGGAGAATGGAGGGAAAGCCAAATTCATGCACTACTTCAATGGCTACTTAGCCATGACATTGGAGAAGCTTTTTGGTCAACCTGAAAAGATTGAAGGAGAATTGGTGCATATTGGAGAAAGGATGCATGAAATGTACCATCAATATGAGCATATGGAATGGCAAATGAAGGTACAATCTGATCATTTGGCTGCATTTGAAGACCACTAGGTAACCATGTATGCTCAAAACAAATGGATTGATGAAAAGACGACCTTGAAATTTCCTCGTGTCCCTCTCTTCCACTCCTTTGTTCAAAGTGAATTACCTTGTAGAACTAATGAAGGTTCTGATGTGAATCCTTGAATTTAGGGTGAATTTTTGTGGACAAATCGATTGTGATTATGAAGTGTTAAGTGATTTGCTTGATCTATTGTGTAAGTGATTTATGTGATTGTTATGCATTATTGTGAGATGTGAGAAGTTGTGTATGTGTGTTTTCTGTATTTTTTGAACCTTATCTTGAAGATTTGAGATGGCATGAAGTAAAATTTGAGTTTGATTGTATCAAATTTGTTTGAAATGTATCTTAAATTTGGAGTCTATTTTGGACATGGATATTTACTTTTAATTTATGGGAAATGTTTGATGAAGTTTATGACATAATTTTAAGTTTATAGAGGTTAGAAACACCTAAATTACACAATGTAAAAATTTGGGATTATTTTGGAATTTTTGGCGAATCTGGCGCCTAGGTCCCAGAATTGGTGCCTAGGCGCCAGTTCACCTGAACTGAAAATTCAGCCATATAACCAAACTAAACACCAATTTCAACGACTAAGCTTCATCTCCTTCCCCATAACTCATGAAAACCAGTCCTAGGGCTCCTTATTGTGCTTGATTTATGAAGTTTCGATGCATAAAAACACTGGATTCCAATTTCTCGAGGTTAGATCTACACTTTGGCATAGTTATTTTGAGTTTTCACCATGGATTTCTCTACATAAGAATAGTGCCGAAGTTTTGGAAGAAAAATTTGATTTTTAAGTAGAAAATCCATGGATCTAAGATTAATATAGTGTTTTAAACTTAAATTTTGTGCCATGTTTTGGATTTTTAAATTATTTGGAATTATTTTTAAAATTACAGTATGTCACCAAAATAGAAGCGAGGAAAGGAGCGGAGCTAATTTGATCAGTCCAAGTTCACTAGCGCAAGTGCTCAAGTGCACTACAATGAATTTGCGTCATCTCGCAAATTCGCAGGGGAACAAAGTTTTTATCATCCCAGATGATCGATCGAGAATATTTTTGCCGCTCGATAGTGGGAGTAGTTTTGTTATTTCTCTGCAGTTGCTGTCATTTTAGTTGTTCGAGAATTCTATGCAAATTTTCCAGAAATAGCTGAAAATGAAGTTTATATTTGGGGAATGGGAGTAGAGTTTACTCCTGAAGTCATCAACAAGTTTTACGGTCTACCTCCTGCTACAGATTACTTTTATGATATTTTTGTTCCTTCTGAAAGAGAGCTTGATGAGATTTTGGCATACCTGACTGACAGAAGAGGATCGTGGAAAATCCGGAACAATAAACGGGTAAATTTTTCCTCTTCTATGCTTAATGCAACTTCTAAGGCCTTTCACTACTTTATTTCTTCTCGTATTCTTCCATCACATCACCTGAGTGAAGTGGCAAAAGAACGACCTATTTTAAATTACGGCATTCAATAAATGAACCCTATAGATGTGGGGGCCATTATATATGATGTGATCAACACTTCAGCTAGAGGAAGTGTTATTTCTGGTTTAGGCTTCCCGACTCTCATTTTCTCGATTTACAAGAATGCCGGTATTACTTATTCTCATTTTGAAGAGATGCTTAAGCCACTTAAGCCAATTGTAAAAACTCATGTGGATACATATGGAAAGTCAAAAAGTCTTGGTTCTACAGCATATACTTCTTCAATGCCTTCTAATTCTGCACCTGGAACTTCCACTTCTACTTCTGATCCTCCACCAGATGTGTGGAGCACTGTTTGTCAGAAGTATTTGGAGAATCAAAGTGATATATTCTTGATGCAATGCAAAGTAGATGAGATAGATAGTAAGATTGATCATGTGTCTGGATATATACAAAGGAGGAGTGACTATGATGGGGAGTATAATGAGGCACTGGTAAAATTTTTGAAGGGTGATAAGAATATTGAGTTTCCTACATGTCCTAAATTCTCCCCATGAATTAACCCAGAAGTCCTAATCCTGATGATTCTTCTGACGATGAGGAGGCGACTGAGGATGATTAGACTTTATTTTAGCTTTGCTTTGCTGATGTGCCTGTTATGTGTGTTTATTACTTTTCATGTATTATTGTACTGATTGAGAACTTGGTAGTAACTCAGTTTATTTCTGTTATTAGATTGCTTAGAATTTAATTCTATTTATGCTCCTGTTGTTTTGTTAAATGTTTAAAAATGTAAAAGAGTGTTAATTTTCTTATTGTTATTTACTTTGCTACTCTTTTATATTGCTGCTTATATCTGTATTATTTACTGTTTTAAATACCTTACATGTTATACCTTTTCTTCCTGCTTAGTTTAAAATTTCATAGTAAAAAATTTTTTAAAACCTTATTAAAAGAACTAAGTTTGGGGGAGGGAAGAGAACTTAAATTTAAACTTGTTCTTAGTAAACAATATTTTCAAAATTAATAACATAACCTATGAAAGAAAAATTAATTTAAGATAGATATACTGTTATTTTCATGAATATTGTAATAAACTTATAAACATATTTTTATATAACAAGGGATAATTCTAAAAATTTTATTTATTTAATAAAAAAGGTGTTTGAATTTTAATTCAATTATCTAAATAAAAAATTTTGTATTTTTGAAAGTATTAAGGAATATAGATATTTACTTGAGAAGATAGAATTGAAACTCTATGAAAAATAATTTTGCTAAACACATATTCATTAAGTGAAAAATGAGTTAAGTCTTTAAATATAAGTTAAGGATAGTGAAGTTCAAAATCATTAACAAACTATCTAGATAAAGTAATCCTTATTTGAAAAAGCAAAAGAAAAAGGATTGAAAATAATCCCTGAAAAGAAAAGAAAAATATATAGGATTGAAAAGAAATCTAAATATGAAAAGAAAAAGAAAAAGAAAAGTGAAGAGAAGCCTAAATCTAAAATTGGCTTCACTTGAATTATCTTATAGGAAGAGACTTAATGCAATTTTTTACTTAAAGTCTTATGTATAAGCATCCTTAATAGTAGAGTTATCATGAACATCTTTTTCCTGTAAATTATTTACATGTTCTTAATGTGAAAAATTACAATTATTTTTTTTCAAATAGATAAGAGAAGAGAGTTCTTAACACTTGCATATTAAATATTTCACATATTTTGGTTTTAGCCTAAGTTATTTAAAAAGCTTTTTAAGTTTCATTATTCTATTTATAAAATAAACAGTTATAGAAGTCTTAAAGAAGAATTTTCTCCATAGAGTATTACTTTTAGTAGTAAAGAGTTAAGAGTTACTTGAGGACAATAAACATTTAAGTTTGGGGGAATTGATCACCCTTAAAATTACCTAATTTTTTATATCATTTTTTAACTAATATTTTAAGGATATTACACTTTAATAAAAGGTATTTTTTATGTATTTGGTTGCAGGTACAAGAAAATAAGTTAATAAAGAAGAAGAATAGAAAAAGGAGTGAATGGAGCAAAAACGAGTCAATTAAAGAAAAGAAGAAAAAAGTGCTGACTCTGGCGTCTGGGCGCTGCGCCGAGGCGCCAGACTCAGCAGGGAAATCTAGAGAGTTCTTAGATGGTTTTGTGACGGTTATTGATGAATCAAAAGCAATCTAGAAGCCTCTGGATAATTTCCCATATGTTATAAAAAAAGGTACAATGAATTTAGACACAGGGAATCAATTATTCAATGAAGAGGTGCGACTCAAAATCGGAAGGGACACATCCATTGACGCAGAAGACTAGCACCTAGGTGCGACAGTTACCTTCTTGAATATTCAATGAATTTGGATGAATTTTGAAGAGGTTCCTGAAGCAACTGATCCTTGATATTTATGCCTATGTTTTTTATACTTTATATTTTCTTTCAATTATATCTCTTTATTTACAATGACGCCAAAAACTTGATGCCAATACAAATGAGAGTTTAATTGATATCTTTAAAGGGATTCTACGCAAGTATACATATCATTATCAAGTAATATAAAGCTTTTTGATTAAGCCCCGAATATCTATCCCATGGAGATCACAGTTAATCACAACGGCTTTCAATAGAAGTTCTAACACGCCTTAGCTTGGAAGGTCGATAAATGTTTGGTTTTGATTATATACTACAATATCACTACAATACTACTTCTAATGCTAAACTACTTAATGAAAATCAGAAAAGTGGAGTTTAATATATTAAAAGTACTCTTCCTCATACGATGAAATTAGTGACATGTGTAAAAGTAAAACAAGTAGCGAGAGAGATTGTGACAAATAGAAGCAATTATATTTTTTACCCTTACTTGGTTCTATAAAGAACATAGAAAAATTTGATGATTTGAAATCTTGTAGATGGGTTAGGTAGGGAAGGTACTAGCTATCACTCTAGATTTTCCTCTTCTCCCTCCACCTGGGGGCTAACATTTCATAACAAAACTTCTCACATCAAACCAAATTAGGGGCTTTAGTCTATCATCCTAAAGTCCTCTAATTCTACACCTCTTAAACATTCATATCTCCTTATTTATTTGCACTCAATTATATGGACTACATTCTCACCCATATAATCTCATGTCATTCTTACAAATAGTTGACTGAGACAATACTGCATTGCTTCTTACATGTTCTCACAACAGATTTTAACATGCAAGTTGATCAAGTTTACATGTAAATGAAGAACAAAGTAAAATCATCATAACATATTTCTCACTCTACTCAATTTTATATCCTACACATGCATACTAATTCATTGTAAGAGGAAAGAGTAAAGAAAACTACTCACTACACATGGAGAAACAACAAGAACTTTTCATTGCACAAGTCTTTAAAACTACATAAACAAACTACTAAATCCAAATCAAAATACAATAAAAATACTTATCTCTGATGAAAATCAAACTCTCCTTGTATAGCAAAAGCAATATCTTTACAATCCTCTCCAAGAACAAAGTGAAAAGAAAAGAAGAAATTCTCACACTCTCTCTTTCTTTCTCACCTTGCGCCCCACTCGGGTCTCACGCCCAAGTTATCTTCTTTTCCTCCAAGTCCTCTTCTCTTATAATCCTTCTAAATCTTCTTCCTCTAAAGAGTCAAGAGATTTAGAGAATTTTTAAAATTTTGTTATAAAAATGTTATAGTTCAACTTAGAAGAACTTCTAGTGAATTAGACTAGCCCAGGGTCTAAAATATTTATCATCAAACTTGGGAATTTGTTTTCCTATCTAATTCAGAAAAATATGCAGATTTTTTAAACTTCGGATCCTATGAACTTTACTTTCTCGACTTAAGAACTCTCGTAAAAATAATTTAACTAATATATGCATAAAAAGCAAGCTTAGGATTGTTCTAAGTTCTTTACTATAAAAAGACTCAAGTGAAACCAATTTTTGATTAGGACTCTCGTCAAGCTTCTCCTCATCATTTTTCTCTCTTTTTTTTTCAGGATCTTTTTTATCCTTTTTTTTCTGCTCTTTTCTTCTCTCTTTTTTTATTTGAGGATTACTATATCTGGAGAAGTCCTTAAATGATTTTGAATTCTACTATCCACCTCTAAAGTTAAAACTAATTACTTTCCTTTACTTAAAAAGATATACATATATTTTTTTAAATAATTTCTAAAAGAGCCTTAAATGATCGAAAATAAAAGTTCTAAGAATCCTTAATTTTACAAAAATACATTTCTTCCTACTAAAGATAGTTATTCATTTTCACACGTTCTCCTCTAAATATCCTCAACTCTAGTTTCACCCTTTTCACTAAAAATATCAACTAAGATTTTCTACTCCAATTTTATACTTAAAATTCTAAAATTCTTAAGATGGCTCCACATAACAAGAATCATCAGAAATAAAATACAAATTTATTTGTAGTACTTTTGAAAACAATTAAGGCTTAAATTTGAAACATTTTTCGTTCCCCCTCCCCCCCAAACTTAAGCTCAAACATGTTTAACAATAAAGTACAAAAATATACAACAAGGAAAGATCACTTTTACAATTTACTACACATTCTACAAAAATATCAACAAATAGCACATGGTAGAATATTGCAGTAGAAAGTAAATCTAGCCTACTCATGCTTAACATAACACTATAAAGGAATTTTAAATAGTAGAACATGTACAAAATGAAGATTAAACAGGAACACATTTTAAATTTTATAAAGGAATTGCTGAATGTTAACAAGTTTAAAATATTAAGATAAGTTTTGTTGTCTCTAATGACTCATTTAACTTGACTTACAAACATAAACACACAAACTCTAATACATAGACTCACAGATTTTATAAACAGACAACAACTGAGGTTAATCTGATCTCCTTTCTACTCACATTTCCCCTCTTTACTTTCAAATTTTAACGAAAGAAACTACACTAAAAACATGGGTGTATTATAAGATTTTTTATACGATTATCTTCCTTGGACCAGAATTCCCCTATTATAAAAACTCACGTGTTTCCAATTTCAGGTTTACTCTAATTCTAAGGTATACACAATTTGGTAAATAAAAGTAGTGCAGTTCATCTAGATGTTGTTCACTAAGTAAGTTCACGACCTTACTCACTAAAGACACAGTCAGATAAAGGAAGTAATAGTGACATGGAGTGGTCCAAGTCTAAACTCTACATGCTTCATGGTAATGCTCAGCTCTGGTGAAGAACTAAGTCATAATAGACTCGTTAGCCTGCTTCTACCAGAAGTCATAAGCAAATTTAGTCAAGACCAAGGCATAACCTCACAACATTAACCCAAACCACTCTTACACATCAAACATCAATCAAACATCAATCAATCTGATCAATCCATACTAAAGCAAACACAATACAACACTAACAATCATAACTCTCAAACACACTAAATCAAACCACACTTATAACTATGGGTTGCCTCCCATAAAGCACTAGGTTTAACGTCGCCAGCACGACAAATGATTCCTCCTGGATCAAAATTCCATTTAAGTAATCCTTGATCAATCACCCAATCTTTTTCAGATCCAGGGATTCCAACAACATCCTCAAATTGTAATTTTTCTTTCAGATCTTCCTTTTCAGATTGATTCATATCATTTTTCCACATATCTCTTTCTATATACAATATTCTTCTAATGATTTTCTCAATTTGCATATTAATATCTTCCTTAAAACTTATAAGAAATGGATCTCTATAAGATACTTCAAGATCTCTCAAATTATGGATTAGATTCTCTCTAGATAATTCAGATTTTGGATCAAATTCATCTGGGATATTTTCCTGTCTCATGTTATCTTCTAATGGTATTTTAAAATCCTTATCCTCTTTTCTTAACTCAAATTTCCTTTGAAATATATCCTTAAATTCTCTTCCAAGTCTTAATTCGATAATTATCATGTTCATTATTCAATTTAAGTTCTTGTGATTGAGTCAAATCCAAAGATATAAAGACTGTTGGTGTAGATGAATTCCCTAAATAGGTAGGCTTTAAAATTGTATGGGGTTCATTCATCTTAAGTTCATGAGATTTTTCAACATATGGAATTAAAAGTTTACAATTTTCTGTAACGTACATCATTTTACACCTCTCCTGAACATACATACATTCTTATTTAAATAACATTTTCAACTCATCAAGAAAGTCCATTTCGATCTCATCAATTAACTTACTCTCAAAACTTTTTTGGACATGGTCTTTACTTAGATAATTAATTTCATCCATCCAAAAAAATCACCATATTTTCTCTCTATTGGATATTTCATAGTCTTTAATACATCAAAAGTTACTTCTTGGTCAATAATATTCAAAGTCAACTCTCCTTTTTGCACATCTATCATAGCTTGTCCAGTAACAAGGAAAGGTCTCCCAAAATAATTGGATTATCTTTATCTTCCTCCATATCTAATACAATAAAGTCCAAAGGAATGATAAAATTATCAACTTTAACAAGCACATCTTCTAAACCCCTTTTGGATAAATGATAGATCGATCAGGTAATTGAAGGGTTACATTAGTGGGAGAAATATTGGCTAAACCTAACCTTCTAAATATAGATAGAGGCATCACATTAATGCTCAATCCTAAATAACATAAAGCTTTTTCACATAATTTTTCTCCAATTGCATAAGGAATTGTAAAGCTACAAGGATCCTTAAGTTTTTGTGGAAGCTTTTTCTAAACTATAGTGCTACACTCCTCACTTAGTGCAAATGTCTCGTAATCCCCAAGTTTCCTTTTCTTGTTTAATATCTCCTTCATAAACTTTGCATAACTTAGCATCTGTTCCAAAGCTTCAGCGAAAGGAATATTTATCGTTAACTTCTTAAGTACTTTCAGGAATTTTGAAAATTATTTATCCAACTCATGGTGTTTAAGTATTTGAGGAAATGGAGGTGGTGGTCTTTCTAAATTGATTTTAGTTGGAGATATTAATTTTTCTAGATCCTTAGAAAAATGTTCTTCAGGTCTTTTAGTTTTCTTTGTTTCTCTCACAACTTCTTTCTCTTTTCTAACCACATCCTCTATCTCTCTTCCACTTCTTAATTGGATAACTTCTACTTGTTCATTATTGTTCTCTTTAGGCTTGATCTCAATGTTGCTAGAAAGTGTTCCTTGGGGTCTATTGCTAAGTGAATTAGTAATTTGTCCTAGTTGATTCTCTATGTTTCTAATTGTAGCATCTTGACTTTGCAACTGGTTTCCCATTTGCAATACTACTTCTTCTATAGACATCTTTATATCTTTAAATTGTTGATTGTTTTTAAGGACCAGTGAATATGAAGGTCTATAGTTTGGATTCCCATGATTATTCCAACTTCCATTAGGATTTGCATGATTATTTTCCCATTGTTGGTTTCCACCCCCAGTAGTATGATTCCAGTTAAAATTAGGATGGTTCTTCAAACCTATGTTGTAAAAGTTAGAATAGTGGTTGTTTATGGTAATTAAAGTCTCATATGATAATTTAGAATCAATCATAAGCCCTAATGAACTTTCCTCACTTACTAGAGTAAATTAAGGCTGGTTAATTCCAAATTGGTCCAACTTCCTTGATATTGCAATAACCTAAGATGCAAGAATTGCAATTGCATTTGTATCATGAACATTGGATACCTTCTTAGGATTTACCCTTGTAGAGGGCCATTGAAATTCATTTGTAGCCATTTCTTCAATTAAAGCATACGCTTCATCATATTGTTTTGACATTAACGATCCACCAGCAGCTATGAACCTATGGGATCCTACTAACCCATTGTAAAAAGTTTGAATGATTAACCAATTAGGCAGAGCATGGTGTGGACACTTTCTTAGGAGCTCCTTAAATCTTTTCCAGGCTTCGTATATTGATTCCCCTTCATACTGAAAATGAAATAATATCATTTCTAAGTTTAGTAGTCCTTGAAGGTGGAAAATACTTAGCTAGGAATTTTTATGTTAACTCCTCCCAATTTTTAATAAAGACAGGAGCTAATGAGTATAACCATATTTTATCCTTATCCCTTAGTGATAAAGGAAAAAACTTTAGTCTAACAACATCATTTGACATGCCGTTATAACGAAATGTAGCAAAAAATTCTAGAAAATTTGATAAGTGTAAATAGGGATCCTCCAAAGGAGCTCCCCCAAACTGATTGTTTAGCACCAGTTGGATAATCTCTGGATTAAGTTCAATCAAGTCAGCTTTTACGACAGCGATTTGCATACTTTAGTGAATTTCGCCTATCATAGGATTTATATAATCCCTCAATGGTTTATGATGATTTTCCAAGTTTTTATTTTGAATGTTATCCATTTCCATTTCTAGTTTTTCAAGTCCTTTTTGTTTTTTTGTTTTTTTCATTTTTTTTTAACTTAGGATCATAAGGCACAAGTCCTGCAGATTCTTTAGTTTGCATACATAACACAACATACAATACATTAACAATTAAACAAAAGATAATTTCAACACAAGAAAACATTTTCACAAACACCTTTTTTTTCACACAAACAGTTTCTTCACAACACTTTTTCATATAAAAAATATTTTTTCACACAAAATAGCTTTTACGACACTACAATTTTCCAAGTCTAAGAGTAAATACTTCAATGAAAGTCCTCCTAAAATTCAAGATCAACTTTTGTGATCCCTGGAAACGTGCCAAAAACTTGATACCTGATATTTATGCTTACGTTTTCCATACTTTATATCTCCTTTCAATTATATCTCTTTCTTTACAACGACTCCAAAAACTTGATGCCGATGCAAATGAGAGTTTAATTGATATCTTTAAAGTGATTCTATACAAATATACGTATCATTATCAAGTAATATAGAGCTTTCTGATTATGCCCTGAATGTCGATCCCACAGAGATTGCAGTTAATCACAACAGCTTTCAACAGAAGTTCTAGTCTACAGTAACATGCCTTAACTTGAAAGGTCGATAAAAGTTTGGTTTTAATTATACACTACAAGTATCACTACAATACTTATTCTAATGCTAAACTACTTAACGAAAATCAGAAAAGTGGAGTTTAATATATTAAAAGTACTCTTCATCATACGATAAAATTAGTGATATGTGTAAAAGTAAAACAAGTAGCGAGAGAGATTGTGACAAATAAGAGCAATTATATTTTTTACCCTTACTTGATTCTATAAAGAACATAGAATAATTTGATGATTTTAAATCTTGTAGATGGGTTAGGCACTCAATTATTTGCACTCAATTATTGTGCAATGAAAAGTACTCTTCACCCTAAAGTCCTCTAATTCTACACCTCTTAAACATTCATATCTCCCTATTTATTTGCACTCAATTATATGGACTACATTCTCACCCATATAATCCCATGTGATTCTTACCAATAGTTGACTGAGACAATACCACATTAGTTCTTACATGTTCTCACAATAGATTTTAACATGCAAGTTAATCAAGTTTACATGTAAATGAAGAAAAATGTAAAATCATCATAACATGTTCTCACTATACTCAATTTTATATCCTACACATACATACTAATTCATTATAAGAGGAAAGAGTAAAGAAAACTACTCACTACACATGGACAAACAACAAGAACTTTTCATTGCACAAGTATTTAAAACCACACAAACAAACTACTAAATCCAAATCCAAATACAATGAAAATACTTATCTATGATGAAAATCAAACTCTTCTTATATAAAAAAAGTAATCTCCTTGCAATCCTCTCCAAGAATAAAGTGAAAAGAAAAGAAGAAATTCTCACACTCTCTCTTTCACTCTCACCTTGTCGCCCCACTTGGGGCTCACGTCCAAGTGATCTTCTTTTCCTCTAAGTCCTCTTCTCTTCTAATCCTTCTAAATCTTCTTCCTCTAAAGAGTCAAGAAATTTTAAGAGAGTTCTTAAAATATCTCAAATCCATATTTATAATATCCCAAGAGATGCTTAAGTGCCTCTTCAAAATAGTCCAGGTTCAATGAATCTTCCAAAGGGTGCCTCAAGTGCCTCTTCAATCCAAAAGACACATCTCTTCAATAATAACTCCTCATAACCGCCCCCAACAATTTTAGAATGTCCATTTTAACATTTCCAAGGAATTTCCCTCGAAGTAAGCTTCGTAACGCATCGAAAATCGTCAAAATCTGAGCTATATTGCATAAATTACCCCTAAAACCGTCAATGGCGCCTAAGCGTTGTTGGGTTGGCGCTTAAGCCCCAGTATCTGGTGGTTAAGCACCAAACTTAGCGCTTAAGCCCCAGACATAAGTACATAATTGTCTAATTCGACCCATTTTAGCTCGGTATGCTCCGGTTTGACCCGTTTGCACCAGTATGCTCCATTTTGGTCCCTTATGTTCCTTTTGCTCTAATTACTCCAAATTCTTCAATTTTATGTAACTGCAACCAAAAATACAAGAAAATATACCTTTAAAGTGCAATATCATTATGAAATGTGGCATAAAAAGTAGTGCATTTTTAAGTGTATCAGCAACCCCTGGTTATTTTCTAAGCTCTATAAATAGAGAACAGTTCTACAGCAATGTGTGGTCGTTTGGAGTGTGTAAGTATTATAAGAGTGAAAGAGGTGTGCCATTTCATTTAGTTAAAGAGTGTTTAGAGTTATTTAATTTTCTTTAGTGAGAGTTCAGAGTGTTTATAGTGTGATTGCTGGAGTTGGAGTCTTGTAGAAGTCAGTCGGAGTCAGAGAAACTTCAAGGGATTGCTTGGATATCATTCCAGATATGTATTTATAATTTGGTTCTTAAGTTTTGTACTTTGAATTTGAATTATATAAATATGGTTTGTGGTGTGAATCCTATGCTTTATGAGTAGTATTTTTGTCTTTCTCGCTACAAATATGAAACAGTTTAGATAAGGATTTAATTTAGTTTTGAGAACTTATTTTCTTCATCAATAATTTGTGATGTTACTTTACCAGATTTTCATTTACACTATAACTTGATCATTGGCAATATTGAAATATGTTGAGAGTTCTTAAGACCTGACCGTGGGCTAATAATTCTTAACTTGTAAGTATCACATTTCCCTTGGAAAGGTAGATGGTAAATCCTTAAAGGGGGGGGGGGGGTGCGAATAAATAGGGAGATAATCTTTGAAGGGCGTAGAATTGAATATGTTTTTAGAGTGATAGGCTAAATTCTATCAATTTGGTTTAAGAGGAGGTGATGGGTCGCTAGTAGACTCGACTATAGGCACCCTTGGGGGAAACTAGAAGTGAGAGCCTAGAAATTCATCCCTTACTACTAACAATACATCCTGATCCAATCTTCTAAAACTAGCCAATGTTCTTTATACGCTGGACCAAAGGGTAAAGAATATTTATGATCCTATTTGTCACAATACCACATTCTAAGTTCTCAAACTAATTTAGATGTTTACTAATCATTAAATATTTTGTATGGGGAAAGAATCTTTGTTTATTGTGTTAAAGAATTTAAATTACTATTTTTATTTATAACTGTTACTTTAATAACTTGCATCTTTCTTTTCTTAATTATTTGTACTTAACCTTCCCCATGGGATCGATATCTGAGGCTTAATTAGAAAGCTCAATTTTACTTGAAACGATACTTATACTTGTGTAGTACCTCTAGTGTGCGATTTATATTGATTTATAAAATCTTTAATCTTTAAAATATTGTACATTAGCCTCTTAATCTGATTTGGGATCAAATTTGGCCATTATTTTATAAGCTATTTTACTTACGTAATTGCGATCGAGTCAACAGGTAGAGATCTGATAGAATAGTTTGGCAAGCCTACCATAATCAGATCTTGTCCAAAGCTATCTACTCAAGACTAAACCACTGGGAGCAGATCCCCTAGGGGTACTTCATTTGGAAAAGCCAGCTCTCGCTCTTTAAGTCATTTTTCTGCTAGAGAGTATTCCATAAACATATTCCTACTAATAAAATTCTCAAACTTAAAGGTTTGAGAGGCCCTTCTTGTTGTAGGCGATGTTTGTAAGAGGAGTCTATCCCTCACTTGATCATTGTGTGTAGATTCTCTTAGCAGGTGTGGGCCTCTCTCACTAGGCTGCTATGTCTGGATCTTCTGTACCTTCATTGGGACAATCTCTACTCTTGCTGGGTTGGCTGGAAGGATGCCAAGGTGGGTGTCATCCCCCTTATTACTGCCTGGTTTATCTGGATGGGAAGAAATCAGGCCACCTTTAAGGATGAAACCCCTCTTGTTGAACAAGTGGTTAGAAATTGTATTTCATTTTTGCACAAGCTAATTCAACACAAGAAGTTCCCCAATATTTATGCCCTCTCCTCTCTTGAGAGACTGGACCCTCTTGGAGTTATAAAGGTGGTTTGGAAACCACTTGCACCCAATTCCATTAAAGTGAACACTGATGGGTGTTTCTCTGATCAAGGGGCTGAGGTGGGAGGGGTGTTTAGAGATCACCATGGGAAATGTCTATTATTCTTCCACACCCCTGTGTTACTTCTGATGCTCTTGATGCTGAGCTACTGGCTATCTTTTGGGCAATCAAGCTTGCTATTTTTAAAAACTGCTATGCTCTTTATGTTAAAGGGGACTCTAAAGTGCTTTCTCAGCTGTTGGACCTTGAGGAACCCTCTCTTTGGCACCATGCTCAATGGGTTCAAAAGATTAATTCTCATAGATCTCAGCTTATTGTTAATTTTCATTTTATTTTTAGGGAAGGCAACAGACATGCTAATTGGCTAGCTAGGAATGGAATGTACTCCTTCTATATAGCTGTTTCTTCCATTCCCGCCCCTCCTATGTTTTTGCTTTGTGGTACCTTCTAGATGCCTCACAGATTAGAGTTGTAACCTGAGTTTCCTCAATATATAATCTTTTTCCTAAAAAAGAAAATGTATATATGTATATTCTTTTTTTTAGGGGAAGGAGCACCTCATGGCTCCCTATATGTTAATATAAAAAAGCAGGTACAAAAGGGAGTATGGGTGGTATATATGTATATATATATATGTATATATATATATATATATATATATATATATATATATATATATATATATATATATATATATATATATATATATATATAGTATCATCATGGTGGCGGTTGAGGAGAGAGAGGCTCTGCTAGGGTTTGTCCATGGCGAGCTGTGACCTTGGCCAGTGCTGGTAGTTTCTCTCATCGCTTCCACTCCTCGGTTTGGTTTGGGTTCTGGTGTTCTTGCTTATTTTCTGAATTTCGACTTTCCAGGGCTTTGGTTTTTTCAAACTTCTGGGAGTTACTGTTCCATTGCCCATTCCTTTGGGTTTTGGATTTGAGTCTGGTGACTTTTTGTTCACTGGTTCCTTCTGTTGGGGCTTCTTCTTCTCTTCCCCATTCTGGAAGTGGCATTTCCCTGAAGCATTGCCTTGCTGGGGGTATTAGTTTCTGCTGGATTACTGTTGTTTCCTACACTGGTGTTCTCCAGTTTTCTTTTCTGTTGTTATCTTGGTGGCTTGTGGTCTATCAATGGTGACTGGCTGTACCAGTTTTTTCTGTGGTTACTCTCTTTGGTGGTTTGTGGCTCAGCTAGGTTTGTTCTGGGTGCAGCTAGTGCCATGGCAAATCAATCCAGACCTTTCCCCATTGATATTCACACCAATGCAATGTGGCCAAAAGCCACATATGCAGGGGTGGTAGGGAAGGGACAAGCTACACATAAATCTTTTAATCACAAGGTTTTCCCTCAAGCTATGCATGATACTGCTACTGGAAGGGGTAACTGTCCATTTATCAATCCAGTGGGAAGCAAGGAGGGCTTGCCTGCCGTCCTTTTCTCCAGAAATGATATGAAGTGTTTAAATGAAGCAATTAAGTACTGCTTGATTGAAAAATTTCAGATGGGACACCCCAAGATGGAATATGTAAGAAAATGCTTTGATGAATTAAATCTAACTGGAAGCTAGAAACTTGGTTTGCTAGATGGAAGACACCTGCTTATTAGACTTTCTAATGAGGAGGATTATGCTAAGATTTTTGGCAACAATCCATCTTGATTGCTAGTACCTTTATGAAAATATTGAAATGGACACCAGATTTGATCCTTTAAAGGAGCCACCAATAATTCCTATGTGGTTCAAACTCCCCAACCTACCTATTCAATTATATGATCATAATGCACTTTATAATATCAATCAAGCCTTGGGCACCCCATTAAAAACTGATACACACACATATGATATGACAAGAATTGCGTACTGCTAGAGTCTTGGTGGAAAGGGATAAAACACTCCCAGACTTAAAGAGAGTGTGGGTTAGAATTGATGAAGATGTACCAGAAGAGGGCTTTTGGCAAGAGATTTAAGTGGAGTTTAAACCTCACTATTGCCAACATTGCAGAATGTTTGGTCATGTGATGGAGCAATGTTACAGGCTCCACCCACCTACTAAAATGATAACTGTTGGTCTTAGTAAGGTCCCCAATATAAACCAGGATACATCTAGCATACCTTCAGGGGTTGAGCAGGAAGCTATTAATATGGAGCCAATGTCAAGGGAGGTCATTATTCTGGACCCGCCTGGAGCTGATGCTGGCAAGACAGATGATAATGATAGAAGGCTAAAGGCAACACAGGATGACCTGGTTCCTTCTTATGGGCTCTCTGAACCTGCTGCAGTTCCCAACCCATTGGGTAACAAAAACTTAGGTCCTGAATCTAAATACAGAATGGACTTATCAGAGGAGAAGATCCAGGAGGTGGTTGAAGATATGCAGACTGGATAGCAGACACAGAAGAACAGTAAAAGGAAAAAAACAAGACTGAACTACAAGGGTTACTAGAATCCTAGATTTCAGGAGATCCTCCTGATAGTCCCTCATCTGCCCCCAGGACTAGGGGGAAAGGGAAAAACCACTCTCAATGATTAATTTTATGTGTTGGAACATTAGGGGGGCTGCTCACCCTTCCTCCCTAAGTAGAATTAAACATCTTGTCAAAGTTCACAAATTATGGTGTTTTGCTCTGTTGGAACCTATGGTGAATAAAAATACAAATAACATTATTAAAAAGTTTACTAATTTCCTTTGCTTTATAAATCTGAATAACAAGATCTGGATTTTTACTAGAAGAGAAATGCAATGGTCCATCCTGGTGGATCATTACCAGTTTATGCATTTGCAGTTTTCAATTGGTGATCAACTGGGTTATGCTACATTCACATATGCTAGTTGTATTCCTGCCCAACAACAAGTTTTATGGAATGAATTGGTGTGTATAGCACAAAATATGAATTCTTTTGGATTGTTGGGGGAGACTTCAACTGCCACTCTTCTGTTTCAGAGAAGAAAGGTGGTACCCCCCCAGGTCTGTCTTCCATGGCTAAATTTAACCAGTTTATTACTGATGATGGGCTCTTTGATTTGGGTTTCACTAGTCCCTCCTTCACATGGAGAAGAGGCAAGACTTGGGAGAGATTAGATAGAATTCTGGTGAACTCTCCTTGGCTCCAGAAATTTCCTTATACTTTTGTTATTCATTTGTCTATGGCTGACTTTGACCATAGACCTTTGCTTGTCTCCATCCAAAATTCAGATAAGAGTGCTGGAGGTATGTTCAGATTTCAAAACATTTGGACCCTACATCCTGAGTTTCTGTCTAAATTAAAGAAGGTATGGATACCTTTAATGGGCAGCACCCCTTGGGGTAACCTCTGGTCCTTACATAAACAGGCAGCCAGCATCTCAAGAACTGGAATTGGGCCCGTTTTGGTAACATCCAGGACAATATTCAGAAGGCTGAAGCATCAGTGGCTAATGTGGAGGCTGGGTTTCTTAATGGGGACAATAATAAGGATGATTTATACTTAGCTAATGAACAACTACTTGCACAGATAATATGTCAGGAAGAATTTTACAAATAGAAAGCTGCCACAGCCAAGTATATTGATGGGGACAGGAACACCAGATACTACCATGCCTATATCAACTTTAAAAGAAAATGTAACATGATTCTTTCCATTACCAATGCTACTGGGATTAATCTTAATAATGCTGAAGACATTGCTATGGATGCTGTGAATCATTTCAGCAAATTATTCACCCAGGTATCCATCTGTTCCACCCCAATACAACTAAGACTTTTTCAATATAACCTTCTTTATGTGCAGAATCTCAGCTTAACAGATATACCTGATGAAATTGAAGGGAGACTTCAACTGTCTCTCTTTTGTTTCAGAGAAGAAAGGTGGTACCCCCCCCAGATCTGTCTTCCATGGCTAAATTTAACCAGTTTATTACTGATGCTGGGCTCTTTGATTTGGGTTTCACTAGTCCCTCCTTTACATGGAGAAGAGGCAAGACTTGGGAGAGATTAGATAGAATTCTGGTGAACTCTCCGTGGCTCCAGAAATTTCCTTATACTTTTGTTACTCATTTGTCTATGGCTGGCTCTGACCATAGACCTTTGCTTGTCTCCATCCAAAATTCAGATAAGAGTGCTGGAGGTATGTTCAGATTTCAAAACATGTGGACCTTACATCCTGAGTTTCTGTTTGAATTAAAGAAGGTATGGATACCTTTAATGGGCAGCACCCCTTGGGGTAACCTCTGGTCCTTACATAAACAGGCAGCCAGGCATCTCAAGAACTGAAATTGGGCCAGTTTTGGTAACATCCAGGACAATATTCAGAAGGCTGAAGCATTAGTGGCTAATGTGGAGGTTGGGTTTCTTAATGGGCACAGTAATGAGGATGATTTATACTTAGCTAATGAACAACTACTTGCACAGATAATATGTCAGGAAAAATTTTACAAACAGAAAGCTGCCACAGCCAAGTTCATTGATGGGGACAGGAACACCAGATACTACCATGCCTATATCAAATTTAAAAGAAAATGCAACATGATTCTTTCCATTACCAATGCTGCTGGGATTAATCTTGATAATGCTGAAGACATTTCTATGGATGCTGTGAATCATTTTAGCAAATTATTCACCCAGGTATCCATCTGTTCCACCCCAATACAACTAAGACTTTTTCAAGATAACCTTCTTTATGTGTAGAATCTCAGCTTAACAGATATACCTGATGAAACTGAAGTTAAGAATGCCTTAGATTCTATTGATGGAGCTAAAGCAGCTGGTCCTGATGGCTTCTCATCCTCTTTTTACAAAGCTAGTTGGTCTGTCATTGGAAAAGAGGTGGTTCATGCAGTGCAAGCCTTCTTTCAAGGTATGGATCCTCCCAAGTACTTTTCTACCTCCACTATTGTACTGATTCCCAAAAACAAGTTAAGACACACTTGGGGAGATTTCAGGCCCATTAGCCTAACCTCTGTCATGTCTAAAATTATGAGTAAAATCATAGTTTCTAGACTCCAACCCCACTTGATCAATCTTATCAAAACAAATCAGGCAGCTTTTGTGAAAGGGAGATCTATATCTGATAATATTCTACTGGCTCAAGAATTATTTTTAGACTTGGATAAGAAATTCAGAGGTAATGATGTTATTTTCAAGCTTGACATCACGAAAGCATATGATACAATCAGTTGGGATTTCATTCTTAGCACTTTAACTGCCAGGGGTTTCCAGGCCAATTTTGTTCAGCTTATCAAAAGGTGGTTGAATAACAATGCTCATTTAGTTATGGTAAATGGGAGATGTCATGGGTTCTTTAGTGCATCTAGAGGTATCAAACAAGGGGACCCTCTTTAACATACCATCTTCATCCTAGCTTTTGATTATCTATCAAGATTATTGGATCAAGCCTTCACTCAAGCACCAAAGTTAGCCTATCATCACAGATCCAATATCATAATCAGTCACTTATCATATGCAGATGACATAATCATTTACTTAAGGGCATCTAAAGCTGCTGTTAGGATTGTGCATAAGACACTTGAACACTTCAAGGCTATTTCTAGGCTGGAACTTAATCTACAGAAGTGTCATTTCCTCCCTAGCAAAAATGTCAGTCTTCTTTTGAAGAACTGGATTTCTGCTTATACTGGATTTCATTCAGCTGCACTCCTTATCAACTACCTTGGTGTCCAACTGATTAAGGGAAGATCTAAACAAACACAGTTTCAAGATTTTATTGATAAGATAAAGTCTCAAGTTTCATGTTGGTCCAATTCCTTCCTCTCTAATGGTGGATGGTTAACCCTGCTGAAAAGCTTCTTAACTGCCCTCCCCTCCTATGCATTACAGATGTTTATCATGAAAAAGTACCCAATTGCTGATTGGTAGAATGTTCAACAGGTTTTTGTGGGCTGGACAACACAAGCAGATACATTGGCTCCCATGGCAACAGATTTGCAAACCACTCCAGGCAGGTGGCCTTGGCTTTAGGAGTTTTGAGCATCTAAGCTTCATTAATCTTTGCAAGCTTTGGATCAGGTTTAGAGCTAAGGATACTATTTGGGCTCAATTTATGCATGGCAGGTATTGTAAACATGATCACCCAACTATGGTTCTACCCAAACTGGGAGATTCCAGGCTATGGAGAACAATGTTAAAAATTAAAGACCAGGCTGAGCAGCTTTTCATTTGGGAGCTAGGTGAAGGCCAGATCAATTTCTGGCTTGATATTTAGGCCTGGGGATGGGAAAAACTCTCTACTACTCACCCAAATGTTCCTACTAACAGTTGTGTAAAGGACTTCTGGACTGAGAACCAGTGGAACTGTAGGCTCCTGAGCACTATTTTAACACCTGTTCAGATGCATTAGGTTACTTCGACTGAAATCCAGCCTGGGCAGAAGGATAAACTGGTCACCATGAATAAGCACTCCCAAAAGATGTCTTCATTTATTTATCAAAAGTTTTTCTCTTGGGATTCGATTCAATGGGGGACTGAGTTATGGGGTAAATTTCTGTCCCCATCCATGTCTTTTTTCTGTTGGAGAGTTAGGCACCTTCTATTACTCAGAGATGATATACTTAAGTTAAAAGGGCTTAAAGGGCCTTCCTGTTGCCAGCTGTGTCTTAATGCTGAGGAAACTTTGACACTCTTATTTTTAGCTGCCATTTCTCTCAGGAGGTTTGGAAGAATCTCATCAACAGGCTTAATCTAGATACTCTCAATTTGAGTTGGCTACATCTGAAGCAATGCTGGTTGGATTGGAATAAGGTGGGACTTCTAGTGGTTCCTTGTGTGGTGGCATGGTTTATTTGGATGTGCAGAAATAAGGCTAAGTATGAGGGGAGATCCCCCTCTGCATTGCTTGTTGCTGCTCATTGTTTGTCTCACATTTAGAAACTCATTAAATTTTAGAAATTCAGAAACATTTCCTTGGTGAGACATGTGGGCATTAATTCCTGGATTAAACTTTTGGTTTTTTGCTGGTCTCCCCCCTAGCTAATTGGGTCAAAGTAAACACTGATGGAAGCTTCCATCAGCTGCAGGCTGGTATTGGTGGAATTTTTAGGAATTGTCTTGGGAAGTGCTTGTTGTTCTTTCAATCACCTGCTGATGCCTTTGATGCTTTGGAGGCTGAGATGATTGCCATTTTTTGGGCTCTCGGGATTGCAAGTTTGTGTAGGGTGGGTTGTCTCTTAGTGGAATCCGATTCCTGTAACTGCATCAATTTCCTTCAACATTCTGAGCCTGCCCCTTGGTATATTAGGAGATGGATGAATAAAATGTCCACTTTGAGAGATAATATGTTAGTAAAATTCTCCTTTATACCTAGGGAAGGTAATGTTCCTGCACACTGGCTTGCCTCTAAAGGGTGTTGTAATGAAGCTATCAAAGTAGATGTAAACCCCCCTCCTCCCCTTGCTACTTGCTACATGGAGACTTATTGGGTCTTCCTTATGTAAGACTACGGTTGTAATTTCTACATCTATTAATATATATATATATATATATATATATATATATATATATATATATATATATATATATATACGTGTGTGTGTGTGTGTGTGTGTGTGTGTGTGTGTGTCTATATGTGTATATGTATATATGTATCTATGTGTATATGTATATGTATATGTATATATGTATATATGTATCTATGCATATATTTAAATGTATGTATGTATATATGTATATGTATATATATATATATATATATATATATATATATATATATATATATATATGTGTGTGTGTGTGTGTGTGTGTGTGTGTGTGTGTGTGTGTGTGGTGTGTGTTGAATTCAAATTTGTTCGAAAGTTCGTGCCCATGGGATAAAGCATGGGAATCAAGGAAATGTTATTGAGAGATGGAGAGACAGAGATATGGAGAGAAGCTAAAGAGGAGGACTTGCCCCATTAGGGTTGAATAGGGTGTTGTCGGGCTCTTAGACCCATCTAATTCCAAAAAACATAGATGTTTCAAGTGAGGGGAGCCAAAAAACCCCTTTTGCTCTAAAAGGCCCTTCTATTTATAAATGATAGAAGGTCCAAAATAAGTTACATCATCGCGCTTGCATTAAAGGGTTTAGTAAATGAATTTTTAGGTATTCTGATATTATTTTCTGGACCATTGGGTTTCCTAGAGATCTAAACAGATGTTTCATCTAAAAATAACCTATTTTTTGTGCATATTTAATAAGCCATTTTTATACATTTTTATGATATTACACTTTAAAAGAAGGTATTTTGCATGCTTTTGGTTTTAGGTACTTGAAATGGACATTTAGGGAAAAGGTGAGAAAATGGAGAAAAATTAGGCAAATGTTTGTGGCCCTATAACGCCACCCCTAGCCCCAATAGCACCAGTCTCCAGCCAGAATGGCGGTATAGCGTCACAAAATGGCACTATAGCGCCAGAAACTACCTTTCTAGAAGATCCATTGAATTTGGCTAAAGTTTAGAGGGGTGTTTGAAGCTATTTTCTATTCTCTATTAAATGAGAAGGATTTGGTTGAATTTAGAGACCTTTTGGAGCCTCAAAACTTCAATTGGGTGGCAATGGTAAATTAAGGTTCTCTTATTTTGTGTTTAAGTATAAGTGTAAGAGCGTTTTAGTGTGTATAAGTTTAGAGATTGCTTAAAGGAAACTTCAGAAGTTTACTTGGGAAGAAGACACAAGGTACTTTGTATTTGTGTTTAAGTTTTTGTTTTAAAACTTGGATTTCAATGCAAATATTTTGTTTTTGTTTAGTCTTTATGAATTCTGAGTAGTTCCCTTTCTTTCTCCTTGCTTATGAGAATTAATCTTGTGGTATGAGAATGAATTAATGAATTATTTCTACTCTGAAAATTGTCATGGTATTTTCACTGAATCTTCATTTACTTTACAAATTGGCCATTGGTGAGGTTAAAATACTTTGAAAAACATAATGAACTGGGAGGGCTATGATCTCACCCAACTAGTGGATACTACACTTCATTCTTGGCGGAGCCATTCTGATCACCTAAGGGGAGTGCAAATAAATAGTGAGCTAAGTTTTGATGGAACAAAATTGGTTAGTTCTAGGAGTGACAGGCTAGATTCTTTTCAATTTGGCTTAAGGTTTAGTACCTTGACGCTGTGATTTGGTCAATATATTGGCTTAAGCTAGGACATCTAAAGGTGAGACGCTAGAATTTTTGATGTAGAATCAAAATGTTAAGGAATCAGCCTTAAGTTAGCCAATGTTATTTTCTAGCATCGGAAGGGTGTAAGAAATAAGGTATGCTTTTGTTTGTCACAATACATCAATTTTAGCTTACATCATTTGAATCCTACATAGGTTAAAATCTCTTTGCAAGGAGAAAGGTTTTTCATAAATTCCAAACATGCTGTTATATTTTATTAAGCTACTACATTTAGTTATTGCTCTCTTTTTAGTAGAAATCTTTAGTAAACATATCATTATATGCCTTTTATCTATTTAATTTAAAATTTAAATAGAAATTTTGTAAGTTGACTTTAAGAGTTACCGCTTTCCCCGTAGGATTGATACTGAGGTTTTTAAGAAAGGTCATATATTACTTGAAATGATAAGTATACTTGTGTAGCACCTCTAGTGTGAAAATATATTATATATTTCATAAATCTTTACATTTGATCACACTAGCTGCTAGATATAATTTGAGATTTTTTTCTAGCAAAATTTTGAAGTTTAAAAATACACATGATTGCGGGTTGGGTTAAGTTTTGGCGTCGTTGCCGGGGAGTGGGACAAAACATTTTGACTTACAATATTATTTAAATTGTGAAATTAAAATATAAAAAAATATAAAAATTAAAAAATTTAAAAACTGAAAAAAAAATATTTTAAAATTAAAAATTCAAAAAATAATAAATATAATTTCTTTTTTTGTGTGCTATTTTATTTTATTTTTCTGCAATTTTTAAATTGTTTATGCGTAGTTCTGGATCTAAAAATTTAGTGTCTTACGTTTCTGAATTGGAACAGACAACTAAAAAAATTTGAAAACAAGGAAGACTTCATAATTCTAATGAAATGGCTAACACGTAGCAAAATAATATTGGAATTTAAACTGTTGAAAATAAACATCATAATTTACAAAAACCTTTAAAGGATTATGCGAACCCTACAGTAGATGAAATTCATTTAAGCATTCAAACTGCTGTTGTAGAAGCTAACTCATTTGAACTTAAAAGCTTCAACTATACAAATTGTAAAAAATAATCAGTATAGAGGAACACCATCTGTGGTTCCCAATTTACATTTAAGAAGTTTTTTAGAACTGTGTGCTGCAGTTAAACATGATGGTGCATCAAATGATGTCTTTAGACTTATACTTTTTCTTTTTTCATTAAGGGATAAAGCTAAGATGTGCTTAAATTCATTAACACATAGATCTATTAGAACTTGGGGAGATTTATCTCAAAAGTGTTTGACTAAGTATTTTACACCTTTAAAAACTACGAAGCTTAGAAATACTTATACTTCTTTTACTCAGTATAAAGAAGAGTCTATATATGAAGCTTAGGAAATATTTAAGGAACTCTTTAGATAATGTTCACATTATGCTTTACCAGACTGGTTAATCATTCAAACTTTTTATAATTGGTTAGTAGGATTCCTTAGTTCTATCATGGATGCTGCTGGTTGAGTTCATTAATGTCCCTTTTGATGAAGCTTATTCATTAATTGAAAAAATGGCTACAAATAATTTTCAATGACCTTCTGATTGGGTAAATCCTAAGAAAGTAGCTAGTATTCATGATAACAATGTTATTTAAATGATCGCATGTCAAGTTGTTGCATTGTCTAAGAAGATAGACCAAATTGGAATGAGTTTTTCTCCAACACCCCAAATGGTTAAAGAAAATTCATTAGGTAAAATTATTTATTCTCATACTTCATTGGAAACTATAAATGCTATCAACGGACAACCCAGGTTGGAAAAAGCAACCTAACATTAACTGGAACAATTATTCTAATCGTGGAAGTCAACAATGGGGGAATGCTCAAGTAAACCCATTGGGAAATTAGAACAACCAAGGTTGTGCGAACTATAGACCTAGTTATCCTCCTGGATTTAATCAACAAGTTAAGAAGAAGAAGTTTTTGTTGACCTCACTTTTTGTTGAGGTCTAGTCTCTCTTTAGAATAGCCTAGGGTCTAGCCATAGGACTCTACTGGTAACTTTCTTAGAGAACTAGTCATGGAACCCTTCCCAAAGAAATTCAAAACTCTTCTTGCTTCACTAGGGGGTTTTCATATGCTTAAGACCTAACCTCCACCTTTTGGTAGGAAAAAGGCAAGCATAAGGAATCCTAGGGGAAGTCTCCTATAGGTGGTCAGGCCTTAGGGTTTGCCCTGAGGGAGGTCTGGAGATCACCACTCATACACTTCACATTCACAACATACACACACTGCACATTCTAATTTCAACCCTGAACTCTTTGGAAACTAATGTGGATAGCTCATCCCTAAGTCTATGACTAAGTGGTAGGGACCAATATATAGAGGACCAAATGTAAGTGACCCTTGGTCATTACATCCTGCTCACCTTGAAGCCCCCTTCAAATTTCCAATATTTCAATTTTTGGCCCCTTTGCCCCCTAAATAACCGTGAACTACCCAAAATACCCAAAATTTCCAAAATTACCCAAATTCACCAAAAATCCCCAAAAATCATTCCAAGATATTCCTTACCACTCAAATTGACCATCCATGACAAATAAGTCCAAAATTTCCAAAAATACCCCCCCCCCAATACCCTCAAAATACCCAAAATACCCTTTTTGCCCAAAAATCCAAAAATTCTAAAAAATTCTCAAAAAATTCCAAAAAATCCTAAAAATCCCCAATTTAATTTTATTGAACTACACTATGGGCTAATTTTGCCAAATTAATACACTTTCAATCCAAAATCCCAACTTGGCCCATTTAACCTAAAGGTGCCTAAACCAAACCCAATCTTGACCCAATTGACCCCAATTTTCATCATATTCAATTCTAAACCAAAATTCAACATCCCCAATATCAACTTAGACCAAATTCAAGTCCAATGTGACCCAAATTTGAATCTAATTCCACTTGAAATCAAAATCCCTAATTTTGCCTAAATAACCCAAAACTCCTAAAGTGACCCAATGCCAATCAATTCCTCCAAAATTTCAATTCCAAACTCTTTATAACACCTCTTAAAATTAATTGGATCATCAATTTCCCATAATTTGAGCTCAGGTCTTATCCAAATCCATTTTGGACCAAAGAAACCCCAATTTTGACCCAAGCTGAACACATGTTTTAAATCCACCAAATTGATCCTCTAAACCTTGTCAAAACCATTTTATGTTTTCATGAAAATTCTTCTAGACCACCATATCTACATTATTGTTGAAGACCTCTGAACCCCATTCCCACTCAAACTCAAGCTAACGTGACCCGAACCTGACATGGTCCAAAATAATCAAAAATCCAATCCATGCCAAAATTGAACCTCCAAATGAGTTCAAAACCACTTTGTGTCTTCATGAAAGATCTTCATTACAATCATTTGGACAATATTAATCAAGGAACTTGGGCTTCATTCAAGCTCTAGCCCAATTTAAACTCAAATTAGCCCAATGTTCTTAAAATGGACCCAAAATCCAAAACTCACCAAACTAAAATACACTCACACACACACCCACATTCTCCCCCTCTTACATCTCACGGAAAAACAAAACAAGGAAAAAAAACAAAAAAAAAATTTAAAAATCTTCCCTTCACCTTACTTCCATGCCTCTCCCTCACTCTCCCTCACTTCTCCCTCACCCTACCCGCCACCTCACCCAACTCTCCTCACCTTCACCACACCTTCACCACACCTCCTCCTCACCTCCACCACATCTCTCCCTCACTCCCCTCTTTACTATAAAGCCGTGAGCCTCCCCATTAAATCCCCCCATAATCCCATTTTACACCCCCTTACACACTCCCTTACACACTTCACTTTACCATCCCACTCACTCATTTCCTCTCCAAAAAATCGTGAGCCTCCCTCTCCTCTTCTTCTCCTCCTTCCAAGCTAGCCACACTCACTCACTTCATCTCCAACAAGGGACTCTTCAAGGTCTCCAACGAGTGCTTCTCCAAGCTAAGGTAATCTCCTCCCCCCTCTCTTTACTTTTGTTTTTGTTTCAAAATTTATTTTAAAAAAAAAAATATGTCATTATCTTGTTTATGTTTAGCACATAAATGTATTTTCTTTAAAAAATTCTTCTTCCTCTACATAGGTTTAAAAAAAAAAAGATTTATTATGTGTTAATTATTACAAATCTTCACACCATGTAGGCTATCCCATGTTTAGCCTTAGGGATTTATTTTCTTTTTAATGCAGGCTATCTCCATGTATATCTTCATGTGTAGGTTATCTTCATGCTATTTAAATTTTATTCATGCATAGGCTTAGGAAATCTTTTTTTTTTATGCAAAGTTATGTAGTTAGTTTTAAATATTTACAAATCTACCACCTAATTGTACTAACTTGAAAAATAAGATTTAAAATCTACAAAAAAAATAATTTAACATAAAAAAAAGAAAAAATAAAAGAAAGGAAAATAAACATAAAGAGAAATCAAAATAAAAATAGGAATAAAATAAAATGAAAGGGAATGAAATAACATATAAATAAAATAACTACATAAGTTATACATATGTAAATTAATAATATAAATGTAAATATATTATTTGTACTAAATAATATATAAATTAATGTTAAATATATTGTAAATAAATTATAATACACTAAATAAATAATGTTTAAAATAATGTAAATAAATTATATTTAAATAAGCGACATAATAAAAATAATCTATACTAAATTTAAATAAATACTAATAAAACATAAATAACTAAATAAATAATAATAATATATATATGTAAATTAACAATAACAATATGTAAATAATAATTTTAATAAATAATAACTTAAATAAATGATAATAATTTAAAATAAATGAAAGGGTAATTTAGGAGAGAGAATGTTTAAAAAGTTTTATAAATAGATAAATAAATAATAAAAATAGGTAAATAAAAAAACATCATTCTTTTTAAAATAATCTAAATATAAATATACATGTAAATAATAATTTTAAGAAATAATAACTTAATATAAATGATAATAACCTTAAATAAAGAAAAGAATAATTTAAGAGAGAGAAAATGAAAAGTCTTATAAATAAATAAATAATAATAAAAATGATAATAAAAAAAAATGTAAATTAATAATATAAATTAATAATGATAAATCAATAATATTTATGTAATAAAAATGTGCATATAATTAATTAAAATAAAAATAACTTATAAGGGATAATAAAAATAACTTATAAGGGATAATAAAAATAAATAATACATATATATATAAATTGAAAATAATTTAAATAATATAAATGAATAATGAATTAAATTTAAAAAATTAAATAGTAATTAAATTAAATAAATTAAATTAAATAATAATTAAATTAAATAAATTGCATTAAATAATAATAAATTAAGTAAACCAAAAACAATTAAATAAATAATAGTTTAAATTAAATTAAATAAATTAAATAAATAAATTAAATTAATCAAATCAAAATTATATTAAATTAAATGATAATGTTAATAAATAAATAATTTAAAATTAAATAAAATTAATTAAATAAATTAAATTAAGTTAAATAAATTAATGAAAACTGAATATTAAATTAAAGTTAAATAATAATTGTAAATAATAATAAATTAAATTAAATTAAATTAATTAAATTAATCAAATCACATTAAATTAAATTAAATTATATAATAACATAAATAAATATTAAATTAAATAAATTAAATAAACAAATTAAATTAAATTAAATTAAATAATAATGTAAATAAATAATAAATCAAATTAAATTAAACAAATTAAATAAGTAAAATTAAATTAAATTAAATTAAGCAATAATGTAAATAAAAAATAAATTAAAAAAAATTAAATTATATTATATAAATTAAATTAAATTAAATTAAACTAAATCAAATAAAATAAAATAAAACATAAAGTTAAATTAAACAAGATAAAATAAAATAAATTAAATTAATTAGATTAAATTAAATAATAAAATAAATTAAATGAATACAAAAAATAATAATTTAAATAAATTAAAGTAAAATAAAATGAATAAATAAAAATAAATTAATTAAATAAAACAAATAAAGAACAATCAACTAATTAAATAAAATTAATAACAATTAATAAATAAATAAATGATAATAAAGTAAATAAATCACAATGAATTAAATAAGATAATAAATTAAATAAATAATAAAGATAATAAAAATTTTAATTACAAATAAAGGATAATAATTCTAAATAACACATAATAAAAATAACATAACACATAAATAATAAATAACAAT
Source organism: Papilionanthe hookeriana x Papilionanthe teres (assembly GCA_022702705.1). Lineage (NCBI taxonomy): Eukaryota > Viridiplantae > Streptophyta > Magnoliopsida > Asparagales > Orchidaceae > Papilionanthe > Papilionanthe hookeriana x Papilionanthe teres. The sequence goes on along the minus strand of CM040439.1, from coordinate 3,087,102 downwards.
AATAACATAAAATAATAATACATAACAATATAAACACTAATAACATTAATATAAGAATAAAATAACATATAATAATAACATAACACATAAATAAATAATAACAATAACACAAGACAAAAACAAAATAAAATAATAACATACAACAATAACACAACACAACCATCACAAATCACAATAATCACAACATACAACAACAGTCCCAACTACAATACAATACCAACACGATAACAATCAAACCTAGGATAGGCCTCCTGAGGCATAGTTCATTTTTCCCTTTATAAAGACACCTAGGAAATCACAACTTGGTGTAGAAAACATAACACGAATACTCTTATGCTTAGTGAATGCATGGAGTAACCCAAATTTTTACCCAATGTCCATATAACCTTCCCAATCCACATTCCAAACTCAAACCAAAACCAAAATAAAACCAAAATTAAACCAAAACCCAAACAAAAACTCAAAACCAAAATCAAACCAAACCCAAACCAAAACATAAACCAAAACTAAACATAGTTCAAACCCAAACCAAATACAAACCAAACCAAATTCAAATCCTTCAATCCCCAAACTAAAATCAAATTCAATTAAAAACCACAAACTCTTCATAGCACTCCCATAAGTCCAAATCAAACTACCAATTGCCACCAATCCAAATTCAAACCACACCTAAACCCATCTGCCTCAACCTACCCCTAACAACTGTGTTCATTAAGCATAAGGGTATATGTAGGGTGAATTGTTAAGAAACATAATAAGTCTAAACGAGCCCGAGACGTTTCATCAGGATATGAGAGGGAAGCATGGATCTGCATCCTTCTTTGACTGCTTGGATACCTCTGAGGTCTATTAAACATAATATGTCTGCTTAACAAAACTATCCTCAATTAAATTAACAAAGTTCATTGAAACACAACATAAGAATTCACATAGACATCATAGAACTTGGTAGACAACCAGGATCTTAACATAGACATCATAGGATTGAGTAGTTACTTCTTGTTAGTTCTACTTCTTCCTGTTTTCTGGCATGCTTTAATTTCTGTAAAATTATAAACACATATATACAATGCAATACTAAAGTCTCAGCTGGGAATGACGAGAAGACCCTTCAGGTACGCTTTTACTTTATTGCAATTTACCTTATTGCAATTTATTTACCTGCACTGCGCTTTACTTTTTCTTGCATGATAAATAAGATTTTTGCATGAAAACTGAAACCTTTAGGATAGCCACAAAACCGAAACCCAAAACTAAATTAAAAGTCATACAAGATAAAGTTTACCGCCACAACATTTCAAAATATAAGACAACACAAAATTTAATCACAAATAGAACAACAAAAACTACAACTATAACTTAATTAAAACGTCTTGTTGGATGATCGGGAATACCTCGGAAGATGTAACCTACGTGTTGCTAACGGGATTTCCCACGGTCTAAATGAAAGTGTGGAACCATTCAGTTGAGTTTAGCAAATTCATCTGGACTAAGTGAATCCGATAAAATTAATGATGCCGGAAGGATGGAACTGTGGGATCTTAACGGTGTTGTTATAATCAACTTTAAGATTTTTTTAAGTAAAACATTAAAAAACACTTGGATTTAAGACTTTTTTAAACCAAAACACTTCTCTCATCTCCTAATTTATGATTTCTAAAACTAAACCTCTGCGACAACAAGGAACTTGGAGCATAGTGGGCAGCACGGTCATCGTCGTCGGCAAAACTCGGATCTACATCAGCTAAACCCTTCCTTAGAAATTAAACAACTAGTCATAGGATTTCGAGGTAGTTTGCCTAGTGCAACATAAATCCTCAACTTTTTGTTAGGCATTTGCAAAATTGTCTTATGCAAATTAAGCCCTAACTAGTCTTAGGACTCCGAGGTAGTCGTTTGGTACGACATAAGCCCTCACATCTTCAAGGCTGTTTGTATGATTGTGTCATACAAATATAAGTCCTAATTAATTAAAATAGGTCTAGATGAAATATTAAATGAACTCCCAAATTGAAGCCAAACAATAGGATAGTTTGGGAAGTTGCCAAGATTCTTCTTGGATCCTCAGCTTCTCCTACTTCTCTTCTATTGGACTTTTAAAATAAACTGTTACAAACTCGATCCATTCCCTATTGAAATTCCAAAATTCAATCCTTTGAAAACCTTAAACTTTGAAATTCTTGAGAGCAAAACCACTAATCATTATCAAGAGTTTTCTTAAATGATTCCAGTCATTTAGGATGTAATTGACTATTGGGGCTTGCCCTTATAGGGAACTTTAAGAACCCAGGAAATATAAACCCTGCTTAATTCCTTTATATTAAGCAGGGGAACCTGTCGGCTTATAAAATTAGTTTACAGACCAAACAGATGTCACAAATCTTTTAGTTTATTTAATCGAGCCCCATCGTCAAGCAGTGTGACTATCCCTCGGGATAGATACACTGTTTGTGGTGTGGTGCTCGTTTATATAAACTATTTGGGATGTGAGATCAGTTTGATTTCATGTCTTAAAATTTCAAACTTAAAATTATTTTCAAAAATCAAATGCTACTTTCCAAATTATATATATATATACTTAAATTAAATTTACAACCTAAAAAATATGCCGACTGCTTCTGGCGACTCCGCTAGGGACTAGTTCCTCTCTCCATTTTGATCAGATGGTTTTACTTTCATAAATCGGTAGTAAGTCCATGCCTCTAGTGGATCAAACTACCATTCTTCCGTTGACGTACTTTACCCATTTCTTTCTTGGGAAAGTGTGATCAACTTTCCGGGATTTCAGGACCATCTGTTTAGCCACTCCTAAATAGAGAGGTTCAGGGATCCTTAGGATTTTTCTTTTGATCTTGTGGGGTCGGACCCCCAATAGGTGTGTTGGTGGATTAATTCCACTTGGGCAATGTGCGTTGTGAAAAGGGATCCTCAGCAGGGTCCTTTGCTTCACCTTTTTCTTCTACCTCTTGGATTTAATTTTTTACCTTCGGCAAGTTAATCCACCATTAAAATTTTAAATATCATTTAAAACAAACACATGAAAATCTAAGAGAAAATAAAAGAAAAAGAACAACAAAATATGATAAGAGAAAATAATAATATATTAAATGAAATCAGAAATTTTACCCAGTTCACAGAATGATCTTTTTCATAGTGTTCATACTATGATGACAAGGTCGTTGGCCCTTCCTAAATTTTGGAACATTTCTTTTGATAGTCGAAATGTTAACCCCTTTCGCTGACTTTCTCCTGTGACCTGCCCTCTTCCCGTGAGGCTCGTCTCACAGCACCGTTGATTCAGTTTGGAGCCGGCTTCAGTGAGTTTGAAGTCGTGCTAGGAAAAGCCCCGTTCGTGGTCCTGAAAATTACCGCCCCTGAAGTACAAGAACCATCTGCCGAGTTTGACCTGAACTCCCATGAAGACTTCCCTTCTGCTAAGAAGGTAAAAATGACTATTGTCCCCATCAAACCAGTTGACTCCGTGACAAGGAGAGTCGTCACCTCTACTGCTTCTGGCTTCGCCGTTACAGTAGCTACTTCCCCGTCTGCCAAAGGGAAAGAAATTCTGTACGAGGAGGAGTCTGACAAAGCATTCCCTGCTCTGCCGTCTGTCTTTGAGATTGGTTCCAGTTCCAGGGTTCCCCCGCTGACAAAATCCCAAAAGAGGAACCACAACCGGAAGCTTCGTAAGGCCGCCAATGCACAAGGTGCAAGTTTGCCAGTGATTGATGAAATTCCTCAGCAGGAGGAACTCGGTTTACCAAATACCTCTCCTCTCCTCCGAGGTAGTAGGTTCCACCCGTTAGCTGGTACTACTGCAAATGAAAGTCTTCATAGGATTATCGCTGCGCTTCCTGCACCGTACAGTTGTGATGAGGAGGGAAAGAAGTCCACAACCATCACTCGAGCTTATACTCTTCTACGGAGTTTGGCTGAATTAGAAAGGTGTTCTGTTGCCAAGCTTCTTAAAAGGATGGGATGTGCAATATCCCCAGAAGTGAAAGAGGAAATTTTGAAAATGGAAAAGCCTAGCAAGGTTTCTGTCAAGCACCATTTGGGAAAGCGTGTTGAGACAACTACCATCGATTCAACGCCCGCGATACGAAGACCAGTCAAGTCTCGGCTAGGTCCAAGAATGCCACCCAAGGAACTCCCGACGAAGAAGACAGGGTTACTTTCCTCTGTACATGGTCTGCACTCTAGGGAGCACACTTCCTCTCTTGGTTCTGATGTCCCCGCTGAGACATTCCGTCCCGAGGCATCAATTCTCGAGAGGAGAGTGTGGTTACCGAAAGTCGCTGCACCTGTCCACTTCAAGAAGTCTACAAATCATCAAACGGATTATAAGTCTGGCACTCCTATCGTCACCACCCCCCTGTTGCTTCAGAGTCAGTGGCAGAAGAAGGGTTGATGGAGGATAGAATTCAGAAACTCCGTGAAGAGAATTCAGAGTTAACTAAGGAGCAAGGATTGGAAATCGATAACGAAGATTTTGACCTGTCAGATTACTTGGATAATGAATTCATGGAAATCAACATGGTCGATACCAGAGCCACAGCGTCTGCGCGTGAAGCTCCTCTTGAGGAGGACACAATAGAAAAGCATCAAAGAGCCGTGTTCGCTAGAGACAAAATGATCAGCCAATTGGAAAAGAGAATGGAGGAGATGACTGCCGCTATGTCTACCATGGCCACATTACATGGACAATCTCGACCACGTCCGATCGTTACTCCAGAAATCAATCGGCTCGAGATAATACACATCGCCGATGAAAGAAGAGAGGTCACCTCTGCCAACGAGAATTAGCTTCCGAAGAAGGATTCAACCCCGAATCTACTAGAAAAGGAGCTTAAGCAAATCGTCGAACAACAAGTTTGGGAGGCCTTGGCCCAGTCCAAAGGCGGAGCATCAGTTTCAAAGGGTAGATCCTACCCGGAGGAATTTGATGTTGTACCTTACCCCAAAGGCTTCATGCCACAGACCTTCAAAACGTTTGACGGAACAGGAAACCCTCAGCAGCATATAGCACATTTCAGAGCCAACTGTTGCAATACAGGAGGAAGTGAAGCGCTATTGTTCCCTCAGTTTGTCAGCAGCCTGTCAGGAATAACTTTCGATTGGTATGCTGAAATTCCTAATGAAATAGTAAAGACTTTCGCAGAAATGGAAAGTATGTTTGTGAAGAGATTCACCTGTTCTCAGCGTCATGTCACCATAGGAGATCTCGTGGTACAACGTCAGAAGCCCGATGAGACTTTGGTTGACTACATCTTGAGGTGGAGAAACTTAAGCATGAAATGCCAACCTCAGCTACAAGAACAGCACGCGATCGATATACTACTCAAGAGTATTCACAGTTCGGTAGCTTTCATGCTTAAGGGTCTCACGATCAAGTCCTTCGAGAAACTGCTCAGCAAGGCCAGCAGCTTACAAGAAGAAATCAAGCACACAGAGCCTACAGAAAAGATAGAGAAAATGAAACCAGTAAAGACTTATGAGATGAGATCTGGCGTAGTGGCCGCGGTCGATAAAGGAAAGCAACCGATGATGATTCAGACCGAGCGATCACCTCGGCAGATGCGGTCGACCTCGGCGATGACGGGCGAGCCTCGTCCACCGCGAGATAATCGATCCGTTCAGCAGCAGCAGAGACCATACAGGACAGACGGGAGACCAGTTCCTACAATATCAGAATGACTATGCAGAAACTACTCTTTCAAAGATGATGCTATAGCAAAGATGTTCAAGAATCCACTAAAAAAGCCCGAGTTCAAGTTACCCGAGCCGAAAAAGCTAGAAGAGGTGAATAAGAAAGATCAGCCGAACTTCTGTCCCTATCACCGGATGCTTGGACATACAATTGAGAACTGCTTCAGTTTCAAGGATTGGCTTGGGCGGAGTTACAAAGAAGGAAATATAACGATACTGAAGGAATATCTGAAGGAGCCTGAAAAAGGTTCTATAAATGTAATTTCAGCCGAGCCAATCTCTCCGCTTGACCAATATGCCGGTAAGGTGGATGGAGTGCAATTTGGAATGAACTCAAGAAGGTCCTGGATCAGATTCAGTCTACTCCAAAGAAAGCCGCTGTCCGGAGTTTGTCGTCAGCACAGGCCAAGATGAAAGCTTGGCCAAGGAAGCCACCGCGACGAGAGTGGAGGAAGAAATAGATCGTGAATGAGATTAAAGACGATAGCGTGGAGGATAGGATAGGGGCTGCTCCCGTTAGACTGGTTGTCTCAGATTCAGGGGTGAAATTCCTCGAACCCCTGACTTTGTATCATTATCTTTGTACCCCTCCAAGGACTCGTAATAATGATATAAATGATGTTGGCTACGTTCTTACCGTCTCTAGTGATGACGTAACTAATCACAACCTATCTAACCCCGATTTCGATTCCCAAAATGATCCTCAAATCATATTAACTTCCACCAAAGATATAGAAGACATTGACAACACTGGCTACGACAGTACGAGAAGTGAGGAGCCAATCCTCGAGTGCAAAGGAGTTCCACTTGACATCAGTTTGGACTTCTCAGATACAGATGAAGAAACCTATTAACATTAGGTTCCTAATTTTTACAAATATGATTGTTTCCTCGAGAGAAGGAACTAGATGAGGTTTGGGTTACACTGCTCTTATTACTACTTTGTGTGTGGAATATGGTACGAAATATGAGACTTGGGAAGAAATTTTTCCATCACATAAACCTATTGGGAAGATAAACTTGGAGAAATATGAGAGATATTTTGGGATTAGACCTAGGACTGGAGTTAACATACCTTCTACTTCTGCTTTTAATCCTGCTTCTGCTTCTACGTTTAGACCATCTACTTTTGATACTATGTATCTGGAGTCTGCTATGGAATAAATGATGATTTTGCATGGAGATATCATTGCCATAGATAATCAGTTTAAAGGCATTGAATCTCACTTAAATCATAGTGATGATATTATTTTGAGGAAGCCTGAGTATGATTTTTCTTATAATGAGGCTATGTTGAGATACTTGAGTGGAGATAATTCTGTGGAATTTCCTACTCATCCCATTTTTACACTATATCGGCCTCCTGAGAATATAAACATGGGAGATGGTGATGATTATACTGTTAGTGATGAAGATGATCATGCGTAGTGTGTTGTTTTCTTTCTTTCTTTCCTTTGATATGATTGAATATTTAGACTTTGTTATGTTAGTGATTAGTTGTATTTGATTTGGAGTGTGTTTGTATTATGTTGCTTTACATTATTGTTTATGTTAAATTGTTAGTTCCACTGTTTGTCTTCTGCTCCAATTTAAATGCTAGAGTAGTATATAATTTATAAATTTTATTGTTATGCATGTTACTTATTTTTGTTTCTACTAAGTACTTGTATTTATTACTTGTACTTGCACTAATTTCTCAGTTTTAAATTTTTAAAATGTCTTTCTTTATTCATAAAATTTCGTATTTTAAATTAGTTTAAAAAAATTTAAGTATGGGGGAAGGGAGAAAATTATTTTTAAACTAAACGTTAATTATCCTAAAGGAATTGTATTATTCAAATTATTTTTAATATAATATGTGGCATGTAGAGGTAAATTTAGAAACCTATATTTTTTATTTTATGAATGTTGTAAAAAACCTAAGTAAAATTTTTTAATAATGAAGGTTAATTCTATAATTATGGTATTTAGTATGAATGGTTAAGAGTTATGCTTTTGCTATTTGAAGTAAACAAAATTGTATTTTTGGAAATATTAAGAATCTTAGATTTATACTTGAAAAGAATGAATTGATACTTTATGAAAATTCATCAAAGCTAATACACATTTGTTAAAGTAAAGAAGTGTGAGATGTTTTTAACTTTAAGAGGAGGATAGTGGAGTTCCAAATCATTAAAGGCTATCCAAAGATAATAATCCTCACATGAGATAAAAAGAAGAAAAAAAAAGAAAAGATTGAAAATAATCCTAAAAGAAAAAGAAAAAGAATAGCAAAAAATAGAAAATATGTGAGTCGAAACTTGAAGAGATGCGTAATAGAAAATTTGCTCTACTTGAATTATCTTTAGGAAAGAAACCAAGTTACATTTTTAACTTTGACTTAGAAGTATTAGCACCTTTATTAGTAAAGTTCTCATGAAATTCTTTTTTTGGTAATTCTTCTATGTATCTCAAATATGACAAATTGCAGCTATTTTTGAAATAAATAGAAAACCAAGACTTTTAAACTTGACTGCTAAATATTCTTGTATTTTAGCTGTTAACCTGAGTTATTAAAAATTTTTCTAGAAGTTTCATTCTAGCATTTATAAAGAAAAAATTATAAAAACCCTTAAGTTAAATTTTCTATCACAAGTTATAAAATTTTATATAGTATAAAGAGTTACTTGAGAACATGTAACGTTTAAGTTTGGGGAATTGTTCCATCTATAAATCACCTATTTTTAGTGCATATTTTATAAGCTTTTTTATACATTTTTGATGATATTGCACTTTAAATGAAGATATTTTGCATGCTTTTAGTTTCAGGTACTTGGAATAGACATTTAGGGAAGTTTTGAGAAAAATGGAGCAAAATTGCGCAAATATTGGTGCCGCTGCAGCGCCACCCCTAGCGCTAATAGCATCAGTCTCCAGCTAGACTGGCGCTATAGCGCCGAAACTACCTTTCTATAAGACCCATTGAATCTGGCCAAATTTTGGAGGGTGTTTGAAGAACCCTCAGTTAGTTTCTGTTTTCTATTAAATGAGAAGGATTTGGCCGAATTTAGTGACTTTTTGGAGCCTCAAAACTTCAATTGGGAGGTAATAGTAAAATATGATTTTCTTATTTTGTGTTTAAGTGTAAGTGTGAGAGTGTTTCTATATGTTAAAGTTTGCAGATTGCTTAAGAGCAAATCCAGAAGTTTACTTGGTGAGAATACATAAGGTACTTTGTATTTGTGTTCAAGTTTTTGTTGTAAGACTTGGATTTCAATGCAAATTTTTTTTTTTGTTTAATCACCAAGAATTCTGAGTATTTCTTTTTCTTTCTCCTTGCATATGGGAATTAATCTTCTGTGATATAATTGATTTAAAGACTTCTTTTTAGTCTTAAAATTGTGAAGATATTTTCACCAAATCTTCATTTATTTATAAACTGGCCACTTATGAGGTTAAAATCCGTTGAGAAACATAATGACCTGGGAGGGCTATGATTTCACCCAACTAGTGGTACCACACTTCATTCTAGGCAGAGCCATAGCGATCACTGATGCAGACTTTTTATATTGCAAGAACTTATGAACCTTAATTTATATATTTATAATGATTTTGTAATGCCCAAACTTCAACGCAAGTATACGTATCGTATCAAGTAATACATGGCTCTAATGGAGTCATGGTTATCAATCCCACATGGAAGGCACAGTCCTTACAATAAATAGCATATTACTGAAATCCAATACTTAAATCGTAACTAAGGTTTAAGTTTACTTCTACTAACAAGATGCAGAAAACAGTAACAATTAAGAAAACTACAATTACTTCTAATATCTTTAAAATAGAATTAACTAACACACACACACTAAGCTTATATTTGAAAGGTTTTGATATATATGAAAAGTAGCTTTCCTCTTGCAACGAGTATATGATATGTGAAGGATGTAGAATGATTATTTATTGTATTGTGCCAAATAGGAGCATAAATTTTTCTTTACCCTAAAAAGAGTACCCCCTGTTCCAAGTATAAAAAGAACATTGACATATCCTAAGTTCAGTCACTAAATCTAAGGCTAGGCTAGGAGGATACCAGCTGTCACTACGGAGCTCCCATTTACCCTTCACCTGAAGGCTAACCTTTGACTTTAGTTACTAATCTTAGGACCAAATTGGGGATCTCAGCCTGTCACCCTGAAACCTCCAATTTGAAGTCCATAAAAACACATTTCCCTATTTATTTGCACTCAATTCCCATAAACTACGCATTTCATCCATGAACATTGAATGAATTCTTCATTATTGTTTTAGGACACTAAATCCTTTCAGAGTTAATGTTCAACAACAGATTTTAACAGTTCAATTGGCTAGATTGAAAATTAAATTAAGTTCAAAATGAAAAACCATCACAATTTTTTTAATACTTTAAAAGCACTTCAAATCCACATCATCACATCATCACATCTCTATGCAAGAAGAAAGACAAAGGAGACTACTCAGAATTTATAGAGAAGACACAATAAAACATGGATTTTATATATAAAAGTAAAGTCATACAAACCATAAAAGCAAATACAACTAATCTCTTTCTCTTCCCCAAGCAAATACCTTGAAGTTCCTTTGAATCCTTTTCTCTCTTCTTTGCAACACTCAATTCCTCTTTAGAATGGAAAGGAAGAAGCAATCTCTCGCTTTACTCCTTATCCTTCACTTCTTAGAGAAGAATCCCTCTCAAATCCTCACTTCTACACTCTTCTCTTAGAAACCCTAACACTCAACACACTCACTCACACTAGACTCTCACTACCACCACCTTCTCCCCACTCAAATTTTGCCCAAAAACAGTTACATACATGTTAGAAATGAAATCTCAAGAGTTTCCTTAAGCATCCTTTCAAAAAGTCGCCAAAACTCTTCAAATTTAAATTGCACCATTATTGGGTGCTCAGGCACTGGTGGCCCTTTATCTCCCTATTAAATATGGAGCTCTCGAAAAAATTGGCGCCGACAGTGCCAGAAGCTATTTTCCCCCATTTTGCTACTTTTCACTCCAAATTCGTTCCTTTTTGCTTCTTTTCGCTCCAATCACCTACAATCATCATACCTGCAACAAATCATAAAAAATACCTTTCTCTAAAGTGCAATATCACCAAAAATGGGTAAAATTTATATAGCAAAAATAATATATATTTTTAGTTCATCAAAATCTCACAAGCTTATCTATTACTTGTTCTCAAGTAATCCTTTTACTACATAAAAATATAACTCAAGGCAATGTACTTTTCACTTGTAGGACACTAAAATTTTTCATTCAAAAGAATATATTGGTAAGACTTTTAGAAAGAAATTCAGTAACTACAGGTATAAGAATATTCAACAATCAAGTCTAAGGGTTCTAGTCTTTTATTTATTTCATGATAAACCATAATTTGTCACATTAAGAGTACCTTGAAAGACTGTGAAAAAGGAGTTCATGCAAACTTCATCAGAATGTAGGCCAATACTTTAAATATAAATTCAAAAATGAAATCAAGTTCTCCCTTTAGAGTGACTCAAGTGAAGCCAATTTTTGATTAGGCATCTCCTCAAGCTTCTCCTCATAAATATTTTTCTTTCTTTTTCTTTTCTCTTTCTTCTTTCTTTTTTTTTTTTGGGATTGTTTTTCAATCCTTCTTTTCTTTTCCTTTTTTTCTCTTTTTTTATATATATGAGGATTACTATATCTGGATAGGCATTAATGATTTTGAACTTCACTCTTCTCTTTCTAAAATTCAAAGTTGAAACACCTCCTTCCTTTATAATTAGGTATGAGCTTTATTATTCATCATAAAGTCACAATCTCTTCTTAACACATAATACTTCAAGTGTTTTAACATTTCAAAAATACTGTTTTCTTTACTTTAAATAGTTAACTATAATTAAATCCTTTCATACTAAATATCTTACCCCTATAAAATTAACCTTTATTACTAAATAACTTTCATCAAATCCTTCCATAATATTCAAATGAAATAAAAAGTTTTAGTTATCTGAAGTGAGGTTTAACTGCCAGAAGTTATGTTAATAATTTTTGAAAATATAATAATTGACAACAAATAAGAGTTAATATTTTTCTACCCTCCCCCAAATTTAAATTTTTCAATAAATTTGAAACAGTAGAGAGTAAAAGAAACTAACCTTTTTGTGTCAGGATTTTGAAATCTTCAAAAGCTATCAGGTATTAGTCAAAATTCACAACTAGCAGGCATGAAACAGTTAGTAACAGTGATATAAAAATTTTAAAACATTTGCAGTGTAAAGAGATATTAACTTTAAACATCTTAACATCCAACAAAACACCACAACTACTAAACAAACTATCACAACACTACACAGTTCATTTAATAATTTCAACTTTTCATTACAACATAACAGTACATCAACAGGTTTACACATCACATGGAAAGTAAATAACTACTACATCAAAAAAACACTATGATCCGTGATTTTAAATATACTTAAAAATTTAAGAATTCGACACCACTACTAAAACATATAAATTCTTAGCAACAACGCCAAAAACTTAACTTGGAGCGTAATTTTAATTTTAGTAATAATAAAATATTATAATCTTTTAATCGCAGAGTTACCTTTAAACACAAGTGTACATATCTCTCAAGTAATACAGGGCTCTAGTGGAGTCCTGGTTATCAATCCCACAGGGAAATATATTAAAGCTTACGGACTAGGATTATATAAACCAATTCGGAATCATAACTAAATCGAAATTGCCTATCTTTCACTAATACACAATCGATAATAATATGAAATTTATATCTAAACTAGTTTTACTAACAATTTACTACTACTAGTAAAGTTAAGTTCAAATATATAATAGCAAGAATCTTTCTCCTTTGTTAAGATATTTAAGTGAAGCAATAATTAGAATTAGTTTTATATGTGTTGTGCCAAATAGGAGCATGCCTATTCTCTACCCTTTGGTCCAGGCATAAAGAACATTGAGTAATCCTATGCTTGGTTACTGAATATGCGCCAAGGCTGGGAGGATACCGGCTCTCACTTCGGAGCTCACACGTTCCCCTCGTCTGAGGGCTAACAATCTACACTTCAGCACCCAAACAATACGACCAAATTGAGGATTTTAGCCTGTCACTCTAAATCTCCAATTCTACGCCCGATTAATATTATTTCCCTATTTATTTGCACTTCTCCTTTCAAGGATTTACGTGTCTACCTTTCAAAGGGAAATGTGATACATACTAGTTAAGAATTCCTAGCCCACGATCAGATCTTAAGAATTCTTCACAGATTTTAACAATACAAATGGCTAATTCGTATAGTAAAGTAAGTTTAGGTATAGTATCATCACAACTTCTTTATAATAGGTTTGATAAACTAATTCATATAATCATTTCACAAAAACATCAAAACAAGAAGAAAGACAGAACAACTACTCAGAATTCATGAAGAGGATGCAATAAAACTTGGATTTCATATAATAAAATAAAGTTCTACAAACTAAAGGAAATAAAAACAACTTATCTCAAATTCCTCCCCAAGTAAACTCCTTGAAGTTCCTCTGAATCTCTTAAGCAGAATTCTCCTTCAAAACGACAATGCAAAAGAGATCTCTCACTTGCCTTTCACTCTTACATACTTTCGAAGAATTCCTCATAAAATCTCTATTTGAACTCACTACTCAATAAATGAAAATACGAAAATAACTATATACTCACTAATAGACACACTAGTGGACTCATTTGGACACTTTGGACTCTCTAGTAAACACGTAGGAGACCACTGTTTCAGCCTAAAATAGTTCTTTTTAAAGTTGTAGAAGAGTCTCTTAGGGTTTTGCAGGCACCCTTTCGAAAATCATCCACATTCGACTTATTTCTGGAAGGAACCGTCGATCCCACCATCGGCGGCCTCAAGCTGCGCCGTCGGCGGCTACTAGAAACAGTATTTTAAACAGGCCCCATCGTCGGCGGCCTCGAGCTGCACCGTCGGCGGCCTCCCTTGCAATTTATTCTGAACTCTTGGGAAAATCACGCCGTCGGCACCTTCAACCTCGCCGTCTGCGCGCTAGGTCAAAATTTCATAATTTGGTCATTTTTGCTCCAAATTCGCTCCTTTTTGCACATTTTTGCTCATTTGTCCTTAAATCTTCATACCTGCAGAAAAACACCAAAAATACCTTTCTTTAAAGTGCAATATCATCAAAATCAGTATAAAATAGGCATGAAAATCTTAACATTTTTTCCTTAGGTCAAAATCCCCCAAACTTAACTATTACTTGACCTCAAGTAATCTTTAGTACTACATAAAAGTTATGATTCATTGTGGTAAAGTTTCAATTCAGAAATACTATAATTTTGATTTAAATAAATATTATAGTAAGAATCTTTAGAAAGATTTTCAAGTAATTAGATTAATTTTGCAGGTATAAGGCTATCTAATCATCAAGTCTAAGAGTTCTAGTTTTCTATTCATTTCAAGAATGACTATATGTTGCAATATTAATTCACTCAGAATACTCAGAAGATAGGAAATTCATGAGGAAACTACAAGTAAGAAACTAGTCATAAATATAAGTTCAGAAATACTTTTAGTTTTTTTTTAGGTTAATCCAAGTGAAGCCAATTTTTGACAAGACATTTCCTCAAGCTTCTCCTCACTTATTTTCTTTTTTCTTTTCATTTCTTTTCTTTTCAGGGATTGTTTTTCAATCCTTTTTTTCTTTCTTTTTCTTTTCAAGTGAGGATTACTATATCTGGATAGCCTGTTAATAATTTTGAACTTCACTCTTCTTTTTCTAAATTTGAAACTTTCAAACATTCTTTACCTTATATGTACTTCGTAGTTTTTACATTATTGAATCCCAATCTTTTCTTTCTCAACTAAATTCCTAAGATTCTTAATATTTCAAAAAATAGTTTCCTTTACTTTAAAAAGTGAACGATAGTCTTATACCCTTATTCTAAATATCTTAATCTACAAGATTAATTTTCAGCATAAAAAATATTTCTTTGAATCTTCTATAATATTTTGATAAAATCTAAACATAGTTATCGGAATTAAATTGTATCGCAAAAATCATATTAATAATTTTTAAAAATATGTTATTTGAGAACATATAATAGTTAAGATTTCTTCCCTCCCCCAAACTCAAAGTTTTCTATAAATAGAAATAGTACATGGTGGAAAGAAAAACTCTAAATATTAAATTCATACCTTTGCACTTTATGTATTTTGGCCTTTCTGAAATTTGCAGGTTCTTCTCAAAATTTCTAACTTCAGTTGACCTGTGATATTAAAATTCTTTTCTACACACATAACAGTTTAGAAAATTTTTGTTGGGGTAATGAAATTTTAAAATAAGTATATAAAACTAAACATTAAACAAAAATAACTAACTACATCACAAAACAAACAGTTTACTATTTTAAACTCATCAAGTTACAATCACAATTACAATCACAGATATCACAAACATCTAGAAATGAAAATACAAACTACAAATAAAACACATATCACAGAAAATAAAGTATAGTCCACAGAATACAGTCAATAAAAGTACTACAAAAAAATAAAAACAAACACAAACACAAACACATACAACACATCACTATCAAATCATTAAACATCAAAATCCCATACAATGTCTTCATCACCCTAGTCAGCAGAAGGATTGGGCTGATGCTGAGTATACCGGGGGCATTCTGGAAAAATGACATCAGGCTCTCCTATATAGTATCTATCCTAAGCATCGTAATAAGCCATCTCAAAATCTGAGTGCCTCGGAAGATACTCACTATCGTGATCATGTCTTCGCTCTAATCCTTCAATCCTGTGATCAATTCTTTCTAAAATTTCATCCAATTATTCAAAACTTTTCCTCTGCAGGGTCATGGCATTCATCAGATCATATAAGGTAGGGGGACTAGAGGCAAGAGGGTCATAGCTAGTAGAAGGGATATCTCTACTGGTAGAAGGTCCTTTGCTCCTACTCCCTGATCTCCATTCCTCATGGGATTCATAAGTCTTTATATTCGCTTTACTAATGGGTTTCATCGGATACAACCATTCCTCATCATCTCTTGCTTCAACTCCAGATAGTTGACAAAGTGCATAAATGAAGCCAGGATGCCCTAAATATCCACCTGTCTCACTCTTTGTAGTGGCCATAATATTCTTATAGATTATTCTCCGCACATTAATGTTTTTGTTGTTCTGAATACATAAATTTAGAATAGCTCTCTCTCTAGAGAGTTCACTATGATGGTAAGTAGGTAGCAGAGTCGAATAGATGAAATAATGCCAAGCCTTAGCAGTGGCATTCATCATGGACAATGGAAAGTTAATTTGTTCACGATTTTTAATTTTCCAAACTCCTTTTCCATCAGAGAGAAAGTCAAAAACATCATTCAACGGACCTTCCATTGTTCCAAAAGTTTCATACTAGCTAGAAAAATAGTCGTGAAGCTTGTAAAAAGAGTTAATGTGATTACCACTAAAGTCGACAGAGAATCCTCTTACTTGGACTGGTTCATCCTCAAGTTGAGTAAGATTCAAGTAGAACTCTTTAACAAATTTTATAGCAACCTTGTTGGTTGTATAGCAAAAGTTCTCCCAACCTCGCTTCTTGATAACTCGTTCCACTTCTCCTCCAAGATTTTTGAAAACTCTATCTTGTATAAACTTCTTACTTTGAAAGAGTGAAGTGTACCTCGATTGTTCTTTAGCATTAACGAATCGAGTTTCGTCGAATTCGAGTCTTCTCTTTTGTCGTGGAGCCATTTTTTGATCTAAAAAATCACAAAAATTCCAAACTAATCTCTAGAATAATAATACAATGGCTTCAAAAGGGGGTTTAAAAAAATCTAAATCAATTTCCATGAATTCCTTCCAAGTCTTTTCTCCACATTTTCATTTTTTCAAAATTTCTTAATGTAGAAGAAATTCATGGTGAAAATAAAAAAATTTTACATAGGATTGAAGCTCTTACCAAGGGAAGATGAAATCCAGTGTTAGAATTTGTTGAAACCACTCCAAATCCGAGATCTATCAAGCCCTAGGTCGACTTTTCGGGTAAAAGGGGAAGAAGATGATGAATAGGGGCATTTGACCGGTCAAAATCACGGTAAATAGGTAATTTTCGCGATCGTGTTGTCGGCGGGCTTGTTTGCGCTGTCAGCAGGCTCTATTGAATTAAATTCTTATTCTTCTCGGGAAAATCATGCCGTCGGCGAGATTCTCAAAAATTAATCATTTTTAAATTTTTGTGATTTTGATCAATTTTAAGCCTCGTCGTCATCCGTTCGATCCTTTTTATCATATATTTAAGTGATTAAGTGATGTTTTAACACAAATAAATGTTCAAACAACAAACTTCACATTTATATATTGAATCCAATTGTTTGCACCACACAATACATAACACACATATGTAGGTATTCTTTCAACCTAAATCCATCTAATCAGCGTCGCAATCCAAACCACAACACTCAAAACGCTGAAAACAAACATTTCAAACTTAATCTCATCTATACTGAGATTAAAAAACAAACTAATTAAACATACAAACTTACAAACATTGTTTAAATCAAACACAACATAATCAAGTAAATTAATCAAGTCTACTACTCTTCAGAACTAGTGCTGGTCTCTCCTCTGATATCACCCATTGCTTGAACATGGACGAACAGATTTTAAAAAAATCGGAATGGGAATTCTTCAGTTGAATCTTCATCGATCAATCCCATCCTTCTCATTAATCACACCAATCTTGCTTCAAATTGACCAGTATGATCAAAATGTTCTTTAATTCTCCAATCGATGTGATCGAAGGAATCATACATGTTTTTAACTGTACTCATTAAGTTTTGTACTTGATTCTCCAGACTGTTGATTCTATGCAAGAGCATCGGTGTCTTGTCTGCTACTAAAGGTTGAACAGGAACAAAATTCTACGATGCTTGATCCATAATCAAGCCTACATCACTCTCTCCATCATTGGCTGGGAACATCTGAGTTGGGTCCAAGGGTTTCTAGGGTAGCAATATCTTCTCCCAAACCTCGTATGATACTTGAAATAAACTGCAAATCGAGAAAATTGTGGAAGGATGTAGGCCATAAACAGACTTCGCAATAATCAATCCAATATCAATGGGCCATCCCATTTGAATGCAGTAGTTAAAAATTGTACTTTCTTTCGTGACTTTGCCAATTTTCATCATCAGAAATAATTTCGCAGAGATGAAAAAGTGCCATTGTTTTGAAACAGGATTTAAAAGTGTTGCAGAGAAAATAACGTACCCGTTCTCTCTAACATCCCAGTCATCAGTTTCATCCGTCAAATATTGGTATATTTCATTCATCTTTTCTCTCATCGGCACAAAATTTGAATAATAACAGATTGGAACATTCTCAAGCATATATAACTCATTAATTCTTCCAGAATTGAATGTAATTCACCTGCCTCGCACATAAACGCTTCCTTGGTTAATTCCATGTAAATTGGCGTAGAATTCCTTAACCACTGGAACGACTACTGCGGTAGTAGTGTAGTAAACCACTTCCCATCTTCTCTGCATGATCATTTCTTCAATTGGTTAAAAAGAATTGCTTTGTCCTCTATTAACAAATCCTCTTTCTTTAATCAATCTTTTCATCGAGATTACCTTATTGAAAAGTCGTTGCGCCTCCGCACTGACAAACTTTCTCCGATTGTATACTCGAAATCTTGGGTTATCAATCGAATTGGAAGCCATATGAGAAGAATTCAAGAGAGTATACATTCCTTTTTGGGAGTTTTGAGTGTTTAGGAACCATCCATAGGAGTTTATAGAAGACGAAAAACCACAAAAAATTGTCGTTTTGAACATGAAAAACTGCCCACTAGCCGATTCCGCTGTCGGCGGCGTCGAAAGCGCCGTCGGTGAGCATTGTGCAATTAAATACCAGAGCTCTAGAGAAAAACCCATTGTTGGGGGCGTCAAGAGCGCCGTCAGTGTCCTAGGCAAATTTTTGCACAAAAACATCGTGGTCCAATATGTTCCAAATTTTCTCTATGGATTCAAATTCTATGATAATCTGAGGGTAAATATAAGTAGTAGGACTTAATATTACTATAAAATAACAATAATTTCAAACAAACACACAATTATTAAAGATAAATATGGGTTGCCCATAATGCAGTATCCAATAAGAGTTTTATAAGCAGTTCTGTATGCCCATAATGCAGTATCCAGTCTTGTAGACTAATCTACTCTATTGGGATTTACAATCATTTCTAGAATTTGTTTAATCTCACAATTAGAAACTTCAGCTAAACCACTGATTTAAGGATGATAGGTAGTAGAGAATTTATGAAAAATATTCAACTTTTTGCCAATCTTTGAATGTATTTATTCTTAAAATGGGATCCTCCGTCAGTGATAATCACTCTCGGCATTTCGTATCTTGTGAACATGTTTTTCATTAAGAATTTTGAAACACTTTTAGCATCACAACGAGGTAAAACTTGTGCTTCAATCCACTTTGATACATAATCAACTACAATAAAAATATATAAGTTCCCAAATGAAGGAAGAAATGGTCCCATGAAATCTAATCCCCAAACATAAAAAATCTCAACTTCTAATATGAAATTCAGAGTCATTTCGTTTCTTATAGATATATTACCTACTCGTTGGCATCTATCACATGTTTTGATAAATCTGTAAACAACTCTAAAAAGATTAGGCCAATAAAATCCAGCTTGTAAAATTTTATATGCAGTTTTGTCAATGCCAAAATGTCCTCCAAAATCAGAATCATGACATTTCTGAATGATATGTTCAGTTTCTTCATAAGGCACACATCTCCTAATAATAAGGTCATTACATTGTTTATATAAATATGGTTCATCCCAAAAATATTATTTTGAATCATGAACAAAATTTTTCTATTGTTGCAATGTTAGCATAGGTGGCAAAATATCGCTTACTAAATAATTTACTATATCAGCATACCAAGGTATTTTCCACTCATTTATATTATAAAGTTTTTCATCAGGGAAACTGTCTATTATTTCTTTGTCGGTGTCAAATGATTCATGATATTCTAGTCTCGACAAATGATCAGCAATTTGATTTTCAATTCCCTTTCTATCAATCACCACAAAATCAAATTCTTGCATTAAAAGTACCAATCTAATTAATCTTGGTTTAGTATCCTTCTTTTACATCAGATATTTAATAGTAAAATGATCAATATGCGCAATACATTTAGTTCTAATTAAATATGATCTAAGTTTATCAAAAGCATACACAATAGCCAGTAACTCTCTTTCAGTAACTGTATAGTTAATTTGAGCATCATTAAGAGTTCTACTAGTGTAGTATATAACTTTAAAAATTTTATCATATCTTTGACCAAGAACAGCTCCAATAGCATAATCACTAGCATCACACATTAGTTCGAATAGTTTTTCCTAGTGAAGTGAAACTATTACAGGTGCTGTGATTAGTTTTTCCTTTAATAACTCGAAGGCATTTGAGCAGTCTTCAGTAAATTCAAATTTCTTATCTTTTTCTAAAAGTTGGCATAGAGGTTTTGTAATTTTTGAAAAATCTTTAATATAGCGCCTGTAGAAACCAGCATGTCCAAGAAAACTTCTTACTTCTCTTATTGTGGTAGAAGGTGGTAATTTAGCTATTACTTAAATTTTTGCATGGTATACTTCCATGTCATTTTCTGAAATTTTATGCCCTAATTCAATTCCTCTTGCAACCATAAATTGACATTTCTCCTAATTTAGAACTAAATTATTTTTTCGCATAACTCCAAAACTTTTTCAAGATGATTTAAGCATGCGTCAAATGATGTTCCAAACACAAAGAAATCATCCATAAATACTTTTATTCCATTGTATATTAATTTACTAAAAATAGACATAATAAATCTCTGGAATGTTGCAGGTGCATTACATAGTCCGAAAGACATCCTTCTAAAAGCAAATATTCCATAAGGACTAGTAAAAGTTGTTGACTCTTGATCCTCAGGAGCAATAGGTATTTGATGGTAACCAGTATATCCATCCAGAAAATAGTAGTACTTATGTCCAGCAAGTCTATCCAACATTTGGTCTAGGAAAGGAAGAGGAAAGTGATCTTTTCGGGTGGCGGCATTTAATTTTCTATAATCAATACAAATACACCATCCAAAAACTTGTCTGATAGGTATTAATTCATTATTTTCATTTTCTTCAACAGTTATTCCTCCTTTCTTAAGAACACAATGAACTGGACTTACTCAAGTACTATCCGAAATAAGATATATAGTTCTAGCATCTAACCATTTTAAAATCTCTTTTTTAATTACTTCTTTCATAATAGGATTTAGTCTCATTTGAGGGTCAATTCTCGGTTTATGTTCTTCATTTAATAAAATTCTGTGCATACAAATCGAAGGACTAATTCCTTTAATATCAGCTAAAGTCCAACCAATTTAAGGACTCTTTTGTATTTTTTTAATGTATCCATTAATTTTTTTCTTTAATTTCATTTAAGTCTGAGGATACAATTACTAGTAATGTTGAAATCTCTCCTAAAAATACATACTTCAAATTAATTGGAAGATTCTTTAATTCAAGTTCATGGGGTTTTACAACTAATGGGATTAATATTTCATTTTCTAGTGCTGTTGAATTGAGCGTTTCAAATTTTTCCTGAATATAATCAGCTTCTTCACTTTCAATTTCATCAAAATTATTTTTTTCGATATCTTCTTTTTCTTCATAATATTCTTTGAGATATTCTTTTCTTAGATAATCACATATATCCATTCTAAAACATTCATCATCTCTTTCTATTGATGGATATTTCATTGACTTTGAGATGTTAAATGTAACTTCTTGATCATTTACTCTCATAGTCAATTATCCTTTTTGAACGTCTATCATGTCTCTTCCTATAGGGTCTTCCTAAAATGATTGGAATTTCTTTATCTTCTTCCATATTTAGAATGATAAAGTCCACAAGAAAAATAAACTTATCAACCTTGACCAAAACATCTTCTATTACTCCCTTAGGATGTGTAATAGATCGATCAACTAACTGTAGAGTTACAGAAGTTGGTGCAATCTCTCCAATTTCTAAACTTTTAAAAGTTGATGGAGGCATCAAATTTATGCTAGCTCCCAACTCACATAATGCTCGTCCATAAAATTTTTCACCAATACACACGGGATAGTGAAACTACCAGGATCTTTAAGTTTTTCAGGAAGTTTTTTCTAAATTATAGCACTACACTCTTCACTGAGTGCAACAGTTTCATGATCTAGTTACTTCCTCTTTTTGTTGAGTATATCCTTCATAAATTTAACATAATCAGGCATTTGTTCTAAAGCTTCAACAAAAGGAATTTTTATTGACAATTTTTTAAAAATTTCTAAGAATTTAACAAATCTTTTTACTTTATCTTGTTGCTTTAATCTTTGAGGAATTGCTGGAGGTGGTTTTTCAATAGTAATTTTCATAGGTTTCATAGGAAAATCAATATAAATACTTTTGTTTTCTCCTTCAGTTTCTTCTTTCTCCTTTTCAACTATAGTTTCTTTTTGAACTCTTGTTTCCAACTCTTTTCCACTTCTTAATTGAATAGCTTTTATTTGTTCTTTTCCTTGATCTTTAGGATTTACTTCAACATTGCTAGGTAAAGTTCCAACAGGTCTATTGCTTAATGCAGAAGCAATTTTCCCTAATTGGTTTTCTATGTTTTTAATAACATTTCCTTGATTTTGTAATTAATTACCCATATTCAAAACTAATTCTTCCATAGACAACTTCTTCTCCTTGAATTGTGAAATATTATAAAAACCTGGTGGATTGAGAGGTCTATAATTGGAATTGCCTTGAATATTTATATTTCCTAATGGGTTTACATGATTGTTCCCCCACTGAGAATTAACATTATTATTTTGGTTATTCCAATTAAATTTTGAATGATTCTTTCAACCTGGATTATAATAGTTTGAATAAGGATTATTTTTTCTATTATTTATTACATTTATAGTTTCATATGAGGATTGAGCATCTACGATTTGTCCTAATGAATTTTCTTCTAACACTGGAGGTGTTTGAGAACGATTCATTCCGTATTGATCTATTTTATTTGAAAGAGCAACAATTTGACAAATTATCATAGTTAAAGCATCAGAGTTATGAATGCTGGCTACTCTCTTATGATTTACCCTTTCAGCGGGCCATTGAAAATTATTAGTATCCATTTCTTTTATTAACGCATAGGCTTCTTCAAAAGGTTTAGACATTAGTGATCCACCAGCAGCAGCGTCAATTATGGATCTAAAAGATCCTACTAATCCATTAAAAAATATTTGAATAATTAACAAATCTTGTAAAGCATGATGTGGACATTTCCTAAGAAGTTTTTTAAATCTTTCCCAAGATTTATATATCGATTCTCCCTCATACTGACTGAAAGATGTGATATTATTTCTATGCTTAACAGTCTTAGATGGTGGAAAATATTTTGATAAGAATTTTTGTGAAAGTTCTCCCTAAGTTCTAATAGATCCAGGTGCTAACGAATTTAACCAAGCCTTAGCCTTGTCCCTTAGCGAAAAAGGAAAGAGTCTAAGTCTGACAGCATCATCAGACACTCTGTCGTACTTAAAAGTAGCACAAAGTTCTAAGAAACTTGCAAGATGTAAATTAGGATCTTCATTTGAAGGTCCAAAAAATTGATTGTTTTGTAACATTTGGATAATTGGAGGTTTAAGCTCAAATGAATTAGCAGCTACATCTGGATTTTAAATAGTTAAGTGAATTTCATCTAATGTAGGGTTAGTATAATCTCTTAATGGTCTAGATTGATGTTCATTTTCTATTCTTTGGTTATTTACATTGTTTTCCATTGTTTAAGAATTTATAGGTTATTTTCTTAGTTTTCTAATTCTCCTAACAGTGCGTTCTAATTCCAAATCGTAGGGTATAAGATTTTCAGAACCAATTTTAAGCATACAATCGAAATCAGTACACAGCAAAACAATTAACTAAATAAGTTGCAATTCTATTAAAAAGGTTTTCTAACAGTCCTAAATTGTCCGTTACTCTAATTATGTCATAAAATATTCCTATAAAAAATAAAATATTTCCCTGGAAACGGTGCCGAAAACTTGATCCGCGATTTTAAATACACTTTAAAATGTAAGAATTCGACACCACTACTAAAAAGATATACATTTTTAGCAACAACACTAAAAACTTGACTTGGAGCGTAATTTTAATTTTAGTAACAATAAAATATTATAATCTTTTAATCACACAGTTACTTTTAAACACAAGTATACATATCACTCAAGTAATACAGGGCTCTAGTGGAATCCTGGTTATCGATCCCACATGGAAATATATTAAAGCCTACAGACTAGGATTATATAAACCAATTTGGAATCACAACTAAATTGAAATTGCCTATCTATCACTAATACGCAATCGATAATAATATGAAATTTATATCAAACTAGTTTTACTAACAATTTATTAATACTAGTAAAGTTAAGTTCAAATATATAATAGCAAGAATCTCTCTCCTTTGTTAAGATATTTAAGTGAAGCAAAAATTAGAATTAGTTTTATATGTGTTATGCCAAATAGGAGCATACTTTTTCTTTACCCTTTGGTCCAGGCATAAAGAACATTCACTAATCCTATGTTTAGTTACTGAATCTGTGGCTAGGCTGGGAGGATACCGGCTCTCACTTCGGAGCTCCCACGTCCCCTCACCTGAGGGCTAACAATCTACACTTCAGCACCCAAATGATAGGACTGAATTGAGGATTTTAGCCTTTCACTCCAAAATCTCCAATTCTACGCCCAATTAATATTATTTCCCTATTTTTTTGCACTTCTCCTTTCAAGGATTTACCCGTCTACCTTTCAATGAGAAATGTGATACATATTAGTTAAGAATTCCTAGCCCACGGTCAGATCTTAAGAATTCTTCACAGATTTTAAAAATACAAAGGGCCAATTCATATAGTAAAGTAAGTTTAGGAATAGTATCATCACAACTTCTTTATAATAGGTTTGATAAACCAATTCATATAATGCTTTCACAAAAACATCTAAACAAGGAGAAAGACAGAACAACTACTCAGAATTTATGAAGAGGATGCAATAAAAATTGGATTTCATATAATAAAGTAAAGTTTTACAAACTAAATTAAATAAACACAACTTATCTCAAATTACACCCCAAGCAAACACCTTGAAGTTCCTCTGAATCTCTTCCTTTCTTTACAGTATGTAGAATTCTCCTTCGAAACGACAATGCAGAAGAGATCTCTCACTTCCCTTTCACTCTTACAATCCTTCGAAGAATTCCTCACAAAATCTCTATTTGAACTCACTACTCACTAAATGACAATACTAAAATAACTATCTACTCACTAATAGACACACTAGTGGACTCTTTTGGACACTTTGGACTCTCTAGTAAACACGTAGGAGACCACTTTTTCAGCCTAAAATGGTTCTTTTTAAAGTTGTAGAAGAGTCTCTAAGGGTTTTGCAGGCACCCCTTTGAAAATCGTCCACATTCAACGTATTTCTGGAAAGAATCGTCGATCCCGCCATCGGCGGCCTCGAGCTGCGCCGTCGACGGCCTTCTAGAAACAGTACTTTAAACAGGCCCCGCCGTCGACAGCCTCGAGCTGCACCGTCAGCGGCCTCCCTTGCAATTTATTCTGAACTCTCGAGAAAATCACGTCGTCGGCGCCATCGACCTCACTGTCGGCGCCCTAGGTCAAAATTGCATAATTTGGTCGTTTTTGCTCCAAATTCGCTCCTTTTAGCACAATTTCACTCCTTTGTCCTTAAATCTTCATACCTACAGAAAAACACCAAAAATACCTTTCTTTAAAGTGCAATATCATCAAAATCAGTATAAAATAAGCATGAAAATCTTAACCTTTTTTCCTTGGGTCACACTACACTTAACAAGAAAAACATAAACTGAAAAAAACAAACTACCACTCTTCATCACCAGGTTCATTAGCAGGGTCAGCAGGACTAGATCTATAAGGTTAATAGCTGGGGCAAGTAGGGAATATCACATCAGTCTCCCCCTCATGAATCTAACCTAGGCGACATGATAGGCAATATTAAACTCAACTCTTCTTCTCATATAATCTTCATTCACATCACTTCTTGCCTCAAACACATCCATCCTACCATGGAGTCTATCCATACTAGCAATCTGTAATCTCAGCTGCTCCATAATATCGGATAAAGTAGGGGTCTCAAACTTAGATGGAATGTCATAACTAGTAGTAGGAATATCAGTACTCCTACTATCATCTCGTGCTCCCACATGAGACTCATAATTACGAATGATAACAGTCTTGCAGAGATGAAATAGTGTCAGACTTTAGATGCAACATTTAACTTGGAAGCAGGGAAGTTATTCATCTGTTTTTGACTCACTTTTCATTCCCCTTTTCGGTCTATCAGAAAATCAATCACTTCCTTCATATTCACCTCTCGGGTATCAAAATTTTCATATTCACGTAAAAAGGATTCCCAAGTCTGATAAAATGCATTGATACACTGAGGAGTAAATTCAACCATTTTTCCTCTAACTAGCACTTATTCTGTCTCAGTCCAAGGCACTTTTGCATAGAACTCTCTTACAACACCCAAAACAGCATTAGCAGTAAAATAACAAAATCATTCCCATTTTTGCTAGGCAATTAACTGTTCAACAGATCCACCAAGATTGTCAAAAGCTCGATCCTGAATACACTTCTTATTGTAAAGGTAAGAATTAAAATGAAATTGTGCTTTGACATTAACAAATCTTTCTTCATCATAATCAAATTTTCTCTTCCCTTTACTCATCCTTGGAGCCATGTGAATTTCTAAAAATTGCAAGATAATTCTAATAAATTCCAAATCCACAGTGTAGCAAACTCCAAATACTATTCTAAACAAGTAAGAGCAAATTTCATTATAGGAAATCCAAATATTTCTTCAAAAATCCCAAAATTTTAATCTAAGCAATGTGAGAGATTCCTATGGTAAAAATAAAAAATTTTTAACTCAAAGTGAAGCTCTTATCAAGAGAAGTGTAGGTCCGGTCTTGAAAAGCCTTGAAATCGCTCCAAATCCAAGATCTAACAAACCCTAAGACTTCAAAGTCACAAAATTGGAGGAAGACAAACGAAAGGGAAAAAATCATGGGTCCTAGGGTCAAAATCACGAAATAAAAGGGTTTTGGCCTTTTTCTACATTCGGGTACCAGCGGAGCTCTATTTATTTAAATTATCCAAAGTCTCTAGATTTGAACGCCGGTGATGCTAGTGCAAAAATTTTTCTGGTTTTTTCGTAATTTCAATCGTTTCGTCCTCTATAATGACATTTAACACTTCATTAAGCATCTATTTCATCACATAAGCAATAACTAACACAATTTTTACACAGTAGTCACTCCTCACCAGTCTCTGAAAAATCTTCCGCTATGATTTCTCCAATAGATTGATGATGCACGACTAAATTGTAAAAGGGACGAAATGGGAATTCATCAGATGAATCCTCATCAATCACAGCATTCTTCATCATCAGATTAATTTGGCCCATCTCAATCCGACTAGTGTGATCAAATTTTTCCTTCATCCTCAAGTCTATGTGATCGTGATCAAATAAATTAGAAATATTATTAATGGCATTCAAAACATTTTGTACCTCTTTTTCCAACTGCTTGATTTTCTTCAGTATCACTCTGGAACTTTCAGGAAAGTAAGGCTGAATGGGTTGTGAACTCTGAGTTGGTTGATCAGCAAGCAGATCCATATCACCTTCATCTCCTACTGTTTGGTAGTCATAAAAATTAGTTGGATCAATAGGCCTCCAAGGAAGAAGATCCTTTTCCCAACTCTCATACAGAACTTGTGATGGACTACACAACAGAATTATGGTGGATGGGTGTCCAAGCCCATATTTAGATTCATGAACTATCAATCCCAAAACTGATTTCACAATTATATTTTCAATATCAATCGGCCTTCCAGTTTGAATACAGAAATTTAAAATAACACTTTCCTTGGTTACTTTACTAATCTTCAAAGTTGGAAACAACTTCGCCGAAATAAAATAATGCCACTGCTTTGACACCGGATTTAAAGATGCAGAAGGAAAACTAATATATCCATTGTCTCTTACTTCCCAATCTTCATTTTCATCCTTCAAATAATGATAAACATCATTTATATTATCGCTTGTGGCATTAAAATTGGAATAGTGGCAGATAGGTACATTCTCAATCATAAAGAGATCATTAATTCTAGTAGGAGTGAATTGCATAAACCTACCTCGCACATAAACAAATCCTTGGTTGATCCCGTGAAGATTTTCATAGAATTCTTTCACAACCGGAACGTCTACGGCAGCGGTAGTGTAACATAGCACTTCCCAACACCTTTCCTTTACTATCTCTTCAACGCTTATAGTAGGATTATCCATACCTCGATTAATATAGCCTCTCTCCTTGATAATCCTCCTCTTCATCATCACTTTATTGAATAATCGCTGCACCTCAAAACTAATAAACTTCCGTCGGATGAAAATGCGAGATCGAGGGGTTTCTATGGAGTAGGAATCCATGGGAGGTGAATTGGGAAAGGAAGTTTTCGTTTTTCTAGAGTTTTGAAGTTTAAAATGGAGTTTAGGGAGTTATAAGGAAGAAGATCCCGCTCAAAATTGCCAAAAATTGCATTTTGAAACTCCAAAAATCTTCAACAGATTTTGGGCCCCTAAGCTCTCGATAGGGCGCCAGCGGTGCTCAAACCTTAAAGTTCAGTACGTTCTTTGTATTTGAGTGCCGGCAACACCAGTGGACAAAAATTTCACAGAACTTTGTTTAGCCCTAAATACTCTAATATCTTAATTCGATCCAATATTTATCAATTTTTAAAAGTATTTAGGAGCGATTAGGATTCCAAAAAAACTATCTACAAATGAATGTCAATGGCCCTCTGCAAGGGTAAATCATAAAATTGTAGCTAGTGTTCATGATACAAATGCGATTACAATTCTTGCATCTCAGGTTGCTGCAATATAAAGAAAGTTGGACCAATTTGGAATGTACCAACGTCAATTTACTCTTGTAGGTAAGGAAAGTTCATTAGGGCGTATGATTGATTCCAACTTATTATATGATACTTTAAATACCATAAATAACCCATATTCTAACTTTTACAACCCAGGTTGGGAGAACCATCCTAAATTTAACTGGAATCATACTACTGATTGTGGAAATCAAAAATGGGAAAATAATCATGCAAATCCGATTGGAAGTTGGAATAATCAAGGGAACATAAACTATAGACCTTCAAATCCACCGGACTCTAACAATGATCAACAATTTGATGATAAGAAGATGTCTATAGACAAGGTGGTATTGCAAATGGGAAACCAGTTGCAAAGTCAAAATGCTGCAATTAAAAACATAGAGAATCAACTGGGACAGATTGCTAATTCACTTAGCAATAGACCCCAAGGAACACTTCCTAGCAACATTGAGATCAACCCTAAAGAGAACACTAATGAACAAGTAGAAGTTGTCCAATTAAAAAGTGGAAGAGAGATAGAGGATGTGGTTAGAAAAGAGAAAGAAATTGTGAGAGAAACAAAAGAAAGTGAAAGACCTAAAGAACATGTTTCTAAGGATCTAGAAAAATTAATATCTCTAACTAAAATCATTTTGGAAAGACCACTACCTCCATTTCCTTAAAGACTTAGACAACATGAGTTTGAAAAAAAATTTTCAAAGTTCATGAAAGTACTTAATAAGTTAATGATAAATATTCTTTTCACTGAAGCTTTGGAACAGATGCCAAGTTATACAAAGTTTATGAAAGAGATATTAAACAAGAAAATGAAATTTGGGGATTACGAGACAGTTGCACTAAGTGAGGAGTGCAGCGTTTTAATTCAGAAAAATTTTCCTCAGAACTTAAAGATTCTTGTAGCTTTACAATTCCTTGTGCAATTGGAAAAAGATTATGTGGAAAAACATTATGTGATTTAGGAGTGAGCATTAATGTGATGCCTCTATCTATATTTAGAAGGTTAAGTTTAGTCGATATTTCTCCCATTAGTGTAACCCTTCTGTTAGCTGATCGATCTTTCATTTATCCAAAAGGAGTTATAGAAGACGTGCTTGTTAAAGTGGATAAATTTATCTTTCCTTTGTACTTTATTGTATTAGATATGGAGGAAGATAAAGAAATTTCAATTATTTTAGGGAGACCTTTCCTTATTACTGGACAAACTATGATAGATGTGCAAAAAGGAGAGTTGATTATGAACATTAATGACCAGGAAGTCACTTTTGATGTGTTGAAGACTATGAAATTTCCAACTGAGAGAAAAGATGATGAATGTTTTTGGATGAATGAAATTGATTATCTAAGTAAATACCATTTCCAAGATAGTTTTGAGAGTAAGTTAACAGATGAGATCGAAATGGACTTTCATGATGAGTTGAAAATGTTGTTTAAAGAAGACTATATGTATGTTTAAGAGAGGTGTGAAATGATGGAGGCTACCAAAAATAGTGAACTTTTAATTCCATCTGTTGAAAAATCTCATGAACTTAAGATGGATGTACCCCATACAATTTTAAAGCCTACCTTTTTAGGGAATTCATCTACACCACCAGTCTTTATATCTTCATATTCAACTCAATTACAAGAAAAACTTGAATTGAATGATGAACAAGATAAAGTTATTGAACTAGGACTTGGAAGAGAATTTGAGGATAAATTTCAAAAGAACTTTGAGTTGAGAAAAGAGGATAAGGATATTGGAAGACCATTGGAAGAAATTTCTAAGGAATTAGAAAAACCTATTTCCTCAACTAAGATAGATCCTCCATCATTTAATAATTATAAAGGGAAAGAATTGGAAGATAACTTGAATCATAGAATTAATATAGAAGAGTTTGATCCTGAATCTGAATAATCTAGAGAGAATCCGATCCAAAATTTGGGAGATGATGAACTATCTTATAGAGATCCATTTCTTATAAATTTCAAGGATGATATCAATATATAAATTCAGAAATTAATAGAAGAATATTGGATCCAGAAATAAATTTGAGGAACAATGATATAAATCCATCTGAAAAGGAAGAGCTGAATAAAAAATTACAATTTGAGGATTTTGTAGGAATTCCTGGATCTTAAAAGGATTGGGCGATTGATCAAGGATTACTTAATTGGAATTTTGATCTGGGAGGAATCATTTGTCGGGCCCGCGACGTTAAAACCAAGCGCTTTATGGGAGGCAACCTATAGTTATCAGTGTGCTTTGATTTAGTGTGCTTGAGAGTCAAGATTGTTAGTGTTGTATTGTGTTTGCTTTAGTGTGGATTGATCAGCTTAATTCATGTTTGGATTAGTAGATTAACTTAATCTTTATGTGTCATTATGGATTGATCCGTTTGATTGTTGATTGATAGATGTTTGGATTGTTAGTTGTTTGATTTGATCTTTGTGTGTCATGAGGGAGGTGATTCCTTAACTTCTTATTATGGTTAGACTTGTATGTTCTCTTGTAGTATTTAGATTGACGAGTGGACTATAACTCAGGTCTTACCTGGACATGAGTTTTACAGGAGTATCATGAATTCGAACAGTGTTAGATTCATATTAATATTGTTACTTCCTTTCTCTAACTTTATTTTCATTAGGTAGGATTCGCGAACCTATTTGATGAATACCATGTGGATGATCTTACACTATCTTTATAACAGTTATAAGTGCTTAATTAT
This sequence comes from Papilionanthe hookeriana x Papilionanthe teres, assembly GCA_022702705.1. Lineage (NCBI taxonomy): Eukaryota > Viridiplantae > Streptophyta > Magnoliopsida > Asparagales > Orchidaceae > Papilionanthe > Papilionanthe hookeriana x Papilionanthe teres. Next base: position 3,055,578 of record CM040439.1, on the reverse strand, counting down.
AGCGATTAGATGAAGCCTGAGATTGGTGTCCGGAAACCAATTTATCATGAATAATCTTATCTTTGGGATTATAATCTATAAAACCATTTAAAATGCACCTTATTTATCTGTGTAGTGATTCCGTTAGAAATTGGAAATAAATTAGTGAAACGTGATAAGTTAATGGAAGAATTGACCTCATTTATCTTATGAGTTTATGTTTGTGTTACAAATTTATTTAGGTCTTGAAAAACTTTTTTATATTTCTTTGCTGATACCTGCTATGCTAGTTAAACTTTTATTTAATGAATTTCATTATGGCATGATTAGTTTAGATATACTTTCCGTTGCATATTGTTCTGTCCTAATGAATATTTGAAAATGGTTTTGATAGACATTTGTGGTAGATAGAATTTCTAAACTGTTTTTCTTCATGCTTATATTTTCTGTACTAAATGCTATACATGTTAAAAATTAAGAAAAATAAAATTTTCATGTGAAAATACTTCCTTTTAGTGTAATTTTATTACAAGCATGTTTTAGGTTAGATTTACTTTCTCCCACAGTCATTCTATCCTGATTATGCATGTAGATGAATTTGATAGGATGTTGTAGTAGTAAGTAGATTCAACCTTTAATTTTTCTTCCTGCTACATTTTATGGAATTAATTGCAAAATATTTTAAAATTTAAGTTTAGGGGGAAGAAAAATTTTAACTCTTATTTGTTCTCAATTGTTAAATTTTCAAAAATTATTAGCACAACTTCTGGCAGTTGAACCTCGCTTGAGATAACTAAAACTTTTTATTTCAGTTGAATATTATGGAAGGATTGGATGAAAGTTTTTAGTAATAAAGGTTAATTTTATAAGGGTAAGATATTTGGTATGAAAGAATTTGATTATAGTTAACTATTTAAAGTAAAGAAAATTGTATTTTTGAAATGTTAAGAGACTTAAAGTATTGTGTGTTAAGAAGAGACTGTGGCTTTATGATGAATAATAAAGCTCATACCTTATTATAAAGTGAGGATGTGTTTCAAGTTTGAACTTTAGAAAAAGGAGAGTGAAGTTCAAAATCATTACAGGCTATCCAGATATAGTAATCCTCATTAAAAAAAAGAGAAAAAAGAGAAAAAGAAAAGAAAAGAAAAGAAAAGAAGGATTGAAAAACAATCCCAAAAGAAAGAAAAATAAAAAGAAAAAAAAATATTTATGAGGAGAAGCTTGAGGAGATGTCTAATCAAAAATTGGCTTCACTTGAGTCACCCTAAAGGGAGAACTTGATTTCATTTCTGAATTTATATTTTAAGTATTGTGCTACATTCTGATGAAGTTTGTATGAACTCCTTTTTCACATAATCTTTCAAGACACTCTTAATGTGATAAATTATGGTTTGTCATGAAATAAATAGAAGACTAGAACCCTTAGACTTGATTGCTGAATATTCTTATACTTGTAGTGTTGACCTGAGTTACTGAATTTCTTTCTAAAAGTCTAACCAATATATTATTTTGAAAGAAAAATTTAGTATCTTACAGGTGAAAGGTACATTGCCTTGAGTTATATTTTTATGTAATAAAAGGGTTACTTGAGGACAAGTAACAGTTAAGTTTGGGGGATTTTGATGCACCAAAAATGTATACATTTTTTGTTATATAATTTTACTTATTTTTGGTGATATTACACTTTAAATGGAAGGTTTTTATATGTTTTTTTTGTTTTAGGTACAAGAATGTGATTGGAGCAAAAAGAAACAAAAATGGTGCAATTTAGAGCAAAAACGAGCAAGAAAACAAAATTTGGCTTGACACATTTCGATAAGTCTTTCTATGTTTAATCTATTTTACATTTCTTACATATTTTTGAATGAGATTACACTTTAAATAATGGTTGCTTTTATGCATATTTTGTAGGGCTATCTGTTAGGAACGCAACGCAACTGAAACGGGGCGAATTGGAGCTAAAACGAAGCCAAACGGAGCAAAATAGTGGAGCTGCGCAGGATGGGCGCCAGGGGCGCCCAAATTGGTGTCGGCGGCGCTAGAAGCCCGAGAGCACGAAAAATAGGGCGCCAGCAGCGCCCTATTCAGCGCCCGCGGCTCCTGAGACGGTCGGGATGCGATATTGGGCGGTTTTTGGCCAAATACATCGAATCTTGATGCTTTTTGGAGGGTTTCTTCATGCAACGTTTGAGAAATTCATCCCTACTCTACTTTAAACCAAATTTGAAGACAAAAATGAAGAGGAGATGTTAGGGAAAACTTGTATAATGCTTATAGATCTTAGAATAGGAGTAGAAATGTAAATTTCTATCTTTATGGAGAGAGTGGTGAGAGGATTTTGAGAGAATCTGTAAGGGAATGTTCTAGCATTGCATGGATCCGTGGGAGACTTTGTGGGAGAGATTTTCATCTTTCTTTCAAGGGAAAAAAGCTAAGTATTGTGTTCTTCATTATCTTATGATTTTTTTAAACACTTATTTTGTGGATTTTCTTTGAAATGAAGTTTTCCGTTGTGTTTTCTTCGTGCTTTGCGATGTCTTTCTCTTACTCTTTCTTCTTCTTGTTTGGAGATAGTGGTATAAGAAGATTATGTCATTGTTTCCATTCTACTTTTCTTTTGCAATGAGTAGGATTCATGTTTAGGATATTGGGATGCTTGCTAAAAGAAATTTTAATTGTACATGTGACGGTTTTTACTTGCGCTCATCTACATTACAAAAAGGGCCCGTTGTATTGTTAAAATTCGTTGTAATTGCATTGACCCGAATGGGTAGTGTAATTCTCAACAAAGTGGATCCACATTCAATGTTCGTGAATGAATTGCGTAGTTCATGGGGATTGAGTGCAAATAATTAGGGAAATATGGTTTCATGGGTGTCGAATTGGAGGTTTCAGGGTGACAGGCTGAGATTCCTAATTTGTTTCTAAGATTAGTAACTAAACTCGAAGTTTAGCCTTCAGGTGAAGAGTGAGTGGGAACTCCGTAGTGAGATCTGGTATCCTCCCAGCCTAGCCTTAGATTTAGTGACTGAACTTATGACATGTCAATGTTCTTTACATGCTTGGAAGAGGGGGTACTCTTTTGAGGGTAAAGAAACATTTATGCTCCTATTTGGCACATACAATATTTAATGCATCTTATTGCTAAAGTTTATCCAATTCATTACATAAGAATAATAAATTTAATTATCTCAAAATTCACCAAATCAATTTATCCAAAAAGGGTTATCTTTAGTATTAATATTTGCATTTAGGAGTAGTTTATCCTTACATATAATTATCTGCATTTAGGAGTAGTTGTTAGAAAAACTACTTATATCACCATTCCAAACTAAGGCTGTTAGTAGTAGACTAGAATTTGACTAAGAACCTCTTACCTCTCTTGTGGGATCGATAAACGGGACTCCATTAGAGCCCTGTATTACTTGATACGATACATATACTTGCGCTTGAAAATTTGACTTTACAAAATCATTATAAATATATAAATCTGAGGTAATAAATTCTTACATATAAAAAAGTCGCATCACACCCCTAGTGTGAAATACTATTATATATTTCAAAAATCTTTACATTTGATCACACTAGCCACTAGATATAATTTGAGCATACTTTCTGGAAAAATTTTGGAGTTTAAAAATACACGAAATGTGGGTCAGCTCAACAAACCATTTTTAAGTATACACATTAAGTTTTATAGTTTTGGTGGTATTTAATAGCGATAGCTGCGATATGAACAAGGAAATTTATAAAACAAACAAAACATGAGCATGTAAATCACTATTAATATTCACTATTAGGTTAAACCACGAGGATAAGTGCCATAGTAGCCAACATGGAACTTTTCACTGTTGGGTGGCGAGTCATCTTAAGGGCTGAAGACGATCACCATATACCCCTTGTTGAGCTCATCACTACTGGAGGTGTGTCATCTCTGAGGCATAGGAGACAGATTCTAAGCATTCACCTCTATTGGTCCTTGGTCGCCTAGTCGAACCTCTGTCTTAGGTGGGTCCCCTCTCTATGAGAGGAGGCTGCCTAAACTAATTTTTTGGATGATTGGTGTTGCACCATTTGCCGATTTTGTTCCTACTTGGTAGCAAAATATTTCAAAATGTTTATTCAATGTGAGCTAAAGGACTTGAGTTGATTATAAGAAAAGTCCTGTAACTAGCCCTTTGGGTGTGTTTTAACGATCAGACTTCAATGGCATCGTTGTTGGTTAGACTAGCTAGGTTTGAGTTCTACAAGTGTCAAACAGCCACCAGCATACATGAACTTCTTGATCTTACCAAGTCTTGACCTAATCTCTCACATAAGGATACAAAATATTATTGTGCAAGTCTATACATCGCAAAAAGGAACAACTTATTTGGGGTCAGAGATTGCTAATAGTTATAGCTAATAAACCAAAGATTTTAACATGTCACCTCAACATTCAAAAATAAATTTATATCTTAAAGACAAAAAGACAGATTCTTTGTGTGCTTTCGTTTCTTCTCAATCATGTAAAAAAAACTTTGAGATATTTAAAACAAAATAGCTTTAAATTTATGCATGTAGAAAATAATTAATGTATTTGTTTAAAACACTAGAAATAAAAAAATTTAATTAGGAATATCTTATAGCAATAAAATTTTCATCAATGACTCATACATAAATATTCGTTTATACATTTCGCTATGTATAAATATATATATATATATATATATATATATATATTTATATATTTGAAACACAAAGTGAGTGTTGTGCATGTAAATCTTCTTTTTTTTTCCTTATTATTTTGAGGCAGCCAGCCATTGAGGGAGCCATTGAGGGATCGACCTGATCAGAGGTGGTCGGTCGGTGAAGCTACCAATTAAGAAATACAACTATATTTAAGAGGTTAGATATATAAATCTTCTCTGATGGGAAATGATCGGTCGGAGAAGAATGACCGACCAAAAGTGGGTGGTCAACAGGAAGCTAACAAAGTAGCGGTCGGTGGATAGTCAGGTGGAGGTGCACAACATAGTTTAGTTACATGTATCTAAGTCTATAAATATATAAGCATTGGGTGGCGTTTATATATAAATCCACCTTGATTGAATATGGCTTGCTCGAGGTAGGTGGTTGACCAAAGTGGGTAGTTGGCCGAACGAGACTAGAGCATCTGTCGGAGGGTAGTTTTGTCCGACTTTGCTAACGACCTCTTAATGCTACTTCCATTGAAAGTGTTCTTGTTTTTGTTGGATGCTTTGAACATTGACACCAAAAACTTTTGAAGGTACCCAAAAGAAAGTCTATTGAGAAATAGCCCTTTTAAGATCATCAAAAACGAAGAATTGTAAAGCTGGCTCCATAACAATAATACTTTCTTATTCCATTTCTTGGAATAGCAGCTCTCATGCTTCTCTTTTTCTCAACATTTTAGGTGGCAAAAATCTAGATTCGGCAGGCTTGTCTAGCCGACAGAGACAACATAGGTGACCGATTGATGTTCGGTCGATCAATGCAGCTTGGTGATCGACTGATGGTTGGTCGACACAATAAGGATAGCCAACAAAGTGTCATCTAGATTATTAAATTAGCTTGTAGGTAGAAGCGGCCATCAGTCAGTTGTTTGCACTGTAGAAATTGGGTCGGTCGGAAGAGGTTGGCAGGTGAGTGGACCGGACGGTAGTTTCATTTTTTGCATGGCAGAGGAGTGTTAGAGCTTGGCAAGCTTAAAGACAGCCGACCAATAAAGCGACCAACAGGAAGGATCCATGTGTGACATAAGGGTAATGCTGAGTCCAACCAGTACAAAGTAAGCCAGCAGCTGATAAATCGATTCACAAGGTGGAGTTTCTTGCACGATAGAAGTAACGATGGCGGCCGGCTTTAGTGGTGGATGCAGACCGGCTGAAATCAGCCGGCGGGGTGAACCTTGCAAGCGATAGAAAGGAAAATGGGTAGGCAACCTTTGTGATGTCTACCGACTGGGAGAAATTGGTCCGACAATAGGTGGCAGGTAGTCCCTCATGTTGGACGGTGAGGCGGCCACTCCGATAGGTCAAATGGCAGAGTTGCTTGGACGGTGAGGCGGCCACTCCGACAAATTAGTTAATAACATCTCAGGAAGGAGCCTCTTAATAAAGTTTTGTTTGTTGTGTCAAAACGGCAGCACATCTGAGATGCTACAGAGAGAACTAAGGAAAAATGGCAATAAACAATGCTTAAATGTGACCTTTTTTTAAATGCTTCTAAGCGCAAAACAAACAAAATTGTTATGTGTGGTAGGTCGGCTGGCCAGTGAGGAAACTTGGGTGGTCGTTTGGCAGTGATGGCTTATTTAGTCGAGAGGCCTGCATCGAGAGAAAATTGCTAGTTGAGCTTTGAAGATAATGTGCAGATCCATGCACAAGAGGGGGGAAGAGATAAAGAAGGTGTAGAAGTGGACTTGCAGCTCTCCCTTTGAGGTGGTTCCCGCAATCTCCGGGGAAGGTCCTTCTCCCAAGAAGGGCGAACCTGGGGGTGTGGGGGGTAAAACATAGATGTTACAAGTTGGGATAGCAAAAAAGTACATTTGCATGAAAGGATCCTCCTATTTTTAGATGATAGGAAGCCCAAAAATGAATTACAACATTGTCCTAACTTTAGAGGATTAGTACAAAATTTTTTAGGTATTCTAATCTTCTTTTCTAGATCATTGGATAGCCTTGAAATCCGTCCAGATCATTTTTGAGTATACAACATTGTCCAGATCGTTTTTTAGGTATTCTAATTTTTTAGGTATTTTTGAGTATATATATATATATTAAAGTGATTCTACTTATATATGAACATTATTTTTAATTGATTGAATTAAACTTTTCATATTCATATTGCTTTTTTTATTTTTTGCTCACTAAAAACATTTTCTCTTAGAAAGTTTTTCTCAAAAATAAATGTTTCACTAAAAATGAACAATTTTTAATAAAATAAGATCACCGGAAATAACTATTTTATGTCAAATAAAGATATAATTTTTGAGTGTGACAAAAGTGGTAATCAGAAGAACAGGACAAGAGGTTAGATCCGTAAAGCGAAATATGACAAATGGACATTAATATCTTGACTAAAATAGTGTAGCATTAATATCGTGAAGGATTTACAAACATGCACCTAATTCCTATGGATTCACATATCTAACACTTAAACTTTAATTATTAAATTTATATAATATCAATATCGTATATTAAATCTAAAATCATGACTTTTATTTATTTATTTATTTATTTTCTGCAGTCATAGTCATTGTAGCATACAACTATTGAAGAGGACTTGACGGTTATTTGGGGCATTTATGTACATAATCTAACATCTATTCTTTTACTATTATATCACTCAAATCTTCATATTACATAAAAAATGACACTTTTAATGCATAGATAATGTAGCATATAGGTAAACAAAAAAGATTAGGTCTTAGATATGTAAATAAATAGGAATTAAGTGGTATGTATGTAAATCTTCCTAATCATTTCAGGTAATGGTTGAGCCACTGGCTTTCATTGAACAAAGTCAATATGTCAGGAGTTTGAAAGATTAAAAATTGGAGTAGGCCGAAATCTAACTGTTCGGCATCATCTTACGGAGCAGTGGATGAACCATTTCATAGTTGGCCATCAGTTCTCACCGCGACGTTCTGAAAAACCAATATATTGATGGCATTAATTTAAATATGATTAATTTTGTAATATAAATGTTATTTTTTAACGTTGTAATTATCACCATTTCTTAGGTTAGAACGAAGGTTCACTACCAGCTTCGCTTCATAACAGTTGTGGATATTTTTTAATTATGACATTTATAGAATTTATATATGTACATCAGAAATGTAGCTGCATGAGTCTCAAGAAGATCTGACCGATAGTACAAAGAGGGTAGAAAAAGACCGAACAATCCAATTTTGTTCCAGTCGAATGAATTCTAACTCGACTGAGCGTTAGTCTGACTAAGGAACGACACACACCTATAACGGCTTAACGGATACAAAGGGCATTCCGGAATAACTGCCCTCTGATGCGAGGCGACTTTATATATGCTTAAAAATACAATAATTTGATACAACTTTTTAGAATATTTAATTCCTGGCAAATGGCTTCAAAAACTTGATGTGCGAGGTTTACTTTTATAATTTTATATTTAGATTTTATTATTGTAAATGTCACATTTTTAAATGCAAGTATACGTATCGTTCAAGTAATACAGGGCTCTAGTGGAGTCCTGGTTATCGATCCCACATGGATAGTGAATTTATAAAAAGTAAGAAATATAAATAATATTTTGGAATTTTCAAATTAAATGCAATTTATATATACCTTTTTTTATATATATATATATATATATATATATATTCAAATTTAATTTACTAATAATTTTTACTAAAAGCAAGTAAGCAGTAAGCAGTAAAGTAAAGTAAACAGTAATTAAAATTTAATGCAAGTATAAAAACGCCTTTCTCCTTTTGAACTAATCCAAGAATTATAGAATAATTAAATTTTATAGGGAATTTAGATTATTGTATTGTGCCAAATAGAAGCATTCATATTCTTTACCCTTTGGTCCAGGTGCAAAGAACATTGACTAATCTATAGAAAGGCTCGGGATGTTTTATTAGTAGAATGTGTTAATCTAGGCTTACACTACTAGATGTCCAAGGGTGGCTATGGTCGGCCCTACCAGTGACCCGTTACTTTTCTATAAACCAAATTTTTAGAATTTAGTCTGTCACTCTAAATACTAATTAATTTTATGCCCAATAAATATTATCTTCATGTTTATTTGCACTTCACCTTAAATAATCCGCGTATAGTCTGCGATTACCTAAGAATTCATGTGATATCTACTAGTTAAGAATTTATCTCTGGATAGGTCTCAAAATTCTTTAACATGTTTCAACAATTTAAATGACCAATTTAAAAAGTAAACTAAGATCAGGTATTAATATTATCACAATGTTTTAAAATATTTTATATTAATTCTCCTACAAAATTTAATTATTTTATAATCTTTTCATAGTTGAAAGGAGAAAGATAACTAACTACTCAGAACACATTGAAATAACACAACAAAACATATTTATAAAACTTTGAACCAAAGTACAAATACTTATCTGAAGTGTTCCTTCAAGTGATCCGCTGACTTCTACTGACTCCAAAGTAATGATGAAAGACTCCAACAGCAACAACACACAATTAACACTCAAAATATACTCACTAGATACAAAATAAAGTGTCACCCTAAGTATGGAAGAGACTAAATAAAACTAAAGATGAGAGAGAAGATGCTAAAATGGGTATGTGTACTAAGAGGGGGGTTTTGGTGCGATTTTCTCTTAGAATGGGCTCTTATTTATAGAGCTCTGAATTTGACCAGGGGTTGCTTAAGGCACCTCTTCAAAATTCGTTCAAATTTAATGTATCTTCTAGAAGGTAACTGTCGCGCCTAGGCGCCGGGATCTGGCGCCTAGGCACCGGACTCCGTGACCAGGTCTTTCGCACCTCTTCACTTTGGGTCACACTTCTTCGTGATCCAGACCGTTTCCTTGTGTCCAAATACATTGTATCACATGTCTAGGAGTAACTTTCAGTCTTCTAAAAGCTCCAATAATCGCTTAACACTATCAAAATAACTGTCCAAAGTTATCAAAAAATCTTGACAGCGTCTGTATCGAACTGGCGCCTAGGCACCGGATTCTAGCTCCTAGGCGTCAGGCTAATAATTCCAAAATTTTGCTCCATAAGCTCCATTTTTGCTCCTTTTTGCTTCTTTTTCCTTCTTTTTCTGTATTGGAATCTTTTAAATCATCTACATCAAAAAACATAAAAATACCTTTCATTAAAACATAATATCCTTAAGAATTGAATCATAAATAAGGCATAAAAATGGGTATTTTTAGATAGATCAAATTCTCCCAAACTTAAATATTACTTGTCCTCAAGTAACCCTTTTAATTACATAAAATAGATAACATTTGGATTGAAGTTAAAATATTTAAGATTCCTTGTAATATTTGGTTTTATAAATGCTTTAGCAAATCATTAACCAAATTTCACTAATTAAGTTTAATTTTAAGAATTAAAGAACATTTAACTACCAAATCATAAGACTTCCAATTTTTCATTTATTTCAAGAATAATTGTAGTTCATCATTTTAAGGTCACATAAAATATTTACAAGAAAAGTATTTTCATGAAATATTTTTCTAGTAAAAATATATGTACATAAAAATTATGTTAAAAATGTAATCGGTTTTCTTTCTATAAGATAATTCAAGTGAAACCAATTTTTTATTAGGCATTTCCTTAAGCTTCTCTTCACTTTCTTTTCTTTCTTTTCTCTTTTTTTTTCTGGATTGTTTTTCAATCCTTTTTTTAAAGTGAGGATTACTATTTTTGGATAGCCTGTTAATGATTTTGAACTTCACTATCCTTAACTTATTTTCAAAAACTTATACATTCTTACTTAATGAATATGACATTAATAATTTACTATTTTTCAAATCTTATTTTAATCTTTTCTTTTTCAAGCAATAATCTTGATTCCTTAGTATTTCAAAAATATAATTCTCTTTACTATAAATATAAAAATTTTAATCTTATTATTCTTTAAGCTAAATAATTCTATTCTTAAAATCAATCAAAATTTTTGAAGTTTTAGTTAAGTTTACTAAATTATTTATAAATTCAAAAATTTAGGTAATCTTAAACAGATTTTTCATTCCTTATGTTATGTTAATATAGCTTTAAAGAAAATATTAGTTCTTTAAGGACAAATAATATTTAAATTTGATAAATGCTTTTCTTTCTCCCAAACTTCAGCTTTAGTATAAATATGAATCATGAAATTTTCTAAAGCATGAGAGAAAGAAATAAACAAGAATTAATCTAAGTACAATAATGATGTAGTAAGGAAAAACTAACTTCTACTTCTACACATGCTTCAATATGAATATAACAGAAATGATTAAGCATATATAGAAAAGTTTTACAGAGCAGGAGTTAATTTCTAGAAATAAATCTTTTTTTTATTTTTATTTTTGAACATGCAAATTTACTAACTATTTATGAACACTAAACAGTAGGCTAAAACAGAAATAAAATTTTACAGAAATTTATTCACATTTCAGTCTTAAACACACATCAGATAATCTAAAAACTGTTTTACATAAAAAGTTAACATAAATACTAACAAATAACATCACACTATACAACACAAGAAACAAGAAAACACAATAAAAACAGAATCAACAATCTATAGATGTAAGTTAAGCTACTAATCATTGTATGTAGCTTCATCATCGTCATCACCAAAAGAAAACTATATCCTTTGGATCAACATATGGTGAAAATCTGGGGAAGTAGTTAACTGAACATCGTGCTCACCCTTCAGAAATCTCACTAAAGACTCTGAATACTCAGCATCGTAATCACTCTTTCTTTGTGTATACTCAGAAAGATGATCGATCTTCTTGTCTATCGTATCTACTTTACAATGAGTTAAGAATAACTCATGCTGCTGCTCTATAAACTGATCATGCATGGTTTCCCAAAAAGTAGATGGTGGCTCAACAGAAGTAGATGGTCTAGAAGTAGAAGCTCTACTTGAAGTAGGTAATGAACCAGAAGATGCAGTAGAACTCTTACCTCGCAATCGATCATAAATACTGATGCTTTCACTTCCTATAGGCTTTGTCGACTTGAGCTTTTCCTCAGAAAGCTCAGCAACTACTCCAACACTTTGACATAGAGAATAGATCAGAGATGGAAAACCAAGTCCAATAGAAGTGCTAGAACAAGTACTAGCCTCTACAGAATCATAAATAATGCTCCCTACATCAATAGACTTCCTCTCTTGAATGCAGTAGTTGAGAATAGCTCTATCTTTGGTAACTTCGCTCAGATGATTAGATGGAAGGAGACGAGCAGAAATAAAGTAGTGTCATGCCTTTGAAACACCATTAAGCTTAGAAGATGAAAAATTTACCCTTTTTCCGTTCTGAATCTTCCAAGATCTAGTACTATCAGTCAGGTAGGTAATGATCATATCCAAATCTTCCTCAGATGGAGATAATCTTAAGTAATAACACTCTATGTTTGGCGGGAGGCCATAGAAAATATTGATGCGTTCAGGAGTGAACCCTACTCCAACTCCTCAAACAAAAATCTCATATTCTTCAGCATCCATGAAATTAGCATAAAACTCTCTAACAACCGCGATAATGACAACAGTAGTGAAATAGCAGAATCTTTGACAGTTGAGCGCAACGATTGTATCCTCAATTCTTCCTCCAGGATTATAAAAACTTCGTGCCGAGATAAATTTTTGAGTCGTAGCAAGATCATTGTATCGGAAGTGTGCAGCAGCATTGACGAACTTACTACGATCAAAATTTACTCATTTCTTTCCTCGCTTAGATTTGGGTTCCATCTAAAAGTGAAAATAAAAATGCGAAATAAATTCAATCGATCTAGGAAAATAAACTAATTTAAGCTTTTCAAACTTGAAAGAGCTTAAAAATTCATGGATTTAATCATTAAAAATCAAAATTTTTCTCAAAATTTTGGTTTTTCTCAATGAGAGCAAAATCCATGGTGAAAATAAAAAATAATGAGTTTAGAATGTAGATCTAGCCTTGAGATGAAGGAATCGGGTGTTTCAAGCTCAAAAACTTGAAAATTCAGGTTTAAATGGGATCTCTAGGTGGTATTTTCATGAAAAATAGTGGAGAAGGAAGCTTAGGCGTCAAAAATGGCGTGGGGGGGGGTTTAAGAAGATGAGTTTTCGGGTTCAGGCCGAACCGGCGCCTAGCCGCTGAATTCAGGCGCCTAGCCGCTGAATTCAGGCGCCTAGGCGCCAGACTCGTCTTTCCAAAAATTTGATTTAAATTAAATATTTTCCACAAAATCTTATCAAATTTAACTCTTAATTACTCTTATTAGATTATTAATCCATTTTATATCCTCCAAATATTTTTACAATCAAATTAAAATGATAGTATAGATCCACAAAAATGTATCCAAATTCTTCAATTCTAATTCCTAACATCCATTCCAAAATCAATAACTTTCAGTACAAGACTGTATCATGGTTCATCGTTTTATAAATAACACAAACAACAACATATTCAAAGCAAACATTCAAATCCAACAACACACATTGAACAATTAAACAAACACACAAATTAGATATTCAACACACTAACACAAGACTCGATCACACCTAAAACACATATATGATCTATTTAACACCGATCTTCAATTACCATCTCTTTCGAAATGAAGTTCTCTAGGACCGAAGGGATAGAACACCAATGCCCTTGGAAATTCCAAAGCTGTCTTTTCATCGATCCACTTGTTCTTCGCGTACATTTCTACTTGAGCGTCATGATAAGCAGCCATATGATCAGATTGAAGTTTGGTTTGTCATTCCAAGTGTTTGTATTGGTGGTACATCTCATGGAGATGATTACCAATACTTTGAAGTTCCGCTTCAATCTTATCCAATCGACTAAACATTTTCTCCAAACTAACAACAATAAAACCATTAAAATAAGGCTGAGGATCTTTAGGAGATTTGTCTCTTACCTCATTTCCATGATTTCCTCTATCCATTGCCTCCAAATCCTTCTTAACTCCTCCAAAATGGATTGCTCTGGTCAAAATTAGTGTTTCTATGGGATTGGGGACCAAAAATAGGCTATATACAAAGAGATTTCATGTGAAAAACTGAAGAATTTTAGTTTTTCCACGATCTGTAACCGCGACGCTTATGCGCCGGAATCTGGCACCTAGGCGCCGGATCATCGATACGCAGGCCACTCTGGCGCTTAGGCGCCAACATTTGGCGCCTAGGCGCCGGAACCTCGATCGACTCCGATTCGCCTATCATCAAATTTTACAAAGTTTCAATCGTAAAAATAGGTCTAATAAATGGGTATGATCAACACACAAACACAATTACGAAAAATTCAAATCACAAACAATCACAATCGAAGGATAAGTTGATCTCATTTTTACTCACATTTGACATGGAGTGGTCCAAGTCCAATTTCTATATGCTTCAAGAAAATGTTTAGCTTAAGCCAATACAGACTTTTTTGGCTTCAATTTTCAGAAGTTATATAAAAATTTAGTCAAGACCAAGGCATATCCTTACAGCAATAATTAAACTCACATTAATAAATATGGGTTGCCTCCCACAAAGCGCTTCGTTTAACATCGTCAGCCTGACCTAATTAATTGAGTTAATCGGGTAGACTCAGCTCATAAGCCTCTTTGTAATTTAATTTTATTTCTCCCATATAAGGCTTCAGTCTTAATCCGTTAACTTTAAATACTTTTCCTGTTTAGGGATCTTTAATGTCCACAGCTCCATAAGGGTATACTTTCTCAATTATAAATGGTCCCATACATTTAGATTTTAAATTTCCAGGGAAAAGTTTTAAACGAGCATTAAATAATACTTCTTGTGCAGGCTTAAATATTTTCCTTGAAATCATTTTGTCATGCGATTTCTTCATTCTTTCCTTATAAATTCTTGCATTTTCATAAGACTCGTTTCTTATCTCTTCCATTTCATTTAGTTGTAATAATCGTTTTTCTCCTGCAATATTCAAATTATAATTGAACTCCTTTATCTCCCAATAAACTTTATGCTCTAGTTTAAAAGGTAAGTGACAATGTTTACCATAAATTAACCGATAAGGTGACATTCTGATAGGTGTCTTATAAGCTGTTCTATAAGCCCATAATGCAGAATCAAATCTATCAACCCAGTGAGTTTTTTTAGGATTAATAGTCTTTTCCAATATTCTTTTAATTTCTCTATTTGACACTTCAGCCATTCCACTTGTTTGAGGATGATAAGCAGTTGCAATTCTATGTTTAATTCTGAATTTTTCTAGCAATGATTGAATTCTTATATTTCTGAAATGACTTCCCCCACCTGTGATAATTATCCCGAGCATTCCAATCTTGTAAAAATCATTTTCTTTAAAAATTTCGAAACACTTTTGGAATCACATTTGGGTAAAGCTACAACTTCGATCCACTTTGAAACATAATCAACTGCTAATAAAATATAAATTTTTCCAGATAATTGTACGAAAGGTCCATAAAGTCTAAACCCCATACATCGAAAATTTCAATTTCTAATATAAAGTTCAGAGGCATTTCATCTTTTCTGGATATATTTCTCATTCTTTGACATCGATCACAAGTTTTTACATAATGTCCAACATCTTTAAATAAAGTACGCCAATAAAATCTAGAATTTAAAATTTTAAATGCAATTTTATCCACTCCAAAGTGTCCTCCAAATTTAGAATCATGACATTTTTGAATAATTGCAAAAGTTTCTTCATAAGATACACATCTTCGAATCATAAAATCTCTTCCTAATTTAAATAAATTAGGATCTTCCCAAATATATGATTTACAATCATTCTTGAATTTCTTAACGTATTTATTATTCATCTCATATGGTAAAATATTGCTAACCAAGTAGTTAACTATATCTGCATACCAAGGGATTTGTAATCCTTGAATGACATATAATTGCTCATCCAGAAATTTCTAATTTATATTTTCTTCATAAATCTTCTCATTATTATTTTTTATTCTTGATAAATGATCAGCAATTTGGTTGTCAGTTCCTCTTCGTTCACAATTTCAAGATCAAATTCTTGTAAAAGTAAAACCCATCTGATCAATCTAGGTTTAGCATCCTTTTTAGATATTAAATACTTAATAGCAGAATGATCAGTGCGCATGATACATTTTAATCCAAGAAGATATGGTCTAAATTTATCAAAGGCATATACTATTGCTAAAAGCTTTTTTTCAGTAGTAGTGTAATTTATTTGAGTTTCATTAAGAGTTTTCCTATCATAGTATATAACTTTAAAAACTTTCTCATATTTTTGTCCTAATACAGCTCCGATTGAATAATCACTTGCATCACACATTAATTCAAAAGGTTTATTCCATTCAGGTGCAACAATGACAGGTGCAGTGATTAATTTTTCTTTCAGAATATTGAACGTATTCAGACAATCTTCATTAAATTCAGCTTCTATTTCCAATAATTGGCAAAGAGGTTTAGCAATTTTAGAAAAATCCTTTATATATCTCCTATAAAATCCAACATGACCCAGAAAACTTCTCACATCAGTAACGGTAGTAGGTGGTTGCAGTTCAGCATTAATTTTCACTTTTGCTTGATCAACTTCCATCCCTATTTGTGAAACTTTGTCCAAGTACAATACCTTCTGTGACCATAAATTGACATTTTTCCCGGTTTAAAACTAAATTTGTTTCTTCACATCTCTTTAAAATTTTTGTTCTATTTTCCAAGCAAGATTCAAATGAAGTTTCAAAAACTAAAAAATCGTCCATAAATACTTCAATTCCTTTATCAATCAAATCACAGAATATTGACATCATACATCTTTGAAAAGTTGCAGGTGCATTGCATAAATGGAAAGACATTCTTCTAAAGGTAAATGTTCCATAAGGACTTGTAAATGTTATCTTTTCTTGATCCTCAGGAGCAACGGGTATTTGATGATAACAATAATATCCATCCAGAAAATAGAAATATGAGTGTCCAACTAGTTTATCCAGCATTTGATCCAAGAAAGGTAAAGGAAAATGATCCTTTCTAGTGGGATTGTTTAATTTTTGATAGTCAATGCAAATTCGCCATCCAGTAACTTGTCTTGTTGGGATTAATTCATTTTTTTCATTAACAATGACAGTTACTCCTCCTTTCTTCGGAACACAATGAATAGGACTTACTCATTGGCTATCCGAAATATGATAAATAATTCCAGCATCTAACCATTTCAAAATCTCTTTCTTGACAACCTCTTTCATAATGGGATTTAATCTTCTTTGAGGTTCAATAGTGGGTTTACAATTTTCTTCCATTAAAATCCTATGCATATGGATTGAAGGGCTTATTCCTTTTATATCTGCAATAGTCCAACCAAAAGCTTTCTTATAATTCTTCAGAACTCCTATTAATTTTTCTTCTTGATATTTGCTTAATTCTGAAGATTTAATTACAAGTAAAGTTAATGAATCTTCAAGAAAAGCATACTTTAAATGTACAGGTAACATTTTTAATTCCAGTTCAAGGGCTTTTTCAATTGAGGGTAAAAGTATATCATTTTTAGTTGTGTCTAAAATTTCCCAATTTTCATGAATATAATGAGTTTCCTCAGATAAATTTTCTTCATTTAATGACCATTAAATAACATAGATTCTTTATCTTTATCATCAGAAATGACCTTACATTTTTTTTGGTAATACTTTTCAATTATATAATAAAAAATATCCATCTGATAACATTTTTCTTTATCAGGATACCTCATTGATTTTAGAAAAATGAATGTTATCTCTTGATCATTAACTCTCATCATTAATTCTCCTTTTTGCACATCAATCATAGCTCGACCGGTAGTTAGAAAAGGTCTCCCTAAAATAATAGGTGTTTCTTTATCTTCTTCCATATCTAGAACAATGAAATACACAGGGAAGATAAATTTATCTACCTTAACAAGAACATCCTCTATAAGTCCATTAAGATAAGTGATCGATCGATCAGCTAACTGAAGAGTTACAGTGGTAGGAGAAATCTCTCCTAAATCTAACCTTCAAAAGATTAAAAAGGACATGTGATTAATACTAGCTCCTAAATCACATAAGGCTTTTCCACATAATTTTTCTCCAATAGCACATGGTATAGTGAAACTTCCAAGATCTTTAAGTTTTTGAGGTAATTTCTTCTAAATTATTGCACTACATTATTCACTTAATGAAACAGTTTCATAGGCTTCAAATTTTCTCTTCTTGCTTAAAATATCCTTCATAAATTTTGCATAGCTTGGCATTTGCTCCAAAGCTTCAGCAAAAGGAATGTTGATGGTAAGTTTCTTAAAAATTTGAAAGAACTTAGAAAATTAATGAGTCGAAGCTTCGTTGCTTAAGTCTTTGAGGAAAAGGTGGTGGTGGTCTTTCAACTTCCACTTCGATAGGTACAACGATCCGATCTTTACTTGGAGAAAGGGTATCTTTAGGTTTTTCAATCTCTTCAACTTCTTTCTCTTTTTCAATCCCATTCTGTGTTTTCTCTTTTAATTCCTTTCCACTTATGAGTTGTACAGCTTTTGCTTGTTCATGTTCTTTTCCAGATCCTTTAGGATTAATTTTAACATTGCTAGGCAGTGTTCCTTGAGGTCTGTAATTAATGAAATTAGCGATTTGACCCATCTGATTCTCAATATTACGAATATCAGTGTTTTGATTTTGTAGCTGATTGCTTAGTTGCAAGATCAATTCTTCTACAGACAACTTTTTCTGCTGATTGTTATAACTAGGAGGATAAGTTGGTCTATAGTTTGAATTTCCTTAATTGTTCCAATTTAGATTAGCTTGATTATTCCAATTAAAATTAGGATGATTTTTTCAACCAGGATTATAATAATTAGAATAAGGTTTATTAGTTTTAATAGCATTAGCTTGCAAAGTTTACATTATTTGAGAATCATCATAATTTGTAGAATTATCATTACTTACATGTGATATATTAATAACAAAATTATCTAGTTTCTTAGATATCGCAACCACTTGTGAAGCTAAAATAGAAAAGGATTCATTATCATGAATACTGGCCATTCTTTCTGGATTAACCCTTTTAGAAGGCCATTGAAAATTGTTATTAGCCATTTCTTCAATTAAGGTGTAGGCTTCTTCAAATGTCTTAGCCATTAAAGAACCACCAGCAGCAGATCTAAGTGATCCAATAATTCCATTATAAAATGTTTGAATAATTAACCAATCTAGTAAAGCTTGATGAGGACATTTTCTTAATAGTTCTTTAAATTTTTCCCAAGCTTCATAAATTGTTTCTCCATCAAATTGCGTAATGAAGTAATATCATTTCTCAATTTAGCAGTTTTAGAAGGAGGAAAATATTTAGCAAGGAATTTTTGTGTCATATATCCCCATGTTTTAATAGAACAAGTTGCTAATGAATTAAGCCACATCTTTGCTTTATCTTTTAAGGAAAAAGGAAAGAGTCTAAGCCTAATAGCATCATCAGAAACATTATTATATTTAAATGTAGCACAAAGTTCTAAAAAAGTAGCAAAATGTAAATTTGGATCCTCATTAGGTGTTCCTCCAAATTGATTGTTTTGAACCATTTGAATAATAGAAGGTTTAAGCTCAAAAGAATTAGCATCTACAATCTGGAATTTGAATACTAACATGAAGTTCATCAGCTGTAGGGTTTGCATATTCCCTTAATGGTTTATAAATATTTTGTTCATTAATTTCGATTGGATTTTGATTATTGTTATGTAAGTTAGCCATTTTTTGATGTTTTGAAATTTGTTTTCTTTTTTTAATTCTTTTAATTGTTCTTTCTAATTCAGAATAAAAAGGTAGTAATCCTTCAGATCCAGAACTAACATAAAATTTAAAATATTTTTGTTTTATTATTTTTTTATATATTTTATATTATTTTCTTTTTACTTTTTATTATATTCTATCCTATCCCGGCGACGGCGCCAAAAACTTGATGCATTTTGGCATATTTATAGGTTGTGTGTTTTGAAAAGGGGGTAGCCTACAGAAAATGTCGGCGAATTTTAGATTTTAAATTTAGATATATATATAAATTTAGAAAGAAGCATTTGATTTTTGAAAATAATTTTAAGGTTGAAATTTTTTTTTTAAGATATGAAATCAAACCGATCTCACATCCCAAATAGTTTATATAAACGAGCATCGCATCACAAACTGTGTATCTATCCCGAGGAATAGACACACTGCTTGATGATGGGGTTTGATTAAATAAACTAGAAGATTTGTGACATCCGTTTGGTTTGCGAACCAATTTTATAAGCAGACAAGTTCCCCGGCTTAATATAAAGGAATTAAGCAGGGTTTATATTACTTGGGTTCTTAAAGTTCCCTATAAGGGCAAGCCCCTATAGTTAATTACATCTTAAATGACGGGAATCATTTAAGAAAACTCTTGATAATGATCAGTGGTTTTGCTCTCAGGAATTTCAAAGTTTAAGTTTTTCAAAGGATTGAATTTTGGAGATTTCAATAGGGAGTGGATCAAATTTGGAACAGTTACTTTCAGGAATCCAAAAGAAGAGAAGTAGGAGAAGCTGAGGATCCAAGAATAATCTTGGCAACTTCCCAAACTATCCTATCATTTGGCTTCAATTTGAGAGTTTATTTAATGTTGTAATCCTGTTATTTTAATTAATTAGGACTTATACATGTATAATATGATCATAGAAATAGCCTCGAAGATGTGAGGGTTTATGTCGTACCGGACGACTACCTCGGAATCCTAAGACCGGTTAGGGTTTAATTTGCATAACATGATTATGAAAATGCCTAACGAAAAGATGAGGATTTATGTTGCACTAAGAAAACTACCTCGAAGTTCTATGGTTTGGTTATTTAATTCTAAGAAAGGTTTTGCTGGAGTAGACTCAAGTTTTGCTGACGAAGATGGCCGTGTTGCCCACTATACTCCAAGCTCATTGTTGTTGCAGAGGTTTAGTTTTAGAAAGTGAAAATTAGGAGATAAGAAAAGTGTTTTAGTTTAGAAAAGTCTTAAGGTTCAAATGTCTTAATGTTTTAATTAAAACAAATCTTAAAGTTGATTATAACAACGCCGGTTAAGATCCCACGGTTCCATCATTCTGGCACCGTTATTTTATCGGATTCAATTAGTCCAAATGAATTTGCTAAACTCAATTGAATGAGTTTCACACTTTCATTTAGATCGTGGGAAATCCCGTTAGCAACACGTAGGTTACATCATCTGAGGTATTCCCGATCATCCAACAAGATTTTTTAATTTAGTTGTAGTTGTAGTTTTGTGTTCTGTTTGTGATTAAATTTTGAGTTATTTTATTTTTCAATGTTGTGGTGCTGAATTTTATCTTGTTGTGACTTTTAATTTAGTTTTGGGTTTCAGTTTTGTGGCTATCCAAAAGGTTTCAGTTTTCATGCAGGGTGACATTCTTGTTTAACATGCAAGAAGAGTAAAGTGCAGTACAGGTAGTAAATTGCAATAAAGTAAAAGCGTACCTGGAGGGTCTTCTCGTCATTCTGAGCTGCACTTAAAACACATGTCAGAGCACTTAAAATATTTGCAACAATTACCAAATTAAAGCTAAGGGAAGGTTCTGGTTGTCTACCAAAATCTTAATCCTACTGCTAGTTAATTCCTATGACGTCTAGGTTTTTGTGTTTTGTTAAGGATGATTTTCTTCACCAAAAAACAATTAAGTTTAATTGTTCTTCTAAAACATCCCATCATATTGAGAAAGTGCTTAGGACGAGTCCTAAACATCTTTTCAGTACTTCTAGGATTATTTCGAGTCCAAATGGATTTCATTGCACAGGTAAATTAATCATCCAAAATTTAGTTAAATTTTCCTTCTTGCTCAGTGAATTTGGACATTTGACTATCCGATGAATAAAGTGACTTGTCACTTGATGCTCCATTCAAGAGTTATGATAATAAAAGCCTTTAGGGGCAAATTAATTTGTTAAAGATTTTAACAATCCTTAATTTAAAATTGGAATTGATGATTTGAAGTGATTTGGTTTAGTTATAAAATTTTAATTAATAATTTTAAGTTTGGAATAGTGTTCAAGTTGCTTTAATTCAATTAAATCTTTATGTTTTAAATAATCTTAAAATTTCAGATTAATTTTAATTTTTTAAATTTACTTTGGTTGAAAGAGGTGTTTAAATTATTTATTTTTGTTAAATTTTGATGACTTGATTTGGATTAATTATAATACTTTAGGTTGATTTTAATTAATTTGATTTATATATATATATATATATATATATATATATATATATATTTATTATGATGAATAGTTTTAAAATTACTTGAGGTTTTAAATTTGTTTTAAGTTTGTTCTTAAATGATTTCAAATTAATTTTAATGTTCTCAGTTTAATTTAATTTGATTATCAAATCATGTAATGTTTTAAGCTTTAATTTAATTAAGTGTTATTTTTCTTTTTAATTATTTAATTACCATCTTAAGTTTAATTAAGAGTTAAATATTATTAAAGTGATGCATTTACGGATTTTAAATTAAAGAATTGGTATCTTCTTAAGTCACATCCCTAATAATCCAAACTTTTAATTATTCTCCCAAAATTTAAATGATTTAATTAATTAAAGTTCCATTTTTGAAATTTTCAAGTGATCAATGGGTTTCCACCCCTTTATTCCCTATGTTTAAATCATCCAAGAGAAGATTAAGATCAAATATTTTTACCTTCACTTTTGATTAAACCTAAATATTAATTAGGGTTAAAATCCTTTAATTACCTTTATGCCCCTTTAGGCTTATTTAGTTCATAACTCATCAAATTAAGCTCAAATGAACTTGAAATTTTTATGTCACTTCACTCACATGTCAGTTAAGACATCAGAGGAGAAAAGGTGATTTTTCGATTTTAATTTTATTTACGTAATTATTTTGATAAAAATAAGGATTTTTAATGAAAATTCAACAACATGACCAAGGTAATGTTTATGTCCTTAAGAAAATTATGGAATGTTCCTATTGACTAGAGGACTACTTAGACCAATTTTGATGATTTTTTGAATTATATTTGATTTATTATAATTATTTTGAGTTTTAGATTGTTAATTAATTATAAAATAAAATTGAAGTTGAAAACTAAGTTTTATATTTTTTTAAATCTCTTTGACCTCAAGGAACTTAGAGAAACAAATTTTATATTTTTCTGATTTTTCTTTGATTTATTGGAATTAATTTGGTAAAAAGGTTGGAAAATTCATTTTTTAATATTAAAAATTGTCTTAAGCCTTTAAAATTCAATATCTTAACCTAGGGACTTAGGAAAAATATTTGGTTGGTTCCTAAATGATTAGAAAACAAAAGTTGACATTTTTATGATTTTTAATATTTTTGTGATTTTTATTATTTTTTAATTATTAAAATATTGAAAATATGATTAAAAATGAAAATTTTTAGAAAATTCCAATTTTAATTTTCTTAGACTCCTCTAACATCAGAGAGCCCACAAAACCAATTTAGTGAATTTTTAAAAAATATTTTGGTTTTTATGAATTTTCAAAGTTTAAAAAATAATCATGCAACTTAAATGATCAGTTTAGTGGGCTAAATCATTTCCAATTGACTTGAAATTTTTATATGAGGTTCTCTACATCCTAAGTGATAGTGGAGAATTATTTTCAAGTAATTGTGATGTGTGGTTAATTCTAATTAATTAAAATTCAATTTTGAGTGTTTGGACTAATTAGGGTTATTTTTAAGGAATTAAATCAAACCATAATTTTTCTAGGGTCGTCTGGTCATAAGCTACCTCCCATAATTTTCTTAGAATTTATTAAGTAATATGCTAATTATTGGAATTAAAATGTCCAACAGGTACATAAATTTAGAAAATCAATAACTTACAATAGAGATGGCCTCTGGCCTTGGAAAATTCGGGGAATGTTTCCAAAGACAGAGGCTACAAAAGCCCTATGGTTTCATGTCATAGTGAATTATATGCATGAATGGAGAATTAAAATATTTAAATCAGTAAATAATTAATTAAAAATAAAATACTTAACAAAACAATTTAATTCTTTTTCCACATTATTCTCCTCTGTTCACTGAGCAAGAGGATATTTTTATTTTCTTTTTGTGATTTTTCTACACAAAGATATGAATTTTTAAAGTTTCTGGTATTTAATTAATTCCAAAATACCCTATTTATCTATTTATCCAGTGCGGCGCTGACTCTACCTCGGTAGCTCCAAAAGGCCACACGTCGCTCCGCCATTTGACACCACCATCTGACTGGGATGCCACGCGGCCCGCGGTCTTGCCCCATTTTCTCGTCTGGCTCGATCTGGACCGTCCATTCAATACACGCGCGAATGGACGGCATCCGTTCATCGTCCCCAGGCATCCCTACCCGAGAACCATCCATCATCTCGGTTTAATATCTCGCTCGATACTTAACCAAATTACATGTTCTTATGCTCTATGAACTCATCTCGACGAGACGAACACATCCATATGGCTATCATGCATTCAAATTGACTCACACAAAATGGAGAATTGAAAGAAGCTCTCAGGAAGGAGGAGTTTCCATACCTTGGTTCAGGAGGTGAAGCCTCAACTGAATGTGCTCAGCACGTTTGTTGGAGCTAGAGGAGCCTAGGGATGATGCCTCTAACCCTGGTGAATTGTCTAGACCCGATATCCACGAAGCCTGATCTCAAAGCTTGGCCGATAGAGAGAATGGCTGGCCTGGTGAGGGGGCTTTTGCTGTGGGATTTCTTCTCTTGGTCTGGTGAAGTTGTAGAGTCAATCAATTTTGGGATTGACTCACTGTAGTGAAGTGTCTTAGTTTTGGGCTTGAAATTAAACTCAGAAATTGAGCTCACAGAGGGGTATTAGGGATGGATTTCAGTGCAGATCAAGTGCTCTATGCTAGGAGAAAAGTGTGGAGTGATTTTGGCAGAGTTTTGGTAAGGTTTGGTTCAGCACCTCCTTTGGCCGAGAGGTAGTGGTGTTTAAATAGGCATGGCTGGAGGGCCTCCGGGGGAGTTAGGGCTTGGGATCAGTTGCTCAGGGCAAGGGAAGAACAGATGTGGAGTCCAATGAGGTTGAGGCAACTCAGCAAGGAAGAATTTGAAAGTTTGGCTCACATGGAGCTCTCGGCCATGGCGTTTTCTGGCGGCTGTGGTGGCTGGCCAGTCAGGCATGGGTCACCATCTTAACCAGTGAGGTCAGGGCTGGAGTTTGGTGAACTCAATTGGCTTTGGCCATGTGTAAAGTGGTTTGATTAAAGTGGAATGGGGTAGGGCTCAATTTGGGTTTGGTTTGGTGACACCATGCTTTTGGGCTAGGTGCACCCCCCAAGACCTGATTTTTGGACTGAAAGGAATATTTTGGGTCAGCCAAGAGAAGGTGGTGAGGTCTCTATCCATGGTGAGGTGGCTAAGCTTGGTTTAGAGTGTAGCATAAATGGGGTTAAAAAGGTTTAGTGAAGGGTTAAGAAAGAACCCCCTCTTCTTGCCATTAATGTCTTGGTTAGGTGTCAAAGCTCTCATGGCTTCATATGGCTTGTGAATGGCTTCTTTTGGCTTGCCCAAGGCTTGGGAAAAGGTTGGCTTACTTTCATAAAAATGGGTTTTAGCATTTTTGATGAATTTAGGGGAAATTGGCATGTGTCTTGATTTAGAATAATTTGATAGGTCGGGCTGACGAAGTTAAACAAAGCGCTTGATGGGAGGCAACCCATAGTTATCTTTATTTGTTTGAGTGATTGTTTGAGTTTTTTGTTAGTCTGTAGTAATATTGAATTCTACTACTTGTATTTGATCTTTGATTATCAAGAATTTGAATCGATAGAGAAAATTTGGAAAATATTTGACCACGACGTAAATGTCCAAATTTTTGCTTAGGGCGCCGACGGCGCGCTCAACGCCGCTGAAGGCGGGTTTTTCCCGAGAGCCCTAGAATTTAATTGCATAAGGCTCCCCGACGGCGCCACAAGGCCGCTGACAGCGGGATCGGCAAGAGGGCAGTTTTTTGAGTTCGAAATGTCGGATTTTGGCGGTTTTTAGCGAATTCGTCCCTTATAAACTTCCATGGATGGTTCCTAGACACTCCAACTCCCAAAAATGAATGGAAACTAATTTCAATTCCTCTCCAATGGCTTCCAATTCAGTAGATTACCCTAGATTTCAAGTTTACAATCATAGAAAGTTTGTCAGTGCTGAGGCGCAGCGACTTTTCAACAAGGTGATGTCCAAGAGAAGGCTAATCAAGGAAAGAGGATTCATCAATAGAGAATTAAGTAATTATCCGTCACTAATTAAAGAAATGATTGTGCGGCGAATATGGGAAGTGTTTTGCTATACAACTTCCGCAGTAGTCGTTCCAGTTGTTAAGGAATTCTATGCTAATTTACATGGAATCAACCAAGGAAGCGTCAATGTGCGAGGTAGGTGTTTGGCCTGAGAACATTTAATTCTAGAAAATTAATGAATTATACATGCTTAAGAATGTTCCTGTCTGCCATTATTCGAATTTCATGCCGACGAAAGACAAGATGAATGAAATATTCCAATATTTGACGGACGAAACTGAAGACTGGAAAGTTAGAGAAAACCGTACTTTATTTTTTCTGCAACACTTTTAAATCCCGTTTCGAAAAATTTGCACTTTTTCATATCTACAAAGTTATTGTCGACGATGAAAATCGGCAAAGTCACGAAAGAAAGTGCAATTTTGAACTACTGCATTCAAATGGGATGACCCATTGATATTGGATCATTTATTGTGAAGTCTGTGTTTGGCCTGATCATTCAAGGATCATCTCAACGGCTTGGACATTTTTCAACAATTTTCTCAATATGCTGTTTTTTTCAAGTTTCATACAAGATTTGGGAGAAAATACTACTACCCTAGAAACCTTTAGACCCAACTCGTATGTTCCCAGCCAATGATGACGAGAATGACACGGGCATGATTATGGATCAAGCATTGCAGAATTTTATTCCTATTCAACCTCTAGTAGCGAACAAGACACTGATGATCTTACACCAAATCAAGAGTCTGGAGAAACAGGTACAAAATTTAATGAGTACAGTTAACAATATGTCAGATTTCTTTGATCATATCGATTGGAGGATGAAAGAACATTTTGATCATACTGGGCAAATTGAAGCAAGTTTGATATGCTTAATGAAGAAGATGGGATGGATTGATGAAGATTCAACTGAAGAATTTCCATTCCGACCTTTTTATAACCTGTTCGTCCATGTTCAAGCAATGGGTGATATCAGAGGAGAAACTAGTACTGATTCGGAAGAGTAGTAGAATTATTTTATTTATTTTTCTTTATATTGTGTTTGATTTGAACTTTGTTGTGTGTTTGCTTTCTTAATTTGGTTTTTAATCTCAGTATAGTGGAGATTATGATTGAAATGTTTGTTTTCAGCGTTTTGAGTGTTGTGGTTTGGATTGCGACACTGATTAGATAGATTTAGGTTGAGAAAATACTTGTTTATGTGTGTTTTGTATTGTGGATTGTAAAAACTTGGATTTAATATATAATTGTGAATTTTTGTTGTGTGTATGTTTATTTGTGCTAATACATCACTTAATCACTTAAAATATATGATTAAAATGATCAAACGAATGACGACGAAGCTTAAAATTGATTGAAATCGCAAAAATTTGAAAAATGATCAATATTTGAGAATCTCGCCGACGGCGCTCTCGAGCGCTCATACGGCGTGATTTTCCCGAGGGTATTGGAATTTAATTCAATAGAGCCCGTCGGCGGTGCGAACAACCCCGTCGACGGTGAGATCCTGAAAATTACCTTTTAACCATGATTTTGACCGGTCAAATTCCACTATTCATTGTCTTTTTCCCCATTTTACCTAAAAACTCGACCTAGGGCTTGGTAGATCTCGGATTTGGAGCGATTTCAACACATTCTAACACCGAATTTCATCTTCCCTTGGTAAGAGCTTCAATCCTATGTAAACATTTTTTATTTTCACCATGATTTTCTTCCACATTAAGAAATTTTGGAAAATTTGAAAATGTGGAGAAAAGACTTAGAAGAAATTTATGGAACTTGATTTAGATTGCTTTAAACCCCTTTTAGAAGCCATTGTATTATTATTTTGGAAATTAGTTTAGATTTTTGTGATTTTGATAAATCAAACAATGGCTCCACGACAAAAGAGAAGACACGAATACGACGAGACTCGATTTATAAATGCGAAAGCACAATCGAGGTACACTTCATTCTTTCAAGGAAAGAAGTGCATACAAGATCTAGTTTTTGAAAATCCTGGAGGAGAGGTGGAACAAGTTATTAAAGAGAGAGGATGGGAAAACTTCTGCTACACAACAAATAATGCTGTTATCGATGTTGTGAGAGAGTTCTACCCTAATCTGACTCAACTTGAGGATGAGCCTGTCCAAGTAAGAGGATTTTCTGTTAACTTTAATGCTAATCGCATTAACTCTTTTTACAAGCTTCACGACTATTTTTCTAGCCAGTATGAAACATTTGGAAAAATGGAGCGTCTGTTAAACGATGTTATTGACTTTCTCACTGATGGGAAAGGCACTTGGAAAATTAAAAATTGTGAACATATTAACTTTCCACTTTTCATAATGAATGCCACTGCTGAGGCATGGCATTATTTAATTTGTTCGACTCTGCTACCTACCTATCATCATAGTGAAGTCTCGAGAGGCAGAGCTATTCTGAATTTCTATATTCCTAACAACAGAAGTATAAATGTGGGGAGAATAATTTATAAGAATATTATGGCCACTACAAAGAGTGAGACAAGTGGATATTTAGGGCATTCTGGCCTAATTTATGCACTTTGTCAATTATCAAGAGTTGAAGCAAGAAATGATGAGAAATGGGTGTATTTGATGAAACCCATTAGTAAAGCAAATATAAAGACTTATGAATCCCATGAGGAATGAAGATCTGGGAGTAGGAGTAAAGCACCTTCTACTATTAGAGACATTCCTTCTACTTGCTATGACCCTCCTGCCTCTAGTTCCCCTACCTTATATGATTTGATGAATGCCACGACCCTGCAGCAGAAAAGTTTTGAGCAGTTAGATGAAAAAATAGAAAGAATTGATCGCAGCATTGAAGGATTAGAGACAAGACATGATAACATTAGTGAGTATCTTCAGAGCCACTCTGATTTTGAGATGACATATTATGATGCTCAGGCTAGGTACTATAGAGGAGAGCCTAATGTTATTTTTCCAGAATGCCCCCAGTATACTCAGTATCAGCCCAATCCTCCTGCTGACCAGGGTGATGAAGATGTTCTATGTGATTTTGATGCCTGATAGTGATGTGATGTGGTGTATGTGTTTGTTTTGGTTTTGTTGTATTACTTTCATTTTTATTAATTGTATTCTGAGGACTATGCTTTGTTTATGGGATATGTGCTTAGTTTTGTAGTTTGTATTTTCATTTTTGAATGTCTGTGATGGATTGTAATTGTGAACTTAATAATCTAAAATAGTAAGTTGTTTGTTATGTGTTGTGAAATGCATATGTCCTGTGTAGTGTAGTTAATTGTTGTTGTTTAATGTTTAGTTTTAGATACTTGTTTTAAAATTTCATTACCCCAACAAATTTTCTAAACTGTTATATGTGTAGAAAGATTTTTAAATATTACAGGTTAGTTGAAGTTAGAAATTTTGAGAAGAACCTGCAAATTTCAAAAAGACAAAAATGCCTAAAGTGCAAAGGTATGAATTTTATATTTAGAATTTTTCTTTCCACCCTGTATTATTTCTATTATAGAAAACTTTAAGTTTGGGGGAGGAAAGAAAAATATTAACTATTATATGTTCTCAATAAACATATTTTCAAAAATTATAATATGATTTTTGTGATAAAATTTAATTCAGATAACTATATTTAGATTTTATCTAAATATTATAGAAAATTCAAAGAAATATTTTTGGTAGTGAAAAATTAATTTTGTAAGTTAAGATATTTAATATAAGAGGATAAGACTATAGTTAACTATTTAAAGTAAAGAAAACTATATTTTGAAATATTAAGAATCTTAAGAATTTAGTTGAGAAAGAAAAGATTGGGATTCAATGATGTAAAAACTATGAAGTACATATAAGGTAAAGAATGTTTTAAAGTTTCAAATTTAGGAAAGAAGAGTGAATTTCAAAATTATTAACAGGCTATCCAGATATAGTAATCCTCACTTAAAAAAGAAAAAAGAAAGAAAAAGAAAAGGATTGAAAAACAAACCCTGAAAAGAAAAGAAAAAAATATATAGGATTGAAAAACAATCCAAAAGAAAAAAAAAGTGAGGAGAAGCTTGAGGAGATGCCTTATCAAAAATTGGCTTCACTTGGATTAACCTAAAGGGAAAACTAAAAGCATTTTTAAACTTATATTTATAACTAGTTTCCTTACTAATAGTATCCTCATGAAGTTCCTATCTTCTGAATATTCTAAGTGAATTAATATTGCAGCATATAGTCATTCTTGAAATGAATAGAAAACTAGAACTCTTAAAATTGATGACTAGATAGCATTATACCTGCAGAATTAATCTAATTACTTGAAAAACTTTCTAAGAATTCTTGCTATGATATTTATTTAAATCAAAATTATAGTATTTCTGAATTAGAACTTTACCACAATGAATCATAACTTTTATGTAGTACTAAAGATTACTTGAGGACTAGTAATAGTTAAGTTTAGGGGATTTTGACCTAAGGAAAAATGTTAAGATTTTCATGCTTATTTTATACTGATTTTGATGATATTGCACTTTAAAGAAGGGTATTTTTGGTATTTTTCTGCAGGTATGAAGATTTAAGAACAATGGAGTGAAAATATGCAAAAAGGAGCGAATTTGGAGCAAAAAGGACCAAAATTATGCAAATTTGATCTAGGGCGCCGACGGCGAGGTCGATGGCGCCGACGGCGTGATTTTCCTGAGAGTTCAGAATATATTTCAAGGGAGGCCGCTAATGGCGGAGTTCGAGGCCGCCGACAGCAGGGCCAATTCAAGGCAGTGTTTCTAGAAGGCCGCCGACAGCTGGAGCAATGGTTCTTTCACAAAATACGTCGAATGTGGATGATTTTTGAAGGGATGCTTGGAAAACTCTTGGAGGCTCTTCAACAACTTTAAAAAGAACAATTTTAGGCCGAAAAAATGTCCTGTTTGGGTCCTCTAAAAATCACTAAGAGTTCTTAACAAGTCCTTTTGGGGTCTTCTAAGAGTCACTTAGTGTCAAATAGAGAGTTCACTAGTGTCCATTGTTGTTATTTAGTGAGTGTTAAATACTAAGTTCAGATAAAGATATTGGTGAGGAATTCTTCGAAGAATTGTAAGAGTGGAAGGGAAGTGAGAGATCTCTTCTGCATTGCTATTTCGAAGGAGAATTCCGCGTACTGTAAAGAAAGGAAGAGATTCAGAAGAACTTCAAGGAGTTTGCTTGGGGAGGAATTTAAGATAAGTTGTGTTTATTTACTTTAGTTTGTAGAACTTTACTTTTATATATGAAATCCAAGTTTTATTGTATCTTCTCAATGAAATCTGAGTAGTTTTTCTATCTTTCTCCTAGTTTTTGATATTTTTTTGAAATGATAAATAGAATTAGTGTGCCATAAAAATTTAAAGAAGTTGTGATAATCTTTTACTTAATTCTTAATTTACTTTCAATTTGGCCAATTGAATAATTAAAATATGTTGAGTTTAACAATTATAGTAAGGATTACATCCGAGATTCAGGGAGGTCAAATTCCTTGTAAGTAGGGTGCAAATAAATAGGGAAATAATATTCATCGGATGTAGAATTAGAGAATTTAGAGAGACAGGATAAAATCCTAAATTCGGTCCTATCATTTGGGCGATGAAGTGTAGATGTTAGCTCTCAGGCGAGGGGAACGTGGGAGCTCTGAAGTGAGAGCCAATATCCTCCCAGCTAGCCGCATATTCAGTAACCAAGCATAGGATTAGTCAATGTTCTTTATGCCTGTACCAAAGGGTAAAGAATAGGTATGCTCCTATTTGGCACAACACAATTTTAAACTAATTCTAATTATCTATTCACTTAAATATCTTAACAAAAGAGAAAGATTCTTGCTTATATATTTGAACTTTACTTTAGTAAAATTAGTTATATGTTAGTAGAACTAGTTTAATTTAAACTACATATTATGTCGATTGCGTATTAGTGACAGATAGGCAATTTTAATTTAGTTGTGATTCTGAATTGATTTCTATAATCTTAGTCTGTAGCCTCTAAAAATATTCCCTGTGGGATCGATATTCAGGACTCCACTAGAGCCCTGTATTACTTGAACGATACGTATACTTGCGTTAAAGGGTAACTCTGCGATTAAAAGAATATATTATATACTTGTTACAAAAAGAATTAAAATTACGCTAAGTGTCCGCCTCGTGGAGTGTGTATCTCGAGTCAAAGATCAACCACTTCATTAATTCTAAGATGTGCAAAAGAAAATAGGGTGGAAAATCTGGGAGGTGCAATTGGGTGAATGCAAATGTCACTTTGATGATAAACCTTAGCTTACCATGTCCAGAGGCAAGGCTATTTTTGGTTGATACTCATGAAAGATGCAGAAGAATTTTTTTAAAGGTTTAAGAAATGTCAAAAATATGCTCCCTTACATCATCAGTTGATGAAAAAATTACAACTAATTATTAGTCGCTAGCCTTTTGTCATTTTGGGGCTTGACTTCCTTAGGACATTTCTTTTGTTAAAGGGACTGTGAACGTTTTGCATAGTCACTGTAGAATATTTTTTTCAAATGGATATCTTACCCATATTACCACAAAGTTCATCTGAAATTTCATATGGAATGACATTATTTGTTCATATGGCCTACCCTTGATACTCAGTACTGACAACAAAACCCAATTTGCCAACCAGGGGGTAAGGTATTTCATTCAAAATTAGGGGAACAACCTTAAATTACTATCATTGCATCACCCTCGGACAAATGGGCCGGTGGAAACTGCCTACAAGATTATCATAAACCTTTTAATAAAGAAGGTCAATTAAGTAAAAGGCGATTGGGCGGACTTGCTCTTGTCCGTTATATAGGCTGTCTGAACCACTCCATCATTAGCAGCTGGACAAACTCTCTACATGCTTTTTCATGGGATGGAAGAAATGTTATTGATCGAGTATAATCAATGAAACTTTGATACCGTAACATATTTTGTTAAAGAGAAACTTATTCACTGGAAAGAGACAATTGATGAAGGAGTTTTGCTCGCCCTCGGTCTGCTAGATGAATTTTGAATAAGCACAGTACTACAACAAGAATGTCTGAGAAAAGACATTCTCTACTGGTGACCTAGTTTTGAAGAAATTTGAACTAGCCGCAAGGGGAAAGTTACTTGATAAGCTCGATCATACTTCAACCGATCCCTTAATTGTCAATCAGCAAGCTGGTCCAAAAGCTTAAAAGCTAAAAAACTATATGAGGGATAACCTTCACACAAAATGGAGCGGAGATGATTTTATGAAGTTTTTTCCTTGAAGGAAATCACTTTGTATCTCTATTTGAGAATGAATATCTTAATTTATTTCAAATAAATTTTTGTTTTTTTAACTATGAAAAATGACCGTGTTGTTATAACCCCAAGACTTGAAACAATACTCAGAGAACTGAAGATCGAAGGACGTCATGTTACGATGAAACTAAAAAAACTAGGTTATCTATAAAAGATAACTAAAGAGTGTTCTGAAGCTTGGTTTAGATAAAAACAAAAGATGACCAGATGAAGCGTTCCGATGCTCGGTCACAGTGAATGACCACACAGAGCATCCTGATGCTTGGTCATAAAACTCAGGCTTGGAATTTTTCTGAGTCCTAATTCAATTCTCTAAGGTGGTCACTAGTTTTGTAATGCCAAAACTTCATAGAAGGGTACCAAAAGAACCCCTCCAGAGGAACTAAAATTGACTACCCTATGAGGCATAGACTGATTAAACATAATTTTGGGTTCAGTCATGTAAAACTTAGGTCCGCCTAAGAATTGGAACCCAAGAAACAACACATTGTTTGGCAACACAAAATTGAAGAAAATGAAAGATGAAAATAAATCAATGAGTGATTGACTAAAAATTACTAAAAGGTCAATTTTAAGTATATAATTGTTCATTACAAAAGTCATCATATATATCATATTGAATACAAAAAAGTGTGAATCCAAGTCTAAGGATCCTATGCCCGAGTTTTAATGAACCCCTATCTGCCACGTTATTGCCTTCAGATTCATCCCATTATTTAGAAGTAGACAAAGCATCAAAAATTATTTTAAACTCATAAATGTTAGAAATACTTTGGTTCGACAATCCCCACTCTGGAGAATTGATCGACCACAATCATTTTGCTTTCTTCCAAATACTCGAGCTAAATATTGAGGAGTTCCAAAAACAACTTCATGCTAAATATCTACTCTGTTAAATCAATGTTATCCTCTTGGACTACGGATACCCACTATGTCACTATCTCCAGGCCAAACCTATCATCCTTCAAGTTGGCCTCAGCCTCACCTACCCTCATTATTGCCAACTCTCGCTACTCTTGGTATTCTTTGGCCTTCACCTCAAAATTTGAAGACATTTCCTTCATTGTCAGGTACAGTGAAGTTTAGTGTTGAGTCAATGTGAGTCCAAGGAACTAGAAAAAATCAATCAACTGACACTAGTGTGTAGAGGCTATCTAGAAGCTTCTCTAAGTCATTTGACTGTAAGATGTCTGTGATGGTAGAATCATATTCAACTGACTCAGAATTCTAAGAGAACCAATCCCTCTTAATGTTTACTAGAGAGAGATTGGAATTCAAATTCATAAAACCTTTAGTTGCTTCTTTTGTAAAGAGGTATAATGGTCGTTATGCCCCTTTTCTATTCTTTAGATATGTGCGAAGGAAGGACTTAGACTCGGAACCCATTTCTTTGACTTTCCTCCTCCACTCAGCTTCCTTAGCTGACTGATGCACCAAAAATATATGCTATTTTTTCTTTCTAATTTTACTCATTTTTGGTGATATTGCACTTTAAATAAAGGTATTTTCATGATTTGTTGCATGTATGATGATTTCAGGTGATTGGAGCGAAAAGAAGCGAAAAAGAACGAATTCAGAGCAAAAAAGAGAAAAAAGGAGGCAAACAGGTTCTGGCGCCACCGGTGCCATTTTCCAGAGAGCTAAGAATTAATTCGACGATAGAGCGCCGCCGGCGCCCAATGTTGCTGGACTTCAAATGTTAAAAGTTTTGGCGACTTTTTGAAGGGATGCCTATGGAAACTCTTGGGATTTTATTCCAAACTTATAAGTAACTATTTTTGGACGAAAATTAGTGTGTGTCCTGTGTGTCTTGTGTATTGTAGAGATTCTAGTGTGTTTTGAGTGTTAGGGCTTAGGAGAGAAGAGTATAGAAGTGACAATTTGAGAGGGATTCTTCTCTAAGGAGCGAAGGAGGAGTAAAGTGAGAGATTGTTTCTTCCTTTCCATTCTATAGAGAGAATCAAGTGTTGCAAAGAAGATAGAAAATGATTCAAAAGAACTTTAAGGGAATTGCATTGGGGAAGAGAAAGAGATAAGTTGTATTTTCTTTTGTGGTTTGTATGACTTTTCTTATATATATAAAATCCATGTTTTATTGTGTCTTCTCTATGAATTCTGAGTAGTCTCCTTTGTCTTTCTTCTTGCATAGAGATGTGATGATGTGTTAATGTAAATTTGAAGTGTTTTTAAAGTAATAAAGAAATTGTGATGGTTTTTCATTTAGAACTTAATTTACTTTTTGATTTGGCCAATTCGATTGTTAAAATATATTGTGGAACATTAACTCTGAAAGGAATTAATGTCTTACAAGAACAATGAAAAATCCATTCAATTTCCATGGATGAATTGTGTAGTTCATGGGAATTGAGTGCAAATAAATAAGGAAATGTGTTTTGATGGACGTCAAATTGGAGGTTTCAGGGTGACAGGCTGAGATCCCCAATTTTGCCCGAAGATTAGTAACTGAACTCGAAGGTTAGCCTTTAGGTAAAGAGTGAGTGGGAGCTCCGTAATGGCAGTCAGTATCCTCCTAGCCTAGCCTTAGATTTAGTAACTAAACTTAGGATATGTTAATGTTCTTTTCTTACTTAAAAGAGAGGGTACTCTTTTAAGGGTAAAGAATTAATAATGCTCCTATTTGGCACAATACCATTAGATAATTATTCCATATCATCCACACATCATATTCTCATTGCAAGAGGAAATATACTTTTCTTATATATCAAAACCTTTTAAATATATAGCTTAGTGTGTGTTTGATAATTAATTCTATTTTGAAGATATAGAAGTAATTGTAGTTTGTTTAATTGTTATTGTTTTCTGCATTTTGATAGTAGAAGTAAGCATTATACTTTAATCACAATTTAAGTGTTGGAATTCAGTATTACATTATCAATAGTGTGATTTACCCTTCCCTGTGGGATCGATATCCAGGACTCCATTAGAGCCATGTATTACTTGATACGATACATATACTTGCATTGAATGTTTGGACTTTACAAAATCATTATAAATATATATTTGAATTCATAATTTCTTGCAATATAAAGTCTGCCGCATCAAGTTTTTGGCGCCGTTTTTAGGGAAGGAAGGAATCGAAAAAAAACAAAAAAATATATATATAAACAGTATCTATTGATAATATAGTAATTGAAAACCTTTACTTTGTAGTGTGTAATTGTATGTTTGTTTACTTTTTAAAGTATTTGTGTGATTTTATATGCATCGAAGTGGATATATAGGTTTAGTATATTACGATTCGGAGTTAGAGCATACTGTCAGAAAAATTAGAAAACAACAAAAACAAACTGAAAACCCTTGCGAAATGGCGATTAATCAAGATAATCAGAGAAATGATATTGGAAATTTGCCAAGACCATTAAGAGATTATTCTAACCCAACAACAATGAAATTCATATAACTATTCAAAATTCTGATGTTGCTACTAATTCATTTGAACTTAAACCTACTATTATCCAAATGGTACAAAACAATCAATTTGGAGGAACACCTAATAAGGATCCAAATTTACATCTCACTAGTTTTCTAGAACTATGTGCTACTTTTAAGTTTGATAGAGTGTCGAGTGATGCTGTCAGACTTAAACTTTTCCTTTTTCATTAAGGGATAAAGCTAAGACATGGTTAAATTTGTTAGCACCTGGATCTATTAGAACTTGGGGAGAATTGTCTCAAAAGTTTCTATCAAAATATTTTCCTCCATCAAAAACTACTAAGCTAAGAAATGATATCACATCTTTTGGTCAGTTTGAAGGGGAATCAATATATGAAGCTTGGGAGAGATTTAAAGATCTTCTTAGGAAGTGCTCACATCATGCTTTACCAGATTGGTTAATAATTCAAACCATTTTATAATCGATTAGTGGGATCATTGAGATCAATTATAGACGCTGCTGCTGGTGGATCGTTAATGTCAAAACCTTTTGATGAAGTATACGCATTAATTGAAGAAATGGATACTAATAATTTTCAATGGCCCTCTGAACGAGTAAATCCTGAAAGAGTAGGTAGTGTTCATGATTCAGATATGATGACTATGATAGTTTCTCAAAATGCAGCCCTTTCTAAGAAAATAGATCAATATGGAATGAACCATTCTCAACCACCCTAAGTGTTATAGGAAAATTCATTTGGACAGATAACAGAATCTCAAACACCTTATGAGACTTTGAATGTTATTAATAGATCTAACAATCCTTATTCGAATTATTATAATCCTGGTTGGAAGAATCACCCAAACTTCAATTAGAACAATAACAATGCCAATGTTAACCCACATTGGTGGAACAGTTCTATACATCCAGTTGGAAATTCAAACAATCAAGGAAATACTAATTTTAGACCATCTTATCCTCCTGGATTTAATAGTAACCCACAATTTAAGGATAAGAAGTTGTCTAACGAAGAAATGATTCTGAATATGGGAAATCAATTACAAGCTCAAGGTGTTGCGATGAAAAATATTGAAAATCAAGTGGGGCATATTTTCACTGCACTTAATAATAGACATTCTCGAACGCTTCCAAGTAATGTTGAGATCAATCCAAAAAATTAAAACAAGGAACAACTTAAGGCTATTCAATTAAGGAGTGGAAAAGAATTAGAAACGAGAGTGCAAAAAGAAGTTGAAATAGAAAAGGAGAAGGTGAATATTGAAAAAGGTTCAAACAAGATTTATCCAAACTTGGATTATCCTCTTGAACCAATGAAGATTACTGTTGAAAAACCACCGCCACCATTTCCTCAAAGATTGAAGCAACAAAATAGGGATAACAGATTTGAAAATTTTTTGGAGATCCTTAAGAAATTAACGATAAATATTTCTTTTGTTGAAGCATTAGAACAAATGTCTGATTATATGAAGGATATTCTGAAAAAGAAAAGAAATTTTACAGATCATGAAACTGTTGCTTTTAGCGGAGAGTGTAGTGCAATTATTCAGAAGAAGTTTCCTGCAAAACTTAAAAATCCTGGTAGTTTCACTATCCCATGTGCTATAGGAGAAAAATTTTTTGGAAGAGCCTTATGTGATCTGGGAGCTGGTATTAATCTTCCGCCTTTATCAACTTTCAAAAGATTAGGAATAGGAGAAATTTCTCCCACATCTGTGACTCTTCAGTTAGCCGATCGTTTCATTACTTACCCTAAAGGAGTGGTGGAAGATGTGTTAGTGAAAGTGGATAAATTTATCTTTCCTGTAGATTATATTGTAGTTGATATGGAGGAAGATAAATAAATTCAAATCATTTTAGGAAGACCATTTCTTGCTACTGGAAGAGCAGTGATTGATGTTCAAAAAGGAGGATTAACTATGAGAGTTAATGATCAAAAGGTCTTTAACATTTTGAA
The DNA here is from genome assembly GCA_022702705.1 of Papilionanthe hookeriana x Papilionanthe teres. Lineage (NCBI taxonomy): Eukaryota > Viridiplantae > Streptophyta > Magnoliopsida > Asparagales > Orchidaceae > Papilionanthe > Papilionanthe hookeriana x Papilionanthe teres. The sequence continues at coordinate 3,017,020 of CM040439.1, read as the reverse complement.
ATCTATAAAGTATCCCTCAATGGAAAAAGATAATGAATGTTTTAGGATGGAGGTCTGTGAATATTTGAGAAACAATCATTTTGAAAATATGTTTGAAAAAGAAGTGGATTATGAAAATATGTTTGAAAAAGAAGTGGATTATGAAAATATGTTTGAAGATGAAATTGAAAATGAAGAAAATTCTAATAACATAAAGAATGAAGATTTGGATTATGTTCAGGAGAGATTTGAAGTATTAGACACTATGGAAGGTGGAAATAAAAGCTTAATTCCATCTATAATAAAACCTCCTGAAGTTTAGATGAAAATTCTCCCTAATCATTTGAAGTATATGTTTTTAGGAGAATCATCTACCCTGCCAGTTATTGTATTTTCGGAGTTAAACGATTATCAAGAACAGAAGTTGCTGGAAATTTTAAAATGATACAAGAAAGCTTTTGGATGGACTTTAGTAGATATTAAAAGAATCAGACCTTCTATTTGTATACACAGAATCTTATTAAATTAAGAACATAAACCGAGAGTTGATCCGCAGAGGAGATTAAATCCTATAATGAAAGAAGTAGTTAAGAAAGAAATTTTAAAATGGCTGGATGCTGAAATTATTTATCCTATTTCGGATAGTTCTTTGGTGAGTCCAATACATTGTGTACCGAAAAAGGGAGGAGTGACTATTGAAGTGAATGAATATAATGAAATTATACCCACAAGACCAATTAATGGATGGTGAATTTGTATTGACTATAGGAAATTAAATGCCGCCACCCAAAAAGATCACTTTTCTCTTCCTTTTCTCGATCAAATGCTGGATAGACTTGCTAGACACAAGTACTACTGCTTTTTGGATGGATATACTGGTTACCATCAAATACCTATTGCTCCTGAGGATCAAGAAAAGACAACGTTTACTAGCCCTTACGGAACCTTTGCTTTTTGAAGAATGCCTTTTGGACTGTGTAATGCACCTGTAACATTTTAGAGATGTATGATGTCTATCTTCAGTAATATGATAGATAATGGAATAGAAGTTTTCATGGATGATTTCTCTGTATTCAGGACTTCAGTTGAAATCTGCTTATAAAACTTAGCAAAAGTTTTGGAGCTTTGTGAGAAAACAAATTTAGTTCTGAATTGGTAGAAACATCAATTTATGGTTGTAGGAGGAATTGTGCTTGGGCATAAAATTTCTGAGCATGGTATGGAGGTCGACCCTGCTAAAATTAGAGTGATTGAGAGATTGCCAGCACCCATTACTGTGAGAGAGGTGAGAAGTTTCTTAGGACACGCTGGATTTTACAGGAGATATATTAAAGATTTTTCTTAAATTACTAAACCTTTGTGCCAACTTTTAGAAAATGATAGAAAGTTTGATCTAAATGATGAATGTTTAAATGCTTTCGAATTGTTAAAAGAGAAATTAATCACTGCACCCATAATTGTTTCACCAGATTAGGAGAAACCATTTAAACTCATGTTCGATGCTAGTGATTATGTGATTGGAGTAGCATTAGGGAAAAGGCATGATAAAGTTTTCAATGTCATTTACTATGCTAGTAAAACTTTTAATGACGCTTAATTAATTATACCACTACAGAAAGAGAGCTATTAGCTATAGTATTTGCTTTTGAAAAGTTTAGAACTTATTTAATTGGAACTAAAAGTATTGTGTATACAAACCATTCAGCTATTAAATATTTAATGCAAAAAAAGGATGCGAAACCTAGATTAATTAGATGGATACTTCTTCTGCAAGAATTTGATTTTATGATAGTTGATAGGAAGGGATCTGACAACCAAATAGCTGATCATTTGTTGAGAATAGAGTATGATAAATTATCTAAATTTGAGAAAGAAGTTACAGAAACTTTCCCTGATGAACAACTTTTAACTATTATGGGAAGAAATTTTCCTTGGTATGCTGATATTGTGAATTATTTTATGAGTTATATTTTACCACCTGATTTAACAAGGCAACAACAAAAGAAGTTCAAATATGATGCAAAATTTTATTATTGGGATGAGCCCTATCTACATAAACAGTGTAAGGATCTTATTATTAGAAGATGTGTGCCACAAGAAGAAATGAATTTAATTATTCAATGATGTCACGATTTTGAATTTGGAGGTCATTTTGGTGTTGATAAAACTATTTTTAAAATTTTGCAATCTGGATTTTATTGGCCTACTCTTTTTAAGGATGTTTACAAATATATTAAATCATGTGATCGATGTTAGAGAGTAGGGAATATCTCTAGAAGAAATGAAATGCCTCTAAATTATAATTTGGAAGTTGAAATTTTTGATGTATGGGGATTAGATTTTATGGGACCATTTACTCCTTCATTTAGAAGTTTATATATACTGGTTGCAGTTGATTATGTCTCGAAATGAATTGAAGCTATTGCTTTACCTAAATTTGATGCTCAAAGTGTTTCAAAATTTTTAAAGAAAAATATATTTACAAGATATGGAATGCCGAGAGTGATTATTACCGATGGTGGATCCCATTTCAAGAATAATCAAATTAAGAGATTAACTGAGAAATATAACATTATTCATGAATCTCTACTGCTTATCATCCCTAGACTAGTGGTTTAACAGAAGTATCTAATCGTGAAATTAATAGAATTTTGGAGAAAACGGTGGATAATCATAAATTAGATTGGTCTGCTTGATTAGATACTGAATTATGGGCTTATAGGATTGCTTTTAAGAGTCTTATTGGAATGTCTCCTTATAGACTAGTGTTTAGTAAGACTTGTCATTTACCAGTTGAATTGGAGCATAAAACATATTGGGTGATAAAAGAGTTGAATTTTAATTTGAAAAATGCTGGAGAGAAGAGATTTATGCAATTGAATGAATTGTAAGAAATTAGAAATGCATCTTATCATAATGACAGGATCAATAAAGAGAAAATGAAATTATGGCATGATCAGAAGATATTGAAAAAGAAATTGGAATTTAGACAAAAAGTTTTGATATACAACACAAGATTGAATTTATTTCTTGGAAAGCTCAAGTCTAGATGGTTGGGACCTTTCACAGTTGTAAAAGTTCATTCTTTTGGAGCTGTTGATATTAAAGATCCTGATAATGGAAAGATTTTCAAGTTTAATAAGCATCGATTAAAGAATTACTTTGACGGGTTTCAACTCGACTTCAAAGAGGTTTTAATGCTGAGTCATCTCGATTAACTGAATGGTTTGTCGAGCTGACGACGTTAAACCAAGCACTTTATGGGAGGCAACCCATATGTATCTTTGTAGTGTGTTTGTTTGTTTGTTGTAGTTGTGCTTTTTAGATAGTTATTTGTGAATCCTAATCGCTCCTAAATATATTTAAAATGGATAAATATTGGATCGAATTAAGATACTGGAATATTTTGGGCCAAACGGAGTTCGGTGAAGTTTTTGACCACTGGCGCCGCCGGCGCCCAATTACAAAGAGGATTTACTGAATTTCGGGTTTGAGCGCCGCCGGCACCCAAAACCTGTTGACGGTTTTTGAGTTTCAAAATGCGAGTTTTGGCGGTTTTTAGCGGGATCTTCGTCTTTATAACTCCCTACACTCCATTTTAGACTTCCAAACTCTATAAAAATGAAAACTACGATTCCCAATTCGTATCCCATGGATTCCTACTATATAGAAACCTCTCGATCTTGCATTTTCAACCGAAGGAAGTTTTTATGTTTCTAGGCGCAGCGATTATTCAACAAAGTGATAATGAAGAGGAGGATTATCAAGAAAAGAGGCTTTATAAATCGAGGTATGATAATCCTACTACAAAGATTGAAGAGATAATTAAGGAAAGACGTTTGGAAGTGTTGTGTTACACTACCGCTGCCATAGTCGTTCCGGTTGTGAAAGAGTTCTACGCAAATCTGCACGGGATAAACCAAGGATTCGTCTTTGTGCGAGGTAGGTTCGTACAATTCACTCCTGCGATAATTAATGATCTTTTCATGATTGAGAATGTACCTATTTGCCACTAGGCTAATTTCAATGCCACAAGAGATAATATGAATGATATGTATCGTTATTTGATGGATGAGAATGAAGAATGGAAAGTTAGAGAAAATGGATATGTTAGTTTCCCTTCCACATCTTTAAATTCGTTATCAAAACAATGGCGTTACTTTATTTATGAAAAGTTATTTACAACTTTGAAGATTAGCAAGGTAACAAAAGAAAGTGTCATTTTGAATTTATGTATTCAAACTGAGAGGCCGATTGACATTGGTAATATAATTTTGAAATCAGTTTTGGGATTAATTGTTCATAGATCTAAATATGGGCATGGACAATCGTCCACCATATTTCTATTATATATTCAATCACAAGTTTCATATGAGAGTTGGGAAAAGGTTCTTCTTCCCTGGAGGCTTATTGATCCAACTAATCTTTATGACTTACAAACAATAGGAGATGAAGATGATATGAATCTGCTTGCTGATCAACCAACTCAGACTTCACAACCGATTCAGCCCTATTTTCCTGAAAGTTCCAGAACAATACTGCAGAAGATCAAAAAGTTGGAGAAGGAGGTACAAAATGTTATGAATGCAATCAATAATATTTCTGATTTCTTTGACCATATAGATTGGAGGATGAAGGAACAGTTTGATCATACTGGTCAGATTGAGATGGGTTTGGTTAATCTGATGAAGAAGAACGCGGTGATTGCTAAAGATTCATCTGATGAATTCCCATTCCGTCCCTTCTACAACTATTTCGTGCATCAATAATCCATTGGTGATATTAGAGAGGAAGAAAGTTCTGAGACAAATGTGGAGTGATTATTGGATTGTGCTTATGTTTGATATGTGTGTAGTTGACTTTGCTTAATTCTGTTTGGTGTGTTTAGTACTGTGCTTTGCTTTGTAATTTGAATTTGGATTTGCTATGCTTAATTTCATGGTGTGTGCTTAGATTTTAGTGTTTGCCTATCGTAGCGTACTTGCAACACTAAACATCTAAAAGAGTTGTTGGTTATTTTGATGAACATATTTAGTGTTTATAATGTAACTTGGATTTTATGTATGGAAGTATGTTTTGTATTGTTTGTTTAATAATTGTGTTAGTTATTGCTTGTGTGATGAAATAGATGCTTATTCAAGTATTAAATGTCATTGTGGAGGTCGAAACGATCGAAATTACAAAAAAATTTTCGAACCCAGAAAAAATTTTGGATTGGCGCCGCGGGCGCCCAAATTCAGATCATTTTGGCAATTTAAATAAGTAGAGAGCCGCCGGCACCCTATTGAGCACCGCCGGCGCCCGAGTACAGTAAAAGGCCGAAAACCCTCTATTTCGCAATTTTTACCCTGTCACCCGCAGTTTTTTCCATTGCTTTCATCTTCCTCCTCTATTTTCACGATTTTGAAGACTTAAGGCTTGCTCGATTTCAGATTTGAAGTGATTTTAAAGCTTTTTGAGACTAGATCTACACTTCTCTTAGTAAGAGCTTCACTTTAAGTTAAAAATTTTTGAATTTCACCATGAAAATCTCTCACATTGCTTAGATTGGAATTTTTGGATTTTTGATAAATTTTGAGATTTCCTTTGATGAAATTTGCTCTTACTTGTTTAGAATAGTATTTGGAGTTTGATACATTGTGGATTTGGGATTTATTGGAATTTTATTGCAATTTCTAGAAATTCACATGGCTCCAAGGATGAGTAATAGGAAGAGAAAATTGGATTTTGATGAAGAAAAGTTTGTTAATGTTAAAGTACAATTTCTCTTTAACTCTTACCTTTACAATAAGAAGTGTATTCAGGATCGGGCTTTTGATAATCGTTTAGGATCTGTAGAACAGTTAATTGCTGAACAGAATTGGGAACGATTTTGTTATTTTACTGCAAATGTTGTTATGAGAGTTGTTAGAGAGTTCTATTCAAATGTGCCCTAGACTGAAACTGAGTATGTGTTAGTTAGAGGAAAAACGGTTGAATTTACTCCTCAACGAATCAATGCTTTTTATCAGACTTGGGAACCATTTGTTTGTGAATATGAAAACTCTGATACTCACGACGCAAATTTGAGGGAAGTGATTACTTTTCTGACGGATGGAAGAGGGGAATGGAAAATAAGTCAAAAACATATGATTAATTTCCCTGCTTCTAAGTTAAATGGTGCATCAAAAGCTCGACACTATTTCATCTCTGCAAGATTGTTACCTTCTTATCACCAAAGTGAAGTTACAAGGGATAGAGCAATTCTGAACTATTATATTCAAAGGATGAGAAGATTGATATTGGGACTATTATCTTTAAGAACATTCAAACTATTTCTAGAGACGAGACCACTGGAGGATTAGGATATCCTGCCCTAGTTCAAGCCTTGTGTGTTTAGTCTGGAGTAGAGTTCAGCAGATCTGAAGAGACACCTATTCCGCTAAGACCAATTACAAAGACTATTATGCGTACTTATGAGTCTCATGTAGGAGCCCGAGTTGAGAGTAGGAGTACTGGTATTCCTACTACTAGTCAAGACGTTCCATCTATATCTGAGCCCCCAACATTATATGATATTATGGAGCAGCTGAGATTACAGAGTGCTAGTGTGGATAGACTCCATGGTAGGATGGATGTGTATGAGGCCGGAAGTGATGTGAATGAAGATTATATGAGAAGAAGAGTGGAGTTCGATATTGCCTATTATGATGCACATGCCAGATTCATGATGGGGGAGACTGATGTGATATTTCCTACCTGCCTTAGCTATACACCGTGTAGACCTGGTCCTGCTGATCCTGCTGACCCTGATGATGAACCTGATGATGAAGATTGGTAGTTTGTTTGTTTCTGTTTTTGTTTTTCTTATTGTGTGATGTGTTGTATTGTTGTAATGTAGTAGTTATTTACTTTCATGTGATGTGTAAACCTGTTGATGTACCGTATTGTTGAAATTGTTGATTGAACTGTGTAGTGATGTGTGTTTAGTGATGTGATAGTTGTTTAGTATTGTAGTGTTTTGTTGGATGTTTAGATGTCTAAAGTTAATTTCTCTTTACCCATGAAAATGTTTAAAATATTTATATATCACTGTTACTAACTGTTTCATGCCTGCTAGTTGTAAATTTTGACTAATACCAGATAACTGATGAAGATTTCAAAATCCCAGCACAAAAATTTTAGTTTCTTTTACTCTCTGCTGTTTCAAATTTATTGAAAAAATTAAGTTTGGAAGAGGGTAGAAAAATATTAACTCTTATTTATTCTCAATTATTATATTTTCCAAAATTATTAGCATAACTTCTGGCAGTTGAACCTCACTGTAAGTAACTAAAACATTTTATTTTAATTGAATATTATGGAAAGATGGGATGAAAGTTTTTAGTAATAAAGGTTATTTTTATAGAGGTAAGATATTTGGTATGAAAGAATTTGATTATAGTCAACTATTTAAAGTAAAGAAAACTGAATTTTTGAAATGTTAAGAGACTTAAAGTATTGTGTGTTAAGAAGAGATTATGACTTTATGATGAATAATAAAACTTATACCTAATTATAAAGTAACAAGATATTTCAAGTTTTGAACTTTAGAAAGAGGAGAGTGAAGTTCAAAATCATTACAAGCTATTTAGATATAGTAATCCTCGTTAAAAAAGAAAGAAAAGAAAAGATGGATTGAAAAACAATCCCAAAAGAAAAGAAAGAAAAAAAAAGAGAAGAGAAAGAAAAATGTTTCAGGAGAAGCTTGAGGAGATGTCTAATCCAAAATTTTCTTCACTTGAGTCACCCTGAAGGGAGAACTTGATTTCATTTCTGAATTTATATTTTAAGTGTTGGCCTACATTTTGATGAAGTTTGCATGAACTCCTTTTTCACATAATCTTTCAAGGCACTTTTAATGTGACAAATTATAACTTATCTCGAAATAAATAGAAGATTAGAACCCTTAGACTTGATTGCTAAATATTCTTATACCTGTAGTATTGACCTGAGTTACTAAATCTCTTTCTAAAAATCTAACCAATATATTCTTTTGAATGAAAAATTTAGTATCCTACAGATGAATAGTGCACTACCTAGAGTTATATTTTTATGTAGTAAAAGGATTACTTGAGGACAAGTAATAGTTAAATTTTGTGGGATTTTAATGCACCAAAATATATGTTATTTTTGCTATCTAATTTTAGTCAATTTTGGTGATATTACACTTTAAAGAAAGATATTATTCATGATTTGTTACAAGTATGATGATTTCAGGTGATTGGAGCGAAAAGAAGCGAAAAGGAACGAATTTGGAGCAAAAAGGAGCAAAAAGGATGAAAACATGTCCTGGCGCTGCCGGCGCAAGAATCGGCGCCGCCGGCGCCACTTTTCAGAGAGCTTGGAATTAATTCGACGATAGAGCGCAGCCGGTGCCCTATCGGGCGCCGCCGGCACCCAATGTGAAGAGTTTTGGCGACTTTTTGAAAGGATGCCTATGGAAACTCTTCGGATTTTGTTCCTAACTTATAAGTAATTATTTTTGGATGAAAATTATTGTGTGTCCTGTGTGTCTTGTGTATTGTAGAGAGTCTTTTGTGTTTTGAGTGTTTGGGCTTAGGAGAGAAGAGTGTAGAAGTAACAATTTGAGAGGGATTTTTCTCTAAGGAGTGAAAGAGAAGGAGTAAAGTGAGAGATTGCTTCTTCCTTTCCATTCTAAAGAGAGAATCAAGTGTTGCAAAGAAGAAAGAAAAAGATTCAAAGGAACTTCAAGGGAATTGTATTGGGGAAGAGAAAGAGATAAGTTGTATTTTCTTTTGTGGTTTGTATGACTTTTCTTTTATATATAAAATCCATGTTTTATTGTGTCTTCTCTATGAATTCTGAGTAGTCTCTTTTGTCTTTCTTCTTGCATAGAGATATGATGATGTGTTGATGTGGATTTGAAGTGTTTTTAAAGTATTAAAGAAATTGTGATGGTTTTTCATTTAGAATTTAATTTACTTTTCAATTTGACCAATTGGATTATTAAAATATGTTGTGGAACATTAACTCTGAAAGGAATTAATGTCTTACAACAATGAAAAACCCATTCAATTTCCATGGATGAATTGCATAGTTCATGGTAATTGAGTGTAAATAAATAAAGAAATGTGTTTTGATAGACGTCAAATTAGAGGTTTCAGGGTGACAGACTGAGATCCCCAATTTGGTCCTAAGATTAGTAACTGAACTCGAAGGTTAGCCTTTAGGTAAAGGGTGAGTGGGAGCTCCGTAGTGGCAGCCGATATCCTCCCAGCCTAGCCTTAGATTTAGTAACTAAACTTAAGATATGTTAATGTTCTTTTCTTGCTTAGAAGAGGGGGCACTCTTTTAAGGGTAAAGAATCAATTATGCTCCTATATGACACAATACCATTAGATAATCATTCTATATCATCCACACATCATATTCTCTTTGCAAGAGGAAAGATACTTTTCTTATATATCAAAACCTTTCAAATATATAGCTTAGTGTGTGTCTGATAGTTAATTCTGATTTAAAGATATAAAAGTAATTGTAGTTTGTTTAATTATTATTGTTTTCTGCATTTTGAGAGTAGAAATAAATATTAAACTTTAATCGCAATTTAAGTGTTGGAATTCAGTATTACATTATCAATAGTGTGATTCACCCTTCCCTGTGGGATCGATATCCAGGACTCCATTAGAGCCCTGTAATACTTGATACGATACGCATACTTGCGTTGAATGTTTGGACTTTACAAAATCATTATAAATATATAAATTTGAGTGCATAAGTTCTTGCAATATAAAGTCCGCCGCATCACTGACTCACAAACATCTTCTGGAATCTACCCAGTAGGTTCTTCTTCTGCTTGCTTAGTTGCAGCCTAGGATGATTAAAGAAGCTGTTGGCTTGCCTCACCTCTCTCAGATAAAGGAATGAAGCCTGAAGTCGATGTTTAGAAACCTCCTACATAGAGGGATGATCAAAAGATCCCCAATCTCCACTTGAAGGAAAAAGTAAGCTCATCTCTCAAACCACCTATATTCATAAAATAGGTTTCCGTTCAATTAAAACCGATTCACCAGTAACTTTATCTTGAATAATCACTAAAATTTTTTAGACTGAATGAATAAGGTCCGAACCTAGAATTTGAACCCCTATAAGCTACCTTCCTCTATTTCCTCATATATTCCTCGTGTGGGAGAGTCAACTACTCTCTTTCTTTTCCTTGGCTCCATCTTTGATATTCAGGTATCCTTATCCACTTGACTCTGCTCCTCCGCCACATATAAGGAAAACCACAAGTCTGGTGTCATCGCATCATACTCACTAAGGTTCAGCATTATATTCATGATTATTGGGTTAGTAGTTCAATTTAGCAATAGCTTCTTACCAAGGATGACCGACTCTAATGACTTAATCTAGAGAGAAACCCCCTTCTTCTTCCTATATGGGCCACCGGTAGCCCTAGCTTCCAATTTGTGGTTTTGTTTTTCAGGTCGATTAGATGAAACTTTCAGGTGGGGCAAAAAATAATGTATGAGTTTGATTTAACCCTAAAAGAAAACATATGGGAGAACAACTCCCATGATCTTGATACCTCCATCTGATGTAAGTAAATCACTTAGGTCATCATTATTGCAATGTAGTTCGGCTTAACCTCTACTGATATGACTCCATAGTGATTTAAATTTGACAAGAGCTATGTAGAAAATGCCAGTCAAAACCTAATGTAGAATGAATCTCAATAAAAAATCAACTTGTAACACAGGTAGTTAGTGGCTCGAACATTTGCATCCACTTATGTAGAACAACTCTTTTATTGTATACCCATGTGTTGTCTAGAAGCTCAATGTCAGATTTGGTCCGGAGAGATCTTTCGGTCAAACTCACCAAACCAAACATTGGTGGAGAGTACTTGGATGTCATAGAGCATATGGAATGGTAGAGCCAAAAGGCAAGAAAAATGAGAAACTAAAGGTTTTTGCCGCTCTTCTTTAAACCTATTTATAAGGTACGGTGGAAGTTAGAAAGCCTCAAAATCATGCATCGAGCTCTGAAAATACATGATATCAATGTGAAAATCAAGGGTCTCTAATGATTAAAGCTTTTCAAAATAATGCAGAAATTGCATTTATAATAAAAAGTATTGTACGACAGGGTCGACTATCGCCTTGGCCAAGGCTAGAACTTGATTCATCAAACTCACATATAATGCAAGTCCACCAATTTATATATTGCAATCTTCTCTTCCGCCTGAATGCATGACATTGAGCCAGATGTCGGGACTAATATTAGTATTCTTTGAAGACTTGCCGCCTCAGCTCAAAGATTCTCCATCTTGGCATAAAAGCAACCAAATCCACTCATATGTCTAAATTTTTGGCTTCTTACTGAAGGCCAGTCACTTAAGCGAAGGAGTCTATGGTCTCATTCATATGTCAGGCCAATGAATCGTGTGACTCACGTTGGTCATCCATCTCCCTCTCTGTCCTACTCCAATTCAGCCATTGAAGGAATAGAAGGACTACCAGGCGCTTCAAGCTTGGCAAGTTGAACAACCCTTGTGGGTAAGGAGTCGATGGTATCCAAAAATTTATCTGCAAAATTAGATTTGGTGTCATTAGAATAAACTGGTGAACAAAACAAAAAGAAAATTCAAGTTTCCAATATCAGATGTGAAGTTTACTGGTAGCTGCACTGGTTCATGGCTGATTGCGTTGGGAGCCAAGATAGACATATCAGCGATACACACTCCATTTTGGTCCCACTTATAGGAAAGGTATTTTTTCAGAATATTCTCCAATCTCCTCCACCATTTGTTTCTTCCACACTAGATGCTTTCTCAACATGGAATCCTCAAGCCTAGTCCCTTCGACCGGCCCTTTGGGGCCAATTGTTTTTCTCTCATCTCTCAGTGTCCTCTTGGTTGGCCAACCCTCTTTATTAGTTTTTTTCTTCGGGACAAGGAGAACCTTCCGGTTTCCTTGTCTTCTCACCGTTAAAAGAGCGGATCTTTGAAGTGGGAAGCCTGAAGGCCTTCATTAGTGCTTGCTCACTCACAAGCTTCTTTGCAGCCAACATCCATATTCACTACTATAAATGACTGTAGGGTAAGAAAATTTCAGAAGCGAGGAAAGAGAGCATTGATGATGCCTTATTTATAAGGAAAAGTGGTAGGGAAATTCAATGAGTACAACTATTAACAGTACTTATTATTCATTATGTAAATAATTTTTCATTTAATTCTCTAATTCATATGATAGTTGCCACTCTCAAAGAAGTAAGAGAATCGTGAAACTTATTATGTACATCAGAAATGTAGCTACACAAATCTCGAGGAGATCCATTGGAACAAACAAAGAGAGCAGAAAAGATCAAACAATCCATTATCGTTTCACTCGGTCATATTCCTCGTCGACAAAGCATTAGTCTGACTAAGAAATGCCACATATCTATAATGGCTTAATTGACACAAATGGCATTCCCAAGAACAACTTTAGTCTTGCAGGGAATCCTTCCATATAGTTTCATCGACTGAATGTAGGCTGCCTATCAACTTACAGTATAGTGCCCTCTGACATGGAATCCTTCTATATAAATTCAACAACCGAAGGTAGGCTTTCTATCAGATTACAGTACTTTGCCTTCTGCCAGATGGAATAATCATTCCAAAGGATAATGAGACGTCATAATAGATTTCCTCGGAAAAGGGCGGCCGAAAATAGTTCAACCGGCTGATTGACCTTTTGGGCGACCGCTTGAATACCACAAGACCATGCCAACTAGTTACAAATATAAAACGAAGCCATGATTGTTATAGATGTGAAACAAAATCAGTAGCGGTTACAATGTCAATTTATGCCTAGTTCGGTCACAAATACATAAACTTGTAATGACTCATAAATAATTGTATGATTTCAATTAAATGAGTGATAACCATGTAATTTATTAGACCACTTGAATGAATTATAAATAGATTGGTCATTTCTACAAATGAGATTTCTGGATCTATTCCAAGAGAAGTGGTGCTTTGTGACATATTATTTCTCGCATCCGACAAACGTTCTATTCATTGAACGTGGCCGAAGGATATTTTAAGATTCAAATATATATATATTTTAAGATTCAGATATTCTTTATATATTTAGTTTAGAATTTAAAGTATGTTTAAATAGGTAATTTATTTCATTGTAAAATTTAAAATTGTATCAATATCGGATGTCAAGTTTAAAATTTCTAGAGAAAGCATAAAAAATAATTATTGAATATAAAGAACAATATTTTCAAAATTTTTTAGATAAGGTAATAGTCGTAACATGCACGTGCATTTACGACTGCAGAAACCGCTGGGAGGCTTTAAAAGAAACAGGCCATTAGATAGCCTAACACATGCCAAACAAAACAGCGAGCCAATAAGAGTAGATACTCCATTGTAAGCAGCGCAAAATCGTTGATTAGATTGAACGACGTTATCAATCCGAGTTCCCGAGAGGTTTGGTCGTGGTTCTTCATCACGTCGTCATTCCTTACAGTCGGGGCACTGGTAGAGGTTAGGATGACACCGTTGCAGTATAGAAAATTTAAAATAAAAACATAATTTTTATATTTCAGTATACATAAAAAATTGCACATATAAATAAGAGATTTTATAAGAGATAACAAAAAATTACATGACCAGCCTAAAAATGATTAAAACTTTGAGACTTGTCTCAATTAAAATAATTCATTATATAGATGATAATTTTATAACACTGTCATTGTATGTCACAAGCCCGGATGTGAGTGGAGGGTTGCGTTAAGTAGTCGACAACCCAGCGAAAAACTTGTCGAAAAAAGTCGTGACATAAATCGTTTTGATCATTTTGTAAGTGCTAGGGCATCCCCTGGAAGCGACGCGCTGTATGGCCTGGATACAGTGGAAAGTGTGCAAGGGCCGCTACACCGGCGCTCGGGTGTAGTGTCAAATAAGCAAGAGTTCTCACATTACGGACGTATGCGGGTAAAGAAGTTAGTTCATGATACTAGTATTAGGATAGAATCTTGGAATATAGGTACCCTCAATGGTAAATTAATGGAATTAGTTGATATTATGATTCATAGAAAGATAAATATCTTATTTATTCAAGAAACTAAATGCGTTGGAGAAAAAGCTGAGGAGATTGATAATTTAGGTTTTAAACTATGATATTGTGGTAAGAGCCACACTTGAAATTGGTATAAGTGTAACTGTAATAGTGTTGGAGATAAAATTATAACACTTAAAATTATTATTGAAACTAAGTTTTTTCATATTATTTGTGCTTATGCTTCTCAAGTAGGTCAAGATATAGGCTCTAAAGAAAAATTTTGGAATGACTTAGAAGACTCAATACCCTTGATACCTCTTGAAGAAAGAATTTTTATTGGAGGAGACTAAAATGAACATGTCGATAGAGTGGTAGAAGATTTTAGAAGTATTTATGGCAACTACGATTATGGAGCGATTAATGAAGAAGGTAGAGTCATACTAGATTTTACTTTAGCGTATGATTTGATTATTACTAATACTTTATTCAAGAAAAGAGATGGGCATCTTATTACTTATAAGAATGGTTCTAATAAAACATAAATTGATTATTTTCTTACGAGAAGAAGAGATCGTCGAGATTGTAACGATTGTAAGGTCATTCCAAGTGAGGAATTAAGTACCCAACATCGATTATTTGTTCTAGAATTTAAGATTAAAAGTTGTAAAATAAAGAATACTAGGATTCAAAATCGTGTAATTAGATGCGGGTATCTAAAAGACAAAAAAAAATATTTTTATGAGTAAAACTCAAGATTTAAACATTTGGGATGTTTATGAAGAAGCAAATGCCATGTGGGAAAAAGTAACAAATACTATTAAGCAACTGGCATAAAATGTCATTGAGAATCAAAAGAAAAAGTTTCTATAAATAAAAATAGTTGGTGATGGAATAATAATGCACAAGAAAAGATAAAATATAAGAAGTTGTGTTATAAAAATTGGTTTAAATGTAAAAATGTTGAGAACTGAGAAATATATACAACGACTCATAGTGAGTCTAAAAGAATTATCTGTGACACTCAAAATTTTGCTTTTTTGTGATCTTTATAATAAGTTAGCCATTAAGGAGGGTGGAAAATATATGTATAAACTAGCTAAATAAAGAGAAAAGGAAAACAAAGATTTAACTCAAGTAAAGTTTATTAAAGATGAAATTCAAAATGTGCTTTTCTTAGAAGAGGATATTCAAGATAGGTGGGTGAGTTATTTTGATAGAATTTTTAATGAAGATTCTGAAAATACGATCGACCATAGTAATCTTAATATCGCTAATAAAAATAAATATTTTCATTTTTATCGTCGCATTAGTACAAAAAATGTTGAGGAGCCTTTAAAGAAAACCCCAAGGGTGAAAGGTCTGCAGGACCTTGATACACCTAAAATATATAGTATTTTTATGCACTTTTTATACCTATTTTTAATGATACTGCACTTTAAGGGAATGTATTTTGTATTTTTCTTGCAGGTATAATGAAAATGGATGGTCATGATGAAAGGAGCAAAATTGGATCAAATTTGGAGAAAAAATAATGAAAAATTAAAATTTTAGCAGCTGAGGCTAAGAGCAGCTAGGCCGGCGCTTAGCCGCCACAGTTAAAAATTGAAATTCAAATGAATTTGGCGTCAATTTCAAAGAGGATGGGATGCAACTCTTTGTGGTAACTACCATAACTTTCTTTGGGCGGCAAGTTTGAATGAAGGGGTGCATTCCTTGGTAGATACATTGAATCTGGACACATTTTGAAGAGACACCAAGGCACCATTTGGTTTAATATTTAAAGAGAGAATTTAGGAGGCTCTTCCACAGCATTTTGAAGGGAGGCTTTAGGAGGCTCTTCCACTGCGTTTTGAAGGGTACTTCCATTGTTCTTCCACTGCATTTTAAGAGTTTTTATTAAGAGTAGGAGTACATAGTAGAAAGGAGAAAAGGGTCGGAGTGAAGTCTTCTTCTTCCCACTTCTTTTTTTTCTTTTAGTTTAGTTTTTATTGAATTCTGAAGTCTGTATTCTGAGTCATCGGAGTTGGGAGACTTGCTCTGAGGAGTATTTTAGATAAGAGTCAAAGTTTCAGAGGAACTTCCTTAGTCTTGTAGAGAGGATTTTCAGATAAGTGTTTACTTTTAATTTTTTTATTAATACTTGCTTTCGTTTGTTATTTTTCTTATTGTTTTTAATTTCAAATCAATGTGTTTTTGTGTTTTCCCAATGCATTCTGAGTAGTTTACTTTATCTTTTTCTTTCTTAAATGGAGAAGTAATTAATTTATAAAGAATTGTTGTGGAAAGTATAAGTGTTTAAAAGTTAGAAGAAGTTGTGAAGATTGATTCTGAAAAACTTTGTTTACTTCTTAATTTGGTCTGTTAAGTTGTAGAATTTCTTAAGATTATGTAAGATCCAATGCGGTATTGTCTCATAAAAGTTAGTAAGAATCACATACAATTATATGGGTGAGAATAGTAGTCCATATAATTGAATTTAATATTAGAATATATTTTTATGAAAGGGAGTAAAATTAGAGGATTTTAGAGTGACAGGCTAAAACCCCCTAATTGGTTTGAAAATTTGAGTTTTGTTATGAGAAGTTAGCCCCCAGGTGGTGGGAATCGAGTGAACTCTAGAGTGAGAGACTGGTATCTTCCCTGCCTAACCATGTTCAAAATAATAAAAATTTCAAATTAACATGTGTTCTTTATAGAACCAAGTAAGGGTAAAGAACACATTTGCTTCTATCTGTCACAAAAAATTTATATACTTCCACAACAATACTTTAAGAATTATAACTACTTCATAAAATCAAAGAAAAAGATATTCTAGTTAATAGTATTTTTATCCAATGTTATTAGTTATTATAATTTTAATTTCATTGCTTAACATTTTATTAAGGAAATTTTAAAAGATAAATCAACTTTCAAAACATTTCAAAATCAAGACATACTTTTTCAAAAACAATTAAAGAAAGTAAAATGATAATTTTCTGATTTCTTTAAAAAATTTTATATTTTCCCTGTGGGTTCGATATCTCGGGACTCAATCAGAAAGTCCTATATTACTTGATAAACGATACGTATACTTCCGTAGTATCCCATATTATAAAATTATAAGTTTCATATCTAAAATCATCAGCGCATTTACAGGACGGTACCAAGTTTTTTGCACCGTTGCATTTATCGGGGATCAAGTTTTTGGCGCCGTTGCCGGGGAAAATTAATTTAAATTGCATTTTAAAGAGAATTAAGAAATTTTGAATTTTTACTTTTCTTTGTTTTTGTTAGTGTGTTGTGTTTTATTTTGTTTTATTGCTGTATGCATAGTTCAGGTTCTGAAGAACTTGTGTCTTATGATTCTGAATTAGAAAGAACCATCAGAAAAATAAAAAAAAATTAAAAATACAGAGAAAAATAAAAATATTCAAGAAATGACAAATCATCAAGATCAAAATGTTGGCATCCATCAAGAATTAAGACCTTTAAGAGATTATGTTTACCCTATAGTAGATGAACTTCGTGCTAGTATTCAAAACCGTGCTGCAGCTGCTAATTCTTTTGAGTTTAAACCTCGTTATTATCCAAATGGTGTCTAATAATCGGTTTGGGGGAGCAACAATCGAAGATCCTAATTTGTATCTTGCTAATTTTCTAGAGTTGTGTGCTACTTTTAAATACGATGGTGTTTCGGATGATGCTTATTGGACTTAGACTTTTTCCTTTCTCACTAAGGGATAAAGCTAAAATTTGGTTACATTCGTTAGACTTTGGATCAATCGAACTTGGGGTGAACTGTCACATAAGTTCCTTGCTAAATATTTTCCACCATCTAAGACTGCTAAGTTGAGAATGATATAACTTCTTTTTGTCAGTTTGAAGGGGAATCAATATATGAAGCAAGGGAAAGATTTAAAGTTCTCCTCAGAAAATGTCCACATCATGAGATACCAGATTGGCTAATAATTCAAACTTTTTATAATGGATCAGTTGGATCTCTTAGATCAATCATCGATGCTGCTGCTGGTGGATCATTAATGTCTAAACCATTTTCTGATGCTTATGCTTTAATTGAAGAAATGACTACTAATAATTTTTAATGGCCTTCTGAAAGGTTAAATCCTAAAAAAGTAGCCAGTGTTTATGAAAATGATGCTTTTAGAATGTTAGCAAATCAAGTTGCTGCTGTATCAAGGAAGATAGACCAATTTGGGATGAATTTTTTTCTGCCAAATCTCATGATTGAAAAAAATTCATTAGGCCAAATATTTGATTCTTATTCTTCACCAGAAACTGTGAATGCTATAATCAAACCTAACAACCCATATTCCAATTATTATAACCCAGGTTGGAAGAATCATCTAAATTTTAACTGGAATAACAATAATTAGGGTGGTGTTAATCAACAATAGGGGAACACCCAAGTAAACCCATTGGGGAATTGGAACAACCAAGGTAATAATAATAATATATTAATATATCCTTCAGGTTATAACAATGCTTTACAGAATAAGGAGAAGAAATTGTCTATGGAAGAAGTAGTATCACATATGGGAAATCAATTACAAATTCAAGGAGCAATCATCAGAAATATTGAAAATCAATTGGGACAAATTACAAATTACTTAAATAATAGATCCCAAGGAATGCTTCCAAGTAATACTGAAGTGAATCCAAGAGAAAAGAATAAAGAACAAGTGAAGGCAATTCAACTGAGAAGTGGAAAAGAATTGGAAGGTAGAGTTCAAAAAGAAACTGAAGTAGAGAAAGAAGAGATTGAAAAACTTAAAGAGGACACTCCAAAAGGTTTTGAAAGACCTATTTCTCCACCTAAGGTTGATTTAGAAAAACCACCACCTTCATTTCCTCAGAGACTTTGTCAACAAAAGTTGGATAAGCAATTTTCAATTATCTTGGAGATATTAAAGAAGCTTACCATTAATATTCCATTTGCTTGAAGCCACTAGAACAAATGCCGAAGCTATGCGAAATTTATGAAGGATATTCTTAATAAAAAGAGGAAGTTTGACGAAAATGAGACCATTGCACTTAGTGAGGAGTGCAATGCGATAATTCGGAAAAACTTCCGAAAAACTTAAAGATCCTGGTAGTTTCACAATTCCATGTGCAATCGGAGAAAGATTTTGTGGAAAAGCTTTATGTGATTTGGGTGAAAGCATTAACCTTATGCCTCTATTAATATTCAAAAGACTGGGACTAGGAAAAATAACCCTAACTACTGTAACTCTGCAATTAGCAGATCGTTCAATCACATATCCTAAAGGAGTTATAGAAGATATTTTCTTAAAAGTGGATCAATTTATTTTTCCTGTGGATTTCATTGTGTTAGATATGGAGGAAGATAAAGATATACCCATAATTTTAGGGAGACCTTTTCTAGCTACAGGCAGAGCCATGATAGATGTGTAAAAAGGGGAATTAACAATGAGGGTTAATGATCAGACTGTTACATTTAATATTTCAAAATCGATGAAATATCCTGCTAGAGGTAAAGAAGATGAGTGTTATAGGATGGATGTTAATAAATATTTAAGTGAATGTTATTTCAAATCAACTTATAATGAGAAAGCTGAAAGAGAATAATTTGAATATAAGCAAAAAGAGGAGTTATTTGATTCTAAAGATTTTCAAGAGGGAGATTTAAAGTTTGTTCGTGAAAGTTTTGAATTGTTGGATATGACTGAAAAAGATAAATCTTATGGTCCATCAATTGAAAAACCTCCTGAACTTGAGTTAAAAATGCTTCTTGGTCATTTGAAGTATGTTTTTCTAGGTGAATCCTCAACCTTGCATGTTATAATTTCCTCTCAATTAACTGAAAAAGAAGAAGAGAGTTTGCTGAAAATTTTGAAGAAGCACAAGAAAGCCTTTGGATGGACAATTACTGATATTAAAGGAATCAGTCTTTCAATTTGTATGCACATAATTCTTATGGAAGATAATGCAAACCGCAGGATGATCCCCAAAGGAGATTAAATCCTATCATGAAAGACGTTGTTAAGAAAGAAATTTTAAAATGGTTGGATGCTGGAATTATCTACCCTATTTCAGATAGTGTGTGGGTTATTCCTATTCACTGTGTTCCTAAGAAAGGAGGAGTAACTGTGACTGTTAATGAAAAGAATGAAATGATACCAATAAGACAAGTTACAGGGTGGCGAATATGCATTGATTATAGAAAATTAAACCTTGCCACAAGGAAAGATCATTTTTCACTCCCTTTTCTAGATCAAATGTTGGATAGGTCAGCCGAGCATAAATACTTTTGTTTTCACGGATGGATATACTGGTTACCACCAAATTCAAATTGCTTCTGAGGATCAAGAGAAAACTACGTTTACCAGTCCTTATGGTATGTTTACTTTTAGAAGAATGCCCTTTGGTTTATGTAATGACCCTACTACATTTCAAAGATGTATGTGGCTATTTTTTGTGATTTAATTGAAAAAAGGATTGAAGTTTTTATGGATGACTTTTCAGTGTTTGGGATTTCGTTTGAATCATGTTTAGAACGTCCATCTAAAGTTCTTACACGCTGTGAAGAAACTAATTTGGTCCTTAATTGGGAAAAATGCCAATTTATGGTAGCAGGATGAATTGTTTTGGCACATCAGATTTCAGAAAAAGGTTTGGAGGTAGATCTGCCAAAAATTCAAGTTATATCTAATTTACCTTGCCCAACCAATGTAAGGGGAACTAGAAGTTTTTTAGGACATGTTGGATTCTACAAGCGTTACATTAAAGACTTTTCAAAGATTACAAAACCTTTATATCGTTTACTGGAAAAGGATGAAATGTTTAATTTTGATGATGACTGCCGTAAAGCCTTTGAAACATTAAAAGAAAAATTAATCACTGCACCTCTAATAATTTCACCAAATTGGGACAAACCTTTTGAATTAATGTGTGATGCTAGTGATTATGCTATTGGTGCTGTTTTTGGTCAGAAATATGATAAAATTTTCAAAGTAATTTATTATGCTAGTAAAACTCTTAAAGAAGCTCAAATTAATTATACCACTACTGAGAAAGAGTTATTAGCTATAGTATTTTTTTGATGAATTTTGATCATATTTAATTGGAACTAAATGTGTTGTGCATACTGATCATTCTACTATTAAATACTTGATGAAGAAAAATGATGCAAAACTGAGATTGATAAGATGGATTCTTCTTTTGCAAGAATTTGATTTTGAGATAGTAGATAGGAAGGGTTCCGATAATCAAATTGCTGATCATTTGTCCAGGCTTGAAATTGAAAAATCTCTCTGTGATCTTGAAGAAATTAATGAACATTTTCCTGATAAAAAACTGTTCACTGTTAAAGAATGGCATGTTCTGTGGTATGCAGACATAGTAAACTTTATTTTTAGTAATATTAAACCCTATGGTTCAACATATCATGAAAAGAAGAAATTTATGTCTGATGCTAAGACTTATTTTTGGGATGACCCATTTTTATATAAACAAGGAAAGGATCTTATAATTTAAAGATGTGTACCTTTGGAAGAGACTTATGAAATTATTCAAAAATGTCATGATTCTAATTATGGAGGACATTTTGGAAGTGATAAAACTGCATATAAAATTTTACAATCAGGATTTTATTGGCCTACAATTTTTAAGGATGTGAATGTTTATATTAAAAATTGTGATAGATGTCACCATGTAGGCAATATTCTTAGAAGAAATGAGATGCCCCTCAATTATATGTTGGAAGTTGAAATATTTGATGTTTGGGGACTAGATTTTATGGGACCATTTACAACATCTTTTGGAAATGTTTATATTTTGATAGCAGAAGACTATGTATCCAAATGGATTGAAGCTATTGTTTTACCTCGATGTGATGCTCAAAGTGTTGCAAAGTTTTTAGAAAAAATAATATTTTACAGATTTGGAATAACAAGAGTAATCATAACTGATGGGGGAAGTCATTTTAGAAATGCGATTATTGAGAAGTTAGCAAAGAATTATCATATTAATCATCGCATTGCTACTGCTTATCATCCGCAAACAAGTGGTTTGGTTGAATTATCCAATCGAGAAATTAAAAGAATATTGGAAAAAACTGTTAATCCAAATAGAAAGGATTGGTCAATTAAACTGGATTATGCTTTGTGGGCTTATAGGACTGCTTACAGAATATCTATAGGAATGTCCCCATATAGGCTGATTTTTAGAAAAGCTTGTCATTTACCTTTTGAACTTGAGCATAAAGCATATTGGGCTATTAAAGAGTCTAATTATAATTTGAAAGATGCTGCTGAAAAGAGATTATTGCAATTGAATGAGCTTGAAGAAATAATGAATGAATCTTATGAAAATGCTAATATTTATAAGGAAAAGATGAAGCTATGGCATGATCAGAAGATTCTTACCAAAATCTTGTACCAGGACAACAAGTTTTGCTGCATAATGCTAGATTGAGAATATTTTCTGGAAAACTTAAGTCTAGGTGGATGGGTCCATTTATTGTGATAAAAGTTTATTCTTATGGAGCTGTAGATATTCAAGATCCTAAGACTTGAAAAATATTTAAAGTTAACGGACATAGACTAAAACCATATTTTTCAGTCAATAAATCTAAATCAGATGAGAATTTGATGTTGGGTCACTCGGAATGAGTTCGGGTATGTCGAGTCGAAGACGTTAAAACAAGCGCTTTTTGGCGAGCAACCCATATTTATCGGTGTGTTTTGCTTTATGTTTGTTTAGTGTGTTTTATTTGCTTTGTTTGGTTTGTTTTTATGTTTTTAGTGATAGTAATTTGGAGTTTTTTTTAACTTAAGTATAGTTTATTTGACCTTAATTGATGATTTAGAGAAGTCAGAATGAAAATTTGGATACTTAGCAGACCTGTGCTAAATTGTGCACTGGCGGCTAAGCGCCGACTAGTTGGCGCTTAGGCATCATAGTTATAAAAAACGTGAAAAATGTGGATCTAGAAGCCTAGATCGTGGGGGAGAAGTTTTGGGAGTTATTTTGGAGTTTCTAAACGTCTTGGGGCTGTTCTAACATTTCCTAAGTTTATAAAAAATGACCTGACTTAAGAGAAACACTTGCCCCAAGTCCTATTTTCATTTCTGAAGTCTTAAGAAGATAATTTTGAGTGCATCATGTCTTCCTGGGAGAATGAGATGAAGAAGAAGCAAGATTCTGACAAAAGTAAGTTCATTAGTGATAGTGCTAAAGAGTTATTTAATGAATATCTCGCTGTTAGTTTTCAGGGTATTGCAGAAATGATTGCAAAAATTGAAGCTCGAGTGACTTGATGGAAGCAAAGATCAATGAAACTAATTTGCGAGTTGGAGCACATGGGATGGCAACTCGAAGATGCAATTCGATCATTCGAGGTACGTGGAAGAAATAGATAAGGCGATGTTTGTGAAGAACAAATGGATTGAAGAAGATGATGTAAGAATGAACAATTATCGTCTGTTCTATCAAATTTATATTCCAGAAGGGTCAAATGAGAATAATAGTGGTTCGGGAAATATTCCACCTAATGGAGAATAGAATTAAGAGTGTTTTGTTTGTTTAATGTTCTTATGTGTTTTGTTTAGTGTTCTTGTGAGTTCATGTTTGGTGTGTTTAGTGTTTTTATTTAAATATTAACTAAGCTGATGATGTG
The DNA here is from genome assembly GCA_022702705.1 of Papilionanthe hookeriana x Papilionanthe teres. Lineage (NCBI taxonomy): Eukaryota > Viridiplantae > Streptophyta > Magnoliopsida > Asparagales > Orchidaceae > Papilionanthe > Papilionanthe hookeriana x Papilionanthe teres. The sequence goes on along the minus strand of CM040439.1, from coordinate 2,993,365 downwards.
ATGGTTACATCCTAGAGATGTATACTTATCAGTTTAAGATTAATGTCTCTTGTATTTAGACAATTTCATCCTTTATGTTTGGATAGAAATTCTAGTATTGTATTAAGTGTTATGTTTGTTTCAATATAAGTTTGTGTTTTTTGTGAAATTTGTGTGGAATCAATGGTTATTAAATTTTTATTTGGAGTAATGGAAGAATTGTGGGGAGAAATAATTATTTTGGAGTAATTAAGGGTGATTAACCAAGTGATTTAGTGCATATACCTTAATTATGAAAATTTGGGTATTGGCGGCTAAGTGCCAGAATGCCCGCGCTTAAGCGCCAGATTTCGCGACTAAGCACCGAGAGTTCGCGCTTAGGCGCCAGTTCACGAAAGTTGGTTCCCAAAAGTTAAAAACTCGAAAATTGTCATTTTCAACCACCCCATCGCCTTCATCCTTCGGTTTACCGCGAAAGAGGAGCCTAGGGCATCATATTGTGGATCATTTAAGAGCCGATCTCAACAAAAATTATTATATTTGGATTCCTTGAGGTAAGAGCACTACTCCTAAGTAAAATTTTTTATTTTCACCATGTAGTTTGAGTACATTATGAAAAATCTTAAAATCACTATTTATGGTGAAAATTTGAGGAAAAACTTGAGAAATTGCTTTGATTTAGTGAAAATATCTTTTGGAAGATAATTTAGCAAGTTTTTTTTATTTTGGATTTTATGGTGAATCTTTCGTGAATTTTTAGAGATGGCTCCAAAGTCAAAGCGTGCACAAGAAAAGACGATGTTTGATTCTGAAAAATTTGTTAGTATGAGGGCTGAGGAACGATACGTCGATGCATTGCAGTCACGTAAGTTGATTCCTGAGCGTGTGCTTAGTAAGCCAGGAGAGGTGATTGAAGATATGATTGCTAGAAGAAACTGGGAGAATTACTGTTGCTTCTCCGGTGTTGCTGTTGTTTTTGTAGTTAGAGAACTTTATGCAAATTTTCCTGCTGCAGAAGAGAATCAAGTGATAGTTAGGAGGCATGAGGTCAACTTTTCTCCTGAGGCAATCAATACTTTTTATGGACTACCTCCTGACAAGTTCTATTTTTATTCTAACTATCATCCTTCAGAAGGGAAATTAGATGAGATCATAGAATTTCTGACTGATGGAAGAGGATTATGGAAAATAACAAATGATAGAAGAGTGAAATTTCCTGCTTCTAAATTGAATGTCATTTCTATGGCATGGAATTATTTTATCTCATCTAAGTTGTTACCTTTGAGTCATACTAGTGAAGTAACAAGAGAAAGAGCTGTGTTGAACCATTGTATTCAGCAAGGTAAGCCTATTGACATTGGAGGTATAATTTTTTATTTTGTTTTAAACTGTGCTAGATCAACCATGACTGCAGGTATGGGATTTCCTTCCTTTATTTATTCACTATGTGAACGATTTGGAGTGAAGTTTGATACCTGGAAAGAGGTACTTCAGCCATTGAGACCAATTACTAGTGTAAATGTTGGTGCTTGCACTGTACATTCAGAGTTTGGTTGGAGAGGAGGATTTGGTAGGGCTTCTACTGCTTCTGCTTCGCTTACGTCTACTTCTCGTGCTACTACTTCACGTGCTTCATCATCTACTGATTCACAGAATGGTTTATTAAGAAAGATTTTGAAAAAAGTGATTCTTACTCGAGAGCATATGAAAGATATGGATGGTAAGCTGGATAATGTGGAGAGATATATTATAAAACATGATGAATATGAGGAGAGTTATCAGACATATTTAGATAGACTGATTAGAGGAGATCAGAGTGCTGAGATGCCACCTCATCCATTCTACATACCTTATGTGACATCCAGGGATTGGAATGAGCAAGATGATGATGATGAGGATGAAGAGTAGATGTATGTTGTTTGTTTTAGTTATTGTGTTGTTATACTGTGTTAGTGCATAATTTATCTAGTGTTTTATTTGATGACTGTGTTGTGATGTGATCCTTGATAGTATGCAGATTGTAGTTTTACTATTTATCTGTTATGCATATTCAAGTATTGTTGTTGTTTTATTGTGGATTTATATGTTGCTTTGTGATAGTGCGTAATAGTAAATGTTTTTATGTGTATGTTATGTCAGAGTTTTTAATAGTGTGTACCTTAATTTAAAAACTGTTAGGAGATTATAAACCATTATTAGAAACTACTACTTAGGAAACTATATGTTTAAAATTTTTTCAAATTCCACTATCATTTGTTATCTGTATCAGTATGTTATTTTAGTTGGTGTGTATTTGCTTTGAAAACCTCCACTATTGTAGAAGTCTTCTGAAATTTTTACTTTTCTTATTATAAAAAAATAAAAATAAAAATAAATATATTTTTTGTTTTGAAAAAACTAAATTTGATTTCATTTTACTCCTGTTATTTAAATTGTTATACTTGCATATTAGGATATTAAAAATTCCTGCAAGCATGATATGTTAGTTTTTATTTCTCACCCATATATCATTTCTTATGCTTAAATGTTTTATCTTCATTAAAAAATTAAATTTTGGGGGGAATTTTAAAAACAACTATCTTCCAAAAACCTAAAATTTTATTTGATTCTCAAGAATACTTAAAAATAAATCTTATTTTTGATTGTGAACAATTATGTACATGAAGTTATATTAGGGGAAAAAAATTTTAAATATAGAAATGAATAAAAGAATTTAGTTAAAATTTATAGTAATCATGAAAAACTTAAAGTTAAAATTTTCGTAATGAAGAAGTGTTAAATAAAGTTAAACTATCTTTAGTAAGAAGTTTTGTATTTTTGGATAAATAGAAGATTTGAATTTTATTCTTCAAAGCTTAAATTTCTTTTATTGAAGAGTAATTTTCAAATACTATTATTATGATTTTTAAGACCAATGTTCATGAATTTTGGAGTTTTAATCTATCTACTAAAATTATTTTAATTTTTGGAGCATTAATTAATTAGAAAATATTTTAAAAGTGAAAAATTAAATTTTATATTTTTCATAAATCTCTCTAAGGTCAGGGAACCCAGTGAAGAAAATTTCATATTTTTCTATTTTTTTTTAATTATTTGAATTATTTTTGTGGAAAATTACGGAAATACATTTTTAACCTTTAAAACATTATTTTAAGCCTTAAAAAATTAATATCTTCACTTAGGGATTTAAGAAAATTATGCCAATTACTCCCAAGTGATTAGAAAATAATTTGGAACATTTTCATGAATTTTATTTATTTTCTGATTTTTATCATTTTTTAATTAATTTTTAATTATTTTAAAATTCAATTTCAGGCTTAAAAATGAAATATTTGTTTTAATTCTAGTTTTATTTTTCTTAAATTACTCTGGTCATAAGGAACTCCCAAATCCTTTTTTTGTAATATTTTGACTTATACTTTAATTATTATATTATTTTAATATCAAAATGCCATTTTGCTTGAAAATTTAATTTTAGTGATTAAATTAGCTCCAAATAATTTCAAATTTTTATGAGGTGTTCCTCTGACCATTTTCTTTAATTTGGATTAATTTTTGTGATTTTTCGAACTTTATTTTAGTTATTTGATTTTTCTTATCTTTAATGAGTTAATTACATAAAGTGCCATTTTTAATTACTAAAATTCATTTTATATTTTTACTAGAATCCTCTGACCATAGTGAACCTACCAATCTTATTCATTTAATTTTATGGTTTATGTTTTAATTATTATGAATTTTAAACTAAAACAAGGGTTATTTACTTTGAAAATTAAGGATTTCATACTTGGAGGTGTTCTCTGGTCTTGGAAAAATTAGAGAACATACTTAAGTATGACAAGCTTAAATCATCAAAATTTCACATTTTTATGATTAATATTTAATTATTTATAATTTAAACAAGTTCTGGAGTATTTAATTAATTAAAATATAAATATAAAATTATATTTTTAAAATTTTAGTCCACATTATTCTACTCTTTTTATTGAGTACAGGAGTATTTTTTATTTTATTTTTAAGATTTTTCTACCCCAAGTTATGCATTTTTAAATATTATGTATTTATTTAAATAAATAAAAGAATACTCTATTGCCCTACTTATACATGTCGACGCCGCGCCGAACTCGTCATCTCCGAAGCCTAAGTTACTTTGCACCTACCAAGTCTAAGTTTTGGACATGTTAGAATGATGCACAAGAAGGTCGTTAAAGTCTAGGTATTAGCCATGTAAATCGATAAAAATTTAAGTGGCATGCATGTAACTATTTGAACTTACACATTGAACATGTAAATACAAAAGAATCAGAGTGAAATACATGTAAATAGTAAAGCTTAGGCATTAGGCATGTAGACGCATAAATATTAAGTGATGTGCATGCGGTTATCAAAGTGTGTGTAGCATGAATATAAGAATCATATGGTATACATGTAGCATATTAAAATTCATGCATTAGATTTGTAGATACACATGATTTGGGTAGTACGCATGTAACACAAGAATAATTTAGTACGCGCAAATAAATATATTAAAATTTGAGAGACGTGTACGTAAAATATTTAAGTTTAGATATCAAACTTGTAAATCCAAAAGATTTGAGCCATGCCGACATAAACTAGCAAAATTTAAGTGTTAGATATGTAAACCCGCAAGAACTGGGTGTTATGCATGTGAATTCATGTCATGTACGTAAATGCATGAGAATAAGTGTATGTATGTAAATATATAAGAATAAGCTGACATGTATGTAACCTTCTTTTTTTTAGGTGTTTGATATGTAAATAGATGAGAATAGGGTGGTATATATGTAAAATAATAAAAAAAAAAGGAAAGAGAGACGAGAGAGAGAATTACGCACCTTGGTTTGAGAGTGCCGTTGGAGAGCTCCTACCCGTGAGAAGGAAAGGGTTGTGGGTGTTATATTTTTGCTAAGTTAAAGAGGAGGGAAAAAAAAAAAAAGAAGGAGAGAGAAGCTCTCCCTTTGAATCTCACGGGAAGTAGTGAAGAGTTTGTTATTATTTTTTTTTTCTCTGGTTTGGGAGGGAGTGGGCTTGCTGTGAGAGAGGAGAGAAGGAATTGGAGGAGAGGATGGGTTCTTGGGTGTTGTCACGGCAAGGTAGATTGGCGTTGGAGTGAAGAGTGAGTGTTTGCTTGGTTGGAGTTGAGTGGAAGAGAGCCAAAAAAACTAAAAAAAAAGATGGGAGAGGGAGTTGATCTTCAAGGCTAGAGGAGAAGGGAGTTTTTCTCTTGGGGGAGCTTTCTGTTTTCTTAAGTGAGGGGAGTGTGTGTGTTTTTATTTTGTTGTTGGAGAGAAAATACACCGGAGAGAGGGAATGGAGGCTAACTGTTGGACGTGATAAATGAGTGAGAGAGCTTTTTTTTAATGGGCCTCATTCTTTTGTTAACGAGAGAGAGAGAGAGAGAGAGAGAGAGAGAGAGAGAGAGAGAGAGAGAGACATGAGGGTTATTTAAGAATACAACCCGTCCCTTATTTTTATTTTTTTTAAACGTAAGAATACACACACACACACACACACACACACACACACACACACACACACACACACACACCAAAAACTACCTTAGATGCCCCAAAAAAAGGCAGCTAGGTAGCAAATTTCAGTAAGAAAGTAAAGGATTACAAAGTCCAATATAGGGGAGACGAAGGGAGTCCCCATGAAACAAAAGAGAGAGAGGGGGAGGGAATTCTATGTATAACAATAGTTTGATTACATCTGCCTTGTTTAGCTAACCAGTGAGCAGGTAAGTTTCCTTCTCTAGCAAAAAACTAGTACCTAAAATTAAATTGCTGAGAAAGAGCAAAGATCTATGTAACCCAAGGAAGAATCTGCCAATGTGGGGAAGATATCCCTGTAAGAAATGATATCAAAATTTCAGAGTCAGATTCAATAATCTGGAATGGATGCGACATTGGAGGAAGATTTTGATAGCCTAGAAAACAACTATGGCTTCAGCTTCCAGATCATCAAAATCATATACAGGAGATTGAAAGTGTAACAGACAATTGCAAGAATGGTCTCTGAAAACCCCACCGATCCCAGTATTGCCATTAAAGAAACTGCCATCAGAATTGGCTTTCAACCATGGAGACACAGGTTTTTGCCAATGAACTAGAGAGAACCTTTGGGGAACCAAAGTACCATAATCCTCCTTATTAGAGATATTTGGGAAGCCTTTGTGCTGCATTAATCTGGACAAAAAATGAAGGCGATGACTTGCCGAGTCGATGAGAAGAGATAAGCATCATATCAAGTTTAAGTTGATTCCTTGCCAACCAAATAAACCAATCCATACTCCCAAAAATAGTGAAGAGTTAATGAGAATGCCAAGCATGCCAATTTAAGAAAAAGGAAGACCAGCTAAGGTTAATAGTTGGAATGGATAATTGGCTAAGAAAGTTGGACCAAACCATTTGAACATAAGTGCACTGGAAGAAAAGATGGTGAAGAGATTCCTCTTCAGTATTGCAGAAATAACATCTAGAGGGTCCTCTGATTCCTTTGAGTTTAAGGATATCATCAGTGGGGAGGATCTTGTGAAAAAGTCTCCATAGGAAGAAAGACATAGAGGGGGTGGAAACTTGTTCCACATAAGGGATCCCCAAAGGAGTTGATCCCAATGAAATAAAGAGGTGTAGATAAAAGAAGAAGAGGACTGGTGTGTAGGCTTCTTGAGATGGATCTTATCAGTACCATTGTAGTTGATGGGGGTCTGTAGAATTTCAGTAATAAGTTTGGAGAGAGACAATCTGAGATAATGGAAGCATCCCATAGACCTTCCCTCCAACAATCGGCAACGACTAAACCGAGTGTTAACATGATGGGACTCTTCCTGATAGCGTTTGCCAGTAGTGAGCCAATTGTCCAGCCAAAAATTCACATGTCCTCCCCCAAGCTCCCAGATAAAAAGTTCTTCAGCTTTGGCTTTGATTTTCAGCAAATTAACCCCGATTCTGGAATCCCCAGGTCTTCTAGTGATCAAGGATGGGTGATAATTTCTGCAGTATTTACCGAGCATAAATGCGGCCCATAAACGGTTTTGTTGTACGAACTTGATCCATAATTTGCATAAATTGACATTGCTGAGGTGGTGAAGCCCCCTAAAGCCAAGGCCACCAGCAGTTAAAGGTTTACAAACCTTTTGCCAGCTAAACCAATGCATTTGCTTCCTTTGGCGAGCCCACAAGAATCTATTAAAGGTCATTTCTAAAATCAGTTGTGTACTTTTCTTTATAATAGTAATTTGTAGTACGTAGGAAGGGAGGGATGTAAGAATGCTTTTCAGCAAAGTGACCCTTCCACCATTAGAAAGGAAAGCAGTAGTCCAACAGTTGAGTTTGTTCTAAATTTTTTCAATGATACCATCAAACTGGACCTGCTTGGATCTACCCTTCAACAAGGCACCCCAACGTAATTAGGAGGAAGAGTTTGAAATTGGTATAATCAGTGATCCAAGTGTTTCGTTGAGTACCGACCTTCTTCTTGAATAAAAGAAGACACTTTTGTAGGTTAAATGAAAGGCCAGAAGACTCCTGGAAAGTATGTAAACATTTAAAAAGGGATTTAATAGCCATTTTTTAAGCCCTTGAGAAGAGGACAATATCATCAGCATAGGCCATATGTGAAATGGAAATATTAGACCTACTCTTATATTTCATATAAGGGGACATATAAAACTGTTTATTTAAAAGTTTGGATAAATAGTCTAAAGCAAAGATAAAGATAGTAGGGGACAAAGGATCTCCTTATTTTAATCCCCTACTGGCTTTAAAAGAACCATGCAATTGACCATTGATTAATACAAAATTGCTGTTATTATTCAGCCATCTCTTAATCAAGGAAATGAAGTCATTAGGGAAACCTCTAGCCTTTAGCACATCCACAATAAAATCCCATCTGATCATATCATAAGCTTTTTTTAAGTCCAATTTGAAAATGATATTACCACTTACGCAAACCTGATCTAGATCCAGCAGCAGCTTCTGTGCTAAAAGTACATTATCAGTAATATTCCTTCCATGAACAAAGGCAGACTGATTTTCAGCTATAAAGGAAGGAAGAAAAGGCTGTAAACGTTTCATAATAATCTGGATAATCATCTTGCATAGCACATTAGTCAAACTGATAGGTCTAAAATTGGTCCAAGACTTTTTGGAGTTGTCTTTAGGGATAAGCACAATAGTAGAAGAACAGAAAGGAATAAGAGGATTATTACCCATGAAAAAAAATACTATATTGCATTCACCACCTCCTTTTTGACAGTAGACCAAGATTTCTTATAAAATTCTGATGAGAAACCATCAGAGCCAGCAGCCCTATTGTTGTCAATGGAATTGAGCACCTGCCAAATTTCATCTTCAGTAGGAATATCAATAAGATGTAAAAGTTCATTTGAGGAAAGGTTGGAGGGGAATACATCCTGCTGAAGTGGAGATCTGGGTAAATCAAGTGGAGAAAGAAGAGCATATATATATTAAAACTTTCTCCTTCTTTTCACATTTTGTTAATTTAATGTGTATATTTATTCTATTTTTATTTTTATTTTTTATTTTTATTTATACTTGTCATTTTGTGTCATGAGAGATTTGATTTTATTTGGTGAGAATGGATTTAAATTACTTTTGGGTGGATTTTGGTCTTTAACATGAAAAAATTTGTCCTTATGTTTAATGAGAATTAGTCTTTATGGGGGCTTGGGTGGTGATGTCTTAATCATGGGGATTTGGGTTTAGCTTAGGTTAGAGAGAGAGTCATGATAGGAGTTATGCGCTTTAAGTGGAATCATAAAAGAGAGTCCACCTTTTGCCACTTGAGGAGTGGTGACATGACATGGCTCATATGGCTTGGAGGTGGCTTGCATGTGGCTTACATGGCTTGTCTTTGGCTTAATCAAATTACATGAGAAAGGATTTTGGGATTTTAGGATTTTTGGCATTTTTTGTGGGCATTGTCATGATGCTAAATTTGGTTGAGAAATCATGAATTTAGAACTTTAGGGATTGATTTAGTGTCATGGGCCTTTTAAGGTGCACATGGGTATGGGCTTTTAGCATGCGTGATGGGCTTTTAAAATTGGGGGTGGACTTGGGCTTGAGTTTGGGTTAAGCTTGGTTCAAAATTTGGATCAATTCAATGTTGAGTTTGATATTGGGGTGGTGTCATGAAGAGTTTAAAAGAGGTTTGCAGTGATTTTAAATTGAATTGGAAAGTCAATTTGGTGGAATTTGGTCATATGGTCAAATTTGGGGTTTTGGGCTAGCTTGGGTGTGGGTTAGGCTAGAGTGGGGTTAGGCCTCCATTGAATGTTCAAAAAGGTCTAGGGGGATGTTATGAAGAGTTTTAAACATTAATTGGGTGGAACTCTTGTGGTTAGGGCATTCAATTTGGTGATTTTTAGACATGTGGTTAATTTAAGGCAAAATTGGGGATTTTGGCTTGGATTGGACTTGGGTGAAACTTGAGCTTAAATTGAAATGAATTGGTGGTGAATTTTGGTTTAGGGGACTTTCATGAAGAGTTTTGGATATTTATTTGTGGAAATGATTGGCTCACTGGGTTCATTTGAGGAGAATTGGGCCCTATGGTCAATATTGGGCCCTTTGGGATTTTTTTTGTCAAAATTGGTCAATTTGGTCAAATTTGGGAAATTTAGTCAAATTTGGAAAATTTGATCAAATTTGGAAAATTTAGGACAATTTAATGGTATGGGGGATTTTCAAATGATTTTAAGAATTTAATTGGATGAAATTTGGATTTTTAAAATTTTGGATATTTTTGAGGTACTTTGGTAATTTGGCCAATTTTGGTCAAAGTGATCAAAAGGTTGATTTAAATGCTCGAGGTAGTTTTGGTAGAAATTTGGAGTCAGATGATAGTGTCCCGGGTCATTTTTGATCATTTTGGGAAGTTTTATGAACCTCGGAGCATTATTTTAAGTATATATTATTTCTGTACCGAGGTGCCAAAAAGCTGTTGAGAGACATGGCAAGTTTATAGTCAAAATTCTCAGTGCGACACAAGGAATATTTTGGTGTCATTTTCATGACTTATTGGTGGTCTTGAAAAATTTTGGAAAATTTGGGCTAAAGTGGGTAAGCCATGAAGCCATTTTAAACTCACAGGAGCCACATGAGGACTCATTTTGGATACTAACCATGTTGTTTCTAACCCTCTTAGCTAGGGGCTAGGGGTTTGGATCCACCCATGTGAGTCCTCCAAAGAGTCGGGAGGTCAAATCAAGATAGGTGTAAATGAGTTCAGGATTTGGGGTGTGTGCCAAAGTGTAGTGTGTGCAAGCTAACCTAACCAAGACCAGACCACCCAGGGTTAGTCCTAAGGCTTGACCATCCTATGGGGGCTCATCTTTGACCTTCCAAACATTGGTCTTAACCTTCTAAGTAGCTTGGAGGTTCATAAACATCAATGTGGATTGAATTTCTAAATGGTGGGTTCCATCTTTAGTCTGATAGGATAGTCAAAAGGAGAAATCTTATGGCTAGATCCTAAGCACTAAGAGATAAAATTAGACCTCACCAAAAATGAAGTCAACAAATGGATCCCCAATAGATGTGTTGTGCTAACCAAGCACACCGCGCACATTGGTATTGACCGATGAGATCAACAAGACCAACGTAGAACAAAACAGATAAAGAGTGAAGAAGGCTTCCGCTGGGGAGTATCAAGTAAAAGTTCGATCAAGACTAAAGATTCCAGAACTCTCACTGGGGATTCAGGTGGTGAATTTTCATATTGCAAGGTTTTAGAGTTGGATTTTAGATTTGATTCATTTTTTTCAGTTTTTGATTTTGATTTTTTATTTTTTATTCAATTAGAATTTTGGTTTTGATCGAAGTTTGATTTAGGATTGATTTCGAGATTGATTTTGTGGAAATTTTAGATTTCGATTTTGGATTGGATTTGAGTGTAAATTTTGAGTTTTGATTTGGGATTTCAATTTCGTATAAAGTTTTGAATTTTGATAAATACAAAGATTAGGTTGGTAAGGGGTGAGGACTATAATTTAAGTACCAGCCTCGAAGAAAAGTCTATACCAGCTCGGGTTACTGTTCAGGACATTACGCCTGAACTGGAACTAGTCGAGGAAATGACTACCATTCAGAATATTATGCCAAACTTCATGATGGGAATCAGAATTTGGGTACTGACCCCGAGATGAGAACTAGATTTTGGGTACCAGCCTCTGAATGAGAATCGAAATTCAAGTACCGACCTCGAGATTCAGAAGTGTGGAAAATTTCTTGGATAAAATGTGAGATTGGCGGCCACCAAGTATATGTTGCCTTTATCCATTTAAGGTGGTCTCATATCCATGTCAGACTTTTAGAATGCGGAAAATCAGTGGATGGGATGCGAGATTGGCAGTTACCGAGTATAGGATGTCTTTACCCATTTAAGGTGGTCTCATACCTCTGTTGGAATTTTGAATGCAGAAAATTAGTGGATGGGATGCGAGATTGGCGGTCACTGAGTATAGGACGCCTTTACCCATTTAGGGGGTCTCATACCTATGTCGGAGTTTTTTGAATACGAAAAATTAGTGGATGAGGCGCGAGGTTGGCGGTCACTGAGTATAAGATGCCTTTACCCATTTAACGTGGTGTCATGCCTCTGTCGTAATTTTAGAATGCAGAAAATTTAGTGAATGGGATTTAAGGTTGGCGGTCACAGAGTATATGATGCCTTTACCCATTTAAGTTGGTCTCATACTTATGATGGGGTTTTAGAATTGAGAAAATTAGTCGATGGGATGTGAGGTTGTCGGTTGATACACATAAAATGTATAGTATTGTTATGCACATTTTTATACCTATTTTTAATGATATTGCACTTTAAGGGAAGATATTTTATGTTTTTCTTGCAGGTATGATGAAAATGGATGGTCATGATGAAAGGAGCAAAATTGGATCAAATTTGGAGCAAAAATAATGAAAACTCAAAATTTTGGCACTGGCGGCTAAGTGTCGCTGGGCCGGCGGTTAGCCGCCACAGTTAAAAATTGAAATCTTCATGTATTTGGCACCAATTTCAAAGGGGATGGGATGCAACTCTTGGTGGTAACTACCATAACTTCCTTTGGGCGGCAAGCTTGAATGAAGGGGTGCGTTCCTTGGTAGATACATTGAATCTGGACACATTTTGAAGAGACACCAAGGCACATTTTGGTTTACTATTTAAAGAGAGTCTTAGGAATGATTAAGGAAGGCTTTAGAAGGCTCTTCCACTACGTTTTGAAGGGTACTTCCATTGTTCTTCCACTTCATTTTAAGAGTTTTTATTAAGAGTAGGAGTAGAGAGTAGAAAGGAGAAAAGGGTCGGAGTGAAGTCTTCTTCTTCCCACTTCTTTTCTTTCTTTTAGTTTAGTTTTTATTGAAGTCCGAAGTCTGTATTCTGAGTCATCAGAGTTGGGAGACTTGCTCTGAGGAGTAGTTTAGCGAAGAGTCAAAGTTTCAGAAGAACTTCCTTAGTCTTGTGGAGAGGATTTTCAGATAAGTGTTTACTTTTAATATTTTTATTAATACTTGCTTTCGTTTGTTATTTTTATTATTGTTTTTAATCTCAAATCAATGTGCTTTTGTATTTTCTCAATGCATTCTGAGTAGTTTACTTTATCTTTTTCTTTTTTAAATGGAGAAGTAATTAATTTATAAAGAATTGTTGTGGAAAGTATAAATGTTTAAAAGTTGGAAGAAGTTGTGAAGATTGATTCTGAAAACTTTGTTTACTTCTTAATTTGGCCTGTTAAGTTGTAGAAATTTTTGAGATTATGTAAGATCCAATGCGGTATTGTCTCATAAAAGTTAGTAAGAATCACATGCAATTATATGATTGAGAATTGTAGTCCATATAATTGAATGTAATATTTGAAGATATTTTTATGAAAGGGAGTAAAATTAGAGGATTTTAGAGTGATAGGCTAAAACCCCCTAATTTGGTTTTAAATTTTGAGTTTTGTTATGAGAAGCTAGCCCCCAGGTGGTGGAAATCGAGGGAACTCCAAAGTGAGAGACTGGTATCTTCCCTGCGTAACTATGTTTAAAATAATAAAAATTTCAAATTAACATATGTTCTTTATAGAACCAAGTAAGGGTAAAGAACACATTTGCTTCTATCTGTCACAACAAATTTAAATACTTCCACAACAATAATTTAAGAATTATTAATACTTCATAAAAGGAAAGAAAAAGATATTCTAGTTAATAGTATTTTACATCCAGTGTTATTAGTTATTATTATTTTAATTTCATTGCTTAACATTTTATTAAGGAAATTTTAAAAGACAAATCAACTTTCAAAACTTTTCAAAATCAAGACATAATTTTTCAAAAATAATTAAAGAAAGTAAAAAGATAATTTTCTGATTTCTTTAAAAAATTTCATATTTTTCGTGTGGGTTCGATATCTCGGGACTTAATCAGAAAGTCCTATATTACTTGATAAACGATACATATACTTGCTTAGTATCCCATATTATAAAATCATAAGTTTCATATCTAAATCATCAGCGCATTAACCGGATTGTACCAAGTTTTTTGCGCCGTTGCTTTTATCGAGGATCAACTACTTTGGCTTCCGTTGCCGGAGAAAAATTAGTTTAAATATCATTTTAAAGAGAATTAAGAAATTTTAAATTTTTACTTTTCTTTATTTTTTTTAGTGTGTTGTGTTTTGTTTTGTTTTATTGTTGTATGCGTAGTTCAGGTTCTGAAGGACTTGTGCCTTACGATTCTAAATTAGAAAGAACTATCAGAAAAATCAAAAAATTAAAAATACAGAAAAAGATAAAAATATTCAAGAAATGGCAAATCATCAAGATCAAAATGTTGGCATCCATCAAAAATTAAGACCTTTAAGAGATTATGTTAACCCTATAGTAGATGAACTTTGTGCTAGTATTCAAAACCCTGTTGTAGCTACTAATTCTTTTGAGCTTAAACCTGTTATTATCCAAATGGTGTCTAATAATCAGTTTGGGGAGCAACTAATCGAAGATCCTAATTTGCATCTTGCTAATTTTCTAGAGTTGTGTGCTACTTTAAAATATGATGGTGTTTCGGATGATGCTATTAGACTTAGAATTTTTTCCTTTCTCACTAAGGGATAAAACTAAAATGTGGTTACATTTGTTAGCACCTGGATCAATTAGAACTTGGGGTGAACTGTCACAAAAGTTCCTTGCTAAATATTTTCCACCATCTAAGACTGCTAATTTGAGAAATGATATAACATCTTTTTGTGAGTTTGAAGGGAAATCAATATATGAAGCATGGGAAAGATTTAAAGATCTTCTCAGGAAATGTCCACATCATGTGATACGGTTAATAATTCAAACTTTTTATAATTGATTAGTTGAATCTCTTAGATCAATCATCGATGCTGCTGCTGGTGGATCATTAATTTCTAAACCATTTTCTGATGCTTATGCTTTAATTGAAGAAATGGCTAAAAATAATTTTCAATGGCCTTCGGAAAGGTTAAATCCTAAAAAGGTAGCCAGTGTTTATGAAAATGATGCTTTTAGAATGTTAGCAAATCAAGTTGCTACTGTATCAAGGAAGATAGACCAATTTAGGATGAATTTTTCTCAGCCAAATCTCATGATTGAAGAAAATTCATTAGGCTAAATGGTTGATTCTTATTCTTCGCCAGAAACCGTGAATGCTATAATCAAACTTAACAACCCATATTCCAATTATTATAACCCAGGTTGGAAGAATCATCCAAATTTTAACTGGAATAACAATAATCAGGGTGGTGTTAATCAACAATGGGGGAACACCCAAGTAAACCCATTGGGGAATTGGAACAACTAAGGTAGTAATAATAATAAATTAACTTATCCTTCAGGTTATAACAAAGCTTTACAAAATAAGGAGAAGAAGATGTCTATGGAAGAAGTAGTATCACATATGGGAAATGAATTACAAATTCAAGGAGCAACCATCAGAAATATTGAAAATCAATTGGGAAAAATTGCAAATGCCTTAAGTAATAGATCCCAAGGAATGCTTGCAAGTAATACTGAAGTGAATCCAAGAGAAAAGAATAAAGAACAAGTGAAGGCAATTCAACTGAGAAGTGGAAAAGAATTGGAAGGTAGAGTTCAAAAAGAAACTGAAGTAGACAAAGAAGAGATTGAAAAACTTAAAGAGGATGCTCCAAAAGGTTTTGAAAGACCTATTTCTCCACCTAAGGTTGATTTAGAAAAACCACCACCACCATTTCCTCAGAGACTTCGTCAACAAAGTTGGATAAGAAATTTTCAAAATTATTGGGGATATTAAAGAAGCTTACCATTAATATTCCATTTGCTGAAGCCCTAGAACAAATGCCAAGCTATGCAAAAATTTATGAAGGATATTCCTAATAAAAAGAGGAAGTGTGAAGAAAATGAGATCATTGCACTTAGTGAGGAGTGCGATGCGATAATTCAGAAAAAGCTTCCTGAAAAACTTAAAGATCCTAGTAGTTTCACAATTCCATGTGCAATCGGAGAAAGATTCTGTGGAAAAGCATTATGTGAATTGGGTGCAAGCATTAACCTTATGCCTCTATCAATATTCAAAAGACTGGGACTAGGAGAAATAACCCCAACTACTGTAACTCTGCAATTAGCAGATCGTTCAATCACATATCCTAATGGAGTTATAGAAGTTGTTTTGGTAAAAGTGGATCAATTTATTTTTCCTGTGGATTTCATTGTGTTAGAGGAAGATAAAGAGATACCCATAATTTTGGGGAGACCTTTTCTAGCTACAGGCAGAGCCATGATAGATGTGCAAAAAGGGGAATTAACGATGAGGGTTAATTATCAGATTGTTACATTTAATATTTCAAAATAGATGAAATATCTATCTAGAGGTAAAGAAGATGAGTGTTATAGGATGGATGTTATTCAATATTTAAGTGAATGCCATTTCAAATCAACTTATGAAGAGAAAGCTGAAAGAGAAGAATTTGAATATAAGCAAGAAGAGGAGTTATTTGATTTTGAAGATTTTCAAGAGGAAGATTTAAAGTTTGTTCGTGAAAGTTTTAAATTGTTGGATATGACTGAAAAAGATAAATCTTATGGTCCATCAATTGAAAAACCTCCTGAACTTGAGTTAAAAATGTTTTTTGATCATTTGAAGTATGTTTTTCTAGGTGAATCCTCAACCTTACCTGTTATAATTTTCTCTCAATTAACTGAAAAAGAAGAAGAGAGTTTGCTTGAAATTTTGAAGAAGCACAAGAAAGCCTTTGGTTGGACAATTGCTGATATTAAATGAATCAGTCCTTCAATTTGTATGCACAGAATTCTTATGGATAATAATTGCAAACCGCGGGCTGATCCCCAAAGGAGATTAAATCCTATTATGAAATACGTTGTTAAGAAAGAAATTTTGAAATGGTTGGATGCTGGAATTATCTACCCTATTTCAGATAGTGCATGTGTTAGTCCTATTCACTGTGTTCCTAAGAAAGGAGGGGTAACTGTGACTGTTAATGAAAAAAATGAAATGATACCAACAAGACAAGTTATAGGGTGGCCAATATGCATTGACTATAGAAAATTAAACCTTGCCACAAGGAAAGATCATTTTCCACTCCCTTTTTTAGATCAAATGATGGATAGCCTTGCCGGGCATAAATACTTTTGTTTTCTGGATGGATATACTGGTTAGCACCAAATTTAAATTTCTCTTGAGGATCAAGAGAAAAATACATTTACTAGTCCTTATGGTACATTTGCTTTTAGAAGAATGCACTTTGGTTTATGTAATGCCCCTGCTACATTTCAGAGATGTATGATGGTTATTTTTGTGATTTAATTGAAAAAGGGATTGAATTTTTTATCGAATACTTTTCAGTGTTTGGGATTTCATTTGAATCATGTTTAGAACATCTATATAAAGTTCTAAAACGCTGTGAAGAAACTAATTTGGTCCTTAATTTTGAAAAATGTCAATTTATGGTAGCAGGAGGAATTGTTTTGGGACATCGAATTTCAGAAAAAGGTTTGGAGGTAGATCCTGCAAAAATTTAAGTTATATCTAATTTACCTTGCCCAACCAATGTAAGGGGAATTAGAAGTTTTTTAGGACATGTTGGATTCTACAGGCGTTACATTAAAGACTTTTCAAAGATTACAAAACCTTTATGTCGTTTACTGGAAAAGGATGAATTTTTAATTTTGATGATGACTGTCGTAAAGCCTTTGAAACATTAAAAGAAAAATTAGTCACTTCACCTGTAATAATTTCACCAAATTGGGAAAAACCTTTTGAATTAATGTGTGATGCTAGTGATTATGCTATTGTTGCTGTTTTGGGTCAGAAATATGATAAAATTTTCAAAGTAATTTATTATGCTAGTAAAAATCGTAATGAAACTCAAATTAATTATACCACTACTGAGAAAGAGTTATTAGCTATAGTATTTGCCTTTGATAAATTTCAATCATATTTAATTGGAACTAAATGTGTTATGCATACTGATCATTCTGTTATTAAATACTTAATGAAGAAAAATGATGCAAAACCGAGACTGATAAGATGGATTCTTCTTTTGCAAGAATTTGATTTTGAGATAGTAGATAGGAAGGGTTCTGATAATCAAATTGCTGATCATTTGTCCAGGCTTGAAATTGAAAAATCTCTCTATGATATAGAAGAAATTAATGAGCATTTTCCTGATGAAAATCTGTTCACTGTTAAAGAATGGCATGTTCTGTGGTATGTAGACATAGTAAACTTTATTGTTAGTAATATTATACCCTATGGTTTGACATATCATGAAAAAAAGAAATTTCTGTTTGATGTTAAGACTTATTTTTGGGATGACCCATTTTTATATAAACAAGGAAATGATCTTATAATTCGAAGATGTGTACCTTTGGAAGAGACTTATGAAATTATTAAAAAATGTCATGATTCTGATATGGGGGACATTTTGGAAGTGATAAAACTGCATATAAAATATTACAATAAGGATTTTATTGGCCTACAATTTTTAAGGATGTGAATGATTATATTAAAAATTGTGATAGATGTCAGCGTGTAGGCAATATTTCTAGAAAAAATGAGATGCCCCACAATTATATGTTGGAAGTTGAAATATTTGATGTTTGGGGACTAGATTTTATGGGACCATTTTCACCATCTTTCGGTAATATTTATATTTTGATAGCAGTAGACTTTGTTTCCAAATGGATTGAAGCTATTGCTTTACCTCGATGTGATGCTCAAAGTGTTGCATATTTTTTAGAAAAGAATATATTTTACAGATTTGGATTACCAAGAGTAATCATAACTGATGGGGGAAGTCATTTTAGAAATGCGATTATTGGGAAGTTAGCAAAGAAATATCATATTAATCATCTCATTGCTACTGCTTATCATCCGCAGAAAATTGGTTTGGTTGAATTATCCAATCGTGAAATTAAAAGAATATTGAAAAAAATTGTTAATCAAAATAGAAATTATTGGTCAATTAAACTGGATTATGCTTTGTGGGCCTATAGAACTACTTACAGAACATCTATAGGAATGTCCCCATATAGGCTGATTTTTAGAAAAGCTTGTCATTTACCTTTTGAACTTGAGCATAAAGCATATTGGGCTATTAAAGAGTTCAATTATAATTTGAAAGATGTTGCTTGAAAAGAGATTATTACAATTGAATGAGCTTGAAGAAATAAGGAATGAATCTTATGAAAATGCTTAAGATTTATAAGGAAAAGACGAAGTTATGGAATGATCGGAAGATTCTTACCAAAAATCTTGTACCAGGACAACAAGTTTTGTCGTATAATGCTAGATTGAGAATATTTTCTCGAAAATTTAAGTCCAGGTGGATGGTGGATGGGTCCATTTATTGTGATAAAAGTTTATTCTTATGTAGTTATAAATATTCAAGATCCTAAGACTGGAAAAATATTTAAAGTTAACAGGCATAGACTAAAACCATATTTTTGCAGTCAATAAATCTAAATCTGATGAGAATTTGATGTTGGGTCACTCAGAATGAGTTACGGGTATGTCGAGTGAAGACGTTAAAGCAAGCGCTTTGTGGGAGGCAACCCATATTTATCGGTGTGCTTTGCTTTATGTTTGTTTAATGTATTTTGTTTGCTTTGTTTGGTTTGTTTCTATGTTTTTAGTGATAGTAATTTAGAGTTTTTAAACTTAAGTAGAGTTTATTTGACCTTAATTGATGATTTAGAGAAGTCAGAACGAAAATTTGGACACTTAGCAGACCTGTGCTAATTTGTGCACTGGCGGCTAAGCGCCGACTAGTTGGCGCTTAGGCGCCGCAGTTATAAAAAATGTGAAAATTTTGGATCTAGAAGCCTAGATCGTGGGGGAGAATTTTTTAGAGTTATTTTGGAGTTTCTAAACGTCTTGGGGCTGTTCTAACATTTCCCAAGTCTATAAAAAAGGACCTGATTTAAGAGAAACACTTGCCCCAAGTCCTATTTTCATTTCTGAAGTCTTAAGAAGAGAGTTTTGAGTGCATCATGTCTTCCTAGGACAATGAGATGAAGAAGAAGCAAGATTCTGACAAAAGTAAGTTCATTAGTGATAGTGCTAAAGAGTTATTTAATGGATATCTCACTGTTAGTATTCAGGGTATTGTAGAAATGATTGCAAAAATTGAAGCCCGAGTGACTTCAATGGAAGCAAAGATCAATGAAACTAATTTGCAGTTGGAGCACATGGGATGGCAACTCAAGATGCATTTCAATCATTCAAGGTACGTGGAAGAAATAGATGAGGCGATGTTTGTGAAGAACAAATAGATTGAAGAAGATGATGTAAGAATGAACAATTATCGCCCGTTCTATCAAATTTATATTCCAGAAGAGTCAAATGAGAATAATAATGGTCCGGGATATATTCCACCTAATGGAGAATGGAATTAAGAGTGTTTTGTTTGTTTAATGTTCCTATGTGTTATGTTTAGTGTTCTTGTGAGTTCATGTTTTGTGTGTTTAGTGTTTTTATTTAAATATTAACTAAGCTTGATGATGTGATGGTTACATCCTAGAGATGTATAATTATTAGTTTTAAATTAATGTCTCTTGTATTTAGAGAATTTCTTCCTTTATGTTTGGATAGAAATTCTAGTATTGTATTAAGTGTTATGTTTGTTTTAATATAAGTTTATGTTTTTGTGAAATTTGTGTGGAATCAATGGTTATTAAATTTTGATTTGGAAAACTGGATGAATTGTGGGAAGAAATAATTATTTAGGAGTAATTAAGGGTGATTAACCAAGTGATTTAGTGCATATATCTTAATTATGAAAATTTCGGTATTGGCGGCTAAGCGCCAGAATGTCGGTGCTTAAACGCCAGCTTTCGCGGCTAAGCGCCGAGAGTTCGCGCTTAGGCGCCAGTTCGCGAAAATTGGTTCCCAAAAGTTAAAAACCCAAAAATTGTCATTTTCAGCCACCCCATCGTCTTCAACCTTCGGTTTACCGCGAAAGAGAAGACTAGGGCATCACACTATGGATCATTTAAGAGCCGATCTCAACAAAAATTGTTAGATTTGGATTCCTTGAGGTAAGAGCACAACTCCTAAGTAAAATTTTTTATTTTCACCATGTATTTTGAGTATATTATGGAAAATCTTAAAATCACTATTCATGGTAAAAATTTGAGGAAAAACTTGAGAAATTACTTGAATTTAGTGAAAATATCTTTTGGAAGATAATTTAGCAAGTTTAGTTTGATTTTGGAATTTATGGTGAATCTTTCATGAATTTTTAGAGATTGCTCCAAAGTCAAAGCATGCACGAGAAAAGATGAAGTTTGATTCTGACAAATTTGTCAGTATGAGGGCTGAGGAACAGTACGTCGATGCATTGCAGTCATGTAAGTTGATTCCTGAGCGTGTGTTTAGTAAGCCAGGAGAGGTGATTGAAGATATGATTGCTAGAAGAAACTGGAAGAATTACTGTTGCTTCTCCGCTGTTACTGCTGTTTCTGTGGTTAGAGAATTTTATGCAAATTTTCCTGCTGCAGAAGAGAATCAAGTGATGGTTAGGAGGCATGAGGTCATCTTTTATTCTAGGGAAATCAATACTTTTTATGGACTACCTCCTGCTTTTATTCTAACTATCATCCTTCGGAAGGGGAATTAGATGAGATCATGGAATTTCTGACTGATGGAAGAGGATTATGAAAAATAACAAATGATAGAAGAGTGAACTTTCCTTCTTCCAAATTGAATGCCATTTCTAAGGCATGGCATTATTTTATCTCATCTAAGTTGTTACCTTCGAGTCATACTAGTGAAGTAACGAGGGAAGTAGTTGTGTTGAACCATTGTATTCAGCAAGGGAAGCCTATTGACATTGGAGGTATAATTTTTTATTATGTTTTGAACTGTGCTTGATCAACCACGACTGCAAGTATGGGATTTTCTTCCTTGATTCATTCACTATGTGAACGATCTGGAGTGAAGTTTGATACCTGGGAAGAGGTACTTCAGCCATTGAGACCAATTACCAGTGTAAACATTGGTGCTTACACTGTACATTCAGAGTTTGGTTGGAGAGGATCTGCTTCTGTTGCATCTACTTCTCGTGCTACTACTTCACGTGCTTCGTCATCTTTAGATTCACAGACTGGTTTATTAAGAAGGATTTTGAAAAAAGTGAGTCTTACTTGAGAGCATATGAAAGATATGGATGGTAAGCTGGATAATGTGGAGAGATATATTATAAAACATGATGAATATGAGGAGTGTTATCAGCAATATTTGGAGAGACTGATTAGAGGTGATCAGAGTGCTGAGTTGCCACCTCATCCATTCTACATACCTTATGTGCCATCCAAGGATTGAAACAAGCAAGATGATGATGATGAGGATGAAGAGTAGATGTATGTTGTTTGTTTTAGTTATTGTGTTGTTATACTGTGTTACTGTGTACTTTATCTAGTGTTTTGTTTGATGATTGTGTTGTGATGTGAACCTTGATAGTATGCAGATTGTAGTTGTACTATTTATCTGTTATGCATATTCAGGTATTGTTGTTATTTTATTTTGGATTTATATGTTGCTTTGTGATAGTGTGTAATAGTAAATGTTTTTATGTGTATGTTATGTCAGAGTTTTTAATAGTGTGTACCTTAATTCAAAAACTGTTAGGAGATTATAAACCATTATTAGGAACTTCTACTTATGAAACTATATGTTTAAAATTTTTTCAAATTCCACTATCATTTGTTATCTGTATCATTGTGTTATTTTAGTTGGTGTGTATTTACTTTGAAAACCTCCACTACTGTAGAAGCCTTCTGAAATTTTTACTTTTCTTATTATTATAAAAAAAAATAAAAATATATATTTTATTTTGAAAAAAATACTAAATTTGATTTCATTTTACTCCAGTTATTTAAATTGTTATACTTGCATATTAGGATGTTAAAAATTCCTACAAGCATGATATGTCAGTTTTTATTTCTCACCTATATATCATTTCTTATGCTTAAATGTTTTATCTTAATTAAAAAATTAAAGTTTGGGGGGGATTTTAAAAAACAAAGATTTTCAAAAACCTAAAATTTTATTTGATTCTCATGAATACTTAAAAATAAATCTTATTTTTGATTGAGAACAATTATGTACATGAAATTATATTAGGGGAACAAAATTTTGAATATAGAAATGAATAAAAGAATTTAGTTAAAATTTATAGTAATCATGAAAAACTTAAAGTTAAAATTTTCTTAATGAAGAAGTGTTAAAAAAAATTAAACTATCTTTAGTAAGAAGTTTTATATTTTTGGATAAATAGAAGATTTGACTTTTATTCTTCAAAGCTTAAATTTCTTTTATTGAAAAATAATTTTCAGATACTATTATTATGATTTTTAAGTGAAAGAAATAAATCTGATGTTTATTTTAAATGGAAGGATGGAATTCAAAATCATTAAAGGTCTATCCAGATATAGTAATCATTGCCTTATAAAAAAAGAGAAAAAAAAAGAAAAAGTGAAAAATAGTATATGAAAAGGGAGAAGAAGCTTGAGGATTTAGGGGCAAAATCAAAAATTGGTTTCATACCTAAAGTTTAAGATATAAGTTCAGAGAAAATCTAAAACTTAAGGTTATAATATAGTAAGTAAAATTATTTTTCAAATAAAGATTTTTAAGTGAGAAAAATAAATGTTTGAATCATATATTTTGAAGAATCTATAAATAATTCTGAAATAGCTAGAGACTTATATTTGTCATTTTTCTTTGCTTAAGAACTTTGTAAACTTTAAGTTGGTTTAATTACTGAAATTTTTTCTAAATTGGACTATTCCATTTCTAGAACAAAATTTTTTTATCTTCCTAAGAAACTCATTACATAATTTGCATGCTAAAATATTCTATGAGATTAACTGTCACTTGAGGACAAGTAACATTTTAAGTTTGGGGGATTTTGATACACACAAAATATATAATATTTTTATGCATATTTTTATACCTATTTTTAATGATACTGCACTTTAAGGGAAGGTATTTTGTGTTTTTCTTGCAGGTATGATGAAAATGGATGGTCATGATGAAAGGAGCAAAATTGGATCAAATTTGGAGCAAAAATAATGAAAAATCAAAATTTTGGCACTGGCGGCTAAGCGCTCGCTTAGCCGCCACAGTTAAAAATCGAAATCTTCATATATTTGGCTCAAATTTCAAAGGGGATGGGATGCAACTCTTGGTGGTGCTACCATAACTTCCTTTGGGCGGCAAGTTTGAATGAAGGGGTGCGTTCCTTGGTAGATACATTGAATCTGGACACATTTTGAAGAGACACCAAGGCTCCTTTTGGTTTAATATTTAAAGAGAGTCTTAGGAAAGATTAAGAGAGGCTTTAGGAGGCTCTTCCACTGCGTTTTGAAGGGTACTTCCATTGTTCTTCCACTGCATTTTAAGAGTTTTTATTAAGAGTAGGAGTAGAGAGTAGAAAGGAGAAAAGGGTCGAAGTGAAGTCTTCTTCTTCCCACTTCTTTTCTTTCTTTTAGTTTAGTTTTTATTGAAGTCCGAAGTCTGTATTCGAGTCATCGAGTTGGGAGACTCTGCTCCGAGGAGTAGTTTAGCGAAGAGTCAAAGTTTCAGAAGAACTTCCTTAGTCTTGTGGAGAGGATTTTCAGATAAGTGTTTACTTTTAATATTTTTATTAATACTTGCTTTCGTTTTTTTATTTTTCTTATTGTTTTTAATTTCTAATCAATGTGTTTTTATATTTTCCCAATGCATTCTTAGTAGTTTACTTTATCTTTTTCTTTCTTAAATGGAGAAGTAATTAATCTATAAAGAATTGTTGTGGAAAGTATAAGTGTTTAAAATATTGAAGAAGTTGTGAAGATTGATTCTGAAAACTTTGTTTACTTCTTAATTTGGTTTGTTAAGTTGTAGAATTTCTTGAGATTATGTAAGATCCAATGCGGTATTGTCTCATAAAAGTTAGTAAGAATCTAATGCAATTATATGGGTGAGGATTGTAGTCCATATAATTGAATGTAATATTAGAAGATATTTTTATGAAAGGGATTAAAATTAGAGGATTTTAGAGTGACAGGCTAAAACCCCCTAATTTGGTTTGAAATTTTGAGTTTTGTTATGAGAAGTTAGCCCCCGTGTGGTGGGAATCAAGGAAACTCTAGAATGAGAGACTGGTATCTTCCCTGCCTAACCATGTTCAAAATAATATAAATTTCAAATTAACCAATGTTCTTTATAGAACCAAGTAAGGGCAAAGAACACATTTGCTTCTATCTGTCACAACAAATTTAAATACTTCCACAACAATACTTTAAGAATTATTACTACTTCATAAAAGGAAAGAAAAAGATATTCTAGTTAATAGTACTTTTCATCCAGTGTTATTAGTTATTATAATTTTAATTTCATTGTTTAACATTTTATTAAGGAATTTTAAAAGACAAATTAACTTTCAAAACTTTTCAAAATCAAGAAATACTTTTTCAAAAACAATTAAAGAAAGTAAAAAGATAATTTTTCTGATTTCTTTAAAAATTTTCATATTTTCCCTGTGGGTTCGATATCTCGGGACTTAATCAGAAAGTCCTATATTACTTGATAAATGATACGTATACTTGCGTAGTATCTCATATTATAAAATCATAAGTTTCATATCTAAATCATCAGCGCATTTACCGGACGGTACCAAGTTTTTGGGGCCGTTGCATTTATCGGGGATCACCAGTCACCGAGTATAGAATGCCTTTACTTATTTAATGTGATCTCATACCTATGTTGGAGCTTTAGAATGCGGAAAATTTTGTGGATGGGATGCGAGGTTGGCAGTCACCGATTATAAGATGCCTTTACCCATTTAGGGTGGTCTCATACCTATGTCAAAGTTTTAGAATGTGAAATATTAGTGAATGGGATGCGAGGTTGGCAGAAATTTAGAGAAGAGGATCAGAATTTAAATACCGATCTAAAAAATGAGAACTACAATTTGAGTACCAGTCTCGAAAGTTGATGATTGATTCGTGAAGATTTAGAGAAAATTTCATGAAAAATTGGCTTACAAAAGTTTAGTAGAAGATTGGAATGGGACGTGAAGGCATTTCATATCCCGCAAAAAGTTGATCAAAGAGATCGATTGTTGGCGAAGGGTATGATTTCAAGCCATCAAAACAAAATTGAAAACTTTGTGGTTCCGTGTTAACAGTCTCAGTTAACCTTCTCACGAGAGGGAAGGAATCGCAAAGAGTTGAAAGGATTTAAGAAGGAATATAAGGGTGTTCCATATCTCACTCAAAGAGTTTACCAAAAAGGGGGTTTGTGTGGGAAAGGATGTGACTCCACACCAACAGAACCAATCGAAACCCGCGGCTCCATGTCAATAGAATCAGCTGATCCTCTCTCACATGAGGAAGAAAATTGAAGAAAAATTTGACAGCATCACTAGGCTAAAGAACATGCTACCGAGTCGGGAGAGGAATTCAGATTTCTTATTTGTTTTTTTTCTTTCCTTGATTTTCTTTGTTTTGATGATTTGATTTTCTTTTGATTTAAATTTTTGTTTTAATTTGAATTTTGTTTCATTTTGAGTTGTATACATATTTTTTACTTTGTTTAGTCTTGATGGATTAATTCTTTTTTTTATTTAATTGTTCTTTATTTCATTTATTGGGAAATTTATTGTTGTTTATTTGTTATGAAATTTTATTGTATTCTTTTATGTTTCATGACTTTTCTTTTGTTGTATTATTATTTTATTTAGTTAGAATTTGGACCCAGTTACAAGCAAGTGCGGCATCTGTGCTTCGTAGAACGAGGCTGTCTTTGAAACATCACGATGCGTAGTGCTTCTTGAGGTATCGTCCACTGACTGAAGGCACGTGTAGAAAATAACTCACTCTTCAAGGTACTATAAGAATTTTATTTATCTATTTTTTTCTTTTTCAAGTACCTACAAATATGTTTTATTCCTGCGGACACCTTAACAAAATATGTTGTAACTTTGTAGTTCCATCACAGCGATCATTGTTTCTTTGAAACTGATTTGTAAGGATTGTCCAAGTTGATTTTAAGAAGTTGCTCTGACGCCTTTTGAATTGATGTTGGCGTTGTATTTGTTGGGTATTGAATGATATGACTTAGAGTTAATTTCCATCAATTGCTAATAACATGGATCTTTCACTTTAATTCTTTTTTTCTGGGCCCAAGAAAATTTCAGAATTTCTGCACATGTGATTAAAATATTTTTCACTGTCCAAAGATATTCCTGAGCCAATTAATGAACGACCAAGAGACATAAAATCACTTGACTCTTTTCAAAGAATAATATCAAAAGAATCTTCGTAAGGTAGTCTATCAAGTTTTATTAATCGGGGAGGATTAAGACACCAATTTTTTATTATATTCTTGCCTCAAGCTTCTTCATATGGAGCCTTATTATTTTCTCTCTTCTTTTTTTTTATTAAGCTTTTCGCCCTTTTTTTGTTCTCTTTTCTGTTCTTTTCCAATGAGGATTACTATATATGGTGGAGCACATGTTAAAGATTTTGAATGCCAGAATTGGGACACCAATTTTTGATTTTGTGCTCACCTTAAGCTTCTCCTCAGTTGGATCTTCACAACAAAAGTTTTCCTCTCTTTTTTTCTCTTTTTATTTTTGCTCCTTTCATTTTCTGAGAGTAACTGTATCTGGTAAGGCATATTTCTTTTAAAGATTTTGAATGTCGAGGCTCTCTTAATTAATAATTCAAAAATGTTCTTTAACATGAATCCTAAGATATTATAACTTATTCGAAAGTCTGGACTCGGTCACATGGCAGAAAATTAAAAGGCTCTTGATATCCCGAGTCTGTTACTCGTTTTGCAACCACACTATCTTATTTTGAAATCCACTTATGACACAGTCTGAATTCCTTAAAGTGCAGGACTCGGTCATTAGGGCACTAATTTCATTCTCCCCTGAAGTCAAATTCTTATTTAATGCTGAAGTTTTATCGTGTATCACCCATTCCTGATTATATTTCTGCTGAACTTTGAACGTCCTTGAGCATATTAATTTTATTTTTTATTTTTGCTGTGGTGGAAGGGTTGGGATCCATGACCCATCATCGTGTTGCTGTCTCTTTTGATGGTTTTGTGGTGGGAGGGTCGAGACACACTACACATTATCCTTCTCATATCCATTTTGATTGTCAATACATGACATTTGAACTTATTGGCAGCTTTGTCGCGGGACAGTCCTTCGGTGGATGTGTAGATCATCTTTAATGATGAATTTCTCCATCATTTGAAGAGTATTCAGAAGCCACTGATGTCGCGTGCCTTGTAATCTCAGTGGAAGTACTCAAGTTAACGCACTCATCCTATAAACTGTGAATCCTTTGAAATTTAGTCATGTGAATTGATTTTATTTCAAAATTTTGCATTTTTTATTATTGAATATTTCATGTGCTTTGAGGAGTTTTATTTTAATTTGAAAATTTGATAAGGCTTTATTTGTTTTAGAGTTTATTGGAGGGTTGTTGGAGTTAAATTTTAGTTTGACATGTTTACAACAAGTCAAGCCCAAGGAATGAAGTGTTGGACCCGGTTTGATATTTAGAGGAGGTTGAATTCACATCGAACTCACTTCAATAGACCACTCCTATTCTAATACACCTATTGGGGGTCTACCCTACCTCTTTAGGGAGGTGGGGAGATTCCAGAACCCCTCTGTTTAACAGTATTTAAATAGTGGCTCCAGAATCTAAAAAGGAGTTGACTATACTCCCTCAAGATAGAAATGAACGAGGCATGTCAACGGAAAGAATGATAGTTGGGTCCACTAGGGGTATGGACTTACTACAGATTTATGCAAGCAAAACCATCCGATCAAAATGGAGAGAGGAACTTTTCCCCAGCAGAGAGGCCATAAATTATCGGTCATTTTAAAGTTTACTTCGTAGTTGTTTTAATAATAATTTATATTTAATTTAATAGAAAAATAATTTAGATTTATTTAATAGATATAGCTTTTAAAAATGGTATTTGAAATATAATTTTAGGGTATGAAATTTTAACTGATTTCATATCTTTAATAGTTTAAATAAACGTGAGTCGCACCGTAAGCCATGCATCAATCCCGAGAGATGTACACATTGCTTAATGGTGAGGCTCAATCAAATAAACTATGAAAGCTATGACATCTGTTTGGCCTGCGAACCGATTTTATAAGCCGACAAGTTCCCTTACCTAATATAAAAAAATTAGGTAGGGTTTATATTACCTGGGTTCTAAAGTTCCCTATAGAGCCAAGCTTCTATAGTTAATTACATCTTAAATGACGAGAGTCACTTAAGAAAACTCTCGAATAAGATCAGTGGTTCTGCTTTCAAGAATTTCAAAGTTTGAGGTTCTCACGATTGGACATTAGAAATTCAAAAGGGAATGGTTCAAATTAGGAACGGTTATTATTCGGGATCCAAAGGAACGAAGTAGTAGGGGATGTCACATATTCGAAGCGAAATTCGGTGACTTCCCAGCTATCCTAAGATTTGGCTTTGATTTGATAGAATTATTTAATGTTCAAATATTGTCAATTTTAGTTAATTAGGACTTACATTTTTATGACAAAGTCACACAAAGGGCCTGGAAGATAGGAGGGTTTATGTGGTAACGAACGACTATCTTGGAGTCCTAAGATGAGTTTGGGCTTAAATTTCATAACATGATTATACAAATGCCTAAGATAAGGTGAGGATTTATTTAGCGATAGGCAAATTACATCGAAGTCCTATGGCTTGTTATTTATTTCTAAGGAAAGTTAAGTTGATGAAGATTAGTTTTGCTGCTGAAGATGGTCGTGTTGCCTATCGTGCTTGCTCCGAGCTCCATACTATTACAGATGGTTTAGTTTAAGAAGTGACAATCAAGTGATGAGGCAAGTGTCATGTCACAAAAATGTTTAAATTGAGGTGTCTTAAAATCTTATTGAGAAAATGTGTTGATTAAGTGATATCGATTAGGATCCCACGGTTCTCTCATTCTGGCACCACTAATTTCTTCGAATTCACTTAGTCCAAATGAATTTGCTAAACTTAACTGAATGAGTTCCACACTTTCATTTAGACCGGGAAATCTCGTTAGCAACATGTAGGTTATCTTCTCCAAGGGATTTTCGATCATCTAATGAGACGTTTTAATTTAATTATGATTGCAGTTTTATTTAGTTTGTGATTAAATTTTGAATTGTTTAAACATATTGAGTTCTATCATTTTGAGAATTTATCACAAGTATAATATACAAAAAGCAATAACGAAATTTAATTAAAGCAACGCAAATTGCAATAAACAAATGTGTACCTGACAAGTCTTCTTGTCTCCCCCACTTGAGTGTAGCTTTGCAATGCATGTATATAATATTATAGGAATTTATAGCATGCCAGAAAATAGGAATAGTAGGTGTAAAGTGTGCCTATCCAATCCTATGTTATGATTTAGCAAGTCCTTAAGATGTGTTAAGGATGATTTTCTTCATCAAAGAACAGTGAAATTCAATTGTTCTTCTAAAATATCCCATTAGGTTAAGGGAGTGCTCGGGGGATAACCTTGAACATCTTCCTTAAAACTTCTCAGATTATTCTGAGTACAAATGAACTTTATTGTACCGATCAATCGATCATCCAAAATGAATTAAGGTTTAAGAGTGACTTAATCCTTTCTCAGTGAACTTAGATGTTTTGATTATCCCTTAAGCAGGGTAACACTCATTTGACGTTTCATTTAAGAATTGTGTGAGTGAGAGCCTTTAGGGGTAAATTGAATTATTAGGAAGCTCAGCCATTTTAATTAAGGTTGAATTAACAATGTTTTAAGATGTTTCAGATTAATATTCCAAATTAATTATAATACTTTAAAATATTTTAAATTAATTATATTTTTTTATTTGATTATATTGTTTGAAATTCAATTATCTTAGTTATGTTATCTTGAAGTTACTCTAACGTAATCATGCTATTTTAGAATTTAGTTATATTGTTTTAGAATTGTTTTGAATTAATTATATTATTTTAAATTATTATTATTTTTTAAAACTAACTATGTTATTTTTAGTTATTTTAAATTAATTAAGTTATTTTAAAATTATTTTAAATTAATTATAATGTTTTAAAAAGTTTCAAATTAATTATAATATTCTAACCTAAGTTCATTAATAAAACTTTAAGCCCTTATATGTAGACTTATAATTCATTTGATCTTTCTCCAAGGTTGCATCATTATTAGATCATTGATTAAGGGTTTGTTGGTGAGTTAAGATCTGCCAAGACCCAACCCTTCACCTAATATCTTCTCTTTTAATTAACTTCCAAATTTTGATAATTAAAGAAAATATCACATTTTTCTTAATATTGAAAAGTGATGAATTGGTTTGTACCCCTCTTAGTCCCCTTATTTCAATCATCTAAGGAGATCAATTAAGATTGTTTATTACCCATTCCCTCTGGTTGAGCCTAAATATTAATTAAGGCTAAATTCCATGATTATCATTTTACCCCTTTAGACTTGTTCACTACATATATCATTAAATTAAAGTCAAATAACTTGGAAATTTTTATTTCACCTTACTCATGGGTCAATTAAAATATTAGAGGAGACAATGTGATCTTTCTGAATTTAATTTAATCTATATATTTATTTTAATGCAAAAATAGGGGTTTTTAAAGAAAATTCAATAACATAGCAAAGAGAAAGCCTCTGCCCTTAAAATTTTTACTGGAGGTAGAGCTAGGCAAGAACCACTAAGACCAATGTTCATGAATTTTGGAGTTTTAATTTATTTATGAAAATTATTTTAATTTTTGGAGCATTATTTAATTAAAAAATATTTTAAAAGTGAAAAAAATTAAGTTTTATATCTTTCATAAATCTTTCTAAAGTCAGGAAACCCAGAGATGAAATTTTCATATTTGTCTGATTTTTTTTGAATTATTGGAATTATTTTTGTGGAAAATTAAGTAAATTCATTTTTAACCTTTAAAATTATTTTAATACTTCAAAAATTAATATCTTCACTTAGGGACTTAGGAAATTATCCCAATTACTCCCAAGTGATTAGAAACAATTTGGAACATTTTCATGAATTTTATTAATTTTGTAATTTTTATCATTTTTTAATTAATTTTAATTATTTTAAAATTTAATTTTTGGCATAAAAATGAAATATTTGTTTTATATCTAGTTTTATTTTCTTAAATTCCTCTGGTCATAAGAAACTCCCAAAACCATTTTTGTAATTTTTGGACTTATATTTTAATTATTATAATTATTTTAATATAAAAAATGTCATTTTACTTGAAAATTCAATTTTAGTGATTAAATTAACACCAATTAATTTCAAATTTTTATGGGGAGTTGCTTTGGCTATTTACTTCAATGTGGGTAATTTTTGTGATTTTTCAGACTTTGTTTTAATTATTTGGTTTTTCTTAAGCTTCAATGAGTTAATTACATAAAGTGCCATTTTTAATTACCAAAATCCATTTTATATTTTTCATAGAATGCTCTGACCATAGTGAACCTACCAATCTTATTCCTTTAATTTTATGATTTATGTTTTAATTATTATGAATTTTTAATTAAAACAAAGGTGATTTACTGTTAAAATTAAGGATTTCATAATTAGAGGTGTTCTCTAGTCTTGGCAAAATTAGAGAACATAGCTAAGTAAGACAGTCTTAAATCCTCCAAAGTTCATATTTTTATGATTAATGTTTAATTATTTATAATTTAAATAAGTTCTGGAGTATTTAATTAATTTAAAAAGAAATATTAAAAAAATTTTTTAAAATTTCATTCCACATTATTCTCCTCTTTTTATTGAGCACATGAGTATTTTTTATTTTATTTTTAGGATTTTTCTACACCAAGTTATGCATTTTTAATGTTTATGTATTTGTTTAAATAAAAAAAATAATGCCCTATTACCCTACTTATACACGTCGGCGCCGCGCCGAACTCGTCATCTCCGAAGCCTAAGTTATTTTGCACCTAACGAGTTTATGTTTTGGACATATTTGAATGACATACAAGAAAGTCGTCAAAGTTTAGGTATTAGCCATGCAAATCCATAGAAATTTAAGTGGCTTGCATGTAACTATTTGAACTTACGCATTAAACATGTAAATACATAAGAATCGAGTAAAATACATGTAAATAGTAAAGCTTACGCATTCGGCATGTAATCACATAAAGATTAAGTGGTGTGCATGCGGTATCATAGTTTGTGTAGCATGAATAGAAGAATAAGATGGTATACATGTAGCATATTAAAATTCTTGCATTAAATATGTAGTTACACAAGATTTGGGTAGTACGCATGTAAAACAAGAATAATTTGGTACGCACAAATAAATATATTAAAATTTGAGAGGCGTAAAATATTCATGTTTCGATATCAAACATGTAAATACAAAAGATTTGAGCGGTGCCCACATAAACTAGCAAAATTTAGGTGTTAGATATGTAAACCCGCAAGAACTGGGTGGTATGCATGTGAATTCATCTCATGTACGTAAATACATGAGAATAAGTGTATGTATGTAAATATATAAGAATAAAGTGACATGTATATAACCTCCTTTTTTTAGGTGTTTGATATGTAAATACATGAGAATAGGGTGGTATATATGTAAAATAAAAAAAAGAAAGAGAGACGAGAGAGAGAATTACGCACCTTGGTTTGAGAGTGCCGTTGGAGAGCTGCTACCCGTGAGAAGGAAAGGGTTGTGGGTGTTATATTTTTGCTAAGTTAAAGAGGAGGGAAAAAAAAAAAAAGAAGGAGAGAGAAGCTCTCCCTTTGAATCTCACGGGAAGTAGTGAAGAGTTTGTTATTATTGTTTTTTTTCTCTGGTTTGGGAGGGAGTGGGCTTGCTGTGAGAGAGGAGAGAAGGAATTGGAGGAGAGGATGGGTTCTTGGGTGTTGTCACGGCAACGTAGATTGGCGTTGGAGTGAAGAGTGAGTGTTTGCTTGGTTGGAGTTGAGTGGAAGAGAGCCAAAAACTAAAAAAAAAATGGGAGAGGGAGTTGATCTTCAAGGCTAGAGGAGAAGGGAGTTTTTCTCTTGGGGGAGCTTTCTGTTTTCTTAAGTGAGGGGAGTGTGTGTGTTTTTATTTTGTTGTTGGAGAGAAAATACACCGGAGAGAGGGAATGGAGGCTAACTGTTGGACGTGATAAATGAGTGAGAGAGCTTTTTTTTAATGGGCCTCATTCTTTTGTTAACGAGGGAGAGAGAGAGAGAGAGAGAGAGAGAGAGAGAGACATGAGGGTTATTTAAGAATCCAACCCGTCCCTTATTTTTATTTTTTTTAAACGTAAGAATACACACACACACACACACACACACACACACCAAAAACTACCTTAGATGCCCCAAAAAAAGGCAGCTAGGTAGCAAATTTCAGTAAGAAAGTAAAGGATTACAAAGTCCAATATAGGGGAGATGAAGGGAGTCCCCATGAAACAAAAGAGAGAGAGGGGGGAGGGAATTCTATGTATAACAATAGTTTGATTACATCTGCCTTGTTTAGCTAACCAGTGAGCAGGTAAGTTTCCTTCTCTAGCCAAAAACTGGTACCTAAAATTAAATTGCTGAGAAAGAGCAAAGATCTATGTAACCCAAGAAAGAATCTGCCAATGTGGAGAAGATATCCCTGTAAGAGAGGATATCAAAATTTCAGAGTCAGATTCAATAATCTGGAATGGATGCGACATTGGAGGAAGATTTTGATAGCCTAGAAAACAACCATGGCTTCGACTTCCAGAGCATCAAAATCATATACGGGAGATTGAAAGTGTAACAGACAATTGCAAGAATGGTCTCTGAAAACCCCACCAATCCCAGTATTGCCATTAAAGAAACTGCCATCAGAATTGGCATTCAACCATGGAGACACAGGTTTTTGCCAATGAACTAGAGAGAACCTTTGGGGAACCAAAGTACCATAATCCTCCTTATTAGAGATATTTGGGAAGCCTTTGTGCTGAATTAATCTGGACAAAAAATGAAGGCAGTGACTTGCCAGCTGATGAGAAGAGATAAGCACCATATCAAGTTTAAGTTGACTCCTTGCCAACCAAATAAACCAATCCATACTCCCAAAAACAGTGAAGAGTTAATGAGAATGCCAAGCATGCCAATTTAAGAAAAAGGAAGACCTGCTAAGGCTAATAGTTGGAATGGATAATTGGCTAAGAAAGTTGGACCAAACCATTTGAACATAAGTGCACTGGAAGAAAAGATGGTGAAGAGATTCCTCTTCAGCATTGCAGAAATAACATCTAGAGGGTCCTCTGATTCCTTTGAGTTTAAGGATATCATCAGTGGGGAGGATCTTGTGAAAAAGTCTCCATAGGAAGAAAGACATAGAGGGGGTGAGAAACTTGTTCCAAATAAGGGATCCCCAAAGGAGTTGATCCCAATGAAATAAAGAGGTGTAGATAAAAGAAGAAGAGGACTGGTGTGTAGGCTTCTTGATATGGATCTTATCAGTACCATTGTAGTTGATGGGGGTCTGCAGAATTTCAGTAATAAGTTTGGAGAGAGAAAATGTGAGATAATGGAAGCATCCCATAGACCTTCCCTCCAACAATCAGCAACAGCTAAACCAGTGTTAACATGATGGGACTCTTCCTGATAGTGTTTGCCAGTAGTGAGCCAATTGTCCAGCCAAAAATTCACATGTCCTTCCCCAAGCTCCCAGATAAAAAGTTCTTCAGCTTTGGCTTTGATTTTCAGTAAATTAACCCCGATTCTGGAATCCCCAGGTCTTCTAGTGATCAAGGATGGGTGATAATTTCTGCAGTATTTACCGAGCATAAATCTGGCCCATAAACAGTTTTGTTGTCTGAACTTGATCCATAGTTTGCATAAATTGACATTGCTGAGGTGGTGAAGCCCCCTAAAGCCAAGGCCACCAGCAGTTAAAGGTTTACAAACCTTTTGCCAGCTAAACCAATGCATTTGCTTCCTTTGACCAGCCCACAGAAATCTATTAAAGGTCATTTCTAAAATCAGTTGTGTACTTTTCTTTATAATAGTAATTTGTAGTACGTAGGAAGGGAGGGATGTAAGAATGCTTTTCAGCAAAGTGACCCTTCCACCATTAGAAAGGAAAGCAGTAGTCCAATAGTTGAGTTTGTTCTGAATTTTTTCAATGATACCATCAAACTAGACCTGCTTGGATCTACCCTTCAACAAGGCACCCCAACGTAATTAGGAGGAAGAGTTTGAAATTGGTATAATCAGTGATCCAGTGTTTCAGCTGAGTACTGACCTTCTTGCTGAATAAAAGAAGACACTTTTGTAGGTTAAATGAAAGGCCAGAAGACTCCTGGAAAGTATGTAAACATTTAAAAAGGGATTTAATAGCCATTTTTTAAGCCCTTGAGAAAAGGACAATATCATCAGCATAGGCCATATGTGAAATGAAAATATTAGACCTACTCTTATATTTCATATGAGGGGACATATAAAACTGTTTATTTAAAAGTCTGGATAAATAGTCTAAAGCAAAGATAAAAATAGTAGGGGACAAATGATCTCCTTAATTTAATCCCCTACTGGCTTTAAAAGAACCATGCAATTGACCATTGATTAATACAGAATTGCTATTATTATTCAGCCATCTCTTAATCAAGGAAATAAAGTCATTAGGGAAACCTCTAGCCTTTAGCACATCCACAATAAAATCCCATCTGATCATATCATAAGCTTTTTGTATGTCCAATTTGAAAATGATATTACCACTTCTGCAAACCTGATCTAGATCCAGCAGCAGCTTCTGTGCTAAAAGTACATTATCAGTAATATTCCTTCCATGAACAAAGGCAGACTGATTTTCAGCTATAAAGGAAGGAAGAAAAGGCTGTAAACGTTTCATAATAATCTGGATAATCATCTTGCTTAGCACATTAGTCAAACTGATAGGTCTAAAATTGGTCCAAGACTTTTTGGAGTTGTCTTTAGGGATAAGCACAATAGTAGAAGAATAGAAAGCAATAAGAGGATTATTACCCATGAAAAAAGACTATATTGCATTCACCACCTCCTTTTTGACAGTAGACCAAGATTTCTTATAAAATTTTGATGAGAAACCATCAGAGCCAGCAGCCCTATTGTTGTCAATGGAATTGAGCACCTGCCAAATTTCATCTTCAATAGGAATATCAGTAAGATGTAAAAGTTCATTCGAGGAAAGGTTGGAGGGGAATACATCCTACTGAAGTGGAGATCTGGGTAAATCAAGTTGAGAAAGAAGAGCATATATATATTAAAACTTTCTCCTTCTTTTCTCATTTTGTTAATTTAATGTGTATATTTATTCTATATTTATTTTTATTTTTATTTTTATTTTTACTTGTCATTTTGTGTCATGAGAGATTTGATTTTATTTGGTGAGAATGGATTTAAATTACTTTTGGGTGGATTTTGGTCATTAACATGAAAATATTTGTCCTTATGTTTAATGAGAATTAGTCTTTATGGGGGCTTGGGTGGTGATGTCTTAATCATGGGGATTTGGGTTTAGCTTAGGTTAGAGAGAGAGTCATGAGAGGGATTATGTGCTTTAAGTGGAATCATAAAAGAGAGTCCACCTTTTGCCACTTGAGGAGTGGTGACATGACATGGCTCATATGGCTTGGAGGTGGCTTGCATGTGGCTTACATGGCTTGTCTTTGGCTTAGTCAAATTACATGAGAAAGGATTTTAGGATTTTAGGATTTTTGGCATTTTTTGTGGGCATTGTCATGATGCTAAATTTGGTTGAGAAATCATGAATTTAGAACTTTAGGGATTGATTTTAATTTAGTGGATGATGAGGGGAAACTGTCATGTGGGCTTTAATTGGGCTCCTAAATTTAGTGTCATGGGCCTTTTAAGGTGCACATGGGTATTGGCTTTTAGCATGCGTGATGGGCTTTTAAAATTGGGGGTGGACTTGGCTTAAGTTTGGGTTAAGCTTGGTTGAAAATTTGGATCAATTCAATGTTGAGTTTGATATTGGGGTGGTGTCATGAAGAGTTTAAAAGAGGTTTGCAGTGATTTTAAATTGAATTGGAAAGTCAATTTGGTGGAATTTGGTCATATGGTCAAATTTGGGGTTTTGGGCTAGCTTGGGTGTGGGTTAGGCTAGAGTTGGGTTAGGACTCCATTGAATGTTCAAAAAGGTCTAGGGGATGTTATGAAGAGTTTTAAACATTAATTGGGTGGAACTCTTGTGGTTAGGGCATTCAATTTGGTGATTTGTGGACATGTGGTTAATTTAAGGAAAAATTGGGGATTTTGGCTTGGATTGGACTTGGGTGAAACTTGAGCTTAAATTAAAATGAATTGGTGGTGAATTTTGGTTTAGGGGACTTTCATGAAGAGTTTTGGATATTTATTTGTGGAACTGATTGGCTCACTGGGTTCATTTTAGGAGAATTGTGCCCTATGGTCAATATTGGGCCCTTTGGGATTTTTTTGTCAAAATTAGTCAATTTGGTCAAATTTGGAAAATTTAGTCAAATTTGAAAAATTTGATCAAATTTGAAAAATTTAGGACAATTTAATGGTATGGGGGATTTTCAAATGATTTTAAGAATTTAATTGGATGAAATTTGGATTTTTAAAATTTTGGATATTTTTTAGGTATTTTGGTAATTTGGTCAATTTTGGTCAAAGTGATTAAAAGGCTGATTTAAATGCTCGAGGTAGTTTTGGTAGAAATTTGGAGTCAGATGATAGTGTCCGGGGTCATTTTTGATCATTTTCGGAAGTTTTATGAACCTCGGAGCATTATTTTAAGTATATGTTATTTCGGTACCGAGGTGCCAAAAAGCTGTTGAGAGACATGGCAAGTTTACAGTCAAAATTCTCAGTGCGACACAAGGATTATTTTGGTGTCATTTTCATGACTTATTGGTGGCCTTGAAAAATTTTGGAAAATTTGGGCTAAAGTGGGAAAGCCATGAAGCCATTTTAAACTCACAGGAGCCACATGAGGACTCATTTTGGATACTAACCATGTTGTTTCTAACCCTCTTAGCCAGGGGCTAGGGGTTTGGATCCACCCATGTGAGACCTCCAAAGAGTCGGGATTTTGGAAGGAGTGAAGAAATTGTTATTATTATTATTCTTTTTTGGTTTGGGGGGGGGGAGTGGGCTTGCTGTGAGAGAGGAGAGCAGGAATTGGAGGAGAGGTTGGGTTCTGGGGTGTTGTCACGGCAAGGTAGATTGGCGCTGGAGAGAAGAGTGAGTGTTTGCTTGGTTGGAGTTGAGTGGAAGAGAGCCAAAAACTAAAAAAAAAAATGGGAGAGGGAGTTGAGTTTAGCTTGGGTGGTGATGTCTTAATCATGGGGATTTGGGTTTAGCTTAGGTTAGAGTGTGTCATGAGAGGAATTATGTGCTTTAAGTGGAATCATAAAAGAGAGTCCACTTTTTGCCACTTGAGGAGTGGTGACATGGCATGACTCATATGGCTTGCATATGGCTTGCATATGGCTTGGAGGCGGCTTTCATGTGGCTTACATGGCTTGTCCTTGGCTTGGTCAAATTACATGAGAAAGGATTTTAGGATTTTTGGATTTTTTCATGGGCTTTGTAATGAGGCTAAATTTGGTTGATTTAAATCATGAATTTAGAACTTTAGGGATTGATTTTAATTGAGTGGATGATGAGGGGAAATTGTCATGTGGGCTTCAATTGGGCTCTTAAATTTAGTGTCACGGGTCTTTTATGGTGCACATGGGTATGGTCTTTTAGCATGCATGATGGGCTTTCAAAATTGGGGGTGGACCTGGGCTTGAGTTTGGGTTAAGCTTAGGTCAAAATTTGGATCAATTCAATGTTGAGTTTGATGTGGGGGGGGGGAGGTGTCATGAAGAGTTTAAAAGAGGTTTGCAGTGATTTTAAATTGAATTGGAATGTCAATTTGTTGGAATTTGGTCATATGATCAAATTTGGGGTTTTGGGCTAGCTTGGGTGTGGGTTAGGCTAGAGTGGGGTTAGGAATCCATTGTTGGTGTTAAGAAGAGTTTTAAACATTAATTGGGTGGAACTCTTGGGGTTAGGGCATTCCATTTGGTGAATTTTGGACATGTGGTCAATTTAAGGCAAAATTAGGGATTTTAGCTTGGATTGGACTTGAGTGGAACTTGAGCTTAAATTGAAATGAATTGGTGGTGAATTTTGGTTTAGGGGACTATCATGAATAGTTTTGGATATTAATTTGGGTAATTGATTTACTCACTTGGTTAAATTTGGGAGAATTGGGCCATATGGTCAAAATTGGGCCCTTTGGGATTTTTGGTCAAAATTGGTTAATTTGGTCAAATTTGGCAAATTTGGGACAATTGGATGGTATGAGGGAGTTTCAAATGATTTTAAGGATTTAATTGAATGAAATTTGGATTTTTGGAATTTTGGATATTTTTGGGGTATTTTGGTAATTTGGCCAATTTTGGTCAAAATGATTAAAACACTTATTTAAAGGCTCGATGTGGTTCTGGTAGAAAATTAGAGTAAGATGATAGTGTCCGGGTCATTTTTGATCATTTTGGAAAGTTTTATGAACCTATAAGCATTTTTTTAATTATATGTTATTTCAGTACCGAGGTGCCAAAAAGCTGTCGAGAGACATGGCAAGTTTACAGTCAGAATTCTCAGTGGTGGCTTTGGAAAATTTTGGGAAATTTAGGCTAAAGTGGGTAAGCCATTAAGCCATTTTAAACTCACAGGAGCCACATGAGGACTCATTTTGGATACTAACCATGTTGTTTCTAGCCCTCTTAGCCAGGGGCTAGGGGTTTGGATCCTCCCATGTGAGTCCTCAAAAGAGTCGGGAGGTCAAATCAAGATAGGTGTAAATGAGTTCAGGATTTGGGGTGTGTGCCAAAGTGTAGTGTGTACAAGCTAACCTAACCAAGACCAGACTACCCAGGGTTAGTCCTAAGGCTTGACCATCCTATGGGAGCTCATCCTTGACCTTCCAAACATTGGTCTTAACCTGCCAAGTAGCTTGGAGGTTCATGACCATCAATGTGGATTGAATTTCTAAATGGTGGGTTCCATCTTTTGTCATATAGGATAGTCAAAAGGAAAAATCCTATGGCTAGATCCTAAGCATTAAGAGATAAAATTAGACCTCACCAAAAATGAGGTCAACAAATAGACCCCAAATTGGGGTGGTGTGCTAACCAAGCACACCACACATATTGGCGTTTGATGCAGACTTTTAATATTGCAAGAACTTATGAACATAAGTTTATATATATTTATAATTATTTTGTAAAGTGTAAACATTCAACACAAGTATACGTATCGTATTAAGTAATACAAAGCTCTAATGGAGTCCTGGTTATCGATCCCACAGGGAAGACATGATTCTTACCATAGATAATGTAATACTGAAATCCAATACTCAAATTGCAATTAAAGTTTAATGTTTACTTCTACTAACAAGATGGAGAAAACAGTAACAATTAAGCAAACTACAATTACTTCTAATATCTTTAAAATAGAATTAACTAATAGACACACACTAAGCTTATATTTGAAAGATTTTGATATATAAGAAAAGTATCTTTCCTCTTGCAACGAGTATATGATGTGTGAATGATATGGAATGATTATGGTATTGTGCCAAATAAGAGCATAAATGTTTCTTTACCCTCAAAAGTGTACCCCCTCTTCCAAGCATGAAAAGAACATTGGCATATCCTAAGTTCAGTCACTAAATCTAAGGCTAGGCTGGGAGGATACCGGCTATCACTATGGAGCTCCCACTCACTCCTCACTTGAAAGCTAACCTTCGAGTTTAGTTACTAATATTAGGACCAAATTGGCGATCTCAGTCTGTCACCCTGAAACCTCCAATTTGAAGTCCATCAAAACACATTTCCCTATTTATTTGCACTCAATTCCCATAAACTACGCTATTCATCCATATACATTGAATGAATTCTTTTTGTTGTTGTAGGACACTAAAGCCTTTCAGAGTTAATTTACAACAACAAATTTTAACAATTCAATTGGCCAGATCGAAAATTAAATTAAGTTTGAAATGAAAAACCATCACAATTTCATCAATACTTTAAAAGCACTTCAAATCCACATCAACACATCATCACATCTCTATGCAAGAAGAAATACAAAGGAGACTAATCAGAATTCATAGAGAAGACACAATAAAACATGATTTTTATATATAAAAGAAAAGTCATACAAACCACAAAAGAAAATACAACTTATCTCTTTCTCTTCCCCAATGCAAATCCCTTGAAGTTCCATTGAATCCTTTTCTCTCTTCTTTTCAACACTCAATTCCCTCTTTAGAATGGAAAGGAAGAAGCAATCTCTCACCTCACTCCTTCTCCTTCACTCCTTAGAGAAGAATCCATCTCAAATTCTCACTTCTACACTCACTTTTCTAAACCCTAACACTCAACACACGCTCTCCCTCTCTAGAACCACACTAGAACTCCATAACACACACCTATTTTTCATCCAAAAACAGTTACTTATAAGTTAGAAATGAAATCCCAAGAGTTTCCTTAGGCATCCCTCCAAAAATTCGCAAAAACTCTTCAAATTTGAATTGCACCGACATTGGGCGCCGGTGGCACTCTATCGTCCGAATTTCATCTGAACTCTTGAGAAAATGGTGCCGGCGACGCCAGAAGCTGTTTTCCTCCTTTTTACTCCTTTTTTCTCTAAATTCGTTCCTTTTTGCTTCTTTTAACTTCAATCACCTAAAATCATCATACCTGCAAAAAAGCATGAAAAATACCATTCTTTAAAGTGTAATATCACAAAAAATGGGTAAAATTATATAGCAAAAATAGTATATAATTTTGGTACATCAGCGTTGACCGAAGAGATCAACAAGACCAACGTAGAACAAAACAGATAAAGAGTGAAGAAGGTTTCCACTGAGGAGTATCAAGTAAATCTTCGATCAAGACTGAAGATTCCAGAACTCTCGCTAGGGATTTAGGCGGTGAATTTTTCAGATTGCAAGATTTCAGAGTTAGATTTTAGATTTGTTTCTTTATCTAGATTTTTATTTTGATTTTTTATTTTTTATTTGATTAGAATTTTGATTTTGATCTAAAGTTTTGATTTAGGATTGATTTCGTGATTGATTTTGTGGAAATTTTAGGTTTCGATTTTGGGTTGGATTTGAGTGTAAATTTTAAGTTTTAATGTGGGATTTCAATTTCATATAGTGTTTTGAAATTTGATAAATCCATAGATTAGGTTGGTAAGGGGTGAGGACTGGAATTTAGGTACCAGCCTCGAAGAAAAGACTGTACCAGCTCGGGCTACTATTCAGGACAATACGTCTGAATTGAAACTAGTCAAGGAAATGGCTACCATTCAGGATATTACGCTAAACTTCAGGAAGGGAATCAAAATTTGGATACTGACCCCGAGATAAGAACTAGAATTCAGGTACTAGCCTATGAATGAGAATCGAAATTCAAGTACTGACCTCGAGATTCAGGAGTGTGGGAAACTTCTTGGATAGAATGTAAGATTTGCTGCCACCGAATACATGATGCCTTTATCCATTTAAGGTGGTATCATACCCATGTCGGACTTTTAGAATGTGGAAAATCAGTGGATGGGATGCGAGATTGGCAGTCACCGAGTATAGGATGCCTTTACCCATTTAAGGTGGTCTCATACCTATGTCACAGTTTTAGAATGCGAAATATTAGTGAATGGGATGAGAGATTGGCGGTCACCGAGTATAGGATGCATTTACCCATTTAAGGTGGTCTCATACCTATGTCGGAGCTCTAGAATAAGAAAAATTAGTGGATGGGATGCGAGGTTGGCGGTCACCGAGTATAGGATGCCTTTACCCATTTAAGGTGGTCTCATACCTATGTCGTAGTTTTAGAATGCGGAAAATTTAGTTGATGGGATGTGAGGTTGGAGGTCACCGAGTATATGATGCCTTTACCCATTTAAGTTAGTCTCGTACTTATGTTGGAGTTTTAAAATTGAGAAAATTAGTGGATAGGATGTGAGGTTGGCGGTCACTGAGTATAGGATGCCTTTACTCGTTTAATGTGATCTCAGGCCTATGTCGGAGTTTTAGAATGCAAAAAATTTAGTGGATTAAATGTGAGGTTGGCAGTCACCGAGTATAGGATTCCTTTACCCATTTAGGGTGGTCTCATACCTATGTTGAAGTTTTAGAAAGCAGAAAATTAGTGGATGGGATGCGAGGTTGGAAGAAATTCAGAGAAGAGGATCATAATTTAAATACCGATCTAAAAAATGAGAACTGCAATTTGAGTACCAGTCTCAAAAGTTGATGATTGATTCATGAAGATTTAGAGAAAATTTCATGAAAATTTGGCGTACAAAAGTTTAGTAGAAGATTGGAATGGGACGTGAAGGCGTTTCATATTCCGCAAAAAGTTGAACAAAGAGATTGGTTGTTTGGCAAAGGGTATGGTTTCATGCCATCAGAACAAAATTGAAAACTTCGTGGTTCCGTGTTAACAGTCACAGTTGACCTTCTCGCGAGAG
Organism: Papilionanthe hookeriana x Papilionanthe teres; assembly: GCA_022702705.1. NCBI lineage: Eukaryota > Viridiplantae > Streptophyta > Magnoliopsida > Asparagales > Orchidaceae > Papilionanthe > Papilionanthe hookeriana x Papilionanthe teres. The sequence continues at coordinate 2,949,313 of CM040439.1, read as the reverse complement.
GTAAGGAATCTCAAAGATTTGAAAGGACTTAAGAAGAAATATAAGGGTGTTCCATATCTCACTCAAAGAGTTGACCGAAAAGGGGGTTTGTGTGGAAAAGGATGTAACTCCACATCAACAGAACCAATCGAAACTCGCGGCTCCATGTCAACGGAATCAGTTGATCCTCTCTCACATGAGGAAGAAAATTGAAAGAAAAATTGACAGCAGCATTGAGCTGAAGAAACATGCTACCAAGTCGGGAGAGGAATTTAGATTTCTTATTTATTTTTTGTCTTTTCTTTATTTTCTTCATTTTGATGATTTGATTTTCTTTTTATTAAAATTTTTGTTTTAATTTGAATTTTGTTTCATTTTGAGTTGAATACCTATTTTTTACTTTGTTTAGTTTTGATGGATTCATTCTTTTTTTATTTAATTGTTCTTTATTTCATTTATTGGGAAATTTATTGTTGTTTATTTGTTGTGAAAATTTTTTGTATTCTTTTATGTTATATGACTTTTCTTTTGTTGTATTATTATTTTATTTAGTTAGAATTTGGCCTCAGTTACAAGCAAGTGCGACATCTGTGCTTCGTAGAATGAGGCTGTCTTTGAAACATCACGATGAGCAGTACTTCTTGAGGTATCATCCATTAACGGAAGGCACGTGTAGAAAATAACTCACTCTTCAAGGTACTATCAAATTTTTTTTATCTGTTCTTTTTCCTTTTTCAAGTACTTACAAATATGTGTTATTTCTAAGGACACCTTAGCTAAATATGTTGTAACTTTGTAGTTCCATCATGACGATCATTATTTCTTTGACACTGATTTGTAATGATTGTTTAAGTTGACTTTGAGAAGTCGCTCTGACTACTTTGGAATTGATGTTGGAGTTGTATTTGTTGGGTATTAAATGATATGACTTCAGGGTTGAATTTCCATCAATTGCTAATAGCATGGATCTTTCACTTCAATTCTTTCTTTCTGGGCCCAAGCAAATTTTAGTGTTTCTGCTCATGTGATTAAAATATTTTTTACTGTCCAAAGATATTTCTGAGCCAATTAATGACCAACCGAAAGACATAAAATCACTTGATTTTTTTCAAAGCATAATATCAAAAGAATCTTCTTATGGTAGCCTTTCAAGTTTTATTAATCGGGGGAGGATTAAGACACCAATTTTTTATTATATACTTGCCTCAAGCTTCTTCTCAGGGAGCCTTCTTATTTTCTCTCTTCTTTTTTTTATTGAGCTCCCCGCCCTTTTTTTGTTCTCTTTTCAGTTCTTTTCCATTGAGGATTACTATATCTGGTGGAGCACATGTTAAAGATTTTAAATGCCAGAATTGGGACACCAATTTTTGATTTTGTGCTCACCTCAGGCTTCTCCTCAGTTGAATCTTCACAACAAAAGTTTTCCTCTTTTCTTTCTCTTTTTTTTTTGCTCCTTTTGTTTTATGAGAGTTACTGTATCTGTTAAAGCATATTTCTTTTAAAGAGTTTGAATTTTAAAGCTCCCTCAATTAATAATTCTGAAATGTTCTTTAACATGAATCCTAGGATACTATAACTTATTCTAAAGACTGGACACCCAGTCACATGGCAGAAAATTAAAAGGCTCTTGATATCCCGAGTCTATTACTCGCATTTTAACCACACTATCTCATTTTGAAATCCACTTAGGACCCAGTCTGAATTCTTTAAAGTGAAAGACTCAGCCATTAGGGCACTAATTTCATTCTCCCCTGAAGTCAAATTCTTATTTAAATGCTAAAGTTTTGTCGTGTATCATCGATTCTTGATTATCTTTCTGTTGAACTTTGAACATCTTTGAGTGTATTAATTTTTTTATTATTTTTGCTGTGGTGGGAGGGTTTGAACCCATGACCCATCATCGTGTTGTTGTCTCTTTTGATTGTTTTCTGGTCAGAGGGTCGGGACCCACTACACATTATCTTTCTCATATCCATTTTGATTGTCAATACATGGCATTTGAACTTATTGGCAGCTTTGTTGTGGGACAGTCCTTCGGTGGATGTGTAGATCATCTTTAATGATGAAATTTCTCCATCATTCGAAGAGTATTCATAAGTCATTGATGTCTCGCGCCTTGTAATCTCAGTGGAAGTACTCAAGTTGATGCACTTATCCTCTAAATTGGGAATCCTTTGAAATTTATTCATGTGAATTGATTTTATTTTAAAATTTTGCATTTTGTTTTATTATTAAATATTTGATGTGCTTTGAGGAGTTTTATTTTGATTTCAAATTTTGACAAGACTTTATTTTGTTTTAGAGTTTGTTGGAGGGTTGTTGGAGTGAAATTTTAGTTTGACATGTTTACAACAAGTCAAGCCCAAGGAATGAAGTGTTGGACCCAGTTCGAGATTTAGAGGAGGTTGAATTCACATTGAACTCACTTCAATAGACTGCAACTATTCTAATACACCTATTGGGGGTCTACCCTACCTCTTTAGGGAGGTGAGGAGATTCCAGAACCTCTCTGTTTAAGAGTATTTAAAAAGGGGCTCCAGAATCCAAAAAGGAGTTGACTATACTCGCTCAAGATAGAAATGAATGAGGCAACGAAAAGAATGATAGTTTGGTCCACTAGAGGTATGGACTCACTATAGATCTGTGCAAACAAAACCATCTGATCAAAATGAAGAGAAGAACTATTACCCAACAGAGATGCCAGAAATTGTCGGCCGTTTTAAAGTTTACTTTGTTGTTGTTTTAAAAATAATTTATATTTAATTTAATAGAAAAATAATTTAGATTTAATTGAATAGATATAGCTTTTGAAAATGGTATTTGAAAATATAATTTAAGTGTATAAAATTTTATCTGATTTCATATCTTTAATAGTTTAAATAAACGAGCGTCGCACCGTAAGCCATGCATCAATCCCGAGAGATATACACATTGCTTAATGGTGAGGCTCAATTAAATAAACTATGAAAGCTATGATATCTGTTTGGCATGCGAAGCGATTTTATAAGCTGACAAGTTCCCTTACCTAATATAAAAAAATTAGGTAGGGTTTATATTACCTGAGTTCTAAAGTTCCCTATAGAGGCACGCCTCTATAGTTAATTACATTTTAAATGACGGGAGTCACTTAAGAAAAATCTTGAATAAGATCAGTGGTTCTGCTTTCAAGAATTTCAAAGTTTGAGGTTCGCACGATTGGACATTGGAAATTCAAAAGAGAATGGTTCATAATATGAACAATTATTATTCGAGATCCAAAGGAACGAAGAAGTAGGGGATGTCATAGATTCGAAGCGAACTTCGGTGACTTCCTAGTTATCCTATGATTTGGCTTCGATTTGATAGAATTATTTAATGTTCTAATCTTGTTAATTTTAGTTATTTAGTACTTACATTTTTATGACAAAGTCACAAAAGGGCCTGGAAGATTGGAGGGTTTTAGTGGTAATGAACGACTATCTTGGAGTCCTAAGACGAGTTAGGGCTTAAATTGCATAACATGATTATACAAATGCCTAAGATAAGATGAGGATTTATGTTGCAGTAGGAAAACTATCTTGAAGTCCTATGACTTGTTATTTATTTCTAAGGAAAGTTAAGTTGATGAAGATTAGTTTTGGCCGTGTTGCCCATCTTGCTTGCTCTGAGCTCCTTGTTGTTGCAGATGTTTTAGTTTAAGAAGTGACAATCAAGGGATAAGGGAAGTGTCATGTCACATAAATGTTTAAATTGAGGTGTCTTGAAATCTTATTAGGGAAATGTTTAAGTTGATTAAGCGATATCGGTTAGGATCCCACAGTTCCCTCGTTCTGACACCACTAATTTCTTCGGATTCACTCAGTCCAAATGAATTTGCTAAACTCAACTGAATGAGTTCCACACTTTCATTTAGACCGAGAAATCTCGTTAGCAACATGTAAGTTACCTTTTCCGAGGGATTTTCGATCATCGAATGAGACGTTTTAATTTAGTTTTGATTGCAGTTTTATTGGTTTGGGATTAAATTTTGAGTTCTTTAAACATGTTGAGTTCAATCATTTTGACAATTTATCACAAGTATAACATACAAAAAGAAATAAAGACATTTAATTAAAGCAACTTAAATTTCAATAAACAAATGTGTACTTGCAAGTCTTCTCGTCGCCCCCACCTAAAAGTGTAGCTTTGCAATGCATGTATATAATATTGCAGGAATTTATAGCATGCCAGAAAACAGGAAAAGTAGGTGTAAAGTGTGCCTATCCAATCCTATGTTGTGATTTAACAAGTCCTTAAGATGTGTTAAGGATGATTTTCTTTATCAAAGAACAATGAAATCCAATTGTTCTTCTAAAATATCCCATTAGGTTAAGGGAGTTCTTGGGGCATAACCCTGAACATCTTCCTCAACATTTCTGGGATTATTCCGAGTACAAATGAACTTCATTGTCCCGATCAATTAATTAAGGTTTAAGAGTGACTTAGTCCTTGCTCAGTGAACTAAGATGTTTTGATTATCCCTGAAGCAGTGCAACATTCATTTGACGTTTCATTTAAGAATTATGTGAGTGAGAGCCTTTAGGGGTAAATTGAATTATTAGGAAGCTCAGCCGTTTTAATTAAGGTTGAATTAACAATGTTTTAAGATGCTTTAGATTAATGTTCCAAATTAATTATAATACTTTAAAAATTTTAAATTAATTATATTTTTTTATTTGATTATATTGTTTTGAAATTCAATTATTTTAGTTATGTTAGCTTGAAGTTACTGTAACCTAATCATGTTATTTTAGAATTTAGTTATATTGTTTTAGAATTTTTTTAAAATTATTTATATTATTTGAAATTATTATTATTTTTAAAATTAATTACGTTTTTTTGAGATATTTTAAATTAATTAAGTTATTTTAAAATGATTTAAATTAATTATAATGTTTTAAAATGTTTCAAACTAATTATAATATTCTAACCTAATTTCATTAATAAAACTTTAAGCCCTTATATGTAGACTTATAATTCATTTGATCTTTATCCAAGGTTGCATCATTATTAGATCATTGATTAGGGGTTTATTGGTGAGTTAAGATCTTCCAAGACCTATCCCCTTCACCTAATATCTTCTCTTTTAATTAACTTCAAGAAATTATCACATTTTTCTTAATATTGAAAAGGTGATGAATTGGTTTATACCCCTCTTAATCCCCCGTATTTCAATCATCTAAGGATATCAATTAAGATTTTTTATTACCCATTGCTCCTGGTTAAGCCTAAATATGAATTAAGACCAAATTTCATAATTATCATTTTACCCCTTTAGGCTTGTTCACTACATAATTCATTAAATTAAAGTCAAATGACATAGAAATTTTATGTCACCTTACTCATGGGTCAATTAAAATATCAGTGGAGACAATGTGATCTTTCTAAATTTAATTTAATTTATATATTTATTTTAATGCAAAAATAGGGTTTTTTAATGAAAATTCAATAACATAGCAAAGAGAAAGCCTCTGCCTTTGAAATTTATACTGGAGGTAGAGCTAGACAAGAAGACCACTAATACCAATGTTCATGATATTTGGAGTTTTAATTTATTTACTATAATTATTTTAATTTTTGGAGCATTAATTAATTAGAAAATATTTTAAAAGTGAAAAATTAAGTTTTATATCTTCCATAAATCTCTCTAAGGTCAGGGAACCCAGAGATGAAAATTTCATATTTTTCTGATTTTTTTGAATTATTGGAATTATTTTTGTGGAAAATTAAGTAAATTCATTTTTAACTTTTAAAAAATTATTTTAAGATTTCAAAAATTAATATCTTCACTTAGGGACTTAGGAAAATTATCCCAATTACTTCCAAGTGATTAGAAAACAATTTGGAACATTTCATGAATTTTATTAATTTTGTAATTTTTAACATTTTTAATTAATTTTTAATTATTTTAAAATTTAATTTTAGGCTTAAAATGAAGTATTTGTTTTAATTCTAGTTTTATTTTCTTAAATTGCTTTGGTCATAAGAAACTCACAAAATCAATTTTGTAATTTTTTGACTTATACTTTAATTATTAAAATTATTTTAATATAAAAATGCCATTTACTTGGAAATTCAATTTTAGTGATTAAATTAACATCAATTAATTTCAAATTTTTATGGGGAGTTCCTCTGACCATTTACTTTAATGTGGGCTAATTTGTGTGATTTTCAGTCTTTGTTTTTATTATTTAATTTTTTCTTAAGCTTCAATGAGTTAATTACATAAAGTGTAATTTTTAATTACTAAAATCCATTTTATATTTTTCATAGAATCCTCTGACCATAGTGAACCTACCAATCTTATTCCTTTAATTTTATGATTTATGTTTTAATTATTATGAATTTTTAATTAAAACAAAGGTGATTTACTTTAAAAATTAAGGATTTCATACTTAGAGGTGTTCTCTAGTCTTGGCAAAATTAGAGAACATACCTAAGTATGAGAGGCTTAAATCCTCCAAAGTTCACATTTTTACGATTAATATTTAATTATTTATAATTTAAATAAGTTCTGGAGTATTTAATTAAGTTAAAAATAAATATAGAAATATACTTTTAAAATATTAGTCTACATTATTCTCCTCTTTTTATTGAGCATAGAAGTATTTTTTATTTTATTTTTAGAATTTTTCTACACCAAGTTATGCATCTTTAAAGTTTATGTATTTATTTTAAAAAAAAAGAATACCCTATTGCCCTAGTTATACACGTCGACGCTGATCCATGAAAAAAATACCTATTTTTATGCCTTGATTTTTATCAAATTCTTAAGGATATTATGCTTTAATGAAAGGTATTTTTGTGTTTTGGATGTAGGTGATGCAAAAATGTTCAAGAAAGAAAAAAAGATGAAAAAGAAGAAAAAAGGAGCAAAAATGGAGCTAAAATGTAAAATTATCAAAATAATTGGCCTGGCACCGGAATCTGGCGTCTAAGTGCCAGTTCGATACAGAATTCTGTAAGATTTTTGACGACTTTTGGGCGGTTATTTTGACGGTGTGGGCGGTTATTGGATCATCTAGAAGATTGGGAGTTATTCCTGGATTATAGGATGTGTGATACATTGTATTTGGACGCTTGGAAATGGTTAGGATCGCGAAGAGGTGCGATCCAAAGTGAAGAGGTGCGAAGAACTAGACGTGGAGCCCGTCACCAGAATCCGGCGCCTAGGCGCCAGACACAACTTCTAGAAGATTCATTAAACTTGTACACATTTTGAAGAGGTGCTTCAAGGCAACCCTTGAAGCCTATAAATAGAAGGCTACTCCTTCAGAGAAAAACGCCCAACTTAGCCCAACTTAGCCCAACTTAGCCCAACTTAGCCCAACATATCCCCACTCCCCACATAGCCTAAAATTAGAGAGAGATCCTATAGTTCCATTTAGAGAGATTAGAGAAATATTTTAAGGGCCATATTTATAGTTTCTTAGTGAGTTTATTTAGAGTTTGTATTGAGAGTATTTGAAGAGTCATTGCTTTTGAAGTCTATTTACGTTGGAGTCAGAAGGATTTAGAGGTTCAGTTGGAGAAAAACTTGTGATAAGTATTTGTATTTTGATTCAAAGTTTTATTTATATGTTTTGTTGTTTAAATTCAATGTGTTCTGAGTAGTTACTTTACTTTCTCCTTTCAATTATGAAAAGATAAATAAGATATTAAAACATTTGTTGGAGAATTAAAAACTATATATATATATTTTAAACATTGTGATGATATTAATACCGGATCTTAATTTACTATTTAAATTAGCCATTTAAATTGTTAAAATTTGTTGAAGAGTTTTGAGACCTAGAAGGAGATGAATTCTTAACTAGTAGATATCACATGAATCCTTGAGTAGTCGAAGGCCTTGCGCGGGTTATTCAAGATGAAGTGCAAATAAATAGGAAGATAATATTTATTGGGCGTAGAATTGATAATTTTTTAGAGTGACAGGCTAAATTCTTGTAATTTGGTTTATAGAGAAGGAAAGGGTCACTAGTAGGGCCGACCATAGCCACCCTTGGATATCTAGTGGTGTGAGCCTAGATTAACCCATTCTAATAACAATACATCCAGACCTGATCTATAGACTAGCCAATGTTCTTTATACTATCGAGCGAAGGTAAAGAATAGAAATGCTTCTATTTGGCACAATACCATAAATTTATATTCTCCACAAATATTACATCATCTAAAAAAATCTTGGATTAATTGAAAGGAAGAAAGTTGTTTGTTTATTTTATTTTCATCAATCATTACTTTATTACTGCTTTATTTACGCATCTAGTAAATTAAATATTAACTTTTTAACTTTAAAAGAAATACATAAAAATAAAATTAAAATATTTAAAAGAAAAATCTATAATCCTCCTCGTGGGATCGATACTGGGGTCTTAATTTAAAGCCCTATATTACTTGATACGATACGTATACTTGCATAGTACCCCTAGTGTGTAAAATAAATTCCATAAAACTATATTTATATACACTAGCTGATATTATTATTTAAGTCAAAGTATTGACCATAACATATTTTTTATTGCAGATATTACTGCATTGTTTGGCGATTGCAAACCAAGTTTTTGGTGCATTGTTGTGGATCGAGGGTCAAGTTTTAGCGCCGTTGCCGGGGAGGCAAAGATTTTAGATTTTAAATATTTTATTTTATTTATTTCTTTTATTGTCTAAAATATAAAATAAAAAAAAACAACAAAAATAAAAATATAAAAAAAATATAATTTTATTACTTTTTTTTTTACTTTTTTATGCGTAGTTCTCGATCTGAAGGATTATTACCTTTAGATTCTAAATTAGAAAGAACTATTAGAAGAATTAAAAAAGGAAAACAAATCAAGAGATGGCTAATTTACATAATAATTTACAAAATCCAATTGAAATTAATGAAGAAAATGTTTACAAACCATTAAGGGATTATGCTAACCCTATAGTTGATGAACTTCATAGTAGATGCTAATTCTTTTGAGCTTAAACCGTCTATTATTCAAATGGTTCAAAATAAATAATTTGGGGGAACACCAAATGAGAACCCAAATTTACACCTTGCTAGTTTTTTAGAACTTTGTGCTACCTTTAAATATAACAATGATTCTGATGATGCTATTAGACTTAGACTCTTTCCTTTTTCTTTAAGAGATAAAGCAAAGATGTGGTTGAACTCATTAGCAACAGGTTCTATTAAAACATGGGTCTGAAATGACACAAAAATTCCTTGCTAAATATTTTCCTCCTTCTAAAACTGCTAAATTAAGAAATGATATTACTTCATTTAGTCAATTTGATGGGGATACAATTTATGAAACTTGGGAAAGATTTAAAAAACTATTAAGAAAATGTCCTCATCATGCTTTACCTGATTGGTTAATTATTCAAACATTTTATAACAGACTTATTGGATCACTTAAATCAATTATTGATGCTACTGCTGGAGGATCTTTAATGGCTAAATCATTTAAAGAAGCTTATGCTTTAATTGAAGAAATGGCTAACAATAATTTTCAATGGCCTTCTGAAGGAATTAATCCTAAAAGAATGACAAGTATTCATGATAACGAAGCCTTTTCTATCTTAGCTTCACAAGTAGCTGCAATATCTAAGAAATTAGATAATTTTGCTATCAATATATCACATAACAACTCTGCTAATAATGAAGATTCTCAAACTATTGAAACTTTACAAGCAATTGCTAGTAAAAATAACCCTTATTCCAATTATTATAATCCTAGATGGAAAAATCACCCTAACTTTAACTGGAATAATGCACAACAACAATGGGGTATAAATCAATCCCATCCAACTGGAAATTAGAACAATCAAGTAAATTCAAACTATAAACCACCTGGATTTAATAATCAACAGAAAAAGTTATCTATAGAAGAATTAATTTTACAAATGAGTAATCAATTACAAAATCAAAACACTGCTATTCGTAATATTAAGAATCAAATGGGACAAATCGCTAATTTAATTAATCACAAACCTCCAGGAACACTTCCTAGTAATGTTGAAATCAATCCAAAAGAAACTGGAAAAGAACATGAACATGTTAATGCTGTGCAACTTAGAAGTGGAAAGGAATTAAAAGAAAGAATGCATAATGAAATTGAAAATGAGACTGAGGTTGAAGAGATTGAAAAAACTAAAGAAACTCCTTCTCCTAGTAAAGATCAAACTGTTATTCCTATTAATGTGGAAGTTGAAAAACCACCACCACCTTTTCCTCAAAGACTAAAATGGCAGAAGCTTGATCATCAATTTTCTAAGTTCTTTGAAATTTTAAAGAAACTTACCATTAACATACATTTTGCTGAAGCTTTGGAACAGATGCCAACATATGCAAAATTTATGAAGGATATTTTAAGTAAGAAACCAAAATTTGAAGCTTTTGAAACTGTTGCATTAAGTAAAGAATGTAGTGCAATAATTCAAAAGAAATTACCTCAAAAGCTTAAAGATCTTGGAAGTTTTACTATACCTTATGCTATTGGAGAAAAATTTTATGGAAAAGCTTTAAGTGATTTAGGAGCAAGTATTAATCTCATGCCATTTTCTATTTTTTGAAGGTTGAATTTAGGAGAGATTACTCCCACCACTCGTAACCCTTCGAGTTAGGCGATAGATCTATCACTTACCCTAAAGGAGTTATAGAGGATGTTCTTGTTAAAGTGGATAAATTTATTTTCCCTGTGGATTTCATTGTACTTGATATGGAAGAAGATAAAGAAATACCAATTATTTTAGGGAGACCTTTTCTAGCTACTGGAGGAGCTATGATTGATGTGCAAAAAGTAGAATTAACCATGAAATTTAATGATCAAAAAATTAAATTCAATGTTCTTAAATCAATGAAATACCTTGATAAAGAAAAATGCTATCCAATGGATATTATTGATTTTATAATTGAAAAACATTATCAAGAAAGAAGCAAAGTCATTTCTGAAAAAAAAATTGAATTATTAACTGATGAAAATGAAGAACTAAAAGAAGAAGAATTATCTAAAGAAACTCATTATATTAAAGATAACTGGAAAATTTTGGACATAACTCAAAATGATATACTTTTACCCTCAATTAAAAAAGCCCCTGAACTGGAATTAAAAATGTTACCTGCACATTTAAAGTATGCTTTTCTTGGAAATTCATTAACTTTACCTGTTATTATTTCTTCTAAACTAAGTTTAGAACAAGAAGAAAAATTAATAGGAGTGTTAAAGAATTATAAGAAAGCTTTTGGTTGGACTATTGCTGATATAAGAGGAATAAGCCCTTCCATCTGTATGCATAGAATTTTAATGGAAGAAGATTTTAAACCTACTATTGAACCTCAAAGAAGATTAAATCCTATCATGAAAGAGGTTGTTAAAAAAGAAATTTTAAAATGGTTAGATGCTGGATTTATTTATCCTATTTCGGATAGCCAATGGGTAAGTCCTATTCATTGTGTTCCGAAGAAAGGAGGAGTAACTGTCATTGTCAATGATAAAAATGAACTAATTCTTACAAGAGAAGTTACTAGTTGATGAATTTGCATTGACTATCGAAAATTAAATGACGACACTAGAAAGGATCATTTTCCTTTACCTTTCTTGGATCAAATGCTTGATAAATTAGCTGGACACTCATACTTCTGTTTTTTGGATGGATATTCTGGTTATCATCAATTACCTGTCGCTCCCGAGGACCAAGAGAAAACAACGTTTACAAGTCCTTATGGAACATTTGCATTTAGAAGAATGCCTTTCCGTTTATATAATGCACCTGCAACTTTTCAAAGATGTATGATGTCAATATTCTATGATTTGATTGACAAAGGAATTGAAATATTTATGGACGATTTTTCAGTCTTTGGAACTTCTTTTGAATCTTGTTTTGAAAATATTTCCAGAGTTCTGAAAAGATGTGAAGAAACAAATTTAGTTCTGAACTGAGAAAAATGTCAATTTATGGTCACAGAAGGCATTGTACTTGGTCACAAAATTTCACAAAAAGGGATGGAAGTTGATAAAGCAAAAGTGAAAATTATTGCTGAACTGCAACCACCTACTACTGTTACTGATGTAAGAAGTTTTCTGGGACATGCTGGATTTTATAGAAGATATATAAAAGATTTTTCTAAAATTGCTAAACCTCTTCGTCATTTATTGGAAAAAGAAGCTAAATTTGAATTTAATGAAGATTGTATTAATGCTTTTAATATTTTAAAAGAAAAATTAATAACTGCACCTATAATTATTGCACCGAATTGGAATAAACCCTTTGAATTAATGTGAGATGCAAATGATTTTGCAATTGGAGCTATATCGGGACAAAGATATGAGAAAATTTTCTAAGTTATATATTATGCTAGTAAAACTCTTACTGAAACTCAAAGAAATTACACTACTGCTGAGAAAGAGCTTTTAGCTATAGTCTATGCCTATTATAAATTTAGACCTTATCTTCTTGGTATCAAATGCATAGTTCATACTGATCATTCCGCTATTAAATATTTAATTTCAAAAAAAGATGCTAAGCCTAGCTTGATAAGATGGTTTTACTTCTACAAAAATTTGATTTTCAAATAGTGGATAGAAAAGGAACTGATAACAAAATTGCTGATCATTTATCTAGAATTAAGAATGATGTTATTACAGAGGAAAATATAAATGAGAAATTTCCTGATGAAAATTTATATGTTATTCAAGGATGCCAAACACCTTGGTATGCGGATATAGTTAACTATTTACTTAGCAATATTCTAGCTTATGGATTGAATAACAAATATATTAAGAAATTTAAAAATGATGCTAAATCTTATATTTGGGAAGATTCTCATTTATTTAAATTAGGAAGAGATTCTGTAATTCGAAGATGTGTACCTTATGAAGAAACTTGTGCTATTATTCAAAAATGTCATGATTCTGATTTTGGAGGAAACTTTGGAGTAGATCAAACTGCATTTAAAATTTTAAATTCAGGATGTTATTGGCCTACCTTGTTTAAAGATGTGAGACATTATGTGAAAACATGTGATCGATGTCAAAGGATGGGAAATATATCTAGAAAGATGAAATACCTTTAAATTATAAATTGGAAGTTGAAATTTTTTATATATGGGATTTAGACTTTATGGGACCATTTGTACCATCATTTGGAAAGATTTATATTTTATTAGCAGTTGATTATGTTTCAAAGTGGATTGAAGCTGTAGCTTTACCTAACTGTGATTCCAAAAGTGTTTCAAAATTTTTAAAGAAAATGATTTTTTCAAGATTTGGAATGCCTAAGGTAATTATCACAGATGGTGGAAGTCATTTTAGAAATTTAAGAATTCAATCATTATTGAAAAATTTTGGAATCAAACACAGAATTGCAACTACATATCACCCTCAAACAAGTGGAATGGCTGATGTAACAAATAGAGAAATTAAAAGAATTTTAGAGAAGACTGTTAATCCTAAAAGAACTGATTGGGTTGATAGACTTGATTCTGCATTATGGGCTTATAGAACAACTTATAAGAAACCAATCGGAATGTCACCTTACCGGTTAATTTATGGTAAACATTGTCACTTACATGTTGAACTTGAACATAAAGCTTATTGGGCGACAAAAGATTTTAATTTTGATTTGAATACTGCAGGAGAAAAACAATTATTACAATTAAATGAGATGGATGAAATAAAAAAATAAATCATATGAAAATTCAAAAATTTATAAAGAGAAAATGAAGATATTACATGCTAAAAAGATTTCAGGAAAAATATTCGAGCCTCGACAAGAAGTATTATTATTTAATACTCGTTTAAGAATTTTTCCTGGAAAATTAAGATCTAAATGGATAGGACCTTATATAATTGAGAAAGTATACCATTATGGAGCTGTGGATATTAAAGACCCCAAAACAACAAAAATATTTAAAGTTAACGAATTAAGACTGAAGCCTTATTTGGGAGACATTAAAATGATTTAAAAAGAGGCTTACGAGTTAAGTCAACCTGATTAAAGACTTATTTAGGTCGGGCTGACGACGTTAAACCAAGCGCTTTGTGGGAGGCAACCCATAGTTATTTTTTGTGTGTTTTTACATTTTCAATGTAAGATTATGCCTCAGTCTTGACAAATTTTATATAACTTTAGAAAATTGGATGCAAACAAGTCTTCAATGACTTAAGCTAAAAATTATCTCGAAGTATATATGTTTGGACGTTGGATCACTCCATTTCATATTTGAGTAAAAAGGAGATCAAGTTAACCTTCATAATGATTGTTTATAATTTGTGTTACTAAGTCTATATTGATCTTACCATTCTAATTTACTTATTTTACAGAACGAAACTTTGAAGTTTGAGGATAGGCGAAACGGAGTCGAACATGGTTCCAGGGCCTAGGCGCCAGAATTCGGCGCTTAAGCGCCAGAATAAACTGTGTATCGATGGGTCTGGCACCTAGGCACCAGATTTGGTGCCTAAGCGCCACAGTTACTGGATCGTGTAAAAACAAAAAATTTTCAGTTTTTCACACGATGTTCTCCTTTAAATCACCCCATCTTCGTCCCCAATCCCTAAGCAACCAAAATTACGACCTAAACACTTCATTCTTGAGAGATTAGAGAGGATTTTTGAAGAAATGGAGAGAAGAAATCTTGGAGAAGAGGCTAGAGATAAAGGTTCAAAGGATCCTCAATCCTACTTCAATGGTTTTATCACTGTAAGTTTGGAGAAAATTTCAAGTCGTCTAGATAAGTTTGAAGCAGAATTCAAAAGTATTGGAGATCGCCTCCATGAGATGTATCATCAAATTGAACATCTGGAATGGCAGGCGAAGCTTCAATTTGATCATTTAGCGGCTTATCAAGATGCTCAAGTGGAGATGTATGCGAAGAACAAATGGATCGACGAGAAAACGACTATGGATTTTCCGAGAGTGTTAGTATTCTTCCCAAGTAGGCCAAGTAATCTTCCTTGTGAAGAGAATGGAAATTTCTAATTCGAAGATTAGATTGTTATTGTGGTGTGATCTAGACTTTATTAGTGTGTCGTTGTATCGATTTAGTAAATCGATTGTATTGTTGGAGTGTTTGATTTGTTGTTCAATGTGTGTTGTATTTGCTTTGAAATTGTGTAGTTTGATTGTTTATTAGGACTTGAATCATATTACTATACTTATCTGTATTGTATTGAGCCAAAATTGAAGATTATGAATGGAATTAGAAGCATTTGATTTAAAACTTGTGTTTAATTGATGGATTTAATTTTTAATTTTTAAAAATTTTTTGGGAAATATTTTGGAAGTTGGAAACTGAAGCACTACTCTAATATGAGTAATTGGAAGTTGAATTTATGAGTTTTAGTGGAAAATAAAATTTTTAAAGTGATTTTTATGAAAGGCGAGTCTGGCGCCTAGGCGCTAATATTCGGCACCTAGGCGCCGGTTCGGCCTGCTTACCGAAAATTAGCATTTAAACCCCATTAGCCATGATTGACGCCTAAGCTTCATCCTCTTCCTCATTTTCACGAAAACCCACCCTCTATATCCATTTTGAGGTCAAAACATCAAGTTTTTTAGCCCGAAATTACTAGATTTCTTCATCTCGAGGTCAGATCTACCTTTTAATCCATTTATTTTTGATTCTTACCATAGTTTTTCCTATTTCTTTTGCTAAAACCGAAATTTTGAGAAAACTTTTGATTTTTAGAGTTTCTCCATGGATTCTTAAACTCATTTTAAGTTTCTCAAGCTTAAAAAGAGTTTAAATCTTTGATTCCTTAATTTATTTATGTTTTCTTTCACGTTTAGATGGCACCAAAATCTAAGCGAGGAAAGGCATGAGAAAATTTCGACAGCAACATGTTTTCGACTGTGGAAGTGCATTTACTTTATCACGAATTTGCGACGTCAAGAAAATTTATCTCAGAACGCATTTTTTACAATCCTGGTGAAATGATGGAGAACACGATTATTGCACACAACTGACAACGATTATGTTATTTCACTGCGGTTGCCGTTATTCCTATTGTACGCGAGTTTTATGCCAACTTTTTGGATGCGGAAGACTAAGAAGTCTTCGTTAGAGATGTCGGAGTAGGATTTACTCCAGAACGGATCAATATTTTCTACGGTCTGCCACCTACCATCGAGTGCTACTATTCTGGTTTATCTTCATCTGAGGGAGATCTTGAGATGATTATTGCATTCTAACTGATGGCACTAGAACTTGGAAGATCCGGAACGACAAACGGGTAAACTTCAAATCTTTTAAGCTAAATGGTATTTCAAAGGCATGGTTTTATTTTATTTCTGCTAGACTTCTACCTTCCAACCACCCGAGCGAAGTTACCAGAGATCGAGCTATCCTGAACTACTGCATTCAGTAGAGGAAGCCGATAGATGTTGGCAGTATTATTTATGAGTCAGTGGAATCGATTGCTAGATCTAGCACTTCTGTGGGATTAGGATTCCCATCCTTGATTCATTCTTTATGCATGAGCAATAGAGTTTCTGCTGATATATCAGATGAGAAGTTGAAGACTACAAAGCCAATTGGGCAGGAGAGTGTGAGCATTTATGATCGTCTTTAAGGGAAGAGATCTACTGGTCCTTCTACTTTTGTACCTACTCAAGGTAGAGCTTCTACTTCTAGACCATCTATTTCGACTACTGAGCCACCATCTAGTTTCTAGGAATCGATGCATGATCAATTTCTGGAGCAGCAAAGTGAGTTATTTCTAACTCACTGCAGAGTAGATACTATAGATAAGAAGATTGATCATCTATCTGATTATACCCAAAGGAAAAGTGATTATGATGCTGAGTATTCAGAGTCTTTAGTGAGATTCTTGAAGGGTGAGCATGATATTTAGTTTCCTACCTGTCCTAGATTTACACCGTATGTTGATCCAAAGGATGTGGAGTTTTCTTTTGGTGATGACGATGACGAAGCTACAGATAGTGATTAGTAGCTTGATTTACCTCTGAGATGTGCTGATTCTGTTGTTAGTTTATTTCTTGTTTGCTAGTACTGTTGGTTGTTTGTTGTTTGTTGTTTGTTAGTGTAGATTTGTTTATGAAACTTGGTGTGGATTGTTTGATGTTGAGACTGTTTTAGATATTTAGTGTATTGTGTTGAAGACTGAAATTTGGATGAATTAATGTTTATTTCTGTTTCGACCTTACTTGTTTAGTATTCTTAATAGTTAGTAATGTTGTTCGATTCGTTACTTTGAGTAGTATAGTCATTTAATTCAGCTATTGATTTATATATATATATATATATATATATATATATATATATATATATATATATATATATATAATATGAGCCTGCTTACTTTTATATATGCTTCGTTATTTCAGTAATATTTATAAAAGCATGTGTAGAAGTAAATTTTTCTTTTTTAGACTGTTTTTACATTAAAAAATTCCTTTTTAAATTATACATTTCTTTCTTTCATACCTTAAATTTTTTTTTATGATATACCAAAGCTTATGTTTGGGGGAAGGGAAAATACATGTAAATTTAAATTTTATTTGTCCTTAATGAACTAATATTTTCTAAAAAATATATTAACATAACATAGGAATGAAGAATCTATTTAAGATCATTTAAATTTTTGAAATAATAAATAATTTAGTAGAATTAACCAAAATTTTAATAACTTTGATTGATTTTAAGAATAGAATTATTGAACTTAAAGAAGAGTAAGATTAAGAAAATTTTCTATACATAGTAGAAATAATTGAATTTTAGAAGTATTAAGGAAACAAAAATTATAACTTGAAAAAGAAAATATTGAAATTCTTTTTGAAATCTATTCATGTTATAGTAATTAAGTGAAAATGTATAAGTTTGAAAATATAAGTTAAGGATAGCGAAGTTCAAAACTATTAACAGGCTATCCAGATATAGTAATCCTCTCTGTAAAAAAATAAAAAAAAAAAGAAAAAAAGAGAGAGGAGAAGCTTAAGGAGATGTCTAATAAAAAATTGGTTTCACTTGAATTAGCTTATAAGAAAAAAACTGATTACATATTTTACTTAATTTTTATGCATGAATCTTTATTAGAAAAGATTTTAATGAAGATCTTTTTCTTGTAAATAATTTATGTGATCTTAATATAATAATCTACAATTATTTTCGAACTGAATGAAATTTTTTTTGAAATCTTATGATTTGGTAGTTAAATATTCTTTAAATTCTTAAAATTAAACTTAGTAAAATTCGGTTAATGATTTACTAAAGCCTTTATAAAATAAAAAATTATAAGAAATCTTAAATATTTACCTTTTATTCTAATTGATATACATTTTATATAGTAAAAAGGGTTACTTGAGGACAAGTAACGTTTAAGTTTGGGGGATTTTGATCCATGAAAAAAATACCTATTTTTATGCCTTGATTTTTATGAAATTCTTTAGGATATTATGCTTTAATGAAATGTATTTTTGTGTTTTGGATGTAGGTGATGCAAAAATGTTCAAGAAAGAAAAAAAGATGAAGAAGGAGCAAAAAGGAGCAAATATGGAGCTAAAATGCAAAATTGTCAAAATAATTGGCCTGGCGCCTAGGCGTCAGAATCCGGCGCCTAAGCGCCAGTTCGATACAGAATTCTGTAAGATTGTTGACGACTTTTGGAAGGTTATTTTGACAGAGAGAGTGGTTATTGGACCATCTAGAAGATTAGCAGTTAGTCCTGGATTATAGGACATGTGATACATTGTATTTGGACGCTTGGAAACTGTTAGGATCGCGAAGAGGTGCGATCCAAAGTGAAGAGGTGCGAAGAACTAGACGTGGAGCCTGGCGCC
This sequence comes from Papilionanthe hookeriana x Papilionanthe teres, assembly GCA_022702705.1. NCBI lineage: Eukaryota > Viridiplantae > Streptophyta > Magnoliopsida > Asparagales > Orchidaceae > Papilionanthe > Papilionanthe hookeriana x Papilionanthe teres. The sequence continues at coordinate 2,930,527 of CM040439.1, read as the reverse complement.
TAGGCGCCAGATTCCGGCACCTAGGCGCCAGCCACATCTTCTAGAAGATTCATTGAACCTGGACACATTTTCAAGAAGTGCTTCAAGGCAACCATTGAAGCCTATAAATAGAAGGCTACTCCTTCAGAGAAAAACGCCCAACTTAGCCCAACTTATCCCCACGCCCCACATAGCCTAAAATTAGAGAGAGATCCTATAGTTCCATTTAGAGAGATTAGAGAAATATTTTAAGGGCCATATTTATAGTTTCTTAGTGAGTTTATTTAGTGTTTGTATTGAGAGTATTTGAAGAGTCATTGCTTTTGAAGTCTATTTACTTTGGAGTCAGAAGGATTCAGAGGTTCTGTTGGAGAAAAACTTGAGATAAGTATTTGTATTTTGATTCAAAGTTTTATTTATATGTTTTGTTGTTTAAATTCAATGTGTTCTGAGTAGTTACTTTACTTTCTCCTTTCAATTATCAAAAGATAAATAAGATAATATAACATTTGTTGGAGAATTAAAAACTATATATATATTTTAAACATTGTGATGATATTAATACCGGATCTTAATTTACTATTTAAATTAGCCATTTAAATTGTTAAAATCTGTTGAAGGGTTTTGAGACCTAGAAGGAGATGAATTCTTAACTAGTAGATATCACATGAATCCTTGAGTAGTTGAAGGCCTTGCGCGGGTTATTCAAGGTGAAGTGCAAATAAATAGGAAGATAATATTTATTAGGCATAGAATTGATAAGTTTTTAGAGTGACATGCTAAATTCTTGTAATTTGGTTTATAGAGAAGGAAATGGTCACTAGTAGGGCCGACCATAGCCACCCTTGGACATCTAGTAGTGTGAGCCTAGATTAACTCATTCTACTAACAATACATCCAGACCTGATCTATAGATTATCCAATGTTCTTTGTACTATTGAGCGAAGGTAAAGAATAGAAATGCTTTTACTTGGCACAATATAATAAATTTATATTCTCCACAAATATTACATCATCTAAAAAAAGCTTGGATTAATTGAAAGGAAGAAAATTGTTTGCTTATTTTATTTTCATAAATAATTACTTTATTACTGCTTTATTTCTGCATCTAGTAAATTAAATATTATCTTTTTAACTTTAAAAGAAATACATAAAAATAAAATCAAAATATTTAAAAGAGAAATATATAATCCTCCTCGTGGGATCGATACTGGGGTCTTAATTTAAAGCCCTATATTATTGATACGATGCGTATACTTGTGTAGTACCCCTAGTGTGTAAAATATTTTCCATAAAATTATATTTATATACACTAGCTGCTATTATTATTTAAGTCAAAATATTGACCATAACATATTTTTGATAGCAAATATTACTGCATTGTTTGGCGATTGCAAACCAAGTTTTTGGTGCATTGCTGCGGATCGAGGGTCAGGCACCACGCCGAACTCGTCATCTCTGAAGCCTAAGTTATTTTGCACTTAAAGAGTCTAAGTTTTGGACATGTTTGAATGATATACAAAAAAGACGTCAAAGTTTAGGTATTAACGATGTAAATCCATATATATTTAAGTGACTTGCATGCAACTATTTGAACTTGCATTGAACATGTAAATACATAAGAATCGAGTAAAATACATGTGAATAGTAAAACTTACACATTAGTCATGTAAACACATAAAGATTAAGTGGTGTGCATGTGGTTATCGAAGTTTGTGTAGCGTGAATATAAGAATATGATGGTATACATGTAGCATATTAAAATTCATGCATTAGATATGTAGATACACAAGATTTGGGTAGTACGCATGTAACACAAGCATAATTTGGTACGCTTAATCAAATATATTAAAATTTGAGAGACGTGTACGCAAAATATTTAGGTTTAGATATCAAACATTTAAATAGAAAAGATTTTAGCGGTGCCTACATAAACCGGCAATGTTAGGTGTTAGATATGTAAATCCGTAAGAATTGGTTGGTATGCATGTGAATTCATTTCATGTATGTAAATACATAAGAATAAGTGTATGCATGTAAATATATAAGAATAAGGTGACATGTATGAGAAAATTTGATAAGCGTATTTTATTTTCATGAGAATTTTTATTTTATTTTATTTTATTTCAATTTATTATAAAATTTGGACCCTGTCACAGACACTGGCCCTATTCTACATCGGAATTGAAAATTTTCTTCAGATCCCTCATGTTGCATAGTACTATTTTAGATATTGTCCATTTATTGGCAACATGGGTCTTTCCCCTTGAGAATCTACCAACTGGTACGATCCTCTAGAGTAAACCTTTTCTACCACGACCGATCCTTCCCAGGTTGGTTCAAATTTTCCACATATCTTGCGGTGTGCGAGAATAGAACTTTTTAGAATGAGCACGAGGTCACCAATTCTGAACAACCTCGGGCGGACCAACTTATCGTGGTCTTGAATCATCTTTGCTTGGTAGTGTTCCAAATTATGTTGTGCAAGCAATCTTTTTCCTTCATGATTTTTTAGTTCTGCCAGTCGTAGTTTGGCATTCTCTTCTTTTGTAACTTGATTGGTGATGACAATCCAGAGCGACGGTAGCTGAACTTCTAGCGGAAGGACTGCCTCGGACCCGTACACAAGCGCATAAGGTGTAGATTACGTTGTCGTTTTGATTGTCGTCATGTACGCCCACAAAGCTTCTAACAATTTCTCTTGCCATGCTCTTTTATTGTCATTGAGCGTTTTCTTTAGAATTTGAATGAGCGTCTTGTTGAATGCTTCTACCAAGCCATTTGCTTTGGGTTAATAGATCGTAGAGTATCTCCAATCTATATCGTTTCTTCTGACGAATTTGTTAATTTTTGTGCATTTGAAGGCGGACCCATTGTCAATGATAATCCTGCGCAGCACACCGAAGCGGTAGACAACCTGATTCTTAAAGAACTGTAGAACTTGTTGTGCTATAACTTCGCGTAGCGGAACTGCCTCTGCCCACTTAGAGAAGTAGTCTGTAGCTGCAAGTATGAATCTGTGTCCTCTCGAAGAGGGTCTATCAGACCCACTATATCCGTGCCCCAACACTCGAATGGCCACGAGGCGATCGTGGGGTATAGAACATTCGTAGGTTGGTGCAAGACCACACCGTGAACTTGGCATTGATGAAATTTTTTTTGCTGTATCCATGCAGTCCGTCATCATTTCGGGCCAGTAGTATCTAAGTCATTTGATTTTCATCTTCATTTTTTGTCCTGACTGGTGGGCAACACACAATCCGACATGTACTTCTTTAATGATTTTTTGTGCTTTTGCTCTGCTGAGGCATCTAAGCCACATCTGATCGAAGGATCTTCTGTACAGAACACTGTCAATTATGGCATATGAGAGAGCTCTCTTCTGAATTTGATGCGTTGCTGACTTGTCTTCTAGCAACCTTCCTGTTTGCAAATATTCTATCAACGGCTGATGCCAATCTTCTGTATCATCTGCCACTGTGGCTGCTATCTCTTCTTTTTCAATCTTGTGTAGACTGTTGAGGTCGATCTGTGACAAAACCTGACGTCCTTATATCGTAATATCTATAGAATCTTCGAGTGGAAAAGCCAATTCTTTAGCCAGTTTAGCTAAAGCGTCCACGTGGATGTTGTCCACTTGAGGAACTCTATAGAATATCACACTTGGGATGTGCTCGAGCAATTTCATCATGTACCGGTGGTATTCTTCTAATCTCGGTTTCATAATTTTGTATTGTCTTACCACTTGTTGAATGACGAGTTGTGAGTCACCATAAATGGCAATGTCTATAATTTCCATTAGTATTGCTAATTCCAAACCGGTGATTAGAGCTTCATATTCTGCTTCATTATGGGTACACTGCTCTGACAGGTGGTAAGAGAATCTTAGCATCACCTGATCTGAAGTCACAAAGATTAAACTGATTCCTGCTTTGCCGGGTATCAGTTTCTGTTGTCCTTTGTCTCTTTAGGCCGATGATGCTCCGTCGAAGTACATTTTCTAATGTCTGGCACCGGGCTGCTCTATTTGTAGTATCTGTTAATCTGGTAGTTCTTCATTGAGTAGGGACCCAGCTGGCAGTGGGTGCGCTGCGAGAAAATCCCTAAGAATCTCCCATTTGATAGCGCGAAGGGGCACAAAAGTTATATCAAATTGCAATAGTATCATCGACCACCTTGTTAAGTGTCCGGAAAGTGTTGGTCGGGTCATCAAATATTACAAAGGATTAACTTTAGAAATTAGGTTGACCTTATGAGATAACATGTAGTGTCTGAGCTTTTGAGCAGCGAAAATCAAAGCAAGACAATATTTCTCACTAGGAGGATACTTTACCTCTGCAGGTGTTAGACATCGACTCAGGTAGTAGAGCGCGTTTTCTTTACCCTCATCGATGAATTGGGCAAGTAAGGCTCCGAGGGACTCATTAAAAGCCGTAGTATAAAGTTTCAACAGTCTACCCGGGATAGGGGCTGCCAAAATAGGAGGTATTGTTAGATATCGTTTAATGTCTTCAAAAACTCGTTGACACGGGTCTCTCCAAACTGATGTGACATCCTTTTGAAGTAAGTTTGAAAAGGGGAGACACCTTCCAGACAAATTAGATATGAAGCGTCTTAGATATGCCAATTTTTTTTGAAAGAACGTACTTGTTTCAAGGTTCTGGCAGGAGGAAATTATAATATCACTTTAATCTTTTCTGGGTCGATTTCGATTCCCCGATGACAGATAATAATTCCTAGAAATTTTCTGGAGGTATTGCTGAAAGCGTACTTTAAGGGATTCATCTTTAGATTGTATTGTCATAATTGTTCAAATATGATCCTTAAATCATTTAGGTGGTTGTCCTTTACTTTGCTCTTAATGACCAAATCATCGACGTAGCATTCCACTTGGTTGTGAATGAGGTCATCAAAGATCTTCATCATTGCTCTTTGATATGTTGCTTCTGCGTTCTTTAACCTAAACGACATCACCGTGTAGCAGTAAAACCCGATCAGAGTTTTGAATGCTGTAAGCGTTGCATCTTCTGGAGCCATTATAATTTGATCGTAACCTGACGATCCGTCCATAAAGGAGAAAATTTCATGTGACGATGCAATGTCGATTATTAATTCTGGTATTGGCAACAGGAATTTGTCTTTCGGACATGCTTTATTCAAATCCCTGAAAACGACACACAATCGGATTTGTCCATTTTTCTTCTTTACTGGTACAACGTTAGCTAGCCATGTCGGATATTTTTCTTCTTGGACAAAGCTAGTGTTTATTAATTTCTTTATTTCTGTTGTAACTTGTTGCTTTATTTCGAGGCACATTCTTCTGGGAGCTTGTTTTACTAGTGTTGTACTTTGATCCACTCCTATTCGATGAACTGCAACCTCTAGAGACAGTCCAGGCATTTCATCATAGTTCCAAGCAAAGCAATCTTTAAATTCTGACAGTAACCTGACCAAATCTGTAACCTCTTCTTCGTTGAGCAACGAACTTATGAATGTAGGTCGGGAATGCTCTTCAGTTCCGAGATTGATTTCTTGTAATTTGTCCACAGTTGATTTGATTTCTTCTTTGAATTCTGGTGGAGCCTCTTCTATTAGTTGATCTTTGTATTCATCTTGGATGTCCAGGAAATCTTCCACTGGCTGACTAGTAAAAACCATGCAAAATCCCGAGTCATCGATAGGTCTGACCATACCGAACCAAAGTCCTTCTTTTGAGTTAAGTTTCTTTCCTTTTGGATTCCATAATTTTTCGAATGATTGTAACTTATCTTTTGGCATTTTATTCGGAACATATCCTTGTTGAATTAGCTTTTGTACACATGGCAAAAAGTAATCAAAAGGTAATTCTATTAATTCATTAGAATCATTTTCTTCAAAAGTTATACAAGGTTCAGAAGTAGAAGGAGAAGCTTTATAAAACTTGATCAGTTTAAAACCATCATTATGGACTTCCTTGACTTCCATACTTTCAATCTTTTGAGGATGGATCGGAGTTAGAGTCATGGATTGCACATAATGATTAATCTGATCATACATTGATTCATATTCATCTCTTTCCGTGTCATCTGTAGAAATCTCGATGTTGACCTCATTTTTGATGAGGTCTTCTCTTCTTCTCTTTAGTACTTAGGATCTAGCCTTAGGCTTTTCCTTTGACTATCTTAGAGGACTAGAATTGGGACCCACCACCTAGAATTTCAAACCACTTCTTAACTCCCTGCAAACTCCACAAACTTGATTGTAAACCCCTAATCACCTGGAGGGTTGAGATCAAATGTGGAAGTTTAAAGGATGAGCTCCTATAGGACTCCTTGGCCTTAGGATTGCCACAGGTGGCATCGGTGCAGTGAAGGGTTGACTTGCACACACACTACACCTGTGCACTACACTTTCACACACCTCTTCAAATCACACCCCTATACCTAACTTGGCCTCCTGACTCATAAAGGTGATTCACATGGATGGTCCTTAACCCCTAAGCCCTTGGTAAGAGGGTTAGGAACAACATGGTGAATGCCTCAAATGAGACCCTTCATGGCTCATGTGGGCTTGATGTGGCTTCATGGCTCAACCAAAATGATTTTATTCCACTTACATTCACCTAATCTTCCATTTTCCAAATTTTCAATTTTTGACCCCAGGGACCCTACACCCATCAACCCTACCAAATGCCGCAAACTACCCAAAATCCTCCAAAATTTCCAAATTACCCAAAATTCCTCAAAACCATTCCTAAACACTTCCACATCACTCAAATTGACCATTCCTAGCCAAAAATGCCAAAAATTCCAAAAATACCTCCCAATACCCTCCAAATACCCAAAATACCCCTCTTGACCCAAAAATCCAAAAATTCAGAAAATTCCCAAAAAAATTCCAGAAAATCCCAAATATTCCCAATTTTATTTTGTTCAACTACACCATGGGCCAATTTTGTCAATTTACCCCACTTTTATCAAAACCCCCAATTTGACCCATTTTAACCCAAAGTGAACCCAATATCAAACCAAACCTACCCAATTGACCCAAATTCTGGTCCAATTCAATTCTAAACTTCAATTCAACATCCCCAATACCAATCTAGACCAAATTCAAGCCCAATTTAATTGGCATTTGGATCCAATTTCACTTTTGGCCTTAAAGCCCAATTTGGACCCATGACCCAAACCTAACCCAAACTCACCCAATTCAGCTCCAATTAACCCCAAATCTTTTCCAAACCTTCCTTAACATCCCCATAAACAAAACACTAACATGATTTGCTCAAAATTTAGACCCAAACCCCACTCAAATTCAACCCAAAATCAAAAAGCCCAATTTTGACCTAAACCTAAGCCTAGCCCAAATGAGCCCAAATCCTAAAATCAAAACCCATCAAAGCCAAAATCTCTTTGAGACACTCCTATAAACATCTCCCAACATTAATTTTACATCAATTTCAACTCTAGCCCAACTTTGGCCCATGGTAGCCCATTTTGGCCCACCTTAGCCACTTTACCAAAAGGCCGTATCCGACCCAATTCAAACCCAAATCACCTCAAATTTGTTTCAAACCACTCATGACACATCCCTAAACCAAACTCAACAATTATTTGGCCCAAGCCTTTACCAAAATTTCATCCCAAAATCCATTTTAAAATTCAAAAGCCCACTTTCCTAAACCATTTAAAAGCCCATCTAAAACCACATCCAAAGGCCCAAAATTGATTCTAAAGCCCATATGACATTTTCATTTGTCATCCATTTGATGAAAATCATTCCCTAAGTTTCAATTCCATCATAAAATAAATCTAAATCAAGCATCATGCCAAATTACCCAAAAATACCAAAATATTCCTAAAATCCATTTTCATGAAATTGACCAAGCTTTCCCCAAGCCAAAGGTGAGCCATGAAGCCATGCATGAGCCACATGTGAGCCATGAAAGCCTTGGACACTTCACCATACCCAAAATGGCAAGAAGAGGGGACCCTTTAATGATTCTCTTAAGAATAATTAACCACTCCCATGTCTCCCTAACTCTTGCTTAAGCTTAATTGTACTTGGATTGTGACTTGACCCCACTAATCAAGCTGATCCAGTGACTTTCCCTTCAGCCCAAATTGGCCTTAGAGGGTGAACCTAACCCAAAACCAAGGGTTGACCCATTTAGACCCAAAACTAGCCCTTTCCCATTCCACTTTGATTCAAACCCTTTACACATGGCCAATGCTAATTGACTGCACAAGCCTCCAGCCCTGACCCACCTGACCTTGAGGGTGACCCATGCCTGGCCGGCCGGCCACCCAGTCGCCGGAAAACGCCATGCCCGAGACCTTGGGAGTGAGCCAACATTGAAATTCTCCCTTGCTGAGTTGCCCCATGCCTAGTGGTCACCATGGCTGTTCTTCTCCTCACCGAGCTGGCTGATCCCGAGCCCTAACTCCCCACAGGAGGCCCTCCGACTACTGCCTATTTAAACTCCACCCCTCTCGGCCATGAAGAAGTGCTTTGAAACAAACCTTAAGGAAACTCGCCAAAATTGTTCCGAGACTACTCCCCATACACGAGCACTTGATCCCCACTGAAATCCCCCTGCCATTTCTTCTCTGTGAGCTCGATTTCGGAGTTGAAATCCAAGCCCAAAACCGGGACACTTCTCCACGGTGAGCCGATCCCCGAATTGATTGTCTCTACACCTTCACCGGACGAGGGAAGGTGTCGACCAGCAAAAGCCCCATCTCCGAGGCCACCCGGTTGCTCCGACCTCCGAAGCTTTGTGATCGGGCTTGGTCGAAATCACATCTAGACAATTCACTGAGACCGGGAGACTTCATCTGGAGCTTGCTGGGACCCAATCGAAGGTGCAACAACTCTCAGATCGAAGCCACACTTCTCTGAGCAAAGGTATGAACTAATTCTTCATCCCGAGCTTCTGGAGATTCTCCATTTTAAATGCCTTAATTTCAATGCATGTTTACCGTATGGATGTGTTCGTCTCTTCAAGACGAATCCATAGAAGCATAAGAACACGAAAATCCATTGAGAATCGAGTGAGTTCTTAGGGTTAGAGTGTGGACGGTCACGGGATCACACCGGTCATGGACGATGAACGGATGCCGTCCATTTAATACACGCGCGCATGGACGGCTCGGATGGCGTCGGATCGGGGAGACGGTACGAGAACCGCGGGGCCCGGGCTGGCGACTCGGATGGCGGCGTCGAATGGGAGCGCGACGCGTGTGAGTTCGGAGATGCCGAGGATGTGCTTGGCGCCGCGTGGATAAGTAAATAAATAGGGTATTTTCCTATTTATTTAATTCCACTAAACTTGGAAAATTCATATCTCTGTGTAGAAAAATCACAAAAATAAAATAAAAATACCCTCTTGCTCGGTGAACGAGAGGAGAATAATGTGGAAAAGAAATTAATTAATTTTGTCTAGTATTTTATTTTTAATTAATTATTTACTCCCTGCATTGTTTTGATTCTCCATGCATCCATACAATTCACCATGGCATGAGACCATAGGGCTTTTGAAGCCTCTGAATTTGGGAACATTCCTCGAATTTTCCAAAGTCGGAGGCCATCCCTATGAAGAGTTATTGATTTTTCAAATTCATGTCACTGTTTTAAGTATTTTAATTCCAATAAATAGCATGTTGTGAAATAAATTCTAGGAAAATTTGGTGATGTTCCTTATGACCGAGAGAACCCTAGGAAAAATAGGTTTTGAGTTAGTTCATTTTAGACAACCCTAATTGGCTTAAACACCCAAAATAGGTCTCTAATTAATTAGAGTTAACCATAGATCAAATTGACTTGAAATCAATTCTCCACTGACCTTTAGGATCAGAGGAACCCACCATAAAAATTTGAGGTCAATTGGACTTAGTTAGCCTCATTAATTGGGTTGATTAAGCCAATTTAGCTAATATAAACTTTAAAAATTCATAACTTTCAAAATACCTTTAAAAAATTAACCAAATTGGTTTTGGAGTCTCTCTGATATCAGGGGAATTTAAGAAAATTAAAATTTCAATTTTCTAAAAAAGTTGATTTTTAATATTATTTTAATATTTTTAATAATTAAAAAATAATAAAAATCACAAAAATAATAAAATTCACCAAAATGTCACATTTTGAATTTTAATCACTTAGGAACAAACCCCATATTTTTCTTAAGTCTATTTGGTGAGATATTAATTTTTAAAGCTCTAGGGTAATTTTAAAAATTAAAAAATGTATTTTCTAGCATTTTCACTAAAATAATTATAATAAATCAAAGAAAAATCAGAAAATTATAAAATTTGGTTCTCTGAAATCCTTGATATCAGAGAGAATTTTGAAAATTATAAAATTCATTTTTCAACATTTATTTTATTTTTAAATTAATTAACACTCCAAAACTTAAAATAATTCTAATAAATAAAATATAATTCAAAAAATCACCAAAATTAGTCTAAGTGGTCCTCTGGTCATTAGAAATGTCCCCTAATTTTCTTAAGGACAGAAACTTTCCCTTGGTCATGTTATCAAATTTTTCTTGAAAATCTCTATTTTCTACTAAAAATAATTATATAAATAAATTAAATACAGAAAAATCACATTTTCTCCTCTCATGTCTTTATTGACATATGAGTGAAGTCACATAAAAATTTCAAGTTCATTTGAGTTCAATTTAGTGAGTTATGAAATTATTAAGCTTAAAGGGCAAAATGGTAATTAAAATTTTAACCCTTAATTAAAACTTTAGGTTTAATAAAAATTAACAAGTAAAATATTTGATCCTAACTTGATTTGGATGATTGAAATTTAATAATTGAAGGGTAGAAACCCATTAAACAATTTAAAATGATTAAACTTTAATTAAATAATTGATTAAATTTGGAAGAATAATAAAATTGGAATTATTAAAATAGGGATATTATTAGGGAGAGATTTATTCTTTAATTTAAAAATCCCTAAATTAATCATCTCATTAATGTTTAATTCTCAATTAAAATGATAATTCAAATAAAAAAAAAACATTAAAAGACTTAGTCTTTAAATTAAATTAAAACAAATTCCTTTAAAATTAAAAATTAAATTAAAAAATTTAAGAATTAAATGAAGATATATTATATTAAATTAAAATTAAAAATTAAATTAAATTAAATCAGATTAAACTAAATTAAATTAAATTAAATTAAATTAAATCAAATTAAATTAAGTATTAATAAAATTAAATTAAATTAAATCAAAAATAAAATTAAATAAAATTAAATTAAATTAAATTAAATTAAATTAAATTAAATCACATTACATTAAATTAACTTAAGTTAAATTAATTTAAATTGAACCACATTAAATTAAACTAAATTAAATTAAATTAAATTAAATATAAAGACATAAAGAATTCAAAATAAATCTAAAATAACTTGAACAACTATTCCAAACTTAAATCATTAATTTGAAATTAAATCACAAATCATTAAATATCATTTTACTTTTAGGAGCTTTTGCTATTATAACTCCTAAATGGAATATTAAATGAAATGTCACTTCACTCATAAGGATATTCAAATGTCCTAAGTTCAGCTGAGCAAGTTAACAAAACTTGAAAACCCGGACGAGCGATTCATTTACATAATTAAGTTCATTTGGACTTCAAACAATCCTAGAAATATTGAAAAGATGTTTAAGATTCTTCTTAAACACTTCCTCAATATGATAGGATGTTTATAAGAACAATTGAACTTAGTTGTTCTTTGATGAAGAAAATCGTCTTCAAACCAAAAACACAAAGAACCTAGACGTCATAGGAAATGACTAGCTATAGGATTAGGAATTTGGTAGAAAATCATAACCCTTACCTTAGCTTTACCTAGGAACTTGCTTAAATATTCTAACGGTGTTTTAAGTGCAGCTTGGGATGACGGGAAGACCCTCCAGGTATGCTTTTATTTTATTGCAATTTACTTTCTTGCAATTTATTTAATCGTGATGCACTTTACTTCTCTCGCATGTTAAACAACGAGTTGCATGAAAACCTACACCTTTAGGACAGAAACCAAAGCTGAAACCATAACTAAATTAAAAGACATTACAAGATAAAATTCACCTCCACAACATTTCAAAATATAAGACAACTTAAAATTTAATCACAAACGGAACACAAAACTACAACTACGATTAAATTAAAACGTCTTTTTGGATGATCGGGAATACCTCGGATGATGTAACCTACGTGTTGCTAACGGGATTTCCCACGGTCTAAATGAAAGTGTGGAACTCATTCGGTTGAGTTTAGCAAATTCATCCGGACTAAGTGAATCCGATAAAAATAATGATGCGGAAGGATGGAACCGTGGGATCTTAACCGGTGTCGTTATAATCAACTTTAAGATTTGTTTTAATTAAAACACAAAAACACTTGGAAATTAAGACTTCTCTAAACCAAACACTTTTCTCATCTCCTGATTTATGATTTCTAAAACTAAACCTCTGCAACAACAAGAAGCTCGGAGCATGGTGGGCAGCACGGCCATCGTCATCAGCAAAACAAATCTACATCGACAAAACTTTCCTAGAATTAAACAACAAAGCCATAGGACTTCGAGGTAGTTTGCCTAGTGCAACATAAATCCTCAACTCTTCGTTAGGCATTTGCATTGCAAATTAAGCCCTAACCTAGGTCTTAGGATTCCGAGGTAGTCGTCCGATACGACATAAACCCTCATATCTTCCGGGCAATTTGTATGATTCTATCATATAAATATAAGCCACGATTAATTAAAATCGGCAAAATTAAGACATTAAATAAACATTAGGACTTTCCTAAATCCAAGCCAAACAATAGGATAGTCGGGAGATTGCGAAGTTCGCTTCGAATCCGTGATCTCTCCTACTTCTTTTCCTTCGAATTCCCAGAAATAAAATGTTCCGAATTTGATCCATTCCTTATTGAAATTCCAAATTTCAATCCCTTGAAAACTTAAACTTTGAAATTCTTGAGAGCAGAATTATTGATTGTTATCGAGAGTTTTCTTAGGTGATTCCCGTCACTTAAGATGTAATTAACTATAGGGGCTTGCCCTTATAGGGAACTTTAAGAACCCGAGGTAATATAAACCTCGTTTAATGTTTTCATATTAAGCGGGGGAAATTTGTCGGCTTATAAAATTGGTTCGCGGACCAAACGGATGTCACAAATCCTCTAGTTTATTCAACCGAGCCCCACCATCAAGCGGTGTATCTATCCTTAGGAATAAATACACGGTTTGTGGTGCGGTGCTCGTTTATGTAAACTATTCGAGATGTGAGATCGGTTTGATTTCATATCTTAAAAATCTTCAAATTTAAAAATTATTTTCAAAATCAAATACTACTTTTCAAATTATTTATTTAAATTAAATTAAAATTCGCCGACAATTTCTGTAGGCGACCCCCTTTAAAAAAAAAAAAATACAACACAACCTAAAAATATGCCGACACTCGAATTGAGGCTTCTTTTGACTTATCATCATTTTTTATTTATCTTCTTAGGAGCTTCCTTCAACTTCAATGCTAATCGGTGGCTTCGTCCATTCAACAATCTGGTGAGTACTTCCTCGACCACGTTTCCGGCCTCGACGTCAGATGCGTAGGCTAAAAGAACCTCTACGAACTCGTTGCGAAGGAGTGGCGGTAGATTGTTGAACTGGAGCTATATGGTCCCGTTCTTGTAGTTCTTCTGAATTTTCTGCTTTACTTGTTACAATTTTTCTTGAAAGTATTGTTCTCTTTGGGGGAACATAGTAGGCGGCGTCTTCGTGAATGCCTACTTCGTGTATTGAAAATAGTTGTAAATCTCCCTAAATGCAATGTTCTTGTCCGTCTTTGTAGTATTTGATGCACTAGTGAAGTGACAGCAAAACCATATTGTACTCATGAAGCTACGACCGACCAAGCAAGGTGTTGAACGTTGTATCTACATCGATGACATAGAATTTTGCAGTTGTTACTAGATTTCCAACTTTCATTTGCAGTGTTATAGACCCAATGGCTCTTTCTCCTTTCTGATTGAATCCTCTTAGCATCATTTTATCCATAGACAGCTCTCGAGCGTCGATGTCCAAGTAGGCTAGTGTCCGTAGACTCATCATGTTGAGTGACGCTCCAGGATCTATTAACACTCTGGAAAGTACGAACCTGCCGATGATCACAGAAATGTAGAGCAGATGGTTATGATCGGCTGTACCGAGCAGCAAATCTTCATCGATGAAGGTTACACGAGGCTGTTCTTTTAAAGTTCTAATTCTATTTGAGAATATGCTAGCCAACTGTGCTAAGCAAATATGCGGATCAAGTAGAGCCTTGATCAAATTGTCTCTCATCTCCTTTGATAGGATCAGAGCGTCGTAATTGCTTAGTTTGGCTGGTAACTTCCTGAGATGAGCTAGCACATTTTAATCGACCTTGTTTGAATTTTTAATTTCATCTTGGACTTGTACTTCTTCCATTTTTGGAGACACTTCTTCTTGAGTAATTACCTATTTTCCTTTATCCATTGGTGCTGTCATTGGCAGTAGCACCTTGCCACATCTTAAATGTACTTCTATTATTTTTTCTTCTTCCGGAACTTGAAATCCTTCTATTACTGTATCTGGCTCTTCTGTATCTAAAAAGTCCATGTTGATGGCAAGTGGAGCTCCATTGCATTCGAGGACTGGCTCCACGCTTCCGGTGCTGTCATATTCGGTATTGTCGATATCTTCTTTATTTTCGTCAACATTCTCATTGGGAATATTCATGATTTAAGGATCATTTTGGGAATCAAAATCGGGGTTAGAGAGGTTGTGATTAGTTACGTCATCACTAGAGATAGTAAGAACGTAGCCAACATCATTTATATTATCATTATGAGACCCCGGAGGGGCCTAAAGATAATGGTACAAGGATCGGGGTTCGAGGGGTTTCACTCCCGAATCCGAGACAACCATTCTAACAGTGGTAGCCTCTATCCTACCCTTCGCGCTATCATCCTTAATTTAGTTCACAATCTGTTTCTTCCTCCATTCTTGTCGCGGTGGTTTCCTTGGTGAAGCCTTAATCTTGGATTGGGCTGGCGGCAGACTCCGAACAACAGCATCTTTGGAGCATACTGGATCTGATTCAGGACTTTCTTGAGCTCATTCCAAATTGTGATCCATCCGCCTTTTTTGGCGTATGGATCAATCGGAGAGATTAGCTTGGCTAAAGTAAAGTTTATAAGACCTCTTTCAGGTTTTTTCAAATAATCCTTTATTATCGTTATATTTCCTTCTTTGTAATTCCGCTCGAGCCAATTCCTGAAACTGAAGTAGCTTTCCATGGTGTGTCCAAGCATCCTGTGGTAGGGGCAAAAGTTGGGCTGATCCTTCTTATCCACCTCTTTCGGCTTCTTTGGCTCGGGCAATCTGAACTCGGGCCTCCTCATTAGATTAATGAACATTTTTCTACAGCGTTGTTTTTGAAGGAATAGTTTCTGCGCAGCCGTTCTAACATTGTTGGACCCTGTCGTCCATTTGTCCTGTATGACCTCTGCTGCTGACCAGACTGACTGCTCTGTTATGCACGAAGCTGACCATACTGTTGAAGCTAACTGTACTGAGGTGACTGACTATGCTGCTGCTCAGGGTGAATCCTCATTGGCCGCTTTCTTTTGTTGACAGTTGCCACTACACCCGACCTCTTCTCGTACGCTTTAGCCAATTTCATTTTCTCAGTCTTTTCTGTAGGCTTCATGTGCTTGACTTCTTCTTGTAAGCTATTGGCTTTGCTGAGTAGCTTCTCAAAGGACTTGATTGTGAGACCCTTAAGCATGAAGGCCACCGGACCGTAGATACTTTTGAGTAGTATCTCGATCGCGTGTTGTTCTTGTAACTGAGGTTCACATTTCATGCTTAAGTTTCTCCACCTCATAATGTAGTCAACCAAAGTCTCAACGGGCTTCTGCCGCTCCACCATGAGAACTCCTTTGGTAACATGATGTTGGTCACCGGCGAATCTTTTCACAAACATGTTTTTCATTTCTGCAAAAGTTTTTATTGATCCATTGGGAAGCTCGGCAAATCAATCTAAAGCTATTCCTGATAGGCTACTGACAAACTGACGGAATAACAGAGCTTCACTTCCTCCTGTGTTGCAACAACTAGCTCTGAAATGTGTTATGTGTTGACGAGGAATTCCTGTCCCATCGAAAGTCTTGAAACTCAGGGGCACGAAGCCTTTAGGGTAAGGAAGGGTCTACCCTTTGAAACTGATGCACCTCCTTTGGAATGAGCCAAGGCCTCCCAAACTTGTTGTTCGACCATCTGTTTAATGTCTTTTTCTGGTGGATTCGAAGTGGGATCTCTTGTTGGTGGTTCGTCTTCATTGGCTGAAGCGACCTCCGTTCTTTCATCGGCGATGTGTATAATCTCAGGCTGGTTAACCTCTGGAGATGCTGGTGGTCGTGGCTGTTACTGTCCGTAAAAGGTTGTCATGGCGGTCATGGCGGCGGTCATCTCCTCCATTCTTTTTTCCAGACATCTAATCTGTTCATCTCTTGTGAGGATAGTCTTCCGCAGCTCATCCGCGGTGTTCTCCTCACTAGGAACACACGTGTGGATGACGTAGACTGAGTTTTAACCTTATTAATTTCTATGAATTCTTCGTCAATGTAATCTGAAAGGAAGTAATCCTCATCATCAATATCCAACCACCATTGTTTGACTAACTCAAAAATTTCTGCTCGAAGCTTTCAAACTCTATCATCGATTGTTTTATTCTTGGTCAGCTTTAAATTTGCAGGTTTTCCTCTGCTCTCACTCCTTTCTACAACTGATTCAGAAGCAATGGCAGTAGTGGCAATGGGATTATCAGACTCATGATTAATTTTGTTGTCAGCAGACCTTTCAGAATGTACTGGTGCAACACCTTTGAGTAACCACACATTCCTCTAAAATTTTGACGCCTTAAGACGAGGTTTCTCGGCGGGGACATCGAGGTGACAAGGGGAAGTGTGCTTCTTAGTGTGTATACCATGTACAGAGGAGAATAATCCTCTCTTATAATTTCTCTTTCAGGGTTTCTCATGATCATCAACACTTGGTACACTTGGACCCAGTAGGGACTTGACTGTTTTGCTTATAGTAGTATCATCTATAGTAGCTGCATCAACACGTTTTCCCAAATAGTGTTTGACGGAAACTCGGACGGGTCTTTCCATTTCCAGAATTTTATCCTTAATTTCAAGGGATATTGCACATCCCATCCTCTTGAGAAGCTTGGTGACAGAACAACCCTCTATTTCAGACAATCTTCGCAGAAGGGTGTGAGCTCGGGTGATAGGTGTGGGCCTTCCCCTCACCTTATCACGACAGTGTGGTGTTGGAAGTGTAGTAGCAATTCTTTGGAGGATTTCATCTCTAGTAGTGCCAGCTAATGGGTGGAACCTACTTCCTCAAAGAAGAGGAGAGGTGTCCATTAAACCAAGTTCCTATTGTTGAGGAATCTCATCAATTACTGGAATCCTGTGGTTGCAGCTTCTTCTTTAAGATTTGGTTAGTAGGGGAGGTCTAGAACTTGAGCCAACTTTGAAGACTAGCGGTGGGGTAAGAAAGGTATCCTCAAAATCATCTTCACAAAGAATCTCTTTCCCTTTAGCAGATGGGAAAGTAGGTGCAGTGACTGCGAAGCCTGTGGCAGTAGAGGTAACAACTCTTCTTGGAACGGAGACGGCTGACTTGACGGTGGCAGTGGTTATTTTCACCTTCTTAGTAGAAGGGAAATCTTCATGGGAGCTCAGGTCAAACTCAATAAATAGCTCTTGAATTTTGGGAGTGGTAACTTTCACGACCACGAACGGAGCTTTTCCAAGTACGACTTCAAACTCACTAAAGCCGGTCCCTAATTGAATCGTTGGTCCTGCAAGACGGTCCTCGTGGGAGGAGAGCAAGTTGCAGGAGAAAGTCAGTGTAGGGGTAGACATCTTTAACTATCAAGTGAAGCATTTCAAAGGTTAGTGAGGGCCAAAAACCTTGTCATCATAGTGCAAACACTACGAAAAAGATTGTTCTGTGGACTAGGGAAAATTTCATTTCATTTTGATATTTTATTATCTTTATCATTTTTTAGGTTTTCACATGTTGGTTAAAAGGAGTTTTAAGGTTTACAGAAGAGTGGGTCAATCTGCCGAAGACAGGATTGAACCCGAAAGGCACAGACGGAGGTGAAGTACGGGACCCCATCGGAGGTCCCTTTCACAACGCACGTTGCCCTAGCGAGATTTGCTTACTGACACACCTATTGGGGGTCTGACCCCACAAGATCAAAAGGAAGACCTAAGGACTCCTGAACCATTCTGTTTAGGAGTGACTAAACAGATGGTCCTGAAATACTGTGAGTTTATCACACATTCCTAAGAAAGAAATGGGTGATGTATGTCAACGGAAGAATGGTAATCTGGCTCATGAGGGAAATTAACACTTTACCAATATGTGAATATAATATCTCTAGATCTTAATGAAGAGAGAAACTTTTCCCCAGCGGAGTCACCAGAACACTGTCGGCCGTTGAAATTTTTATTTGGTTTGAGGTTGATATTTTTGAAGAGGGTTTTAGAATATAGTTTTATAAAATAGAATTTTGATTTAATTTAATATATATATATATATTTGAAAATATTATTTCAATTTTGAAGAATATGAAATCAAACCGATCTCATATAAATGATAGCTTAAATAATCAAGCATTTCACTGTGAGACATGTATTTATCCAGTATAATAAGTACATGGCTTGAGGTGAAGCTTGATTAAATAAACTAAAAGATTTATGACATCCGCTTGATCTGTGATCTATTTTTTGACTGATAATTTCCCCTACCTAATATGAAGGAATTAGATAGGGTTTATATTAATCTGGAGTCTTTAAGTTTCCTATAAGGGCAAGCCGCTATAGTTAATTACATCTTAGATAACCGAAGTCACCTAAGAAAACTCTTGATATAGATCCCAAAACATTTATATTCATGACTTCCAAAGGTAAGGCTTCCAAGGAAAATGTGAGGGTCGGAAGTTCAATAGGTGAATGGCTCAAGTATTGGAACATTTCTTTTTTATCTGAATCCAAAGGAGAGAAGGCTAGGGGAAGGACATATATTCAAGGAAAATCTTGATGTCTTCCCAAACTATCCTATAGTTTGGCATTAAATCTTGTGAATAAATTTATTTAAATTTCAATCATGCCAATTAATTATAGGGATTACATTTGCATAATATCCAATTATGCAAACAACCTAGAAGATGGGAGGATTTATGTTGTACCAGACGACAACCTCATAATCCTAAAGCAATTTAGGGCTTATACTGCACAGCAGGGCTGTGCAAAGGCCTAAAGAAAAGGTGAGGATTTATGCTACACTAGGCAAGCTACCTTGAAGTCCTATGGATTGTTGTATTTAACTAAAGAATGGTTTAGCTAGTGTAGACAAGATTTGTTGTTGAAGATGACCGTGCTGTAAACTATGCATGCTCCAAGCTCCTCGTCGTAGCAGGTTTAGTTTAAAGAAGTGTCAATTGAGGAGAAAAGAGAAGATTCATATTCTGGAAATATTTAAATTGAGGTGTCTTAATATTTTATTAGGGGAAAGATTAAAATTGATTATAGCAACACCAGTTAAGATCCCATGTTTCCATCATCCCGACACCGCTATTTTCATCGGATTCACTTAGTCCAAATGAATTTACTAAACCCAACTTAATGAGTTCCATACTTTCATTTAGACCGTGGGAAAACCCTGTTAGCAACACGTGGGTTATCTCCTCCAAGGAATTCCCGATCATCCAACAAAACATTTTAATTTAGTTATAGTTGTAATTTTTGTTTTGTTTGTGATTAAATTTTGAGTTGTTTTATATTTTGAATGTTGTGGGGGTGAATTTTATCTTGTTTTGTTTTAATTTAGTTTTGGTTTTGGTTTTGTGGCTATCCTAAAGGTTTTAGTTTTCATGCAGGGTGGCAATGTTGTTTATCATGCAAATTGCAAGAAAAGTAAAGTGCGGTAAAGAAAACACGGGAAAAGAAAGCACTGTAAACTTATAAAAGTGTACCTAGTGAGTCTTCTCGTTCCTCCACCTGAAACTATAGTATTCTTTGCAATAAACGTTTATATTTTTAGGGAAGTGACACCTTATGAATATGTTCATCACAGGCCTACGAAGTCCTAGGTCATAACCCGACAAGTCCTATTTGTTCATTTGAGAGGTATTTTCATTAAATAAATATGATCGGTGCAGTAGTCCTACAAGGTGTCCAAGAAACTTATGGAGTGTCTCTAGGAGATACCTATTTGTTTCACAATTCTTTTGAGCTTCCTTGAGATCATTTTGAACCTATCATAATTATTAAATAATTTATATATTTTATACCCTTATGCTCAGTGAGTTAGTGTTCTTAATTAACCCAAAAGACAGGGTAATTATCTTTTGTTATTTCATTTAGAGATTATGTGGGTGAAAACCACTTTATGCAAAGTTGATTTATTTTGGAAAATTAGTCGATTAATTTCATATTTGGGCTTGTAGTGTTTTCAGGTATTTAGAATTTAACTATGTTTGCTTTTCTAAACTTCTTTTAGCAAGATTGATTAAGCCTAGCTCACTACTAAGCCCTTAAAATTTTGATGGATACATTTGTAATTCTTTTTAGAAAAAGTAAAATGAGTTTAATTAATTTCTATCAAAATATTGGGCTATCATTTAATATATCAAATAGGGGTGTGATTTAGTGGATTATTAACCTCCAAGATTAACCCCTAACCCTAAGGATCATTTTGTTTAATTATCTTCCAATTTAAAACTAATTAGGAAAATCCAAACATTTAGTTTTGATATGATAAAATTGAAGTTGGTTTCTACAATATATCCCTTTAATGTCTCAAACATTCA
Organism: Papilionanthe hookeriana x Papilionanthe teres; assembly: GCA_022702705.1. Classification (NCBI taxonomy): domain Eukaryota; kingdom Viridiplantae; phylum Streptophyta; class Magnoliopsida; order Asparagales; family Orchidaceae; genus Papilionanthe; species Papilionanthe hookeriana x Papilionanthe teres. The sequence goes on along the minus strand of CM040439.1, from coordinate 2,909,638 downwards.
AACATGTTATTTAGGATCATTAATTGCCAATTTTACCCTTTGATTAAGCCTAAATATTAATTAAGGCTAAAAACCCTTAAAATTACAACTTTACCCTTGGGGTCTTATCACTTCATAATTCCTAAAATTTAATTAAAATGACTTCGAAACTTTTATATTATCTTACTAATGAGCTAATCAAAACATTAGAAGAGAAAATGTGATTTTTCAAATTTTAATTTAATTTATATATTTAATATAATGTAAAAATAGAGGTTTTTAGTGAAAGTTCAATAACTTGATCAAAGCAAAATATTTTACTTTGAAATTTTTATTGGAGATAAACCTAGAATATAGGACCACTTGGACCAAATTTCTTGATTTTTTGATGTTTTTTAATAATTAGAATTATTTTAATTTTTGGAGTTTTAATTAATTATAAAATAATTTAAAAGTTGAAAAATTTAATTTTATATTTTCAAAAATCTCTTTAAGGTAAGAGAATCGAGATAAATAAATTTCATAATTGTCTAATTTTTTTTTAATAATTAGAATTATTTTAGTGCAAAATTAAGGAAATTCACTTTTTATCATTTAAAAAATTCATTTAAGTCTTTAAAAATTGATATTTTAACTTAGAGACTTAGGAAAATTATGGGGATGGTTCCTAAGTGATTAGGAGACCAAAAGTAACAATTTAATGATTTTTAATATTTTTGTGATTTTTTAATATTATTTAATTATTTAAATATTAAAGTATGATTAAAAATGAAAATTTTATAAAAATTTCAATTTTATTTTTATAAAATTTCTATGATCACAGAGAACTCTCAAAATTAATTTAATGATTTTTTCGAGTGGTATTTTAATTATTAAAATTCATCCAAGTGCCAAAAAGGCCATTGGACTAAGAAAAATCATTTAACTTATTAAATTAATTCCAAATGACTTCAAGATTTTTAGGGGAGTTCCTCTGTCCCTGAAGCACAGTGGAGAATCATTTTTGGGTTAATTTGATTTTTATCTTGTCTTAATAATTTAAGAGTTTGTTTTAGGTCAAGTTGATGATTAGTAAAATATCTTAGTGATTTAGCCCATGAAATAATTATCTTAGGGTTTTCTGATCATAAGAGACCTTCCAAAATTTACTTTGATTTTTTTATTATTATTTTAATTATTATTTTTATACCAAAATAGATATAATAACTTGAAAAGTAGAGATCTCATTGACTGCGACTTTATATATCAAGCAAGAATTTATGAAGTCAAAATTATATATTTAGAATGATTTAGTAAAGTCACAAATTCAACGCAAGTATACGTATCGTATCAAGTAATACAGGGCTCTAATAGAGTCCTGGTTATGGATCCCACAGGGAGGTGAACGCTCTTTAATTCAGATAATATAGCACTAAAATCCAATACCCAATGTAACAATGACTTAAGTGTACTACAACTAGTTAATGCAAAGTATAATAAAGCTGCTACAATTACTTCTAATTACTGAACTATATTAACTAACAAACACGCTAACTTATGTGATTTATGAGATACTTCTATATGAAAAGTGTCTTTCTTCTTGCATAAAGATTATTATGTGTGGATGATGAAGAATGGTAACTATTTGTGTTGCGCTAAATAGAAGCATATTTTGTTCTTTACCTTCAAAAGAGTACCCCCTCTTCCAAGCAGGTAAAGAACATTGCCATATCTTAAGTTTAGTTACTAAATCTAAGGCTAGGCTGGGAGGATACAGGCTCTCACTTCGGAGCTCCCACTCACCCTTCACCCGAAGGCTAACCATAGGCTTTAGTTACCAATCTTAAGACCAAATTGGGGATCCCATTCTGTCACCATGAAACCTCCAATTTGAAGTCCATCAAAACTCATTTCCCTATTTATTTGCACTTAATCGTCATGAACTACGCAAGCAATTCATTCACGGACATTAAATGGTTTCTTCATTTTGTTGTAGAACATTCAATTCTATTGGAATTAATGTTTCTCAACATGTTTTAACAATTCAATTGGCCGGATTGAAAAGTAAATTAAGTTCGAAATTAAAGAAACATGACAACTTTTATAACACTTAAAGGCCACATCATTTCCACATCACCACATCATAATTACTTCATGCAAGAAGAAAGGCAAGGAAGACTACTCACTAACCATGGAGAAGATATAAAAACACATGGATTTTATATATAAAAGAAGAGTCATACAAACCACAAAAGTAAATACAACTTTTCTCTTTCTCTTTCCCAAGCAAATTCTTCAAAGTCCCCTTGATTCCTTTTCTCTTCCTTGCAACACTTGATTTTCTCCTTGGAACAAAGATGAAGAAGCAATCTCTCACTTTACTCCCTCTTCTCCCCACCTTAGAGAAAAATCTCTCTTAAAATCACAAACCCTAACTCTCTCTCACACTTACCTCACACTCTCTACAACAATTCTCTTCTCTTCTTCCTCTCTATTTTCGTCTTGGACACTTAATTTAATGTTAGGAACGAATTCCCCAAGAGTTTCTTCAAGCACCTCTTCAAAAATCTGCCAAAACTTTTGAATTCGATGTGAACCGACATAGGGCGCCGGCGGCGCCCTATCGTGTCATTTAATCTGGAGTTCTCTAGAATAGGGCGCCGGCGGCGCCAGGTCTGTTTTCCTCTAAATTGCTCCATTTTGCTCCATTTTTCCCCAAATTTGTTCCTTTTTGCATCTTTTCGCTCCAGTCACCTATAAGCATCATACCTGCAACAAATCATGAAAAATACCTTCTTTTAAAGTGCAATATCACCAAAAATAGGTAAAAATATATAGCTAAAAGAGTATATATTTTTGGTGAATCACTCATCACAGAGATCCCCCCTGATTTTGGAAAAATCATGGAAGATCCCTTATAACAGATAGAACAAGACCCCCAAAACTCAAGCCATGGTGTAATGTCTGGGTTAGTGGAGAATTAAAAGACTGAGATCAGTATTTAAATCATTAAAAAATATGAATCAAAATATTTCAAACCATTTCCACATTGTTCTCCCCTATTCACTGAGCAACATGGTATTTTTCTTTTATTTTTCTGATTTTTTTAGGCCAAGATATGGATTTTTGAAGTTCTGGTAATTTAAATATTTCAGAAAATATGGATTTTCCTACTTAACCACGCGGTGTTGACTGGATCCTCGGCAATTCTGAAAGACCACGCGGCGTGCTCCTATTTGATGTCGCCATCTGACTGGATGTCCACGCGACCGCGCTTTACGTACCCGCTCTCTGTCAGACTCCTTCCTGGCCATCGAAGCATTACACGTGCGATCCGACGGTGCTCATTCATCGTCTTCGACTGGTTCATCCCGAGAGCCGTCCACACTAAAACCCTAATATCTCAGCCTAGAATCAACCAAATTACTTTGGGTTTGATCCTATGGAATTGCTTAAGCATGACAAAAATATCCATAGGGCTAATCAGAGTTTAAATTTACCCGAATTACATGGGAATCCAGAAAAGCTCGGGAACAAGAAGGAGGCAATACCTTGGCTCTGAGAAGTGAAGCTTCAATCAGAGATGCTCTACACCTTTGTTGGAGTCCCAGGAGCTCAGGGATGAAGCCTCTTGCCTTGGTGAATTTCCTCGGTATGAAAGTGACCAAAGCTGATTTCGAGCTTTGATGGATGTCTGGTGCAGAGGGCCTCTATAATGTGGCTTTGAGGGGGGATATTATTCTCTCTCTGCTTTGAAGGTGTGGATGAAGTTAATTGAGATTTGGTGCTGTGTGGAGATGTACTGGAATGTGTCCAAGTTTCCAACCAAGTTTAAGCTCTGAAATTGAGCTCAGGCAATGAGGACCAGAGGGGGAAAATAGCTGGAATGATCTTAGGGAGGTCTAGAGAGGCTCTGGTGAGATTTTGATAGAGTTTATTTAAGAAATTCTTAGAACTTGGATTTTGGCTAAGGGGGTGATTTTATAGCCATGACTGCCTGGTGGAGCTCAGAGCCTGGCTTTAGGTGCAAAGTGCTGCTTAGGTGGAGGGAAGAAGAGCTCTGGTGGCAATTTTTGGTTGAGCTGGCCTTGGGGTGGAATTTGGGTTTGGTCAAAGGGGAGGTGGCTCTCAATTTTTTCATTTTCCAATTAATAGGCCGGCTGACCAGGCCATGGGAGGTGGCCAGGGGTCAGGTGCACCAGTGGCCAGGCCACGAGTGCAATATGATTTAATGGTTAAGGCATTATGGCAAACATCCCTTGGATTTAACCATTTAAGGGATGAGATCCCCAAATTTTGGGGGACATTTGGTCAATGGCTCCACTAGGGTGGGCTAGGTTTATTTAGCCCAGTTTCTAGGGTCAACTTAGTGGCTGTGGAGGGGTTGGTTTGGTCACATTTGGTTCAATTTGGTTAAGTTAGGTCATGGGATCATTTGGGTCACCTTGGGTTCAAATTGCGCTAACTTGAGCTTGAATGGAGCTCAAGTATCTTGAGCAATGTTGTGTAGATGATTGTAATGAAGATTTTTCATGAAGGCTTGGAGTAGTTTTGGGCTCAAATGAGGAATCAATTTTGTGGAATTTGGGATTTTGGTCAATTTGGGCATGTTGGGCTAGACTTGGGTCTAGGTTGGGCTAGAATGGGGTATAGACCCAGTTGAAGGTTCCAAATGATCTAGGAGAGTGTGATGAAGAGTTCTCAACATAAATTGGGTGCCAAGTTGAAGTTTGATTCAATCACTTTGAAATATTTTGGAGAAGGGTTCAAATTGGGCTAGATTTGGGGATATTGGTTCAAATGGGCTTGAATGGGGTTAAGGTCCAAATTGGGTGCAATTTAATGTTGCATGTGGTCCATAGGAGTGTTATAAAGGGTTTAAGATTGAAATTTGGGTGAATTGGTTAACATTGGGTCAATTTGGGGATCTTTGATCATTTAGGTAAAATTGGGGATTTTTGATTTCAAGTGGAGTTGAATTCAAATGTGGGTCAATTTGGGCATATATTTTGTTTAGATTGGTATTGGAGATGTTGAATTAAAGTTTGGAATTGAAATTGGGCAAGATTAGGGTCAAATGGGTAAACATTGGGTTTAATTTGGGCACTTTTGGGTTAAATGGGTCAAATTGAGGCTTTTGGTTAAATTAGGCTAAATTGGCCAAATTAGGTCATGTGGTAGTTGAGAGAAATGAAATTGGTAATATTTGGGAGGTTTTGGAAATTTATGGGAATTTTTGGAATTTTGGGCTAAGAGGGGTATTTTGGTCATTTTAAGTATTTTTGAGAAAATTTGGCAATTTTGGGTAATTTTGGTCAATTTGAGTGGTAGAAAGTATTTTGGAATGATTTTTGGGGAATTATGGGTAATTTGGATGATTTTGGAGATTTGGGGGGGGGGGCTGATGCGATGCGACTTTATATATGCTTTTAAATACAATAATTTGATACCACTTTTTAGAATATTTAATTCATGGCCAATGGCTTCAAAAACTTGATGTGCGATGTTTACTTTTACTTATGAATTTATATTTATATTTTATAATAATTATTGTAAATTTCACAATTTTAAAAGCAAGTATACGTATCGTTCAAGTAATACAGGGCTCTAGTGGAGTCCTGGTTATCGATCCTACAGGGATAGTGTTTTTATAAAAAGTAAGAAATGTAAGAAATATTTTGGAATTTTTTAAATTAAATGTAATTTATATATATATATATATATATATATATATATATATATATATATTTCAAATTTAATTTACTAACAATTTTACTATAAGCAAGTAAGCAGTAAGTAATAATAAAGTAAAGTAAGCAGTAATTAAAATTCAATGCAAGTATAAAAATGACTTTCTCCTTTTCAACTAATCCAAGATTTTTAGAATAATTATCTTTTGTGGGGAATTTAGATTATGATATTGTGCCAAATAGAAGCATTCCTATTCTTTACCCTTTGGTCCAGGTGTAAAGAACATTGACTAATCTATAGATCTGTTCAGGATGTTTTATTAGTAGAATGAGTTAATCTAGGCTCACACTACTAGATGTCCAAGGGTGGCTATGGTCGGCCCTACCAGTGACCCATTCCCATTCTATAAACTAAATTATTAGAATTTAGTCTGTCACTCTAAAAACTAATTAATTCTGCACCCAATAAATCATATCTTCCTATTTATTTGCACTTCACCTTAAATAACCCGCGTATGGCCTGCGATTACCTAAGGATTCATGTGATATCTACTCGTTAAGAATTTATCTCCGGATTGGTCTCAAAATTCTTCAATAGGTTTTAACAATTTAAACGGCCAATTTAAAAAGTAAACAAAGATCAGGTATTTATTATCTTTTAAATTTAATTCTCCTACAAAATTTAATTAAGTTATTATCTTTTCATAGTTGAAAGAAGAAAGATAACTAACTACTTAGAACACATTAAAATAACACAACAAAACATATTTATAAAACTTTGAGCCAAGGTACAAATACTTATTTGAAGTGTTCCTTCAAGTGATCCGCTGACTTCTATTGACTCCAAAGCAATGATGAAAGACTCCAACAACAACAACACAAAATAAGTACTCAAAATAAACTCACTAAATAATAATAAAGATGGTGGCTCCCCAAAATAATTGGATGGAATATAGTGCTTGGGGACTAAAGATGCAAGAAGGGGTGAAAGAGACTATAGGGTGCTAAAAGGGGCGATTTTCTCGGTAGAATGGGTTCCTATTTATAGAGCTCTGAATTTGACCAGGGGTTGCTTAAGGCACCTCTTTAAAATTTGTCCAAATTCAATGCATCTTCTAGAAGGTAATTGTTGTGCCTAGGCGCCGGGATCTGGCGCATAGGCGCCGGGATCTGGCGCATAAGCGCCGGACTCCGTGACCAGGTCTTCACACCTCTTCACTTTGGATTACACCTCTTCGCGATTAAAACCGTTTCCTTGTGTCCAAATGCATTGTATCACATGTCCTATATATTAGGAGTAACTTCCAGTCTTTTATAAGCTCCAATAACCGCTTAACTGTGTCAAAATAACTCCCCAATAGCATCAAAAAATGTTAACAGCGTCTGTATCGAGCTGGCGCTTAGGCGCCGGATTCTGGCGCCAGCCCAATAATTCCAATATTTTGCTCCATAAGCTTCATTTTTGCTCCTTTTTCCTTCTTTTTCTTTCTTGGACTCTTTTTTAATCATCTACATCCAAAAACATGAAAATACCTTTCATTAAAGCATAATATACTTAAGAATTGAATCATAAATATGGCATAAAAATGGGTATTTTGTAGGTAGATCAAATTCCCCCAAACTTAAACGTTACTTGTCCTCAAGTAACCCTTTTAATTACATAAAATATATAACATTTGGAATGAACTTAAAATCTTTAAGATTCCTCGTAATTTTTGGTTTTATAAATGCTTTAGCAAATCTTTAACAAAATTTCATTAATTTTAAGAATTAAAGAACATTTAACTACCAAATCATAAGACTTCCAATTTTTTATTTATTTCACGAATAATTGTAGTTTGTCATATTAAGGTCACATAGAATATTTACAAGAAAAAGATTTTCATGAAATATTTTTCTAGTAAAAATATTTGTACATATAAATTAAGTTAAAAATGTAATCAGTTTTCTTCTTATAAGATAATTCAAGTGAAGCTAATTTTTGATTAGGCATTTCCTCAAGCTTCTTCTCACATTATTTTTTTTTTCTCTTTTTTTTTTCTTTTCTTTTGGATTGTTTTTCAATCCTTTTTCTCTCTCTTTTTTTTTAAGTGAGGATTACTATTTTTGGATAGCCTGTTAATGATTTTGAACTTCACTATCCTTAACTTATTTTCAAAAATTTATACGTTGTTACTTAATAAATATGACATTTTTAATAATTTATTATTTTTCAAAACATATTTCAATCTTTTCTTTTTCAAGCAATAATATTGATTCCTTAGTATTTCAAAAATACAATTCTCTTTACTATAAATAGAAAAATTTATATCTTATTATTGTTTAAGTTAAATAATTCTATTCTTAAAATCAATCAAAATTTTTGAAATTTTAGTTAAGTTTACTAAATTATTTATAAATTCAAAAATTTAGGTAATCTTAAACGATTTTTCATTCCTTATGTTATGTTAATATATATTTAAAGAAAATATTAGTTCATTAAGGACAAATAATATTTAAATTTGATAAATGTTTTCCCTTCCTCCAAACTTCAGCTTTAGTATAAATATGAATCATGAAATTTTCTAAAGCATGAGAGAAAGAAATAAACATGAATTAATCTAAGTACAATAATGATGTAGTAAGGAAAAACTAACTTCTACTTCTACACTTGCTTTAATATGAATATAATAGAATTGAATAAGCATATATAGAAAAGTTTTGCAGAGCAAGAGTTAATTTCTAAAAATTCTTTATTTATTTATTTATTTATTTTTATTTTTGAACATGGAAAATTACTAACTATTCATGAACACTAAACAGTAGGCTGAAACAGAAATAAACTTTTATAAAAATTCATTCATATTTCAGTCTTAAACACACATCAGATAATCTAAAAACAGTTTCAACATAAAAAATTCACATCAACACTAACAAATAACATCACACTAAACAGCACAAGAAACAAGAAACACACTAAAAATAGAATCAACACATCTCCAGAGGTAAGTCAAGCTACTAATCACTATCTGTAGCTTCATCATCATCATCACCAAAAGAAAACTCCATATGCTTCGTAAAGGTGAATATCTGGGACAAGTAGGGAATCGAACATCGTGCTCACCTTTCAAAAATCTCACTAACGACTCAGAATACTCAGCATCGTAATCACTCTTTCTTTGTGTATACTCATAAAGATGATTTATCTTCTTATCGATCGTATCTATTCTACAATGAGTTAGGAATAACTCATTCTGCTGCTCTATAAACTGATCATGCATAGTCTCCCAAAAAGTAGATGGTGGCTCAGCAGAAGTAGATGGTCTAGAAGTAGAATCTTTACCTGAATTAGGTAATGAACCAGAAGGTGCAGTAGAACTCTTACCTCGAAGTCGATCATAGATATTGACACTCTCTCTTCCTATAGACTTTATCGACTTAAGCTTTTCCTCAGAAAGCTCAGCAACTACTCAAGCACTTTGACATAGAGAATAGATCAGAGATGGAAAACCAAGTCCAATAGAAGTGCTAGAACGAGTAGTAGCCTCTACAGAATCATAAATAATGCTCCCTACATCAATAGGCTTCCTCTCTTGAATGTAGTAGTTGAGGATAGCTCTATCTTTGGTAACCTAGCTCAGATGATTGGATGGAAGGAGACAAGCAGAAATAAAGTAAAGCCATGCCTTTGAAACACCATTAAGCTTAGAAGATGAAAAATTTACCCTTTTTCCGTTCCGAATCTTCCAGGCTCCAGTACTATCAGTCAGGTAGGCAATGATCATATCCAAATCTCCCTCAGATGGAGATAATCTGGAGTAATAACACTCAATGTTTGGCGGCAGGCCATAGAAAATGTTGATACATTCAGGAGTGAATCCTACTCTAACTCCTCGAACAAAATTCATATTCTTCAGCATCCACGAAATTAGCATAAAACTCTATAACAACTGGGATAACGACAACAACAGTGAAATAGCAGAATTGTTGCTTGTTGAGCACAACGATCGTATCCTCAATTCTTCCTCCAGGATTGTAAAAACTTCGCTCCGAGATAAATTTTTGATAGTAGCAAAATCAATGTATCGGAAGTGAGCAGCAGCAGTGACGAACTTGCTACGATCAAAATTTTCTCGTTCCTTTCCTCGCTTAGATTTGGGTGCCATCTAAACGTGAAATAAAAAAGCAAAATAAATTCAACGAATCTAGGAAAATAAACTAATTTAAGCTTTTTAAACTTGAAAGAGCTTAAAAATTTCATGGATTTAACCTTAAAAATCAAAATTTTTCTCAAAATTTTGGTTTTTCTCAATGAGAGCAAAATCCAAGGAGAAAATCGAAAATAATGAGTTTAGAATGTAGATCTAACCTCGGGATGAAGAAATCGGGTGATTTCAAGCTCAAAAACTTGAAAATCCGGCTTTAAATGGGATCTATAGGGGGTATTTTCGTGAAAAACAGTGGAGAAGGAAGCTTAGGTGTCAAAAATGGCGTGGGGGGTTTAATAAGATGAGTTTTCGGGTTCAAGCTGATCCGACGCCTAGGCGCCAGACTCGCCTTTCCAAAAATTCGATTTAATCTTTATATTTTCCACCAAAGCTTATCAAATTTGACTCCTATTTACTCTTATGAGAGTATTAATCCAATTTATATCCTCCAATCACTTTCACAATCAATTTCAAATGATAGTTTAGATCCACAAAAAATGTATCCAAATTCTTCAATTCCAATCCATAACTTCCATTACAAATTCAATAAGTTTAAGTACAAGACTGTATCAAGGTTCATCATTTTATAAATAACACAAACAACAACATATTCAAAGTAAATTTTCAAATCCAACAACACACATTGAACAATTAAGCGAACACAAAAATTCAATATTCAACACACTAACACATGACTCGATCACACCTAAAACACATATAAGATCTATTTAACACTGATCTTCAATTACCATCTTTTTCGCAATGAAGTTTGCTAGGACCGAAGGGATAGAGCACCAACGCCCTTGGAAATTCCAAAGCCGTCTTTTCATCGATCCACTTGTTCTTCGCGTACATTTCTACTTGAGCGTCATGATAGGCCGCCATATGATCAGATTGAAGTTTGGTTTGCCACTCCAAGTGTTCATATTGATGGTACATCTCATGGACATGATTACCAATACTTTGAAGTTTTGCTTCAATCTTCTCCAATCGACTAAACAATTTCTCCATACTAACATCAATAAAACCATTAAAATAAGGCTGAGGATCTTTGGGAGATTTGTCTCTTACCTCATTTCCATGATTTCCTCTATCCAATGCCTCCAAATCCTTCTTAACTCCTCCAAAATGGATTGCTCTGGTCAAAATTAAGGTTTATATGGGATTGGGGACGAAGATAAGGCAATATATAAAGAGATTTCGTGTGAAAAACTGAAGATTTTTTATTTTTACACAATCTGTAACCATGGTGCTTAGGCGCCAAAATCTTGCGCCTAGGCACCGATCATCGATACGCAAGCCATTCTGGCGATTAGGCACAAACTTTTGGCTCCTAGGCGCCGGAACCTCGATCGACTCCGATTAGCCTATCGTCAAATTTTGCAAGTTTCGGTCGTAAAAATAGGTCTAACTAACGGGTATGATCAACAGAAAAATGCAATTAAAAAATATTCAAATCACAAACAATCACAAACGAAGGTTAACTTGATCTCCTTTTTACTCACATTTGACAAGGAGTAGTCCAAGTCCAAATTCTATATACTTCAAGATAATGTTTAGCTTAAGCCAATACAAACTTGTTAGCTTTCTATTTCCAGAAGTTATATACGAATTTAGTCAAAACCAAGGCATAAGCTTACAGCAATAATTTAACTCACACTAATAAATATGGGTTGCCTCCCACAAAGCGCTTGGTTTAATGTCGTCAGCCAGACCTAATTTATTGAATTAATCGGGTAGACTCAGTACATAAGCCTTTTTGTAATTTAATTTCATTTCTCCCATATATGGCTTCAGTCTTAATTCGTTAACTTTAAATAATTTTCCAGTTTTGGGATATTTAATATCCACAGCTCCATAAGGGTATTCTCTCTCAATTATAAATGGTCCCATCCATTTAGATTTTAATTTTCCAGGAAACAGTTTTAAACGAGCATTAAATAATAATACATCTTGTCCAGGCTCAAACATTTTCCTTGAAATCATTTTATCATGCAATTTCTTCATTCTTTCCTTATAAATTCTTGCATTTTCATAAGACTCATTTCTTGTCTCTTCCATTTCATTCAGTTGTAATAATCGTTTTTCTCCTGCAGTATTAAAATTATAATTGAACTCCTTTATCGCCCAATAAGCTTTATGTTCAAGTTCAACAGGTAAATGACAATGTTTACCATAAATTAACCGATAAGGTCACATTCTGATAGGTGTCTTATAAGTAGTTCTATAAGCCGATAATGTAGAATCAAGTCTATCAACTGAGTCAGTTCTTTTAGGATTAAAAGTCTTCCCTAATATTCTTTTAATTTTTCTGTTTGATACTTCAGCCATTACACTTGTTTAAGGATGATAAGCAGTTGCAATACTATGTTTAATTCTGAATTTTTCCAGCAATGATTGAATTCTTATATTTTTGAAATGACTTCCCCCATCTGTGATAATTATCTTGGCCATTCTAAATTTTGTAAAAATCGTTTTCTTTAAAAATTTTGAAACAGTTTCGGAATCACAGTTAGGTAAAGCTACAGTTTCGATCCACTTTGAAACATAATCAACTGCTAATAAAATTTGAATTTTTCCAGATGATGGTACAAAAGGTCCCATAAAGTCTAAACCCCATACATCAAAAATTTCGATTTCTAATATAAAGTTTAGAGACATTTCATCTTTTCTGGATATATTTCCCATTCTTTGACATCGATCTCATGTTTTCACATAATGTCCAACATCTTTAAATAAGGTAGGCCAATAAAATCCAAAATTTAAAATTTTAAATGTTGTTTTCTCCACTCCAAAGTGTCCTTGAAATTCAAAATCGTGACATTTTTGAATTACTGGAAAAGTTTCTTCATATGGCACACATCTTCGAATCACAAAATCTCTTCCTATTTTAAATAAATGAGGATCTTCCAAAATATATGATTTACAATCATTCTTGAATTTCTTAATATATTTGTTATTCATCCTATAAGGTAAAATATTGCTAACCAAATGGTTAACTATATCAGCATACCAGGGTATTTGCAATCCTTGAATGACATAACTGTTCATCACGGAATTTCTCATTTATATTTTCTTAATAATTCTTTATTATTTTTAATTCTTGATAAATGATCAGTAATTTGGTTTTCAGTTCCTTTTCTGTTTACTATTTCAAAATCAAATTCTTGTAAAAGTAAAACCCATCTGATCAATCTAGGTTTAGCATCTTTCTTAGTCATTAAATACTTAATTGTAGAATGATCAGTATGTACGATACATTTTGTTCCAAGAAGATATGGTATAAATTTATTAAAAGCATATACTATTGCTAACAACTCTTTTTCAGTAGTAGTGTAATTTATTTGAGTTTCATTTAAAGTTTTGCTAGCATAATATATAACTTTGAAAATTTTCTCTTATTTTTGTCCTAATAGAGCTTCAATTGCATAATCACTTGCATCACACATTAATTCAAAAGGTTTATTCCAATCAGGTGTAACAATGACATGTGCAGTGATTAATTTTTCTTTTAGAATATTGAACGCATTCAGACAATCTTTATTAAATTCAAATTTAGCTTCTTTTTCTAATAAATGGCAAAGATGTTTAGCAATTTTAAAAAAATCCTTTATATATCTTCTATAAAATCCAGCAAGACCCAAAAAACTTCTCACTTCAAGTAATCGTATTAGGTGGTCAAGTTCAGCAATAATTTTCACTTTTGCCTGATCAACTTTCATCCCTATTTATGAAACTTTATGTCCAAGTACAATTCCTTCTGTGACCACAAATTGACATTTTTCCCAGTTTAGAACTAAATTTGTTTCTTCACATCTCTTCAAAACTTTCATTATATTTTTTAAGCAAGATTCAAAAGAAGTTCCAAAAACTGAAAAATCATCCATAAATACTTCAATTCCTTTATCAATTAAATCACATAATATTGACATCATACATCTTTGAAAAGTTGTAGGTGCATTGCATAAACCGAAAGATATTCTTCTAAAGGCAAATGTTCCATAAGGACTTGTAAATGTTGTCTTCTCTTGATCCTCAGGAGCAACGGGTAATTGATGATAACCAGAATATCCATCCATAAAACATAAATATGAGTGTCCAACTAGTTTATCCAACATTTGATCCAAGAAAGGTAAAAGAAAATGATCCTTTATAGTGGCATTGTTTAATTTTCGATGGTCAATGCAAATTCACTATCCAGTAACTTATCTTGTTAGGATTAATTCATTTTTTTATTAACAATGACAGTTACTCCTCCTTTCTTTAGAACAAAATGAATAGGACTTACCCATTGGCTATCCGAAATAGGATAAATAATTCCAGCATCTAACCATTTCAAAATCACTTTCTTAACAACCTCTTTCATAATTGGGTTTAATCTTCTTTTGGGTCCAATAGTGGGTTTACAATTTTCTTCATTAAAATCCTATGCATACAGATTAAATGGCTTATTCCTTTTATATCTGCAATAGTCCAACCAAAAGCTTTCTTATAATTCTTCAAAACTTCTATTAATTTTTCTTTTTGATCTTTGCTTAATTCTGAAGATATAATTATAGGTAAAGTTAATGAATTTCCAAGAAATGCATACTTTAACTGTGCAGGTAACATTTTTAATTCCAATTTAGGGGCTTTTTCAAATGAGGGTAAAAGTATATAATTTTTAGTTGTGTCTAAAATTTCCCAGTTTTTATGAACATAATGAGTTTCTTCAGATAAAATTTCTTCATTTAATTTTTTAATTTCTTCATTTAATTACTCATTATATAACATAGATTCTTTATCTTTATCATCAGAAATGACCTTACATTTTTCTTGATAATGCTTTTCTATTATATAATAAAAAATATCCATCCGATAGAATTTTTCTTTATCAGGATACCTCATTGACTTCAGAACATTGAATATGATCTCTTGATCATTAAATCTCATCGTTAATTCTCCTTTTTGCACATCAATCATAGCTCGTCCGGTAGCTAGAAAATGTCTCCCTAAAATTATAGGTATTTCTTTATCTTCTTCCATATCTAGAACAATGAATTCCACAGCGAAGATAAATTTATCTACCTTAACAAGAACATCCTCTATAACTCTTTTAGGATAAGTGATCGATCGATCAGCTAACTGAAGAGTTACAGTAGTAGGAGAAATCTCTCCTAAATCTAACATTCGAAAGATTGAAAATGGCATGAGATTAATACTAGCTCCTAAATCACATAAGGCTTTTCCACAGAATGTTTCTCCAATAACACATGGTATAGTGAAACTTCAAGGATCTTTAAGTTTCTGAGGTAATTTCTTCTGAATTATTGCACTACATTCTTCACTTAATGCAACAGTTTCATAAGCTTCAAATTTTCTCTTCTTGCTTAAAATATCCTTCATAAATTTTGCATAGCTTGGCATTTTCTCCAAAGCTTCAGCAAAAGGAATGTTGATGGTAATTTTCTAAAAAATTTCAAAGAACTTAGAAAATTGATTATCAAACTTCTGCTCTTTTATTATTTGAGGAAAAGGTGGTGGTAGTCTTTCAACTTCCACTTCAATAGGTACTACAGTCTGATCTTTACTTGGAGAAAGGGTATCTTTAGGTTTTTTAATCTCTTCAACTTCTTTCTCTTTTTCAATCTCATTCCTTTTTTTCTCTTTTAATTCCTTTCCACTTTTGAGTTGTACAGCTTTTTCTTGTTCATGATCTTTTCCAGATTCTTTCAAATTAATTATTTAGCGATTAGACCCATCTGATTCTCAATATTATGAATAACAATGTTTTGACTTTGTAACTGATTGCTTAGTTGCAAGATCAATTCTTCTACAGATAACTTTTTCTGCTGATTGTTATAACCAGGAGGGTAAGTTGGTCTATAGTTTGAATTTCCTTGATTGTTCCAATTTGGATTAACTTCATTATTATTCCATTGTTGATGTCCATTGTTCCAATTAAAATTAGGATGATTTTTCTAATCAAGATTATAATAATTAGAATAAGGGTTATTAGTTTTACTAGCAATAGCTTGCAAAGTTTCCGTTGTTTGAGGTCATCAGAATTTGTAGAATTATCATTACTTACATGCGATATGTTAATAGCAAAATTATCTAATTTCTTAGATATCACAGCCACTTGTGAAGCTAAAATAGAAAAGGCTTCATTATCTTGAATACTTGCCATTCTTTTAGGATTAACTCTTTCAGAAGGCCATTGAAAATTATTATTAGCCATTTCTTCAATTAAGGTGTAAGCTTCTTCAAATGTCTTAGCCATTAAAGAACCACCAGCAGCAACATCAATAATAGATCTAAGTGATCCAATAAGTCCATTATAAAATGTTTGAATGACTAACCAATCTGGTAAAGCATGATGATGACATTTTCTTAATAGTTCTTTAAATCTTTCCCAAGCTTCATAAATTGTTTCTCTATCAAATTGCGTAAATGAAGTAATATCATTTCTCAATTTAGCAGTTTTAGAAGGAGGAGAATATTTAGCAAGGAATTTTTGTGCCATATCTACCTAAGTTTTAATAGAATAAGTTGCTAATGAATTAAGCCACATATTTGCTTCATCTTTTAAGGAAAAAGGAAAGAGTCTAAGCCTAATAGCATCATCAGAAACATTATTATATTTAAAGGTAGCACAAAGTTCTAAAAAACTAGCAAGGTGTAAATTTGGATCCTCATTAGGTGTTCCTCCAAATTGATTATTTTGAACCATTTGAATAATAGAAGGTTTAAACTCAAAAGAATTAGCATCTACAGCTGACATTTGAATACTAACATGAAGTTCATCAGCTTTAGGGTTTGCATATTTCCTTAATGGTTTATAAATATTTTGTTCATTAATTTCAAATCGATTTTTATTATTGATATGTAAGTTAGCCATTTCTTGATGTTTTGAAATTTGTTTTCCTTTTTTAATTCTTTTAATTATTCTTTCTAATTCAGAATCAAAAGGTAGTAATCCTTCAGATCTAGAACTATGCAAAAAATTTAAAATATTTTTATTTTGTTTTGTTTTGTTTTTATGTGTTTTTTTTTATGTTTCTTATCTTTCTTTTTACTTTTTATTCTATTCCATCCCCGGCAACGACGCCAAAAACTTGATGCGATGCGACTTTATATATGCTTTTAAATACAAGAATTTTATACCACTTCTTAGAATATTTAATTCCTGGCCAATGGCTTCAAAAACATGATGTGCGATGTTTACTTTTACTTATGAGTTTATATTTAGATTTTATAATAATTATTGTAAAAGTCACAATTTAAACGCAAGTATACATATCGTTCAAGTAAGACGGGGCTCTAGTGGAGTCCTGGTTATCGATCCCACGAGGATAGTGTTTTTATAAAAAGTAAGAAATGTAAGAAATATTTTGGAATTTTTTAAATTAAAAGTAATATATATATATATATATATATATATATATATATATATATATATATATTATTTTTATTTTTAAATTTAATTTACTCAATTTTACTATAAACAAGTAAACAGGAAACAGTAATAAAGTAAAGTAAGTAGTAATTAAAATTCAATGCAAGTATAAAAATGACTTTCTCCTTTTCAACTAATCCAAGATTTTTAGAATAGTTATCTTCTATGGGGAATTTAGATTATAGTATTGTGCCAAATAGAAGCATTCCTATTCTTTACCCTTTGGTCCATGAAATCTCTTGTCGACAAATGGACAGAGATTTTTGGGGGTGTGTGTCGATATCGAGGAGTCGCCATCTAATATTAGCCTAATTTGATTGCTATAAATCCCATGAAAGATTTGAGGAATTTAGGGCTAATAGTAGAAAAGGATGTTCATGATAATCTTTATAGAAGAATATCTTAGAATAATATATCCTAGAATAGTCATATAAAGAAAATCATGGAAAACCAGAGATTCTATTGTGGGTTCTTTTGGATCTCCTATAGAAGCAAGCTTCTATAGTTAATTACATCTTAAACAATTTTTAATTGTTCAAGAAAACTTCTGATTAATGTCAATCATTTGTTTTCTAAAATTTTATTTTTAAGGAGAGATGTACCCACTATCACTCCTAAATGTCATGTCATATTTATTATTTTGAAATTTTGATTTTGCATTTTTTTATGTCGTTACCTTAATAGTTTTGTTGTTGTTTCCATGTCGTTGTTTTGTTTTGTTTTGTTTTGGTGACTATCCTAAAAGTTTTTTATTTTTTTTTGTCCATATCGTTGTTTTGTTTTTTTTTTTTGGTAACTATCCTAAAAGTTTTTGTTTTTTGAGTGTCCCGAATGTCGTCCTGCAAAACAGAGTTAGCACATCCTATAACATGCAAAGAAAATCTAAACAAAACTTTTTGTCTTCACCCTGCAAAGAAAGATTGTCAGAAAATGATGTCATGTTCATTATTTTGATTTAACATGTCCTGGATGTTGGTTTATGTCAAATTATATTGATTAATGTTTAATTTTGTCGAAATATCGGATTAATTATCGATAATTGTCAAATTTATATTTGAAATGTCAATTTTTTGTCGGTTATGTTGATTTCTATTTGGAATGTAGAATTTATGTCGGTTATGTCGATTTTGGTTTGAAATGTCAAATTTATATCTGTTATGTCGATTTATGTTTTAAATGTCGAATTTATATCTTGAATTAAGTTTAAACTTAAATCTTGAGTCTATGTCTGTCTGAACTTAAGTTAAAAGGTATGGTTTAGATTAACTTGAGTTCATGTCTGTTTGAACTTAAGTTAAAAGGTTTGGTTTAGATTAACTTGAGTTCATGTCTTTCTGAACTTAAGTTAAAAGGTTTAAAGTTAGATTCAATATTGATTGAATTAACTTGGGTTCATGTCTAGTTGAACATAAGTTAAATTCAATATTGATTGAATTCAATTAACTCGAATTTGTGTCTATCTGAACTTGAGTTAAAAGGTTTAAAGTTAGATTCAATATTGATTGAATTAACTTGGGTTCATGTCTGGTTGAACCTAAGTTAAATTCAATATTGATTGAATCCAATTAACTCGAGTTCGTGTCTATCTGAACTTGAGTTAAAAGGTTTAAATTTAGATTCAATATTAATTGAATTAACTTGAGTTCATGTCTGGTTGAACCTAAGTTAGATTCAATGTTGATTGAATCTAATTAACTTAAATTCATGTCTGTCTGAACTAAAGTTAAAAGGTTTAGCTTAGAATAGACTTAATTAAGTTTTAAGCCTTGTTTAAATAGTACCTAAAGGTTAATCAAGTCTAATAAATTAGACTTAATTAGAATTGCAGACCATCTAAGTCCCTTTTAAATAAGGCTTAAGTTTTAATTAAGTCTATTTAGCTGTAGTTTATTGAGCATTAAGTCTAATAAATTAGACTTAAGTTTATGATTTGTTGTTTTAAATCTCAATTGCTTGATGATTTACTTAAGCCTAGGATGTTAGACTTAATTTAAATTTTATGTTGAATTTAAGTTTGAATTTAGTTGGATTAAAAGTTTAATATAGTTTGGTCTTAAGTTAAGATTTAATTTAAGTTCAATATGGGTTGAACATACATTGAGTTTAAGTCAGACTTAAGTTCATGTCTAGTAGAACCTAAGTTTAGTTTGACTTAAGTCTAATATGGGTTAGACTTAGGTCGTGTTTGGATTAGACTTAGATTCATGTCAGGTTGAATCTAAGTTTTGTTTGACTTAAGTCTAATGTAGGTTAGAATTAAGTTAGGTTTAGGTTTGACTTAGGTTTATGTTGAGTTAAACTTAAGTTTGGTTTGACTTAAGTCTAGTGTAGATTAGACTTAAGTTAGGTTTGAGTTTGACTTAGGTTTATGTTGAGTTGAACCTAAGTTTGGTTTGACTTAAGTCTAGTGTAGATTAGACTTAAGTTAAGTTTGAGTTTGACTTAGGTTTATGTTGAGTTGAACCTAAGTTTGGTTTGACTTAAGTCCAGTGTAGGTTAGACTTAAGTTAGGTTTGAGTTTTACTTAGGTTTATGTTGAGTTGAACCTAAGTTTGGTTTGACTTAAGTCTAGTGTAGGTTAGACTTAAGTTAGGTTTGAGTTTGACTTAGGTTTATGTTGAGTTTAAGCTAAGTTTGGTTTGACTTAAGTCCAGTGTAGGTTAGACTTAAATTAGGTTTGAGTTTGACTTAGGTTTATGTTGAGTTGAACCTAAGTTTGGTTTGACTTAAGTCCAGTGTAGTTTAGACTTAAGTTAGATTTGAGTTTGACTTAAGTTTATGTTGAGTTGAACCTAAGTTTGGTTTGACTTATGTCCAGTGTTGGTTAGACTTAAGTTAGGTTTGAGTTTGTCATAGGTTTATGTTGCGTTGAACCTAAGTTTGGTTTGACTAAAGTCCAGTGTAGGTTAGACTTAAGTTAGGTTTGAGTTTGACTTAGGTTTATGTTGAGTTGAACCTAAGTTTGGTTTGACTATTTAAGGTTAATTAAACTTAATTTAGATAAGGTTTAATTAATTAATTAGACTTAATTTGGGTAAGTTTTAATTGATTAATTAGACTTATTATGGGTTAAGTCTAATTATTTAAGGTTAATTAAACCTAACTTAGGTAAGGTTTAATTGATTAATTAGACTTATTATGGGTTAAGTCTAATATTTAAGGTTAATTAAACCTAATTTGGGTAAGGTTTAATTGATTTATTAGACTTATTATGGGTTAAGTCTAATTATTTAGGGTTAATTAAACCTAATTTAGGTAAGGTTTAATTGATTTAATTAGACTTATTATGGGTTAAGTCTAATTATTTAAGGTTAATTAAACCTAATTTAGGTAAGGTTTAATTGATTAAATTAGACTTATTATAGGTTAAGTCTAATTATTTAGGGTTAATTAAACCAAATTTAAGTAAGGTTTAATTGATTTATTAGACTTATTATGGGTTAAGTCTAATTATTTACGGTTAATTAAACTTAATTTAAGTAAGGTTTGATTGATTTAATTAGGTAGGTTTAAATGATATTTTAAACTTGATTAAGTTTAATTTTTTATCATTTTGGACTTAATTAATTGAATTTTGGGCTTAATGGGTTTAAATGATATTTTAAACCTAATTAAATCTAATTTTGTCATTTTAGACTTAATTAATTAAATTTAGGATGAAATAGGTTTAAATGATATTTTAAACCTAATTAAGTCTAATTTTGTCATTTTAGATTTCATTAATTAAATTTAGGGTTTAATAGGTTTAAATGATATTTTAAACCTAATTAAGTCTAATTTTGTCATTTTAGACTTAATTAATTAAATTCGGGGTTTAATAGGTTTAAATGATATTTTAAACCTAATTAAGTCTAATTTTGTCATTTTAGACTTAATTAATCAAATTTAGGGTTTAATAGGTTTAAATGATATTTTAAACATAATTAAGTCTAATTTTGTCATTTTAGACTTAATTAATTAAATTTAGGATTAAATAGGTTTAAATGATATTTTAAACCTAATTAAGTCTAATTTTGTCATTTTAGACTTAATTAATTAAATTTAGGATTAAATAGGTTTAAATGATATTTTAAACCTAATTAAGTCTAATTTTGTCATTTTAGACTTAATTAATTAATTTTAAGTTTAAAATATCATTTAATTCATTAAACCTTAAAATTAATTAATTAAGGTTTTCCATTAGCCTATCATAGACTAGATTTATTTCAAACTTAGATTATTAAGGAAGATAAGCTAAGTTTATAAAAGGTTATTTTAGGATTAAAATTATTTACTTAATAAAGGGTTATAATCGTAAAATTCAAAATGTTATTCAAAATTATTGCTATGACTTAGAAATGGTTTTCTTAGGGTTATTGTCTGTTGCCCTAGTATTTCTATCCATTTCCATTTTTATTTTTCTTAATTTTCAATGTTTTATAATTATTATTTAAAATAATTACAAAAAGACTTGAAAATTAGAGAAAAGTACCCTAAACATGTTTTTTGTCCTTGGAAAAATTAGGAAAGATCACTAAGAGCATAAAGATAAATGCCTCAAAGTTTCATATTTTTTAGATTTATAAATAATTTTAAATAATTAAAATACTCCAGAGAGTATTTAATTATTTAAAAATTAATTAATGGAAATAAAATTATGATTTTTTTTTCATAATTTTCTCCTCTTCAAGAGCTTTCCAGAGGTATTTTTATCATATTTTTGTGACCACTAGATAAAAAGATATTGATTTTTGAAAATTTTAAGGTTAAAATGAATTTTAACCAAATTCGTGCAGCTAAACCCACCTCCCGCCGACGCGTGTCCTCGTACACGTCGAACGGGAGGGAGGATCCACTGCGAGGGGCCTAACATGGGACACCGCAGAGCGCGATCAGCGCCTTCCATCCCGAAACACGGGATCGTACGGTTGAAATAATTCGAATAAAAATTCGAATTATTTCGAGCCGTTAAACTTCAAACCTTAATATCTCACTCATTTCTTGATGAAATTGAGTGATTTTTGAACCTATGGAATCATCTAAACATGTATAATATTTCCATATGGTGATGTAACATTTTTGGACTAGTATAACACATGATATTTCAAAAATACGAATTATTTTGTGAAAACTAATTGCATACCTTTGCTACAAGCAAATCAAGCTAGATCAGACCTTGTAGTTGTCTTCTAGGACCCAAATGGAAGATTTTTGATGCAGCAATTTGATCCAGAAGTCGGGCTCCAAGGAGAATTTTGAAGAGGTAGCTGATTTGGGCTGTTTTTGAAATTTGATTAAATTGGCTCGATTGGCCTCATTCTAAGGCTTGGAATTGATCCTAATGGATTACTAAGACTCTTAGGAAGAGTTTTTATGTTGGGAGCAAGGGGATTTAAGCAGCCTATAGGTATTTCTAATTTTTTTCTCCTCTCCTCACTAGGCTCAGTTTGGGCTGCTTTTATAGCCAAGGGGAGGCCATGGCTTAGCTTAAGTTGTTCTAGGGGAGTTGTTATCTCCCCTATTAGCCCATTGGAGGAGGAATTCGGCTGAGAGGATAGGCATGGTTGCTTCTCCCAAGTTTTCCATGATGAGCTCATTGTTTTGGCTCTCCACCATTGGATCATGCAAGAGGTTACATGTGAGCTGTAATTTCTTCTTCTTATGAGCTTACACATCACCCTTTAGCCTTAGCAAATGGTGACACCTATGCTCTCCTCTCATGATTCCATTTAACCATGGTGAGGGGTAGGTTTAAGTTTGGTTTTCTCTCTATTGGCTAGCTTGGGAGGTGGGAGGTGAAGCCTGGTGTTGGCCGGCCACCTCATATCTAAATGATGGTGAGTCATGGTTTAGGGTGAAGGAGGAAGAGACACCTCACTTTACCCATCATGATGGGTATTAACCCATGGTTAAATTAATTTAAGCTAAGTCTTATTATGTAGTAATACATCTCATGGTGAGCTTAATTTGATCTTAGCCTAATTAATTATGAGAAGAAAAAAAAATGTCTTTTCTTTTTCTCTTTTTAATTTAATTTCCATTTTAATTAATCATGTTTATTAATTAAAAATTGTTGGAAATTATTTCTTTAATCTATTTATGAATTGAAAATAATTTCAAATTAATTAATTGATTAATTTTATTATTTTTGTTATTTAATTTAATTTTCATTTTAATTAATTATGTCATTTAATTAAAATATTAAAAATTAAATCATTAATCATTTTAATTAATCAAAATAATTTTGAAATTAATTATTTGATTAATTTTATTATTTTTATTTCATTTTTATCTATTTTGATTAAAATAGATAAGTGTTGACCAATTTTGACCTAGGTTGACTTAAGTCAGCCTAGGTTGATCAATTTAATTTTAAAATGTCCAATGTGATCTCTTTAACCTTGTCCTGGTTGATCTGATCACAGTATTTGTAGTTTTGTCATTGTGGGGTTTTAAACATGTTATTGGATCAAAGGATTGACTTATAGGGTCAACAGGATTGGTCATTGGGTCTGGTTTGGTCATTTTGACCAATGTTGACTTTTTAGGTCAAAAGGTTAACCTATGTGGTCAACAGGGTTGGTCATTGGGTCTGGTTTGACCAATTTAACCAATGTTTACTTTTTAGGTCAAAAGGTTGACCTATGGGGTCAATCAGTGGTCGGTCCTCGGGTCCGGTTTGACCATTTTGACCAAAGTTAACTTTTTAGGTCAAAAGGTCGACCTATGGGGTCAACAGTAGTCGGTCATCAGTGTCCGGTTTGACCAATTTGACCAAAGTTGACTTTTGTAGTCAAAAGGTCGACCTATCGGGTCAACAGGGTCGGTCATCGGGTCCGGTTCGACTAATTCGACCAAAGTTGACTTTTAGGTAAAAGGTCGACCTATGGGGTCAACAGGGTCGATCATTAGGTCCGGCTACGACCAATTCGACCAAAGTTGACTTTTTAGGTCAAAAGGTTGACCTATGGGGTCAACAGTGGTCGGTCATCGGGTCCGGTTCGACCATTTTTACCAAAGTCGACTTTTTAGGTCAAAGGTCGACCTATGGTGTCAACAGTGGTTGTTCATCGGGTATGGTTTGACCATTTTGACCAAAGTTGACTTTTTAGGTCAAAAGGTTGACCTATGGGGTCAACAGGGTTGGTCATTGGGTATGGTTTGACCAATTTGACCAAAGTTGACTTTTTAGGTGAAAAGGTTGACCTATGGGGTCAACAAAAGGGCCCCCAATATGTGTAGAATACTTTATAAGTATTATGCACATATTAGCGTTAACCGAAATGGTCTAGGAAATGTTTCATAACAATCTGGAAAGGAGTGGGTATCATATCGCTCCTAGTGGATGTCAAATGTCTTGTCTATTGGTTCTAAGAAGGAATGTTTTTCTTGTGTTTAGAGAAGGGATTCACTGGGAGAGAAAATTGATGTCATATTCAAAAATGTCAATGTCGATATTTTGTTAAAGGAATGCCATGATTTCCGTGTCAGGAAAGGACTTATATCCCTTAACTGGAGAGAGAAAATAGACGTCATTTTCTATTTTTCTCAAAATGTCAATGTCAAGATTTGGTTAGAGGAAAGTCATGATTTCCGTGTCAGGAAAGGACTTACATCCAATAACCGGAGAGAGAAAATAGATGTCGTTTTCTATTTTCCTCAAAATGTCAATGTCAAGATTTGGTTAGAGGAAAGCTATGATTTTCGTGTCAGGAAAGGACTTACATCCAATAACCGGAGAGAGAAAAAGATGTCATTTTCTATTTTCTTCAAAATGTCAATGTCAAGATTTGGTTGAGAGGAAAGCCATGATTTCCGTGTCGTGAAAGGACTTACATCCAATAATTGGAGAGAGAAAATAGATGTCATTTTCTATTTTCCTCAAAATGTCAATGTCAAGATTTGGTTAGAGGAAAGCCATGATTTCCGTGTCAGGAAAGGACTTACATCTAATAACCGGAGAGAGAAAATAGATGTCAGTTTCTATTTTTCTCAAAATGTCAATGTCAAGATCTGGTTAGAGGAAAGCCATGATTTCCGTGTCAGGAAAGGACTTACATCCAATAACTGGAGAGAGAAAATAGACGTCATTTTCTATTTTCTTCAAAATGTCAATGTCAAGATTTGGTTAGAGGAAAGCCATAACTTCCGTGTCAGGAAAGGACTTACATCCAATAACCGGAGAGAGTGGCGAACTCATTAATATTTTTGGTGGGAATATCCGCTGGGGTTTTGACCTATATAGGTCAAAAGATAATTCTCATTTTTAGTTATCACAAGTTATTCATTTCCTCATTAAAATTTATTATTTTTAGGACCTGTCGACGTATCATAGACAATGGGGAACATTTTTTCAACATTTCATTTTATTCCCATAAAAAGGCCACCAGTGCATATTATCGCAAGCAAAAGCTAACGGTACATATATGTGTACATATCATATAGCATGATGCAACAAACTACTGATATTTTACATACCAACAGCTACCGATATATCACACATCGACAACTATAGATATATCACATGTCAAAAGCTCTTATATGTCATAACATAGCTTTGGATATTAACAGACTGTCCATAAACGTCCTACAATCCAAAACATTATTTATCAGACATGTTTCAGGTGTTTAGACATTTATGGAGTTATGGTAATTCCAAAGGTTGTAGATTCTCCAGCTTCCGTATAGCTTTATATCCGACAGGTCGTTTGTCGGGCTTCATCCTTCGCAAGGTAATTGAGATGCATGGCTTGTTGACACTGGGTATGCAGTGTTTTACAAAATCTGCACTGTTCCCTTGAAACAGGAGAACTGATCCTCGAGTTAAAAGAATACGGCATGTACCTTCAAACTCTCCCGGTCCCAAGATTTGCATCTCCCTTCTAAACACAGCAGAACAGCAGTTCATTAGTGACACGGTACAAAACGGTCTTTCAAAATCATGGCTGTCAATGTGAGGAGGGATACAGTCTCCTTTATCTTATATATTGATAATGCAACTGTCGTGAATACAATCGTAGGTAAAATCCCCCAACCGACAAGTCATTCGATAACTTGGATTATCACAGCTGAGTAAAGGATCAACTTGTTCGTGTCGCAAAATTCCGTGAAGATTTCCTTCTCTCGTCTCTTGCATAATTGTAGCAAGATCCATATTGTAGGGTTTGTCTACCCTTGCCACGAATCCATTTATTAGGTTCAGAACAGTTCTCCTTTCAAGGAGTCCAACTCCGCCCCGATTTTGGGCTTTTATAATATGATCAATGATAGCAGCTTGTTTCAGTCTTCATCAAATATTCTGGTAAACAGTTTAAGACCATCCAGAATATTTATTGTTCTTTTATTCATGTGTTTGTATTGTTCATTAGTTCTCCACTCGATAGCGCGAATTCGTCGCACCTCTTCCCTTGAGTGACTTTTTTCATCAACCTTTTTATCTGACACCTTCGTACTCCGAGCGGTAAAGTGATAACTCGCTTTTCCATTTTCATTTTTCTTTGCGGGGTCTAGATCTCGTCGTTTCGAGGCAGTAGTTTATTTCCTCAAATGGAGTGTTAATAGTTCGTGATTTCGATCGACTAATATCCTCTATGTTTTGTTTTTCCCGTAATTGTTTTTGTCGTTTCAGTCGTTTATTATGATTTCGTCTTTGTGATCTAGTAAGTCCCGTCGCTATATTTTTTGTACCCGATGTGGATGCTCCTTGTACCGAAGTAGTCATGAATTCTCCCTCATCTGAGCTATCACTGATTGTGAAGTCATATTCTTCGGGTTGTCGGAGTTTGAATTCTATCAAAGGTGTTTGCAGATTAACTTCACTATGATTCACCAGATAAAGCAATGATCCGTGATATATTGATTCGAGTTGCAACAGATCAAAGTTGAAATGAATTCTGGTTCCCTCGTCCGTGTGTCGACGGTCCAAGGCGAAAGTCATATTATTTTGAAACGAGAAAAATAGTCTGTCTTCAGACATTTTTCCTGAAAATAATAAGACAAAATGACATTTTAGCCTTTTAAACATTTGTTCAATGAATGAAACAGATGTCATAAAGAAAAAAAATCAATGATGATTTTAGAAAGAATAATTTATTGTCCCAGTTTATAAATAAGTCGTCATTCATTTTTATTTTTATGTTGCATAATATTTCCTTAGAAAACGTCCATTGATTGGAGGCAGGATTCTTTCTCCTTGACAATCCACCAGTTGGTAGGATCCTCCTGAATATGTCTTTTCAATTACATATGGGCCCTCCCATATTGGTTCAAATTTACCACCTATCTTTCGATGAGCTAGTATAGGTCTTCGAAGAACTAAAACTAATTCATCGATTCGAAAGGTTCTGGGGCAAACTAATTTGTCGTGAGCTCGTATCATTTTTGCTTGATATAATTCGAGATTTTGTTGGGCTTGTAGACGTTTGCCTTCCAAACATTCAAGTTCTTCAAGTCGTAGTCTAGCATTTTCTTCTTCGCTATTTTGTTTGCTATCGCAATTCCGAGAGAAGGAATTTGGACTTCAAGTGGTAAAATGGATTCAGAACCATATACCAAAGCAAATGGTGTAGACTGTGTTGGAGTTCGGTATGTAGTTCTATAAGCCCATAAAGCTTCTATTAATCGTTCATGCCACTGTCTCGGGCTGTTATTCCAAGATTTGAACCAATGTTTTATTGAAAGCTTCGTCTAATCCATTGGCCTTAGGGTAATAAATTGTGGAGTACCTCCAATCAATTCCGTGTCTTTGGTTGAAATTATTCATTTTCGTGTTTTTGAAGGCTAATCCGTTGTCTGATATGACCCTTCGAGGAATTCCAAATCTATAAACCATATGTGTTTTAAAGAAATGAAGAACTTGTTCTGCCTTATCTTCTCTAAGTGGTATTGCTTCTGCCCACTTGGAAAAATAGTCAGTGGATGCCATAATAAAGTTATGACCCTTGGAAGATGGAGGATCTATAGGGCCCACTATGTCGGTACCCCAACATTCAAATGGCCACGATGCAATAGCTGGGTGTAGGACATTTGGAGGTTGATGTAAAACCACCCCATGTATTTGACATTGATGGCATTTCTTTGCAATGTCAAGGCAATCGGCCATCATTTTTGGCCAATAATAACCCATTCTTTTTATTTTCATTTTCATTTTGGGTCCAGATTGATGTGCACCACATAAACCTGAATGAACTTCCTTAACAATCTCTTGAGCTTCAACTTGGTTTAAACATCTTAACCACATCTGATCAAAAGACCGTTTGTAAAGAATATCATTTATTAGAGCATATGATAATGCTCTTTGTTTGATTTGGTTGGCAATATAAGTGTTTTCAGGTAATTTTCCAATTTGTAAATATTGGATGATTGGTTGTCACCAATCATCATTTTGTCATTTATTGTCATTGTCATATTTTCACTGATTTTATGTAAATTATCCATATCAATTTGAAAAAGAACTTGTCATCCTCTTATAGAGATCGGTATGCCATCTTCTTCTGGATAGGCAAATTTCTTCGCAA
Organism: Papilionanthe hookeriana x Papilionanthe teres; assembly: GCA_022702705.1. Taxonomy (NCBI): domain Eukaryota; kingdom Viridiplantae; phylum Streptophyta; class Magnoliopsida; order Asparagales; family Orchidaceae; genus Papilionanthe; species Papilionanthe hookeriana x Papilionanthe teres. The sequence goes on along the minus strand of CM040439.1, from coordinate 2,880,870 downwards.
GTTTTGCCAAAGCGTCTGCTAGAGAATTGTCTCGTCTCGGAATTAAGAAGAATGTTACATCAGAAATTTGTTGAAGCAGTTTCAGAGTGTAACGAGAATACTGTTCGAGTCGAGGTTTCAAAGTCTTGTATTTACCAGCGATTTGACTGATAATCAACTGGGAATCCCCGTAGATATCAATATTTTTAATTTCCATTAATATTGTTAATTCTAGACCGGTTATGAGTGCTTCATATTCGGCTTCATTATTTGTGCGTGGTTCTATCAAATGGTAGGAAAATGGCATCATTGTTTTGTCTGGAGTAATGAAAATTAATCCTACTCCAGCTTTGCCTGGTATAATCGTCTGTTTGTCTTTGTCTTTCCATGCAGATGATGCTCCGTCAAAGTAGAGTTCCCATCGTTGCACATTAGAATTTTTTATTTCTGTTATTTGTTCATCGTGTAAATCATCATTAAGAGGTGATCCAAGCTGGAATTGGATGTGCCGCTAAGAAATCGCCAAGATTTGTCCTTCGACAAAGACGTAACTGGTACAAATGTTATATCAAATCGGAGTAAGATCATTGCCCATCTTGCTAATCTCCCATAAAGTGTTGGTCGTGTTATTAAATATTGTAATGGGTTAACTCTTGAAATAAGAGTTACCTTATGAGAAAGCATATAATGCCTTAGTTTTTGAACCGCGAAGATTAAGGCTAAACAATGCTTCTTAATTGTCGGGTATTTTATTTCCGTTGGAAGTAAACAACGACTTAAATAGTATAATGTATTTTCTTTTCCCTCATCATTTACTTGTGCTAATAAAGCTCCAAGTGAATTGTCCAACGCTGCGGTGTAAAGGTTTAGAGGTCTTCCTAATACAGGGGCTACTAAGATAGGAGGGGTTGTCAGATATTGTTTAATGTCTTCGAAGGCGTGCTAACATTTTTCATCCCACACAAATTTGGTATCCTTTATAGTAAGGGCTTTATGAGGTTAACATCTACCCGATTGATTGGAAATGAAACGTCGTATATACGCTAATTTTCCTTGGAAGGATCTTAGTTGAGTTAAATTTTTGGGAGGAGGCATATTTAGGATAGCTTCAATTTTGAGTGGATCAATTTCTATCCCACGATGCTGAACTACAAACCCTAAAAATTTTCTTGAAGTGACACCAAAGGCGCACTTTAAGGGATTCATTTTAAGATTGTATTGTCGTAGTCGTTCAAAGACAATTCTCAAATCGTATATATGATCATCTTTTTGTTTACTATCGACAACCGCATCGTCGACATAACATTTGACTCGATTATGTATTAATTCATCAAAAATCCGTGTCATGGCTCTTTGATAGGTTGCACCAGCATTTTTAGTCCAAATGGCATAACCTTATAACAATATATCCCCATGGGTGTCCTGAAAGCTGTATTCGCTTCATCCTCCAAAAACATCTTTATTTGGTTATATCCTGATGATCCATTCATAAAGGAGAATATTGCATGTTTTGATGCTATATCAACCATTAATTCAGGAATTGGCAAAAGAAATTCGTCTTTTGGACATGCTTTGTTCAAGTCCCTAAAGTCTATACAAACCCTTATTTGTCCATTTTTCTTTTTAACTGGTACCACATCAAGCTAACCATGTTAGATATTTTTCTTCTCGTATGAAGTCGCCTTCTATCAATTTCTCGACTTCGCAATGACTTGTTGCTCTATTTCGACACGCATCCTTCTCGGAGCTTGTTTAACCGGGATTGTAATTTGTTTATCCCAGTTTATGGATCGCGACTTCGGAGACAAACCGGCATCTCGTCGTAAGTCCAAGCAAAACAAGCCTTTATATTCTATCAACAATTGAGTTATGTCCTTTGCTTCCTCATCATTAAGGAATGAACTAATAAAAGTTGGTTTTAGATTTTCATTAGTTCCTAAATTTATTTCTTTTAATTCATCAATTGTCGATTTAATTTCTTCTTCCAATTCTGGAGGAGCATCTTCAATTGGAAGATCAGGTAATGATTCAGAATCGTATTCTTCATTGATAGTCAGACAAAATTCTGTGTCATACTAATGGTCCTAGATTCCAAATCCAATACCTTCTTTGGAGTTAGAATTTCATTTATTATTATTCCACATTTGTTCAATGAAATGTGGTTGTTTTAAAGACCATTGTTTGAGCATTAAACTATTTTGAATAAATTTTTGTGCCCAAGGAGAATACAACTCAAAAGGAATTTTCATTGATCGTGGAAGATTTTCATCTTCTATTTTTACATCATTTTCAGCATAAGAGGAAGTAGAGCCAAGTCTAAACTTAATTGGCTTTTTGTCATCATTACATACTTCTTTGACTATTAGATTCTCAATCTTAGCAGTGGAGATTGGAGTCAAAGTCATAGAATGTATATAATGATTGATTTTATCATACATAGATTCAAATTGTCTTTCTTTATGTTCTTCTTCCAAAGATATTTTGAATTGAGTTTCTTTCAAAACCATGGATGTTGTTTCTTCTTCAGAATCCAGGTGGATTTTGAACTTCAGTGGTTTCTTTATTGTGACAATTGGATCTTCCTTCCCTCGTCCTCGTCCTCATCCTCGAGTTTGAGTTTGACGGGAATTAGTTCTTCTTGTCTTTATTGAAGAAGAGTGATCCTTTTCATTTATTTTCTTTTCTTTGTTCTTTTCTTCCACATCCACCATTGTTTCTTTGGAAGACATTGTTTTATTTATAGGAGCATAATATGTTGCATCTTCATGTATACCGATTTCATGAATTGAAAACGGTTGCAGATCTCCTACAATACGACATTCCTGTCCTTTTCGTAGGTATTTTATACATTGATGTAGGGAAGAAGGAACCATTTTATACTCATGAAGCCAAGGCCTGCCAAGTAAGGCATTAAAAGAGGTGTCCGAATCAATAATATGAAATTTTGCTGTCGTTGCCAAGTCAGCTATTTTTAAGAGTAATGTTATTGATCCAAGGGCCCGTTCTCCTTGTTGATTAAATCCTCTTAACATCATCATATCCCTTGATAGTTGAGAGGCATCAATGTCTAAATATGTAAGAGTTCTTAAATTCATAATGTTGATTGAAGCACCTGGGTCAATAAGAACTCTTGAAAGTATTGTATCATTTATATTCACCATAATATACAGTGGACGATTGTGTTCAGTTATTCCGAGCAATAAGTCATTGTCAGAGATGGTAATCTTCGTTGATTTTTCTAATTGGTAAGCTTCATTTTGGGTAATACTAGCAAGTTGAGTTAAGCAAATATCTGGATCCGAAAAGGCCTTTATTAATGATTCTCTCATTTCTTTGGAAAGTATGAGAGCATCATAGATGCTTAACTTCGCAGGTAATTTTCTCAAATGAGCTAGTACGTTATAATCCACTTTGTTATGAAGATCATCCTTATTTATTTTAGGGGTTTGGGGATGTATTGGAGGAATGATCTTGTCTGGTGTGATTATTTGTCTTTCTTTTTCTTGTGGAGTCATCCTAGGAGGTAAGATTTTTCCACTCCTTAAATTAATTTCAACTATTTCTTCAAGTTGATTACCCGACTCTTTTGTCTCCGAGTCCGAGGGTTCCAATTCTATGGAAATCGGAGTCCTCGTAGTCGGAGTGTAGCAATGTCATTTTCATTTTCATCATTGTCGAGTTTTTCATCCGTATTTTCATTATTTTGGTTGTCTTTAGATTGATCATATACGATTCGAGTATCGTCTATAGGGTTAGAATTCAAATGATTATTCTCAGAAACATCACCCAAAATAGAAAAAATATAAGCAAAACTAGGATTGTTATTATTCATGATAGTAAAAAGGAAGTCATACAAAGTTATCGGTTCGAGAATATTTCGTCCTTCACCTGACATAACTATCCTAGTACAAGAGGAAAATGAACTAGAAGGTACAAAAGGAGTTGCAGCCCCTATACTTGGAAGACCTTTAATCTTTTTCAGTTTCTTGATTATCTTTTTCATTTCTTTCTTGGGAGGTTTTGTGATTTGATATTTAGCAAAGACCTCTTCAAAAGTACTATCTTTATTTCCAGGATTGAGTTTCCCTATCGAAATCATATTGACTGATCCTTTTTCAGGTTCTTTCAAATATTCTTTCGGGATTATTATGTTTCCATCTTTGAAATTACGCTCCAACCAGTCTTTAAAGACAAAAAAGTCTTCAATTTTATGTCCAAGCATTCTGTGATAAGGACAGTAATTAGGATTGTCTTTCATGTCAATTTCTGCTGGCCTTTTAGCTTCTGGTAGCTTAAATTCGGGCATTTTAAGCGAGCTACGAAATATTTTACTAACGGCTTCCGTTTTAAATGAATATTCTTTATTCATTCTTTCAGCCATTGTTTTCTTTTCCGTTGGTACCGGGATTGGTTGTTGAAGTTGTAATTGAGGTGATGTCCGCGATGTCGAAGGATTCGTCGTTGTTGTTTCTTTTGTTCGGTTGAATCCGCATCACTTGTTTACCTTTTTCTACAACATTTCCAGGTTTCTTTTCAAATGTTTTGATAGTTTTTGTCTTTTCGCTTTCTCTCGTTACACTCATCTCGCTTTGCTTCTTCTTGGAGATTAGCAGCTTTGACCGAGTAGTTTTTCAAATGTCTTTATCAGTGAATCCTTTGAGCATAAAAGCTATAGGACCATGGATATTTTTAAGCAATATTCCAACAAGCATGTTGCTCTTGTAGTTGTGGTTCACATTTCATGCTGAGATTTCTCCAGCGTAAAATATAATCCACTAAACTTTCTCCTGGTTTTTGTTTTTCTACCACCAAATCACCAACAGTGGTGTGTTGACCTCATTTTTGATGAGGTCTTCTCTTCTTCTCTTTAGTACTTAGGATCTAGCCTTAGGCTTTTCCTTTGACTATCCTAGAGGATAAGAATTGGGACCCACCACTTAGAAATTCAAACCACTTCTTAACTCCCTACAAACTCCACAAACTTGATTGTAGACCCCTAATCACCTAGAGGGTCGAGATCAAATGTGGAAGTTTAAAGGATGAGTTCCTATGTGACTCTTCGGCCTTAGATCGCCTCGGCGGCCCGGTCTCAGTGAAGGGGCCGACTTACACATACATTACACCTATACACTACACTTTCACACACCCCCTAAAACCACACCCATACCCAATTCGACCTCCCCGACTCATGAAGGTGGTTCACATGGATGGTCCTTAACCCCTAAGCCCTCGGCTAAGCAGGGTTAGGAACAACATAGTGGATGCCTCAAATGAGTCCCTCCATGGCTCATGTGGACTTGATATGGCTTCATGGCTCAACAAAAATGATTTCATTCCACTTACATTCACCCAATCTTCAATTTTCCAAATTTTCAATTTTGACCCCCGGACCATACACCCGCTCTGCTCTACCCAAAACCCTCGAAACCCTCCAAAATTTGCAAAATCACCTAAACTACCCAAAATTCTCCAAAATCATTCCTAAACATGTCTTCACCAATCAAACTGATCATCCATAACCAAAAATTCCAAAAATACCTCCCAATACCCTCCAAATACCCAAAATACCCCTCTTAGCCAAAAAATCCAAAAATTCAGAAAATTCCCAGAAAATTCCAGAAAATCCCAAATATACCCAATTTCATTTTGTTCAACTACATCATGGGCCAATTTTGTCAATTTACCCCACTTTTATCAAAAGCCCCAATTTGACCCATTTTAACCCAAAGTGAACCCAATGTCAACCCAAACCTACCCAATTGACCCAAATTCTGGTCCAATTCAATTCTAAACTTCAATTCAACATCCCCAACACCAATCTAGACCAAATCCAAGCCCAATTTGGTTGGCATTGGGATCCAATTTCACTTTTGGCCTTAAAGCCCAATTTGGGCCCATGACCCAAACTTAGCCCAAACTCACCCAATTCAACTCCAATTAACCCCAAATCTTTTCTAAACCTCCCTTAACATCCCCATAAACAAAACACTAACATGATTTGCCCAAGATTTTGACCCAAACCTCACTCAAATTCAACCCAAAATCAAAAAGCCCAATTTTGACCTAAACCCAAACCTAGCCTAAATAGACCCAAACCTCAAAATCAAAACCCAACCAAAGCCAAAACCTCTTTGAAACACTCCCATAAACATTTCTCAACATTTATTTTACATCAATTTCAACCCTAGCCCAACATTGGCCCAAGTTAGCCCAATTCTGACTCGCATTGGCCCATTTACCAAATAAACCCAAATTCAACCCAATTCAAACCCAAACCACCTTAAATCTATTTCAAATTACTCATGAAACATCCCTAAACCAAAACCAACAACTATTTGGCCCAACCTTTTACAAAAATTCCCATCCATGAACACATTCTTAAACTTAAAAGCCCACTTCCCTTAAACCTTCCTAAAAGCCCATTTCCTTCAAAATTCAAAAGCCCAAATCATCCTAAAGCCCACATGACACTTCCCCTCATCATCCATTTGATCAAAATCACCCCTAAGTTTCAAAATCATCAATTAAACCATTCCAAATCAAGCCACATGTCAAATTACCCCCTAAATGCCAAATATTTCTAAAACCCTTTTCATGAAACAAGTCAACCTTTTCCCAAGCCAAATGGAGTCATGAACAAGCCATTCTCAAGCCACATGAAGCCACGAGGGCTTTGACTTGTCATTAGTCCATTTATGGCAAGAAGAGGGGGTTCTTTCTTAAACCTCCTTTAACCCTTTTTTTCCTTAATCATGTCACACACTAAACCATGTTTAGCCACCTCATCATGGATGGAGACTTCACCACTCCTTCTAAGCCGACCTAAATGATTCCCTCAGCTCAAAATCGAGCTTGGAAGGGTGCACCAAGCCCAAAATGGTGGGTTGACCCAAACCAAGCCAAAGTGGCCCCTTCCCCTTTCTACTTTGATTCAACCACTTTACACATGTCAAACCTCAATTGAATGCACCAAACCCCGCACCCGACCCACCCGAACAAGATGGTGACCGATGCACGGCCGGCCGACCACTGAGCCGCCGGAAAACACCATGGCCGAGACCTTAGGAGGAGCCAAAAATTCAATCCTCCCTCGCCGACTTGTCTCAACCCAAATGGACAGCGATAGCTCTCCTTCTCCTCACCGCAAGCAGCTCGATCCCCACCTTAAACCCCCCGGAGGCCCTCCACCCTCTCCTATTTAAACCCCTCACCCTCACGGCCATGGGAGGTGCCGAACCGAACCATACCAAAACTCGCCAAAATCACTTCTCATTCCCCTCCGTACTTAGAGCAATTGATCCCTACTCGTTCTCCCCGCTCTAATCCCCATCGATCGAGCTCAATTTTGGAGCTCAATTCTCAGCCGAACAGGACACTCCCGAATCCTCCACCAAAATCAAATTAAACTCACCTACACCTTAACTGAGCCAAGAGAAGAAGTTTTCCAGATGAAAGCCCCTCTCCGGGCCACCCAGCTTGTTCCGTACTCCAAAGGTTGTGATCGGCCTTGGTGGAAATCACACCTGAGCAATTCAACACATCCCCAGGCTTCATCCCTAGCCTCCTGCAGCTCCAACGAACGTGTCGAACATCTCTGATCGAGGCTTCACCTCTCAGAGCTAAGGTATGGATCAATTCTTCATCCCGAGCTTCTGAACATTCTCCATTTCAAATGAGTCGATTTCAATGAGTATTAGCCGTATAGATGTGTTCGTCTCTTCAAGACGAATCCATAGAGCATAAGAACATAAAAATCCATGGAGAATCGAGTGAGATCTTAGTGGCTAGAAAGTGGACGGTTCTCGGGTTAGGAGGCTTGGGGACGATGAACGGATGCCGTTCATTCAATACACGCGCGGACGGACGGCTCGGATGGCGTCGGACCGAGAGACGGTACGTGAACCGCGGGCCGCGTGGCGCCGAGTCGAAGGCGGCGTCAAATGGGAGCGCGCCGCGTGTGCATTCGGAGTCGCCGAGGTCGACGCGGCGCCGCGTCACTTAAGTAGAAAAATAGGATTTTTTCTTATTTATTTAAATCCCGTAACTTCAAAAATCCATATATTTGTGTAGAAAAATCACAAAAATAAAATAAAAATACCCTCTTGCTCAAGTGAACGCAGGAGAATAATGTGGAAAAGAAATTAATTAATTTTGTCCAAGTACTTTATTTTTAATTAATTATTTACTCCCTGCATTGTTTTAATTCTCCATGAATTCATACAATTCACCATGGCATGAGACCATAGGGCTTTTGAAGCCTCTGAACTTGGGAACATTCCTTGAATTTTCCAGGGTCAGAGGCCATCTCTGTGAAAAGTTATTGATTTTTCAAATGCATGTGGCTGTTTTGAGTATTTTAATTCCAAAAATTAGCATGTTGTGAAATAAATTCTAGGAAAATTTGGTGATGTTCCTTATGACCAGAGAACCCTAGGAAAAATAGGACTTGAGTTAATTCATTTAAAATAACCCTAATTGGCTTAAGCACCCAAAATAGACCCCTAATTAATTAGAGTTAACCATAGATCAAATTGACTTGAAATCAATTCTCCACTGACCTTTAGGATCAGAGGAACCCACCATAAAAGTTTGAAGTCAATTGGACTTGGTTAGCCTTACTAAATGGGTTGATTAGGCCATTTAGTCATTTTAAACTTTAAAAATTCATAACTTTCAAAATACCTTTAAAAAATTCACCAAATTGGTTTTGGAGCCTCTCTGATATCAGGAGAATTCAAGAAAATTAAAAGTTCAATTTTCTAAAAAAGTTAATTTTTTAGTATTATTTTAATATTTTAATAATTAAAAAATAATAAAAATCACAAAAATAATAAAATTCACCAAAATGTCATATTTTGAAATTTAATCACTTAGGAACAAACCCCATATTTTTCTTAGGTCTATTTAATGAGATATTAAATTTTAAAGCCCTAGGGTAGTTTTAAAATTAAAAAAAATGTATTTTCTAGCATTTTCACTAAAATAATTATAATAAATCAAAGAAAAATCAGAAAATTATAAAATTTGGTTCTCTGGAATCCTTAATATCAGAGAGAATTTTAAAAAATTATAAAATTCATTTTTCAACTTATATTCTATTTTTAAATTAATTAATTCTCCAGAATTTCAAATAATTTTAATAAATAAAATATAATTCAAAAAATCACAAAAATTGGTCCAAGTGGTCCTCTCGGTCATTAGGAATGTCCCATAATTTTCCTAAGGACAGAAACTTTCCCTTGGTCATATTATTGAATTTTCCTTGGAAATCCTTATTTTCCACCAAAAATAATTACATAAATAAATTAAATACAGAAAAAGCACATTTTCTCCTCTAATGTCTTTATTGACATATGAGTGAAGTCACATAAAAACTTCAAATTCATTTGAGCTCAATTTAGTGAGTTATGAAATTATTAAACTTGAAGGGCAAAATGGTAATTAAAATTTTAACCCTTAATTAAAACTTTAGGCTTAATAAAATTAATTGGTAAAATATTTGATTTTAATCTGATTTGGATGATTGAAATTTAGATAATTAAAGGGTAGAAACCCACTAAACAATTTAAAATAATTGAAATAAACCTTAATTAAATAATTAATTAAATTTAGAAGAATAATAAAATTGGAATTATTAAAATAGGGATATCATTAGGAAGAGATTTATTCCTTAATCTAAAGAATCCCTAAATTAATCATCCCAATAATATTTAATTCCTAATTAAAATGATAATCCAAGTTTAAGATTTAAAATGCTAAAAGATTTAATCATTAAATTAAGTTAAAGTTAAATTATTTAAAGCAAACCTTTTTTTAAATAAAATATTAAATTAAATTAAATTAAATTAAATTAATTAAATTAAATTAAAACAAATTAAATTAAATTAAAATTAAATTAAATTAAATTGAATTAAATTAAATTGAATTAAATTAAATTAAATTAAATTAAATTAAATTAAATTAAAAATTAAATTAAATTAAAATTAAATTAAATTGAATTAAATTAAATTAAATTAAACTAAATTAAATTAAATTAAAATTAAATTAAATTAAATTAAATTAAATTAAAACTAAATCAAATTAAATTAAATCAAATTAAATTAAATTAAGTTAAACCATATTATATTAAATTAACTTAAGTTACATTAAATTAAATTAAACCACATTAAATTAAATTAAGTTAAATTAAATTAAATTGAATTAAATATAACATCGCTTAAGACATAAAGAAATTCAAATCTAAAACAACTCGAACACTATTCCAAACTTAAATCCATTAACTAAAATTAAATCACAACTCACTCAACATCCATTCGCTCTCGAAAGCTCGGTGATATCATAACTCTTAAAAAGGAGTGTTAAAAGAAATGTTACTTCACTCATAGTGATATTCAAATGTCCTAGTTCACCGAGCAAGACAACAAAACTTAAACTCTCTGACGATTAATTCATTTGTGTAATTAAATTCATTTCGACTTAAAACAATCCTAGAAATATCGAAAAGATGTTTAAGATTCGTCTTAAGCACTTCCTCAATACGATAGGATATTTATAAGAACAATCGAACTTAGTTATTCTTCGATGAAGAAAATCGTCCTCAAACTAAAATACAAGAACCTAGTACGTCATAGAGAAATGACTAGCCATAGGATTAGAACTTGGTAGAAAACCATAACCTTTCCCTTAGCTTTACCTAGAACTTACTTTAAATGCTTAAATATTCTAACCGTGTTTTAAGTGCAACTTGGGATGACGGGAAGACCCTCCGTGTACGCTTTTATTTTATTGCGATTTACTCTATTACAACTTATTTAATCGCATCGCACTTACTTTTCTTGTACGATAAACAACAAGTTGCATGAAAACCTACACGTTTAGGACGTAAACCAAAACCGAAACCCATAACTAAATTAAAAGACACTACAAGATAAAATTCACCTCCACAACATTTTAAAATATAAGCCAACTCAAAATTTAATCACAAACAGTAACAACAAAACTACAACTACAACTAAATTAAAACATCTCATCGAATGATCTGGAATACCTCTGATGATGTAACCCACGTGTTGCTAACGGGATTTCCCACGGTCTAAATGAAAGTGCGGAACTCATTTAGTTGTGTTTAGCAAATTCATCCGGACTAAGTGAATTCGATGAAAATAATCGGTGCCGGATGACGGAACCGTGGGATCTTAATCGGTTCTGTTTAATCAACTTTAAGATTTTTTTTAATTAAAACATAAAAAACACTTGGAAATTAAGACTTTCTCTAAACCAAACACTTCTCTCATCTCCTGATTTATGACTTCTAAAATTAAATCTCTGCAACAACAAGGAGCTCGAAGCATGGTGGGCAGCACGACCATCGTCGTCGCAAAACTCGAAATCTACACCAAAGAAACCATTCTTAGAATTAAATAACCAAGCCATAGGATTTCGAGGTAGTTTGCCTAGTGCAACATAAATACTCAACTTTTCGTTAGTGCATTTGCATAATCATGTTATGCAAATTAAGCCCTAACCGGTTTTAGGATTCCGAGGTAGTTGTTCGGTACGATATAAACCCTCACATCTTCGAGGCTATTTCGTATGATTATGTCATACTAATATAAGTCCTAATTAATTAAAATCGGCAAGTATTACAACATTAAATAAACTCTCAAATCGAAGCCAAACAATAGGATAGTTCGGGAAGTTGTCAAGATTCTTCTTGGATCCTCGACTTCTCCTACTTTTCTTCCATCGACTCCCGAAAATAATCGTTCCAAATTTGATCCATTCCCTATTGAAATTTCCAAAATTCAATCCTTTCGAAAACCTTAAACTTTGAAATTCTCGAGAGCAAAACCACCGATCATTATCGAGAGTTTTCTTAAATGATTCACTTCATTTAAGATGTAATTAACTATAGTGGCTCGCCTTTATAGGGAACTTTAAGAACCTGGTAATATAAACCCCGCTTAATTCATTTATATTAAGCAGTGGAACTTGTCGGCTTATAAAATTGGTTCGCAGTACCAAACGGACGTCACAAATATTCTAGTTTATTTAATCGAGCCCCATCATCAAGCAATGTGTCTATTCTCCGGATAAATATACAGCTAGTGGTGCGGTGCTCGTTTATATAAACTTTTCTGGATGTGAGATCAGCTTGATTTCATATCTTAAAATTTTCAAATTTAAAATTATTTTCAAAATAAAATACTACTTTTCAAATTATTTATTTAAATTAAATTAAAAATTCGCCGACAATTTCTGTAGGCGACCTCTTTTCAAAAATACAACACTCAACCTAAAAATATGCCGACATGGTGTGATGTTGTGCTCCTACAAAATGTTGAATAAAAAGGCTTTCAAGTTCCACAAAAGTTTTGACAGATCCATTGGGAAGTTCTCGCATACCGCCAAAGGCAACTCCTGTGAGACTGTTAAGAAATTGTCGAAATAGGAGAGCATCACTTCCTCCAGCGTTACAACAGCTAGCTCTAAAATGTGCAAGGTGTTGTCGGGTGTTACCCGTTCCATCAAACATCTTAAAGACAGGAGGAACAAAACCATTAGGGTATTGAATGGAATCAAATTCCTCTGGGTATGGTCTACCCTTTGGAGTTAATGCTCCAGCTTTCACTTGAGCCATTGTTTCTTTGATTTTTTGTTCCACAAGTTTTGTAATATCCTTTTCTGGAATTTCATTATGAGGGGAATTCTTTTTCTTTTGAGCGCTTTCCTCAATATCTATTGGTTCTTCTTTATTTTCAAGGATATGAATAGCTTCCGGTATGATGATTTCAATGGCTGGAGATGGGTTCGTCGGTGGATTTTGCAGAGTTGTTACCAATTCTTCCATTTTTTGTTCGAGACGACTAATTTATTCATCTCGTTGTCGTATAGCTGCTCGTATTTGCTACCTCTTCTTCAATTGGTTCTCGTGAAGTAGATCGTGTTTCTACGATGTTAACACTGGCAACATTTTCATTGGAACTATCAGAAGTATCTTTCTTCCTCTGTTCTAAAAGTTGTTTTATATCATTTTTTAATTTCTTCAATCTTTCCTTAAATGATTTTGCAGAATATTTTTTGCAAGTTTCTTCTTGTGAAAAATTCATAGGAGTATTGGTGGTATTTGAATTTCTTTCAGATGATTTTTGTCTCCATACATTATTTTTAAGTAGAGGATGAAAATTTTCAGGTGGTGTATCGTATCCTGTGTGAGGATAATTTGCTTTTTGTAGCATTTGGACCAAGTCTGACATTTTAGCAGTTGTATCTTCTGCTCCTAACATCAATTCATCATATCTAGCTCTGTCGTTTCTGACTACCACATCTTGTATTCTAGGGCCCAATCAAAATTTTACTAGCACTCGAACACAATGTTTATCAGGTGAAAATTAATAGTCAGTTTCTTGATAGTCAGAATTTTCCATCGCTAAAATTCTCCTTTTCATGGTGTTGGAGACTGCACAGCCCATTTTGTTTAATAATTTAGATACTGAACATTTATCTTTTTGTGTTAACCTTTTAAACACTGAATATATAGCACAAAACGGAGGAGAGCTTTTAGGTTGAAAGGAATTATCAGTGTATTCAACAGGAATCTGAATATACGGATTTTCTTCTAAAAAGGAAGGGTTTCCAAAAATGTTATGTTGAAATTCATGTGTTTCAAAATTATCATTTTCGTTCCACCTTTTCTTTCTTTTGAATGAAGGAGTTTTATGAATATTCTTTGAACAAGATCCAATCTCATACGTAGATGATGGCGGAGCATCATCTTCCTTGTAAACTTGTTTTCCTTTCCTATCAGATTTGTCTCTTCATTTCTTCAAGGGTATTAGGTTCTTCAGGTATATATTCAGGCAAATTTTCTGTAAAATTCAGAAAGTCTTCATAAGGTTGTAAGTCAAATTCTTGGAAAGATTGTGTATCGTCTTGATATGGATTATCTAATATGAATTCCGTTTCACCAAATAATCCATAATCATTTTGATAAAAGGGAGGATTTTCCTCTATTGGTATGTCAAAGTCTTGAAAATAAGAAAAATTGAATTTGGAGAATCCATTGTGATTTTTCTGAAATTTCAAGAAAAAGGAATATTATTGACTTATTTTTAAACTGGGAACTTATTATATATATATATATATATATATATATATATATATATATATATATATTAAAATTGAAATAAAAACAAATGATAACAAAAGATGAGAAGAAAGATCTTCCCCAACAGAAGTCGCCACTCGAAATCTGTTGTCGACGAATGGACAGAGATTTTTGGGGTGTGTGTCGATATCGAGGAGTCGCCATCTAATATTAGCCTAATTTTATTCCTATAAATCCCATGAAAGATTTGAGGAATTTAGGGCTAATAGTAGAAAAGGATGTTTATGATAATCTTTATAGAAGAATATCCTAGAATAATATATCCTAGAATTTTCATATAAAGAAAATCATGGAAAACCAAAGAATCTATTGTGGGATCTTTTGGATCTCCTATAGAAGAAAGCTTCTATAGTTAATTACATCTTGAACAGTTTTTAATTGTTCAAGAAAACTTCTGATTAATGTCAATCATTTGTTTTCTAAAATTTTATTTTTAAGGAGAGATGTACCCACTATCACTCCTAAATGTCATGTAATATTTATTATTTTGAAATTTTGATTTTGTTTTTTTTTATGTCGTTATCTTAAAAGTTTTGTTGATGTTTCCATGTCGTTGTTTTGTTTTGTTTTGGTGACTATCCTAAAAGATTTTTTTTTTTGTCCATATCGTTGTTTTGTTTTTTTGGTAACTATCCTAAAACTTTTTGTTTTTTGTTTGTCCCGAATGTCATCCTGCAAAACAGAGTTAGCACATCCTATAACATGCAAAGAAAATCTAAACGAAACTTTTTGTCTTCACCCTGCAAAGAAAAGATTGTCAGAAAATGATGTCATGCTCATTGTTTTGATTTAACATGTCCTAGATGTTGGTTTATGTCAAATTATATTGATTAATGTTTAATTTTGTTGAAATATCAGATTAATTATCGATATTTGTCAAATTTATATTTGAAATGTCAATTTTATGACGGTTATGTTGATTTATATTTGGAATGTCAAATTTATGTCGGTTATGTCGATTTTGGTTTGAAATGTCAAATTTATATCTGTTATGTCGATTTATGTTTGAAATGTCGAATTTATATCTTGATTTAAGTTTAAACGTAAATCTTGAGTTTATGTCTATCTGAACTTAAGTTAAAAGTTTTGGTTTAGATTAACTTGAGTTCATGTCTCTCTGAACTTAAGTTAAAAGGTTTGGTTTAGGTTAACTTAAGTTCATGTATGTATGAACTTAAGTTAAAAGGTTTAAAGTTAGATTCAATATTGATTGAATTAACTTGGGTTCATGTCTAGTTGAAGCTAAGTTAAATTCAATATTGATTGAATTCAATTAACTCGAGTTCGTGTCTATCTGAACTTGAGTTAAAAGGTTTAAAGTTATATTCAATATTGATTGAATTAACTTGGGTTCATGTCTGGTTGAACCTAAGTTAAATTCAATATTGATTGAATCCAATTAACTCGAGTTCATGTCTATCTGAACTTGAGTTAAAATGTTTAAATTTAGATTCAATATTAATTGAATTAACTTGAGTTCATGTCTGGTTGAACCTAAGTTAGATTCAATAATGATTGAATCTAATTAAGTTAAATTCATGTCTTTCTGAACTTAAGTTAAAAGGTTTAGCTTAAAATAGACTTAATTAAGTTTTAAGCCGTATTTAAATAGGACCTAAAGGTTAATCAAGTCTAATAAATTAGACTTAATTAGAATTGCAGACCATCTAAGTCCCTTTAAGATAAAGCTTAAGTTTTAATTAAGTCTATTTAGCTGTAGTTTATTGAGACATTAAGTCTAATAAATTAGACTTAAGTTTATGATTTGTTGTTTTAAATCTCAATTGCTTGATGATTTAATTAAGCCTAGGATGTTAGACTTAATTAAAATTTTATGTTGAATTTAAGTTTGAATTTAGTTGGATTAAAAGTTTAATATAGTTTGGTCTTAAGTTAAGATTTAATTTAAGTTCAATATGGGTTGAACTTACATTGAGTTTAAGTCAGACTTAAGTTCATGTCGAGTTGAACCTATGTTTAGTTTGACTTAAGTGTAATATGGGTTAGACTTAGGTCGTGTTTGAATTAGACTTAGAATCATGTCAGGTTGAATCTAAGTTTGGTTTGAATTAAGTCTAATGCAGGTTAGACTTAAGTTAGGTTTAGGTTTGACTTAGGTTTATGTTGAGTAAAACTTAAGTTTGGTTTGACTTAAGTCAAGTGTAGATTAGACTTAAGTTAGGTTTGAGTTTGACTTAGGTTTATGTCGAGTCGAACCTAAGCTTGGCTCGACTTAAGTCCGAGTGTAGATTAGACTTAAGTTAGGCTCGAGCTCGACTTAGGTTTATGTCGAGTTGAACCTAAGTTTGGCTCGACTTAAGTCCGAGTGTAGGTTAGACTTAAGTTAGGTTTAAGTTTGACTTAGGTTTATGTTGAGTTGAACCTAAGTTTGGTTTGACTTAAGTCTTGTGTAGGTTAGACATAAGTTAGGCATGAGTTTGACTTAGGTTTATGTTGAGTTGAACTTAAGTTTGGTTTGACTTAAGTTTAGTGTAGGTTAGACTTAAGTTAGATTTGAGTTTGACTTAGGTTTATGTTGAGTTGAACCTAAGTTTGGTTTGACTTAAGTCCAGTGTAGGTTAGACTTAAGTTAGGTTTGAGTTTGACTTAGGTTTATGTTGAGTTGAACCTAAGTTTGGTTTGACTTAAGTCCAGTGTAGGTTACACTTAAGTTATATTTGATTTTGACTTAGGTTTATGTTGAGTTGAACCTAAGTTTGGTTTGACTTAAGTCCAGTGTAGGTTAGACTTAAGTTAGGTTTGAGTTTGACTTAGGTTTATATTGAGTTGAACCTAAGTTTGGTTTGACTTAAGTCCAGTGTATGTTAGACTTAAGTTAGGTTTGAGTTCGACTTAGGTTTATGTTGAGTTGAACCTAAGTTTGGTTTGACTATTTAAGGTTAATTAAACCTAATTTAGATAAGGTTTAATTAATTATTTAGACTTAATTTGGGTAAGTTTTAATTGATTAATTAGATATGGGTTAAGTCTAATTATTTAAGGTTAATTAAACCTAATTTAGGTAATGTTTAATTGATTAATTAGACTTATTATGGGTTAAGTCTAATTATTTAAGTTTAATTAAACCTAATTTGGGTAAGATTTAATTGATTTATTAGACTTATTATGGGTTAAGTCTAATTATTTAGGGTTAATTAAACCTAATTTAGGTAAGGTTTAATACATTTAATTAGACTTATTATGGGTTAAGTCTAATTATTTAAGGTTAATTAAACCTAATTTAGGTAAGGTTTAATTGATTAAATTAGTCTTATTATAGGTTAAGTCTAATTATTTAGGGTTAATTAAACCTAATTTAAGTAAGGTTTAATTGATTTATTAGACTTATTATGGGTTAAGTCTAATTATTTAGGGTTAATTAAACTTAATTTAAGTAAGGTTTAATTGATTTAATTAGGTAGGTTTAAATGATATTTTAAACCTGATTAAGTTTAATTTTTTATCATTTTGGACTTAATTAATTGAATTTTGGGCTAAATGGGTTTAAATGATATTTTAAACCTAATTAAATCTAATTTTGTCATTTTAGACTTAATTAATTAAATTTAGGATTAAATAGGTTTAAATGATATTTTAAACCTAATTAAGTCTAATTTTGTCACTGTAGACTTAATTAATTAAATTTAGGATTAAATAGGTTTAAATGATATTTTAAACCTAATTAAGTCTAATTTTGTCATTTTAGACTTAATTAATTAAATTTGGGGTTTAATAGGTTTAAATGATATTTTAAACCTAATTAAGTCTAATTTTGTCATTTTAGACTTAATTAATCAAATTTAGGGTTTAATAGGTTTAAATGATATTTTAAACCTAATTAAGTCTAATTTTGTCATTTTAGACTTAATTAATTAAATTTAGAATTAAATAGGTTTAAATGATATTTTAAACCTAATTAAGTCTAATTTTGTCATTTTAGACTTAATTAATTAAATTTAGGATTAAATATGTTTAAATGATATTTTAAACCTAATTAAGTCTAATTTTATCATTTTAGACTTAATTAATTAATTTTAAGGTTTAATGGATTTAAATGATATTTTAAACTTAATTAAGTCTAATTTTGTCATTTTAAACTTAATTAAGGTTTTCCATTAGCCTATCATGGACTAGATTTATTTCAAACTTAGATTATTAAGGAAAATAAGCTAAGTTTAAAAAAGGTTATTTTAGGATTAAAATCATTTAATTAATAAAGGGTTATAATCCTAAAATTTAAAATGTTATTCAAAATTATTGCTATGACTTAGAAATGGTTTTCTTAGGGTTATTGTCTGTTGCCCTAGTATTTCTAGCCATTTCCATTTTTATTTTTCTTAATTTTCAATTTTTTATAATTATTATTTAAAATAATTACAAAAAGACTTGAAAATTAGAGAAAAGTACCCTAGACATGTTTTTTGTCCTTGGAAAAATTATGAAAGATCCCTAAGAGCATAAAGATAAATGCCTCAAAGTTTCATATTTTTTTGATTTATAAATAATTTTTAATAATTAAAATACTCCAGAGAGTATTTAATTATTTAAAAAATAAATAATGGAAATAAAATTATGATTTTTTTTCATAATTTTCTCCTCTTCAAGAGCTTTCCAGAGGTATTTTTATCATATTTTTGTGACCTCTAGATAAAAAGATATTGATTTTTGAAGTTTTTAAGGTTAAAATGAATTTTAACCAAATTCGCGCCGCCAAACCCACCTCCCGCCGACGCGTGTCCTCGTACGCGTCGAACGGGCGGGAGGATCCGCTGCGGGGGGCCGAACACGGGACACCGCAGGGCGTGATCAGCGCCGTCCATCCCGAAACACGGGATCGAACGGTTGAAATAATTCGAATAAAAATTCGAATTATTTCGAGCCGTTAAACTTCAAACCTTAATATCTCACTCATTTCTTGATGAAATTGAGTGATTTTTGAACCTATGGAATCATCTAAACATGTAGAATATTTCCATATGGTGATGTAACATTTCTGGACTAGTATAACACTTGATATTTAAAAAATACGAATTATTTTGTGAAAAATAATTCTATAGCTTTGCTACAAGTAAATCAAGCTAGATCAGACCTTGTAGTTGTCTTCTAGGACCCCAATGGAAGATTATTGCTGTAGCAATTTGATCCAGAAGTCGGGCTCCAAGGAGAATTTTGAAGAGGTAATTGATTTGGACTGTTTTTGAAATTTGATAAAATTGGCTCGATTGGGCTCAATCTAAGGCTTGGATTTGATCCTAATGGATTGCTAAGACTCTTAGGAAGAGTTTTTATGTTGAGAGCAAGGGGATTTGAGCAGCCTATAGGTATTTCTAATTTTTTTGTCCTCTCCTCACTAGGCTCGGTTTGGGGTCGCTTTTATGCCAGCGGAGGCCATGGCTTAGCTTAAGTTGTTCTAGGGAAGTTGTTATCTCCCCTATTAGCCCATTGGAGGAGGAATTCGGCTGAGAGGATAGGTATGGTTGCTTCTCCCAAGTATTCCATGATGAGCTCAATGTTTTGGCTCTCCTCCATTGGATCATGCAAGAGGTTACATGTGAGCTGTAATTTCTTCTTCTTATGAGCTTACACATCACCCTCTAGCCTTAGCAAATGGTGACACCTATGCTCTCCTCTTATGATTCCATATAACCATGGTGAGGGGTAGGTTTAGGTTTGGTTTTCTCTCCATTGGCTAGCTTGGAAGGTGTGAGGTGAAGCTTGGTGTTGGCCGACCACCTCATAGCTAAATGATGGTGAGTCATGGTTTAGGGTGAAGGAGGATGAGACACCTCACTTTACCCATCATGATGGGTGTTAACCCATGGTTAAATTAATTTAAGCTAAGCCTTATTATGTAGTAATACTTCTCATGGTGAGCTTAATTTGATCTTAGCCTAATTAATTATGAGAAGAAAAAAAATGTCTTCTCTTTTTCTCTTTTTAATTTAATTTCCATTTTAATTAATCATGTTTATTAATTAAAAATTGTTGGAAATTATTTCTTTAATTAATTTATGAATTGAAAATAATTTCAAATTAATTAATTGATTAATTTTATTATTTTTGTTATTTAATTTAATTTTCATTTTAATTAATTATGTCATTTAATTAAAATATAAAAAATTAAATCATTAATCATTTTAATTAATCAAAATAATTTTGAAATTAATTATTTGATTAATTTTATTTTTTTATTTCATTTTTATCTATTTTGATTGAAATAGATCAGTGTTGACCAATTTTGACATAGGTTGACTTAAGTCAGCCTAGGTTGATCAATTTAATTTTAAAATGTCCAATGTGATCTCTTTAACCTTGTCCTGGTTGATCTGATCACATTATTTGTAGTTTTGTCATTGTGGGGTTTTAAACATGTTATTAGATCAACGGATTGACTTATAGGGTCAACAGGATTGGTCATTGGGTCTGGTTTGGTCATTTTGACAAATGTTGACTTTTTAGGTCAAAAGGTTGACCTATGGGGTCAACAAGGTTGGTCATTGGGTCTGGTTTGACAAATTTGACCAAAGTTTACTTTTTAGGTCAAAAGGTTGACCTATGGGGTCAACATGATTGGTCATTGGGTCTGGTTTGACCGTTTTGACCAAAGTTGACTTTTTAGGTCAAAAGGTTGACCTATGGGGTCAACAGGGTTGGTCATTGGGTCTGGTTTGACCATTTTGACCAAAGTTAACTTTTTTAGGCCAAAAGGTTGACCTATGGGGTCAACAAGGTTGGTCATTGGGTCTGGTTTGACTAATTTGACCAAAGTTGACTTTTTAGGTCAAAAGGTTGACCTATGGGGTCAAAAGGGTTGATCATTGGGTCTGGTTTGACCATTTTGACCAAAGTTGACTTTTTAGGTCAAAAGATTGACCTATGGGGTCAACAGGGTTGGTCATTAGGTCTGGTTTGATCATTTTGACCAAAGTTGACTTTTTATGTCAAAAGGTTGACCTATGGGGTCAACAGGGTTAGTCATTGGGTCTGGTTTGACCATTTTTACCAAAGTTGACTTTTTAGGTCAAAAGGTTGACCTATGGGGTCAATAGGGTTGGTCATTGGGTCTGGTTTGACCATTTTGACCAAAGTTGAGTTTTTAGGTTAAAAGGTTGACCTATGGGGTCAACATGGTTGGTCATTGGGTCTGGTTTGACCAATTTGACCAAGTTGACTTTTTAGGTCAAAAGGTTGACCTATGGGGTCAACACTCCAGGTGCAAAGAACATTGACTAATCTATAGATCGGTTCAAGATTTTTTATTAGTAGAATGGGTTAATCTAGGCTCACACTACTAGATGTCCAAGGGTGGCTATGGTCGGCCCTACCAGTGACCCGTTCCCTTTCTATAAACCTAATTATTAGAAATTAGTCTGTCACTCTAAAAACTAATTAATTCTGCGCCCAATAAATCATATCTTCCTATTTATTTGCACTTCACCTTAAATAACCCGCGTATAGCCTGAGATTACCTAAGGATTCATGTGATATCTAGTAGTTAAGAATTTATCTCCAGATAGGTCTCAAAATTCTTCAACACGTTTTAACAATTTAAATGGCCAATTTAAAAAGTAAACTAAGATCAGGTATTAAAATCATCATAATGTTTTAAAAATTTTAAATTTAATTCTCCTACAAAATTTAATTAATTTATTATCTTTTCATAGTTGAAAGGAGAAAGATAACTAACTACTCAGAACACATTAAAATCACTCAACAAAACATATTTATAAAACTTTGAACCAAGGTACAAATACTTATCTGAAGTGTTCCTTCAAGTGATCCACTAACTTCTACTGACTCCAAAGCAATGATGAAAGACTCCAACAACAACAACACACAATAAATACTCAAAATAAACTAACTAAATAATAATAAAGATGGTGGCTCCCTAAAATAATTGGATGGAATAAACTGCTTGGGGACTAAAGATGCAAGAAAGGGTGAAAAAGACTATAGGGTGCTAAAAGGCACCTCTTCAAAATTTGTCCAAATTCAATGCATCTTCTAGAAGGTAACTGTCACGCCTAGGTGCCGGGATCTGGCGCCTAGGCGCCGGACTCCGTAACCAGGTCTTCGCACCTCTTCACTTTGGATCGCACCTCTTCACTTTGGATCACACCTCTTCGCGATTAAAACTGCTTCCTTGTGTCCAATTGCATTGTATCACATATCCTATATATTAGGAGTAACTTCTAGTCTTCTAGAAGCTCAAATAACTGCTTAACTTTCGTCAAAATAACTACCCAAAATAATCAAAAAATCTTAACAGTGTCTGTATCGAGCTGGCACTTAGGCGTCGAATTCTGGCGCCTAGGCGCCAGGCCAATAATTCCAATATTTTGCTCCATAAGCTCCATTTTTGCTCCTTTTTGCTCCTTTTTCCTTCTTTTTCTTTCTTGGACTCTTTTTTAATCATCTACATCCAAAAACATGAAAATAACTTTCATTAAAGCATAATATCTTTAAGATTTGAATCATAAATAAGACATTAAAATGGGTATTTTTTAGGTAGATAAGTGGCTTTAGGGTTTTGGGGGCATTTGGGGTGTTTTGGGGCAAAGGGGTTAGAAATTTGGAATGTTTGGGAAAATTAAGTTTGGTTGCAAGTGAGTAATGTGGAATATTTTTTGATTGAGCCAAGGACCAAGGGTCACCCTCATTTGGTCCTTTATGTGTTGGTACTGGCCAAACCCTAGCCCGAGGCTAAAAGCTTGGGAAAACCACTTACATGAGTTTCCAAAGAGTTAGGGGATCAAATGGTGATGTGCTTTGTTTAGGTTTGTGAGTGTGCAGTGTGAGAGTGGTGTAAGCTCCATACCTCCTAGAATACATCCTATGGCCTGAACACCTATAGAAGACTTCCCCAGGGCTTCCTTATGTCTGGTATCTTCCTCCCAAAAACTGGAGGTTATGCCTTAAGCATATGAAAACTCCCCATGAAGCGAGAAAAGTTTGAATTTCCATGGGGAGGGGTGCCATGACTAGTCTTCTAAGAGAGTCACCAGAAGAGTCCAATGGCTAGACCCTAGGCTAATCTAAAGGAAGACTAGACCTCAATCAAAAGGACCCGCAATAGGTGTGGTGTGCTGGGCAAGCACACTGTAGTATTGGTGTTGACCGACGAGATCAACAAAACCAGCACAATTGTCTGAGTCAAAAATCAAGACAAACACATAATTTAGCAAGGAAATTTCCGCTGGGGATTAGGAGATGGACGTTCAACTTCCGAGGACTCTCGCTGGGGAAGGAAAATGGAATACCTTCATGAGAGAAGCTATAGATTTCAAGCCTCCAAACTCTAAAGGAGTCCGATCCGAATCGATTTGGAGTCGGAATTTAGATTTAGAATTGGGATTTAAGAATTTGGATTTGATTTCAGTTTAAATTTTGAGTTTGAATTTTAATTCGGTTTTGAGTTTCAAATTTTGGTTTTAAGCTTCATGGAATTTATAGAAATTTTAGAATTTATTGAATCTGAGAATTTTTCTTTGTGGGAAGTTTTGAGTTAGAAGTGAGTGTAGAGGGGAAATCGGAATTTCAGTATCGATCCCCGAAGGATGAGAACTGGAATTTAGGTACCAGCCTCAGAAATGAGAATCAAAATTTCAACACCGACCTCAGGATTTTCGTGGATACAGAAAATTTCTTGAATGGGAAATGGAAAATATAGGGAATTTGAGGGGAATCGGATGACTAAGCTCTGTTCTTGGAATTTCATGGAAGATGGAACAATTTCTCGGAAGGGAGATGAAAAATTCGGGAATTTTGGGAAATCAGACGACTAGGCTCCGTTCTCGAAATTTCATGGAAGGTGGAAAAAATTTCTCGGAAGGATGATGGAAAATTAGGGAATTTTGGGAAATCAGACAAATAAGATCCCTTCCTAAAATTTCATGGAAGGAGGGAAAATTTTCCCGGAAGGATGATGGAAAATTAAGGAATTTTGGGAAATCGGACGACTAAGCTTCGTTCCCAAAATTTCATGGAAGGCGGGAAAAATTTCTCGTAAGGATGTTAGATAATTAGGGAATTTTGAGGAATCGGACGACTAAGCTCCGTTCCCAGAATTTCATGGAAGGTGGGAAAAATTTCTCGGAAGGATGATGAAAAATTAGGGAATTTTGAGGAATCTTGGGGAGGAAAGCTTAAGGACTCACATCCGGCCCATGGTGTCACATTAGGAGGGAAAGCTCAAGGACTCACATCCGACCTAAGAGGTGATAGAAAGGGATCAGAACTTAGGTACTGATTCAGGAATTTCATTTAAGTTGAATTTGGTAAAACTTAGTATTTGACTTTCAAAAGAAGCGATTTGGTGCAATTCGGTCGAGACCGATTGCCATTGCAAGATTTGTAGAATTTTGAGATTTTTCAAATTTATGAGAATTGACATTATATGAAAAGTACCAAATTTCGCGGAGTGCCTGCGAAAGAGAGGGATTTGAAGATGAGTGCAATGACTCAGGATCTCAAGAGAGAGGAAAAGCGAATATTATAATTGTTTGTTTCTTAATTCGTCATCATTTTTTGTAGTTTGTTTTGTTTCATATTGCTTCATTTGATTTAAATTTCGATTTTGATTTTGATTTAATTTTATTTTTCGTTTGATATAAGTTTAGAGTTCATTTTGATTTTAGTTTCATTTTGTTATCATTTTATCCTTTTCTTCTGCATTATATTTTTGTCATCTTCATTTTGGAACCAACACATGGTTCAATGCCTTTCGACTATCGCATTGAAAAGAAAGCATTTCTGAAAGCAGAAATCTTCATTAATTCTGTTGAAAGTAGTACAACTGATCATACGCTGACATGCATCCAAAAGTAGATCATGTGTGCAAAACGGAACAGAAGGCATATCACATCATTTGGCTGCTACTAAAAGTGGCGGCACCGACTGTCATGACCCGCTGAAAGGGGTGGTGGATTTCTTCTATCTGAAACTGCTGCGGGGATGAGCCAACCTGCCAAGGTTACGCTCCAGAACAAAAGTCCACTTGCGAACACCCGGAGGTACAGTCGTCACAGTGGCAAAGGACGAAGGCTCTCCAGTTTTGAATCCGGCTCATAGTAAAACGACGCTTTATCTCCATCCATTCTTTTGAAGGTGATTGACACCCTTTTTCTTTGAACTCCTGGGATATAGTGTTTCGCTAAATCTGCTTCATTTCCTTTCAATACCAGTACCGATCTGACTGGTAGGGGGATTTCAACAGATCTTCAGAATTCTCCTGGTCCGACAATCTGGATTTCTCATCCAAAGAAGATGGTGCTTTCACTTATAAAGCAGACCGTGCAAAAAGGTCTCACAAAGTTATGGTAGTTGATATGAGGAGGGATGTAGTCTCCGTCCTCATAAATATTTATGGTGCAGCTGTTGGGAATACAGTCTGCAGGCAATATGTGCCACTCTACCATCCTCTTTATCATCTTCTTAATTTGCGGTGGCATCGGATCCACCTCATCATGTTGTAAAATCGTCAGGGATTGCCTTGTCGATCTACAATAAATTTATACCAATAGCCACACTGAATATTGACTGTGCCCTTTCCTCTTTTCCATTTTGACGGCTTTGTATATGTCCTTGGCCTCAGACGGCCTGCTCTGCCTAATTCCTGTAGAGTGTCGATGCAGTACATAATTTCTTCTTCATCCTTCATTGAGAATATGCCAGTGTACAGCTCAAGTCCTTCCAGAATATTGACAAACTTTCCTTGTATGTCTTCGTAGTGTTAAAATTCTTGCTTTTTGATTCTTCTAATCTTTTCCATGATGTAGTATGGAACTCCTCGCAGCAGCGGCGGCGGCGGTAGGACAAACTGCGGTACGTACGGTTCTACCTCAGGATATTCTAGGCCCTTGAGTAACATTGAGGCAGCAATATATGCCTCAAATGTGCCATATTCTTCAAGCTGTAAAACCTGACATTTTGGGCATTCTAAAAATGCCCCTGGCACTGTAGGAAGTCTGGCTAAACCCGAGATGCAAGTCAGACACCCAGTCAAAAATTTTTCCATTGGAATAAATGTCGGCACAGGATCCTCTATAATCTCTGGCTCAGTATCGGTGCGCGGTGCACTGTTATCAGTTTCTCTCATTTCAGGATTGTAAGAATCTTCTGGAATGGGTGTTAGCATGGTGGCTAGCTCCCGAGCTTGTCCCCACTCCATCCTGTCCAAGAGGTGATGCTTGCGGCGATTTACATTTCTTCTTTTTGTGCGTGCCGACAGTGCATCTGGAACTCTCTCGACTGAACGCAGCGTCTAGCTCCCGAGCCTGTCTCCTCTCCATTCTTTCCAAGAGGCGACGCTTGTGGCGATTTGCATTTCTTCCTTTTTTGTGTGCCAACGGTGCATCTGGAACTCTCTCGGCTGAAGTAGCAACAAGATCTCCTTCTGGAGCTGTGATCATGGATGGAAACTGAGTATGTCTCGTGTTGAGGAGGTGTAAGTCAATGAATCCCCCAGTTCTTCCGTATCCTAAGGTTTGTCCGACCTCTCTACGACCACTTTTCCTCATTAACTTCGTGGTTGTTCCCTTCTTTTCATTTGTTTCTTTTTCATGACACGAAGTCCAAGCCGTTTACGAAGACAAACACCAATCGCAACCCGACACCGCCTGCACAAGTAAACAGAGGAAATACAGTGGGTGGTGTTGTGCACAAACAAGAACAAGGACAAAAATCATTATCTATTATTATTTTAACAAGTTTTATATTTGTTTTGATGCCATTATCTTATTTAATATAAGTTTATAAGTTTTAGATTTAGAAATTTCAACAAGCGTATTTTAATTTCGTGAGAAAATTTATTTTATTTTATTTTATTTCAATTTATTACAAAATTTAGACCCACTCACAGACGCTGGCCCTATTCTACATAGGAATGGAAATTTTTCTTCAGATCCCTCATATTGCATAGCACTTTTTGAGATATCGTCCATTTATTGGCAACATGGGTCTTTCCCCTTGAGAATCTACCAACTGGTACGATCCTCCAGAGTAAACCTTTTCTACTATGAATGGTCCTTCCCAGATCGGTTCAAATTTTCCACCTATCTTGCGGTGTGCGAGAATAGACCTTCTGAGAACGAGCACGAGGTCACCAATTTTGAATGACCTCGGGCGGACCAACTTATCGTGGGCTTGAATCATCTTTGCTTGGTAGAGTTCCAAATTCAGCTGTGCAACCTTCAAGACTTTCCAGTTCTACCAGTCATAGTTTGGCATTCTCTTCTATTGTAACTTAATTGGCGATGACGATCCAGAGTGACGGTAGCTGAACTTCTAGCAGAAGGACTGCTTCGGACCCGTACAAAAGTGCATAAGGTGTAGATTGCATCAGTATTCTGACTGTCGTCCTGTAGGCCCACAAAGCTTCTAACAATTTCTCATGCCATGCTCTTTTATTTTTGTCGAGCGTTTTCTTTAGAATTTGAACGAGCTTCTTGTTGAAGGCTTCTGCCAAGCCATTTGCTTTGCGGTGATAGATTGTAGAGTATCTCCAATCTATCCCATGTCTTCTGATGAAGTAGTTAATTTTTATGCTTTTGAAGGCAGACCCATTGTCAAAGATGATCATGCGCGGCACATCAAAGTGGTAGACAAACTGATTCTTGAAGAACTATAGAACTTGTTGTGCTGTAACTTCTTGTAGCAGAACTGCCTTTGCCCACTTGGAGAAGTAGTCTATAGCTGCAAGTATGAATCTATGACTTTTCGAAGATGGAGGGTCTATTGGATCCACTATATCCATGCCCCAACACTCGAATGTCCACGAGGCAGTCGTGGGGTGTACAACATTCAGAGGTTGGTGCAAGAACACTCCGTGCACTTGGCATTGAAGACATTTCTTTGTTGTATCCATGCAGTCCACCATCATTGTCGGCCAGTAGTATCCGAGTCTTTTGATTTTCATCTTCATTTTCAGTCCCGACTGGCGAGCACCACACAATCCGACATGTACTTTTTTGATGATTTTCTGTGCTTCTGCTCTACTGAGGCGTCTGAGCCACATCTGATCGAAGGATCTTCTATGCAGAACACTGTCAATTATGGCATATGAGAGAGCTCTCTTTTGAATCTGATGCACTACTGACTTGACTTCTGGCAACCTTCCTGTTTGCAAATATTCTATAAAAAACTGAGGCCAATCTTCTGTATGATCTGCCACTGTGACTGTTATCTCTTCTTTTCCAATCTTGTGTAGACTATCGAGGTTGATTTTTTATAAAACATGACATCCCTGTATCATAATATTTATAGAATATTCAGGTGGACAAGTCAATTCTTTAATGAGTTTAGCTAAAGAATCCGCGTGGGCGTTGTCCACTTGAGGAACTCTACATAATATCACACTTGGGATCTGCTTGAGCAATTTCATCTTGTACCGGTGGTATTTTTCTAATCTCGGTTTCAGAATTTTGTATTGTCCTGCCACTTGTTGAATGACGAGTTGTGAGTCACCATAAATAACAATGTCTGTAAGTTTCATTAGTATTGCTAATTCCAAACCGGTGATTAGAGTTTCATATTCTTCTTCATTATTGGTAACGACTCTGACAGGTGGTAAGAGAATCTTAGCATTTTCTAATCTGGAGTCACGAAGATTAAGCCGACTCTTGCTTTGCTGGGTATCACTGTCTGTTGTCTCTGTCTCTTCGGGCTGATGACGCTCCATCAAAGTACATTTCCCAACGTCTGACATTGGGCTGCTATATTTGTAGTATTTGTTCATCTGGTAGTTTGTCTTTGAGCAGGGACCCAGCTGGCAGTGGGTGCGCTGCGAGAAAAATCCATAAGAATCTGCCCTTTGATAGCGCGAAGGGGCACAAAAGTTGGATCAAATTGCAATAATATCATCAACCACCTTGCTAAGTGTCCGGAAAGTGTTTGTCGGATCATCAAATATTGCAATAGATTAACTTTCAAAATCAGGTTGGCCATATGAGATAACATGTAGTGTCTAAGCTTTTGAACAGCGAAAACCAAAGCCAGACAATGTTTCTCAATAGGAGGATACTTTACCTCTGCAGGTATTAGATGTTGACTCAGGTAGTAGAGCGCGTTTTCTTTACCCTCATCATTTACTTAATGTACTTCTGTTATTTTTTCTTCTTCAGGACCCAGAGATCCTTCTATTACTGTATATGTCTCTTCTGTATCTAAAAAGTCCACGTTGATGGCAAGTGGAGCTCCATTGCATTCGAGGACTGGCTCCTCGCTTCCGGTGCTGTCATATTTGGTATTGTTGATATCTTCTTTATTTTCGTCAACATTCTCGTTGGGAATATTCATGATTTGAGGATCATTTTGGGAATCAAAATCGGGGTTAGAGAGGTTGTGATTAGTTCATCATCACTAGATACAGTAAAAATGTAGCCAACATCATTTATTTTATCATTATGAGACCCCGGAGGGGCATAAAGATAATGGTACAAGGTCCAGGGTTCGAGAGGTTTCACCCCGGGATCTGAAAAAACCAATCTAACAGGGGTAGCATCTATCCTACCCTTCACGTTATCTTCCTTAATTTCATTCACGGTCCGTTTCTTCCTCCATTCTTGTCGCGGTGGTTTCCTTGGTGAAGTCTTAATCTTAGACTGGGCTGGCGGCAAGCTCCGGACAGCAGCTTTCTTTGGAGTAGACTGGATCTGATCCAGGACTTTGTTGAACTCATTCCAAATTGTGCTCCATCCACCTTTACTAGCATATGGACAATCGGAAAGATTTGCTTGGCTGAAATCTCGTTTATAAAAAATCTTTCAAGTTCTTTCAAATACTCCTTTAGTTTCGTATATTTTTTTCTTTGTAATTCCGCTTGAGCCAATCCTTGAAACTGAAGCAGCTTTCTATGGTGTGTTTGAGCATCCTATGGTAGGGGCAGAAGTTGAGCTGATTCTTCTTATCCACCTCTTCTGGCTTCTTTGGCTCGGGCAATCTGATCTCGAGCTTCTTCATTAGATTCCTGAACATTTTTGCTATGGCATCGTCTTTGAAGGATTAATTTCTGGGCAGCCGTTCTGACATTGTTTGACCCCATCGTCCATCAGTCCTATATGACCTCTCGCCGACTGGACCGATCGCTCTCGCCGTGCATAAAGCCGACCATACCGCCGAGGCCGACCGTACCGAGGTGACTAACCGTGCCGTCGCCCATGCCGAATCCACATCGTCTGCTTTCCTTTGTTGATAGTTGCCACTATGTCTGACCTCTTCTCGTATTCTTTAGCCGGTTTCGTTTTATCTGTCTTTTCTGCAGGCTCCATGTGATTGACTTCTTCTTGTAGGATGCTGGCTTTACTGGGTAGCTTCTCAAAGGACTTGATGATGAGACCCTTAAGCATGAAGGCCACCAGACCGTGGATACTCTTGAGTAGTATCTCGATCGCGTGCTATTATTGTAGCTAAGGTTCATATTTCATGCTTAAGTTTGTCCACTTCAGAATGTAGTCAACCAAAGTCTCGTCGGGCTACTGCCGCTCCACCACAAGTTCTCCTATGGAAACATGATGTCGGGCATATTTATTTCTATAAATTCTTCGTCCATGTAATCTAACAGGAAGTAATCCTCATCATCCGTATCCAACCCCCTTTTTTTAACTAACTCAGAAATTTTTGCTCAGAGTTTTCAAACACTATCATCAACTATTTTATTCTTGGTCAACTTTAAATCTGCAGGTTTTCCTCTGCTGTCACTCCTTTCTGCAAATGATTTAGAAGAAATGGAAGCAGTGGCAACAGGATTATCAGCTCATAATCCATTTTGTGGTCAGTAGACTTTAAGAATGTACTGGTGCAACACCTCTTGGTAACCACACTTTCTTCTTAAAGTTCAACGCCTTGAGATGAGGTGTCTTGGCAGGGACATCGAGGTGACGACAGGAAGTGTGCTCCCTAGTGTGTAGACCATGTACTGAGGAGAATAATCCTCTCTTATTCTTTCTCTTTCGAGGTTTCTCATGATCATCGGCAGTTGGTACTCTTGGACTCTGATGGGACTTAACTAATCTGCTTATAGTAGTATCATCTGTAGCAGCTGCATCAACACGTTTTCCTAAATGGTGTTTGACGAAAACGCAGACGGGTCTTTCCATTTCCAGAATTTTATCCTTAATTTTAGAGGATATTGCACATCACATCCACTCGAGAAGCTTGGTGATAGAACAACCCTCTATTTCAGACAATCTTCACAGAAGGGTGTGAGCTCGGGTGATAGGTGTGGGCCTTCTCATCTCCTTATCACAACGATGTGGTGCTGGAAGTGTAGCGGCAATCCTTTAGAGGCTTTTGTCTCTAGTAGTGCCAACTAACGGGTGGAACCTGCTACCTCGAAGAAGTGGAGAGGTGTCCGGCAAATTGAGTTCCTCTTGTTGAGCAATCTCATCAATTACTGGCAGATCTGTGACCCGTGTTCTGGCAGCCCTACGAATTCGGCGGTTGCGTCTTCTTCTTTGAAATTTGGTTAGCAGGGGAGGTCTAGAACTTGAGCTAACTTTGAAGACTGGCGGCGGGGTAAGAAAGGTATCCTCATATTCAACTTCACACAGAATCTCTTTCCCATTACAAGATGGGAAAGTAGGTGCAGTGACGACAAAGATTGCGGTAGTAGAGCTAACAACTCTCCTTGGCACGAAGATGACTGACTTGACGGTGGCAGGGTTATCTTCACCTTCATAGTAGAAGGGAAATCTTCATGGGAGTTCAGGTCAGACTCAGCAGACGGCTCTTGAATTTCAGAAGTGGTAACTTTCATGACCACAAACAGAGCTTTTCCAAGTACGACTACAAACTCACTAAAGCCGGTTCCAAATTGAATCATTGGTGCTGCAAGATGGGCCTCGCGGGAGGAGGGCAAGTTGTAGGAGAAAATCAGTGTAGGGGCTGACATCTTTAACTGCCAAGTGAAGCATTCCGAAGGTTATTGAGGGCCAAAAACCTTGTCATCATAGTGCAAACACTAAGAAAAAAATTGTTCTATGGACTAGGAAAAATTTCATTTCATTTTGATATTTTATTATCTTTTTCATTTTTTAGGTTTTCACATGTTGGTTTAAAGGAGTTTTAAGGTTTAAACAAGAGTGGGTCAATATGCCGAAGACAGATTGAACCCAAAAGGCACAGAAAGAGGTGAAGTACGGGACCCCATCGGAGGTCCCATTCACAACACAGGTTGCCTTAGCGAGATTCGCTCGCTGACACACCTATTGGGGGTCCGACCCCACAAGATCAAAAGGAAAACCTAAGGAGTCCTGAACCCTTCTGTTTACGAGTGACTAAACAGACGGTCCTGAAATCCAGAGGAGTTTATCATACTTTTCCAAGAAAGAAATGGGTGAAGTATTTCAACAGAAGAATGGTATCTAGCTCATGAGGGACATGAGCACATTACCGATATGTGAATATAATATTTCCTGATCTTAATGAAGAGAGAAACATTTCCCCAGCGGAGTCGCCAGAAAACTGTCGGTCGTTTAAATTTTTATTTGGTGTGAGGTTGATATTTTTGAAAAGGCTCTTAGATATTTATCGGCATAATTGAAGAATTTATCTGAAGCAAACATTATTCCTTCTTCTTCTTCTTCTAGGCTTACTAGAGGAGGAAGATCAGTCATTAATGCTTAAATTTTTGTGCTCGAATATTAGAAGGGTGGCAAATCCTGGCTCCCTTAATAGAGTTTTAAGCTTAAACAGGATTCATAAATTTTGGATTATTGTGTTGTTGGAACCTTTAGTGAAATCTAATTTGGATAGATTCACTAAAAGGCTTTTTGGTTTTTATTTTTCAGCAAACTGTTCTAATAAAATATGGATTTTCTATAGAAAGGAATTGAAGGTGAATATTCTACTTGATCATTCTCAGTTATTACATTTTCATTTTCTGCTGGAAAATTTTCATGGCTTTGCTTCTTTTGTTTATGCTACTTCCAATCCTGAAGATAGAATTGATCTTTGGGAAAAATTACATTAGATTAGCTTGTCAATGTCTGAAGGCTGGATTGTTGGTGGGGATTTTAATTATATTGCACATCCAAGTGAGAAGAAGGGAGGTGGAAATCCTAACCTTCAATCTATGTTGAATTTCTCTAATAATATTCAATCTACCAAGTTATTCGATATTGGCTTTGATGGTTCTCCTTATACTTGGAAGAGGGGTAATATATTTGAAAGGCTTGACAGAATTTTAGTTAATCAATCTTGGATTAATATGTTTCCTATCACTAGAGTTCAGCATTGGCTAGAATGGGATCTGACCACACTCCTTTACTTGTTAAATTCAACCCCTTTTCACCAGTTCATAATTCTTCCTTTAGATATCTTAATGTATGGTCTACTCATCCAGAGTTTAAAAAGGTGGTTGAAAATAATTGGTGTGCTTCTATGGATGATGCTTTCACTCCAATTGTCAGATTATGGCAATTACAAAAAAGGCTAGCTATAGAACTAAAGATTTGGAACTGGAATATATTTGGAAATGTACATCACAATGTTATTACTACTGAAGCATTAGTTTTTGATGTTGAAAAAGATGTAGATGAGGGGAAGGTACCTGAACAATGTCTTTTTAATGCTCAGGAAAAATTGCAGACTGCCATATCACAGGAAGAATTATTCCTTCAACAAAAAGCTGCAGCTAACTGGTTTCTTCATGGTGATAGGAATTCCAGATTTTTTCATGATATTCTTAAATATAAAAGAACTATTAATGCCATTCTCCAAATTAGAACATCTGATAATAGCTGGTTGTATAATTCTAAGGATATTGCTGAAATGCTATTGAATATTTCAAGAATTTGTTTGCTTTTCAACCTACAAACTCTGCTCTTTTTTCATCTTCATTGTTGCCCTCTACTCTGAATACTGATCAATCAAATGCTTTAGTAATTGTTCCTGATGATCAGGAAATATACACTGCACTTCAATCCATGGACGATAATCGAGCAACTGG
Source organism: Papilionanthe hookeriana x Papilionanthe teres (assembly GCA_022702705.1). Classification (NCBI taxonomy): domain Eukaryota; kingdom Viridiplantae; phylum Streptophyta; class Magnoliopsida; order Asparagales; family Orchidaceae; genus Papilionanthe; species Papilionanthe hookeriana x Papilionanthe teres. Next base: position 2,846,779 of record CM040439.1, on the reverse strand, counting down.
ACTCGATGGGTTTACATCAGATTTCTTTAAAGAATTTTGGCATATTATCAATACTGATGTTATTGCAGTAGTTAAAAGTTTCTTCCAAGGAGTATCCTTGCCTAAATATTTTGCTTCTTCTACAATTATACTGATTCCTAAAGATCGAATTAAAGCTTCTTGGCAAGATTTTAGGCCTATTAGCCTAACCTCTACTTTTTCCAAGATCATTAGTAAAATTATTGTGGCTAGACTTCAGCCTTTGCTGGAGGATTTAATATCTGAAAATCAAACTGCATTCATTAAGGGAAGGTGCATTACTGATAATGTTCTTTTGGCTCAAGAACTTTTGGTTGACATTGACAAAAACTGTAGAGGTTCTAATGTCATCTTCAAATAGGATTTATCTAAAGCCTTTGATACAATAAGTTGGACTTTTATTCTGGATGTTCTGACTGCAAGGGGGTTTAATGAAGCTTTCTGTAACGTTATTTATAGATGGCTTAGCAATAATTTTTATAGTGTTCTGATTAATGGTGAGAGTCATGGATTTTTCTCTCGCTAGCGTAGGTATTAAACAAGGTGATCCATTGTCACCTTATATCTTCATTCTTGCCTTTGATTATCTATCTAGGATGCTTAATTAAGCTCAAATCTCTCATCCTTATACTTAGTATCAACATAGATCTACAAATTTGGTCTCTCATCTTGCTTATGGAGATGATGTGATTGTTTTTTCTAATGGTAGCAAACAAGCTATCAAATCTTTGGTGAAAACATTGTCTGTATTTGAAGAAATTTCTGGCATGGTTTTTCAACAAAGCCAAATGTCATTATTTAGCAAGTTCTAAAATCAGTACTAAGATCAAAAACTGGATTTCTGATTTCTTTGAATTTAAAGAAACTCAATATCCTCTCTTGTATTTGGGTTTCCCACTAATTAAGGGAATAAGGAAATTATCTCATTTTGATGATATTATCAATAAAATATCATCTCAGATTAATTGTTGGTCCAACACTTTTCTTTATAATGGTGGAAGAATAACTCTTCTTAAGAGTGTTTTAACATCCTTCCCTCTTTATATTCTTAAAATGATTAAAATGAAGAAAAGTACCCCAAAGCTACTTTCAGTCATGTTTAATAAATTCTTATGGGAAGGTCAACATAAGCAGATGCACTGGACTAGTTGGGATAAAGTGTGCAAGCCTGTTGATTGTGGAGGACTTGGATTTAAAAGCTTTCAGCATCTCACTTTTTCCTTCTACTGTAAACAGTGGATTAAATTTAGGGCCAAAATTTCTATTTGGGCTAAATTCATGCATGGTAAATATTGTCATAATGTACATCCTACTCAGGCTGTTTATAAAATGGGGGACTCTAGGACTTGGAAAGATTTACTTAAAGTAAGAATGAAGGCTGAAGAGTTATTCACCTGGGAAATTGACAATGGTCAACTCAATTTTTGGCTTGATAAATGGATGTTTGATGAGTCCTTAGCAAATTATTACACCCCATCTTCTCCTCTTCAAATTGTGGCTGATAGTTGGAGTAATAACAAATGGGATTCTGAAAAGATTAAACCTTATGTAAGTTCTGAATGTCTTAACAAGATTTTGACTATTCCTATTCATAATGCTAGCAAGGATCATATTATTACCAAGAATTCTGTCAATCAGAACTTATTTAAGTTCATTTATTTTTCTTGCTTTAACTGGAAGAAGAATGATTGGGGTGCTAAATTATGGAACAAATATTTAACTCCATCTATGTCTTTTTTTGTTGGAAATTATTTAAGAAACTTATGCCTACTGATGACATCTTGAAGCTCAAAGGTATCAGGGGTCCTTCTGTTTGTCCTTTCTGCCATTGTGATGAGGAATCCTTGCACCATATTTTTCTCAATTGCAATTGGGTTCAGCAGGTTTGGAAGGGTATTTTATCTTCAACAGGGCATCTTGAAAAATTCTTCCTGTGGATTTCTGTGGATGCCTGTTGGCAGGACTGGAAAGATACTACTGTTTATTATCTGCCTTTGATTATCTTCTCGTTCATATGGATGGCTCGAAATGAAATTGTATTCCATAACATGACTCCTTCTTATCAAAATTGTATTAAGAATTGTCTATCATTTCTTAATAAGTTGCAGAGATATGTACTTCCTTCAAAACAAAAGCATAGCAAAATATATTTGATTATTTGGAGGGCACCCAAAAATCCTTGGCTGAAGATCAACACTCATGGTAGTTTTAAACCTTTATCTGCTGGAATTGGAGGACTTTGTCGTGACTTCAGAGGACATTGTTTATGGTTTTATTCAGCTCTTATTATAGCTGGTTCTGCTCTTGAAGCTGAAGCTATTGCAGTCTTTTGGGGACTCTATATTGCTGTGAAGCAACAACTAAATTTTCTTCATATAAAGTTGGACTCCTTGCTTCTTTTTCATATATTGACAAATAAGGCTGCCACCCCTTGGTTTCTTCATATTTGGATAAAGAAGATTAATTTTTATTCTGCTTCCAGGAATATTATTTGGTCTCATATCTATAGAGAAGGGAATAAGCCAACAAATTGGCTTGCTACAAGAGCATCATCTACTCTTGAATTAATTTACACCTCTTCTGTCTCTTCTTTTCCTTTTTTTAGATCTCTTTTACATGGGGATTTAATTATGATCCCACATGTTAGATGTACAAACTCTATGGTTTAATAAACTCCTCTTTCTTGCAATATATATATATATATATATATATATATATATATAGATAGATATATGAAAATAATATTTCAATTTTGAAGAATATGAAATCAAACCGATCTCATATAAATGATAACTAAAATAATCAAGCATTTCACTGTGAGACATGTATTTATCCCGTAGAATAAGTACGTGACTTGAGGTGAAGCTTGATTAAATAAACTAAAGGACTTATGACATCTGTTTGATCTGTGAACCATTTTTGACTGACAATTTCCCCTACCTAATATGAAGGAATTAGATAGGGTTTATATTAATCTGGTGTCTTTATGTTTCCTATAAGGGCAAGCCCCTATAGTTAATTACATCTTAGATAACCGAAGTCACCTAAGAAAACTCTTGATATAGATCAGGAAGAATTTATATTCATGACTTACAAAGGTAAGGTTTCCAAGGAAAATGTGATGGTTGGAAGTTTAATATGTGAATGGCTTAAGTCTTGGAACATTTCATCCTTATCAGAATCCAAAGGAGAGAAGGCTAAGGGGAAGACATAGATTCAAGAAAAATCTTGATGTCTTCCCAAACTATCCTATAGTTTGGCTTTAAATCTTGGGAATGAATTTATTTAAATTTCAATCCTACCAATTAATTATTAGGGATTACATTTACATAATATCTGATTATGCAAACAACCTGGAAGATGGGAGGATTTATGTCGTACAGGACGACAACCTCGGAATCCTAAAGCGAATTCTATACTACACAGAAGGGCTGTGCAAAGGCCTAAAAAAAGGTGAAGATTTATGCTGCATTAGGCAAGCTACTTGAAGTCTTATGGTTTGTTTTTTTAACTAAGGAATGGTTTAGCTGGTGTAGACAAGTTTTCCTGTTGAAGATGGTTGTGTTGCCCACTATGCATTCTGCAAGCTCCTCGTCGTAGCAGGTTTAGTTTAAAGAAGTGTTAATTTAGGAGAAAAGAGAAGAGTCATGTTCTGAAAATATTTAAATTGAGGTGTCTTAATATTTTATTAGGGGAAACATTAAAATTGATTATAGCAACACCGATTAAGATCCCACGGTTCCATCATCCCGACACCCCTATTTTCATCGGATTTACTTAGTACAAATGAATTTACTAAACTCAACTTAATGAGTTTCATACATTCAATTATACAGTGGGAAAACCTTGTTAGCAACACATGGGTTACCTCTTCCAAAGAATTTCCGATCATCAAACGAAACGTTTTAATTTAGTTATGGTTGTGATTTTTTTTGTTTGTGATTAAATTTTGAGTTGTTTTATATTTTGAATGTTGTGGGGGTAAATTTTATCTTATTTTATTTTAATTTAGTTTTGATTTTGGTTTTGTGGCTATCCTAAAGGTTTTAGTTTTCATGCAGGGTGGCAATGTTGTTTATCATGCAAATTGCAAGAAAAGTAAAGTGCAATAACGAAAAAATGGGAAAAGAAAGCGTTGTAAACTTATAAAAGTGTACCTGGCGAGTTTTCTCGTTCCTCCTGAAACTTTAGTATTCTTTGAATTAAGCATTTATATTTGCAGGGAAGTAACACCTTATGGATATGTTCGTCACAGGCCTATCAAGTCCTAGGTCATAACCCGACGGGTCCTATTTTTTCATTTGAGAGATATTTTCATTTAAAAAATATGATTGGTGCAGTAGTCCTGCAAGGTGTCCAAAAGACTTATGGAGAGTCTCTAAGAGATCCCTAGATGTTTCAGAATTCTTTTGAGCTTCCTTGAGATAATTTTGAACCTATCATAATTATTAAATAATTTATATATTTTATACCCTTATGCTCAGTGAGTTAGTGTTTTTAATTAACCCAAAAGATAGGGTAATTATCATTTGTTATTTCATTTAGAGATTATGTGGGTGAAAACCCCTTTAGGCAAAGTTGATTTGTTTGGGAAAATTAGCCAATTAATTTCATAACTGCGCTTGTAGTGTTTTCAGGTATTTAGAATTTAACTATGTCTGCTTTTCTAAACTTCTTTTAGCAAGATTGATTAAGCCAAGCTCACTACTAAGCCCTTAAAACTTTTGATGGATACATTTGTAATTCTTTTTAGGAAAAGTTAAATGAGTTTAATTAATTTTATCAAAATATTGGCTATCATTTAATATATCAAATACGAGTGTGAGTTAGTGGATTATTAACCTCCAAGATTAACCCCTAACCCTAAGGATCATTTTGTTTAATTATCTTCCAAATTAAAACTAATTAAGAAAATCCAAACATTTAGTTTTGATCTGACAAAATTGAAGTTGGTTTCTACCAGTTATCCCTTTAATGTCTCAAACATACAAACATGTTATTTAGGATCATTAATTGCCCATTTTACCCTTTGATTAAGCCTAAGTATTAATTAAGGCTAAAACCCCTTAAAATTACAACTTTACCCTTGGGGTCTTATCACTTCATTATTCCTTAAATTCAATTAAAATGACTTTGGAACTTTTATGTTATCTTACTAATCAGCTAATCAAAACATCAGATGAGAAAATGTGATTTTTCAAATTTTAATTTAAATTATATATTTACTTTAATTCCAAAATAGAGGTTTTTAGTGAAAATTCAATAACTTAATCAAGACAAAATATTTTACTTTGAAATTTTTACTAGAGGTATACCTAGACAAGAGAACCACTTAGACCAAATTTTATGATCTTTTGAGGTTTTTTCTAATAATTAGAACTATTTTAATTTCTAGAGTTTTAATTAATTATAAAATATTTTAAAAAGTTGAGAATAAAATTTTATATTTTTCAAAAATCTCTCTGAGGTCAATAAACCCAGAGAAACAAATTTTATATTTTTATATTTTTTTCAATTATTAGAATTATTTTAGTGAAAAATTAAGGAAATTCACTTTTTATCCTTTTAAAAATTCACTTTAGTCTTTAAAAATTGATATTTTAACTTAGAGACTTAGGATAATTATGGGGATGGTCCTAAGTGATTAGGAGACCAAGAGTGACAATTTAATGATTTTTAATATTTTTGTGATTTTTTTAATATTATTTAATTATTCAAATATTAAAGTATGATTAAAAATTAATATTTTATAAAAATTTCAATTTAATATTCACAGAGAACTCCCCAAATTAATTTCATGATTTTTTTAAGTGGTATTTTAATTATTAAAACTCATTTAAGTGCCAAAAATGCCATTAGAATTAGAAAAATCATTTAACTTATTAAATTAATTCCAAATGACTTAAAGATTTTTAGGGGAGTTCCTTTGTCCCTGAAGCAATGTGGAGAATCATTTTTGGGTTATTTTGATTTTTATGTTGTCTTAATAATTAAAGAGTTTGTTTTAGGTTAAGTTGATGATTAGTACATATCTTAGTGATTTAGCCTATAAAATAATTATCCTAGAGTCCTCTTATCATAAGAGACCTATCAAAATTTATTTTGCATTTTTATTATTATTACTTTAATTATTACAATTTTTATACCAAAACAGACATAATTACTTGAAAAAGAGAGATCTCTTCACAGAGATCCCTCCTGGCTTTTGAAAATTCAGGGAAGATCGCTTATAATGGATAGAACAAGACCTCCAAAACTCAAGCCATGGTGAAATGTCTGGGTCAGTGGAGAATTAAAAGACTGAGATCAGTATTTAAATCATTAAAAATAAAATATGCATAAAAATATTTCAAACCATTTTCACATTGATCTCATCTGTTCACTGAGCGACAGAGTATTTTTATTTTATTTTTTTGATTTTTCTAGGCAAAGATATGGATTTTTGAAGTTCTCTTAAATTAAATAATTCAGAAAATATGGATTTTCCTACTTAACCACGCGGCGCTGACTGGATCCTCGGCAACTCCGAAAGACCATGCGGTGCGCTCCTATTCAATGTCGCCATCTGATTGGATGTCAACGCAGCTGCGCTTTATGTACCCGCTCTCCGTCCGACTCCATCCTGGTTGTCCAAGCATTACACGCGTGATCCGACGGTGCTCGTTCATCGTCTTTGATTGCTTCATCCCGAGAGTCGTCCACACTAAAACCCTAATATCTCAGCCTAGACTCAACCAAATCACTTCAGGTTTGATCCTATGGATTTTTCTAAGCATGGTGAACATATCCATAAGGCTAATCACAGTTTAAATTAACCCTAATTAAATGGAAATTCCAGAAAAGCTCGGGAATAAGAAGGAGGTAATACCTTAGCTCTGAGAAGTGAAGCTTCAATCAAAAATGCTCTACACCTTCATTAGAGTCTCAGGA